>OW052073.1:1255000-2505000 GCA_932526445.1 Phragmatobia fuliginosa
TCAGGGACGAAGGTACGAGATTTTGTGAACTGCAGCGTAAAGGCAAGAAGTCGAAGCTTTCAGAGAAGACTTTAGGGTTGATGAGGAAACGGCGTGAAAACCCACCCGTCACTTCGTTGGCAAAGAGGATGCTGAACAGAGAGATAAGGAAACTCGTCCGACACGACCTCCGGTGCTCCAATACTCGCACCATCAAAAGAGCGATCGAGCAAAATCGGGGGTCAAAAGTGTTTGTACAATCTCTGTGTAGTGTTTGAGTTTTTGGTACTAAAGATTTATGAGAAGTAAAAGCTAATAAATATACTCACTCGGCCAGCTGCTCTGTGGCGCCAGGTTCTTGACTAAGGGTAGAGCCCAGAACTTGGTCCAACTCCGTCGCTCTCTCTACTATTTCTGGCTCGCTGACTACCTGCACAATAGTTTGACAATTTTTAAAAATTACGACTAAGGTTTTAACACTATTCGTAAAGTATTAATATACCTGGCTTATGTATACAAGTTTCTGACTGCCGGCCTCTTCTGGACATTTTTCAAAAGTCACCAGTTTTCCACCGAACTATAAATAAACAAAAACATTTTATTTTACAAATAATAATTAACAAGGATGGAATCGTTTATTTGAGGAATCGTAAAGCTCGATTAGGCTCCAATGAAAAAAATTTACTGCCAAAATAATTTCGCATGAGTAAAATCCAAGAGTCGCGTTCGAGAAGGGTTCATAGTGAAACGGCCTTGGGTGATTTGAGACAATTGGTTAGGGTAAGGAACGACACATCTTCCATGGTCGGCAGCGAGAGCTCATTTACCGCGGTCGCAACCTTCTGGGAGGACGTAATCACGCAGAAGGAGGCGGCGGAGAAGGCCCGGGAGGACGACATCCAATCGGACCAGATTCGCCGCCGGCGACTCGGGCGGCGGAGGCGCGAACATCTGCGCCTCATGCCGCCTTGAGTGTGGCCGCGGGTGGACGGGACGGGTTTTCCCTCCACCCGCATTATGTGGCCAGCCGCGAGGGGGCGGCGTCGGTGTGTGCCGGACGCCGCCTAAGAGAGGATCGTCATCCGAGACGGTGCCCGCATCAGGAGCGGGCAGGCGCTGGAGAAGTTCAGAAGGAGATCCCACCCTGGACTTCTCCTACTCCTAAACGGAGAAGCGCGGAGAGGGCACACTGTGTGTTTTTTAGTCGGTTCAAGTCCGACACACCACCCCGCCGTAACCCCCGGTGGGGTGACGGTCCATGATGATTTTTCACACACTAAAAAAAAAAAAAAAAAAAAGGAACGACACATCTGGTGTCAGATTAATTAATTAATTAATTGCTGCGGTTGGCGGAGAAGAGAGGTTCAGGCTGCATCTGTAGTTATTCGGTCGATAGGCAGGGGGAAGTCGAGGCTTCCCTCAGGATAGTCTAGATAGGTGCGGCGTCGATCCTAGGGAGGTCCTGAATTAAGACGGTTCGGGTTCTCCTCCTCCTCTCCTCCTTATCGGGAAACATAACATTCTTGGCTCTCGAGTTCCCGAGGAGCCGGCGATCCGTGGGTATTTTAAAAAAAAGGGTAAGCAGCGACGGTGCTGTCAGTATCTGGATGGGTGACCGTTGTGGCATGATATGTTAAAATGACGCTTACGCTACGGGCGGGATTGTTGGTAGGTGGAAATTGGTCAGTAAGAGTCAGCGAGTACTCACGGAGAACTTGGCGGCTCGGGGCCTGGCCAGCCAGCGGGGCGGGCGGGGAAGCTGCGGGGCGAGCGGCGCGGAGGGCGGGGCGGGGGCCGCCACGTGCGGGAGCGCGCCCAGCGACCCGCCGAACGACTCCATCATGCTGCTCTGTGCGTGCGCGTTCTGGAACACATATACAAATAGCCTATACTTAAGTAGAGCTAGCAATCCTCATTCCAAAATATATAGCAATGGTAGTATAGTAGACCGGGGCAGTACTACCCTCACGCAAAAGATCAACCTAAAATGAAAGCATGTATACTGATGTCTTTCGTTGGTGAGTCTAGGAGACCCAACCATTTTGCACCGCACCCTGAGGCCGGAAAAATAATGCAAAAACATCACACTAAGCCGCCACGGTGTGGGTCACCATGCTGCATTGCATGCACTCACAATGAAGATGGTGACCCCTGAAAATGAGCTTAATTTTAATATAAATAATATCAAATTAAAATCAACACATTAAATAGGTATATTTTCTTTAACGAAATAAACAGCTTTCTATAATTTATGTTATACTTACGCTAACAGTCTGTTCAGTGGCCAGCAGAGAATGCACCGCGACCTGTTGGTCGAAGGAGGCAGTGACGAAGAGGCCCGGGTCCCGCCCGCACCACGCCACGTCGAACACCCACTGCTGCTGTTGGCTTATCTCTGTAAGGAGTTCCCCACCCTATGGACAAAACAACAGGTACACTTATGCATAAACTTCGAAGTAATTTTAAACAATTCGAGGAGACTGTTAGCAAATATGATGAATCGTATTTCCCCACCGTTTCATTCCCTTACTATGACGCAATGTCAGACAGAGCAAGTGATCTTGGACCTCTTCTAAAAAAGCACGCTTGATTCGACCGCGGAATCGCTGGTACCGCAGTGTAGAATACTCGTACATCGCCCGGTCAGACGATTACATGCGCACCGCACCGTTTCGCTATAATACCTGTTTGATTCGATTTTAAACCCAGGATAGAACGCGTGTGTCAAGGGAACCAACTATCAGCTTCGTGGCTTGTTTTAAAAAGGATGGCCACGATTTTTTTCTTTGGATATTAGCCGTCATTTTTTTATTAGGTATGAGCCATTTTTTATCGATATTAGCCGCCATCTTTTTATTGATATTAGCCGCCATCTTTTTTAGGTATTAGCTGTCATCTTTTTATCGATATTAGCTGCCATTTTTTATCGACATTAGCCGCCATGTTTTATTAAGTATTAGCCGCCACCTTTTTTAAGTACTAGTTGCTAGCTTTTTTAGGTATTAGCTGTCATCTTTTTATTGATATTGGTCGCCATCTTTTATAGGTACTAGCTGCCATCTTTTTATCGATATTATCAGCCATCTTTTTATTGATATTGGCCGCCATCTCTTTACTGGTATTGGCCGCCATCTTTTTTAGGTATTAGCTGCTATCTTTTTGGATATTAGCCGCCATCTTTTTGGATAATAGCCGCCATGTTTTATTAAGTATTAGCCGCCACCTTTTTTAGGTACTAACTGCTATCTTTTTTAGGTATTAGCTGCCATCTTTTTGAATATTAGGAGCCATCTTTTTGGATATTAGCCGCCATGTTTTATTAAGTATTAGCCGCCACCTTTTTTAGGTAATAGCCACCATATTTTTTTAGGTGTTAGCCCTATGTTTTTGTTTAGTTAAATTTGCAAGACGGCTGGCAGGAGTTGGATGCGAGTCGCCGAGGATCGAACTGAATGGCGTGCAATTGGAGAGGCCTATGTCCAGCAGTGGACTGCGATAGGCTGATGATGATGATGATGATGAAATTTGTATGACAAATAAGTGGATGGTGTTGAAACATAATATTTGCTACTGCATGTACCATTTCCGGGACGAAGCTAGTATTAAATAATAGTAACAAACTTACAGGTTTAGTATTATTAGGGTTCCAACAAAGGACTCTTCCGTCCTTGCCGGCCGACAGCAACAAGTCCGAGTCCTGCTTACACCACGATAGAGACATCACGCCTTTCTGATGACCTTCCAGTGTGACTAATGGAGATGATGCCAATCTACAACAGAGTATACACATTAAAATAGAATTTTAAAAAACTTTATGCCAGCTAAATATATACTAAAAGGAATACAATAAATTAAAGAATTTTGGTGACTATACTATTATATCGTTTAATTAATAAATTTCTCTCTTATCTAATCTAATCTAATTAATAAAACTCTAAAAATAAATTATTTATAACATCCACTCCTATCCATCCTGTGGATATAATAAAAGGCGTCTAAGGGAGTCAAGCATAAGTACAGCACTAAGCGGGAAGAAAAACTTGTGAGAAACACTACAAACTCGTCTGGTCAGTGTTATCACCTTCATCATCATCAGTCTATCGCAGTCCACTGCTGGAAATAGGCCTCTAAAACAGCGCGCGATTATGATCGATTTAGAACCTTTCGCCTCCAGCTCCTGCAAGCTATACTGTGCAAGTCGTCACTCCACCTACCCTGTGGGCGTCCTACACTACGAATGCCGAGACCTAGTCACCAGTCCAGAACTCTTCTACCCCAACTGTTATCAGTTCTAATATGGCCAGTCTTCTCAATCAGTCAGTGTTATAGTAGGACAAATCTTCCTTTCTAAAGAGAGGCCTACGTTGAGAAGTAAGCTATTAAGGCTATTGATGTGTTGGTGTATAGGTTACCTCAAGTCCCAGAGCTGCACGACGGGTACCTGGTCGTCCTCGGACGCGATGCACAGCTGCGTGGCCACGCCGGGGTGCCAGCACAGGGAGCGCCAGCGCGTGCGGGACTGTGAGTCACTGGACACAACACTGATTATTAAATAGATGCCAAAAAACTTACAAACTAGATATGTAGCTATTAATCGGTACACCAATACAAAAAGTGATTTTACTGTGAAAAAGCGGTGTAATTCAAGAATGGTGGCTACCCTACTCATTGCGAATCCAGACAGTGTAGTATGACAACCCACACTGTAGCAGCCTATTGAAATGCTTCTGCATTATTGTGATTTACCAATGTCGAGTAAGTGTGCACATGGCTTAATTTGACATCCTTAAAGAAGTTTCTAGTTATTCTTAAACTAAAAATATAATGCTTTATCGATATCTTGTCGATTAGCTTACATAAACGAATGACATGTGCACTTTAAAAATAAAAGATTACATTCAGTTTTGAAGTCATATTATGAATTCAAAAGTAACTGTCGGTCTCTCTCTTGCCTGCACCGATTTCAATTATAGTTGGCATGAGGATAACTACTTTGATTCTTGAGGCCATGTCCTTGGGCTACTTTTTACTGATAACCAATATACTGCCGCGAGCTTTTGCTAGAAATAAGAACGCGTGTCTCACGCAGACTTTATCTTTTAGCCGCCTCCGGCTGGTTCGACGCGTCCGTTCTTCGCAGTTTCAATTCACACAAAGAAGAGTATTATGTTTAAATAGAGTTATTACTGGCAGCCCAGGTATTTCTGTTGCTATGAAGCTACAAGAACATAGCTTCATAGAAGATTTATTCATTGAATGCTGACCAATAAAATAGAATATTCAAGTATTAAAATTAATGCAATATTAATTCGAAAATAAAAAATTAGATTTATAAATATTTACCTGAGTTTCATGATTGGTTCATTCTTCCGCAGGTCCCAAACGACGCATCGAGAAGCGAAACTGGATCCAAGAATGTGTTGTACCTAAATAAAGACATATATGAGTAATCATCAAATCCTACTAATATTATAAACGTGAAAGTTTGAGTATGGATGTATATTTGTTTTTTTTTTATAATATTTACAGCTTACATATCGGAATCACACATAGGCTACTATTTACCGCCATGACGGATCTACACGTGGGCGTTGCCGCGGGCAAAAGCTATCTATAATTCTTTGAATGTGGATATATTGGCTACAAAACTGACGAAGTATGCAAGCCATTTAATTTTGCATCATTAAATTATCTCGTAATTTTGTTAAATAATGGTTAGAATACCATCGCATACCACCTAAACGTTTAGCTTAGAAGTTTTTTAGTATATTTATTTTATTAAAGTCTACCATAATGCCCGTGTGGTGACGGATTAAGAATAAAGAGTGTCACCACCCCTATTAATCCCACGTGGGTATCATAAAAGGCGACTAAGGGATAAACTACGCACGACAACATCAATGCAAAGAAACCCGTCTGGCCAGCGTGGTACAGTAGGCCAATACCTCCTTTCTAAGGAGAGGCCTATGTCCAGCAGTGGACTGTTAGAGGCTGTTGATGATGATGATGATGATACCATAATGACTCTGTTTTGCATGATGGAAAGCATGAGTAGAACCCTGCAGACTACTACTAGTGGTCACCATCCTCATTGTAAATGCAAACAATTCAGCATGGAGATCCACACCATGGCTGCCTAGTGAGATGATCACCGCCGAAAAACAACAGCACGAAGGGCCACCGCACACTAGCTACTTTTAGCATCGGCGATCGGCAACCAGTCGCTTTTTAGAAGCTAAATACGGCGATCGAACGCTCTACACCGCACACTTAAAAACGCCAAAAGCGGAGATTGAGTCGCTTTTTAGAAGCGCGACACAGCAGCTGAACGCTACTCTCCGCACACATTCGGATGCCGGTAGCATCGATGCAGTCGCCAAATCGCCGATCGCCGATGCTAAAAGTAGCTAGTGTGCTGTGGCCCGAATGCGGCCATTTTAGATTGGTCTTTTATCGGTCGAGTCAGCCCATTCGTGATCTAATCAGCGTGGCTCTTCTACCATTTTAATGGTTCGGTGGCTCGGACTGAATAAATGGCGCAGTGAAAGCGTGTGCGACTGCTGTGCTCGAGGTCTCGGGTTCGATTCCCTGGTCGGACCAAATGTTTGTGTGATCCGCAAATATTTATTTCGGAGTTTGGGTGTTTTCTATGTATAATATGTATGTTTTCACAAAAAAAAAGTATTTATATGTATTTATGTCAGACTAGATAGCGTTGTGTGTAAATTGTAATTTTTTTTTAATAACTTTTTTTATGTGATTTATTTCACTACAACAACTACATAGTCTAAACAAATGTTATACTTTATTTACGCCATATATTTATGTGTTCTTAATCGGTTACTACTTTTCAAAAGTACGATACAAACCTGTTGGTTCCACGCCAGGCCCTGAACATGTTCGTACGGCTGGCTCCTGTTGCCCAGTGCCATGGGTTGGCTAGTGTTGTTCAGGTCCCATATAAAGATCTCGCTCTCTGACGCCCCTGATGACAGTAAATTCTTCTGGTATGGGTTGATGTCCAGTGATGATACATGGCCTGGAATAATACATTGGCATAAACAGCTTGCTTTGACTGTGCAGTGGTTTAAACAGTCAATCGGTTTAAATATTTGTTTCGGAGTCTGGGTGTTTTATATGTATAATGTGTATGTATTTACAAAAAAAAAAAGTATGTTTATGTATTCATATCAGTTGTCTAGTACCCATAACACAAGCTCTGCTTAGCTTGGGACTAGATGATGTTGTGTGTCGGATGTCAAAAAATATTTAAAATATTTAAATATTTAAATTGTAAGCTTTCTACTGCGCTGACTGTTGTGGGTTTGACTCATATATGGGACAACAGTCTAGGCATTCTTTATATCCGTTTCATATACATCTGTTTATTGAAGTAACCGTGACACATAATTTATTCTTGATGCGGAAGTTGTATTTACAAAAAAAGGGATCTGCGGCTGAATCGAATATCTCAAGGAATAAAAGAGAAAAATATTTAAGAAGGCATGTTTTATAACATTATATTCAAGTGAGTAGGTCTCTGGTTCGTTTCCCATGTTTGTATGGTCTATAAATATTTGTTTCGGAGTTTGGGTGTTTTCTATATTATATAATTTATATGTATTCACAAACAAATTTATATATAATATGTATTAATATCAGTTGTCTTGTACCCATAGTACAAACTATGCTTAGTTTAGGACTTCTTATTTATTTATTTATATTTATATAGATGATGTTGTGTGTCAGATGTCTGAAATGTTTATTTAATTATAAATTAATAGAAAGGTCTAGATATTCAAAGATCTGTAAGGCCTATTACGAGATCGCATTTACTTATAAAAAAGAATTGTAGGAGGGAGAAAAAGCTAATTTTTTATTACTATAATCACACCAGCATTGACTTCTGACTACTGGTGTTAATATTATGACATACAAGGCATGTTTCAAATAAGTACTTTAAAATAAGTCAATTGGCTCTTACAACAGAATCTCTGTACGACAATAGATACCAATATTTATAACTGTTTCGTTAGTAACTGACAGACAAACAACGTACACCCGAAACTATTGTTCCTCGAGATGCGTAGATGAGCATGTACGGGTATTTTTCCTAACATTACTGATACTTTACCGAATAATAATTTTATTGCTACTAAATAACGTCCAGAATTATGTATTACAAGTTAATGCATAAAGTAATATGAGTGCAATACAAACGTGTTGATGTAAGCTAATTTCATTAACTGTTATAAATGTACGGGTTTGCTCGTACAAGCACTAAGAGATGATTTTGGAAAATTCCACTCCTAAGGGAGGGGCAATCAAAGTTTTCACAGAAGAACATGTAGGCGAAGCATCAAGCAAAAGCTAGTAAATATATAAAGCTCATTTCAACATATTGATATACGCGTAGTTGTTTGAATGGTAGCAATAGATAAGTACTGCATTATCAGTTCAACTTTATATAGCATTTAACTTTTGTTATTAACAGTAAGATAACAATATGCGAGAGTGAATGACCCTTCTCTTGTACTGATCTATACATACAAATAAATAAAATTGGAGTGTCTGTGTGTAATAACAAAAAATCTGTTTTTTAATAAATGCCTATCAAAGTATTTACTGTACTGACATCCAAAATTTTCAAATTTTTTGTCTGTCTGTCTGTTTGTTCCGGGTAGTCTCTTCAACGACTGGACCGATTTTAACGAGACTTTCACTGGTAAATGGCTGATGACGTAAGGAGTAACTTGGGACATTTTTTTAAGACTAGCTTCACTCCACGGCGTTACTCGAGATTGACAACTATAACCGCGGGTAACACAGCGGGGCTTATCACATATATATTTTTTTCTTTTTAAAGACAACATCCCGTGTCGCTGGGAACTTATTAATTTCATGTATTCATGTTTTTACTGTAAACGGGACTTATTCGCGATAATATTAAAGGTTACGATACCTTCTATTTTCCGACGTTTCGAACGGGTTATACCGCTCGTGGTCACGGGTAGACTGATGTGAGCTTAGCGTCGCCTTCGTGATGTGCAGGTTGTGTCTACCCGCACTAGATCGCGTTGATTTCTTGTAGTGTCGGTACCCCTACACACCACACTTATAACATCTGCACGCCTTATTTCATCTTTCTGATGGTGGCTACACCCGCTGATGACTGGATTCCACGATGTTGATAGTCGGTATCCGTCTTCCCGGTTGAAATTTTTGTGTTTTTTGATTTCAACCGCTTCACGTACTATTCGACGAAAATAGTTCCGATCTGTGGAGAGGACCTGCGGGTCGTGTAGTTCAATCCAGTGGTTCGGTCCTGATTCCAGCAGGTGCTCTGCAATGGCAGACTTGTTTATTTGGCGGTTTTTTACAGCTGCGATATGTTCCTTCGTTCGTTCCGCTATTGTGCGCTTCGTCTGACCGATGTAGGAACTACCACAACTGCAACTCACCTTGTACACTCCGGGTGTCTGCAGCGGTATGACATCTTTGGGTGTCCTTAAGCACTTTACTACCTTGGAGTGCGGACTGTACACAGTTTTTATGGCGTACTTTTTAAGTAGCGTGCCAACTTTGTCCGTCACTCCTTTTATAAACGGTAGAAAGGCTGGTACTCGGTCTACCCTAGGCTGCGTCATCGTCACCTTGGGGCGGCTTGTAGTGAAACCATACCCGTTACGTCTTAGTACCTCCTGAACATGAGCGAGCTCGGCGTCTAGATGTTCAGGGTCACAGAGGTCGTGAGCTCGGTTATATAAAGATGTAACTACGGACCGCAGGTGGAGTGGATGATGGTGGGAATCGGCGTGCAGGTACCTGTCCGTATGCGTGGGCTTTCGGTAAACCGTGTGTCCCAGCGTTCCATTATGTTTCGCGATTAATTTTACGTCGAGGAAGGCCAACGATCTGTCTCTTTCCATTTCGTATGAAAACCTGATGTTCTGGTGTGTGGAGTTCAACATACTTAAAAATTGTTCTACTCGCTGATGGTCACCCTTCATTACGCAAAAAACGTCGTCGACGTACCGCTTCCATAACATGAGTATGTGTAAAAGTCGCGAAAGTTTAAAAACAGTTAATTTCATGTATGTTGTCAACATGAAACATACAAAGAACAACCGGACTCAGGACAGCAATTTGTGGATAACATAAAGCCTTTCCTGTGTGGGATTTGAGCCCACAGCACTTGGCCTGGCCCGACCCGGTCCGTCTTCGTACGGAAGTCTTTCAAATCTTCTGATTTCTTCAGCTATAATTTATATGTTTTTTATTGAGTGCATTTGAAAGGACATATCAAAAAATTTTTGTCCATCTGTTTGTCCCAGATAATAACTTTGTGCTTGTAATAAAAGTCCGTGTAGTGACGGATTAAGAATACAAAGTGTCGCCACCCCTATTCATTCCATGGGTGTCGTAAGAGGCGACTAAAAGAACAAAATAAGCAGCTAACATCACTGCCAAGAGAAGGAAAACTTGAAACAAACCCTTTACCAACCCGTCTGGCCAGTGTGGTATAGTAGGGCAAAACCTCTTTTCAAAGGAGAGGCCTATGTCCAGCAGTGGACTGTTAAAGGCTGTTGATGATGATGAATACTTTGACCTATTTTGACTTTCACTAGCAGATTGCGGATGACACAAGGCAATTTATTTTTAAACTTTGCTCCACGATAAAATTTACAGCAGGTAAATAAAAAAATAACAAATTTCAGAAACAGTAATTATGTACACATAATTTACTACTAGCTACATTAAGAATTACAGCAAATAAACCAAACAATACTGACCGTTGTGTTTAGTACTGCTAGCAAGAAGAGGATCAGAGGAATTGCTCAGCAGTTTCTCAACACTGTAGAACTCCAGTAAGCCACCATCACAACCTCCTACTATAACACCTGCACCAGACCATACTAACTTCTGAAATCTGAAAGAAAATACACAAGTTAAATAATTAATTTAACCCTTCGGGTGCCTGGATGGTCTGACGGACCCATCACTTCAAAACTTCGACGATTTTTTTTATTTTTTTAACCTAACGCGCTGCTCTTCTCAGTAGCTTCGCGATATGAACTAGCAGCCATTTTATCTCCTCTCCCGTAATCCGCGACGCACACGCATTCAGATAAGAGGTGTTTTATGTGCGCTCGGGTCTCAGGGACCCGACCAGGCACGCGGCGTAACTTTTATTCCGTAAGTACTTACTTTTGTTTTTTCTTGTTTATTATGTTTTGTGTGGTAAATTGTTTACGAAAATAATATTTTATCAGTTAAAAATGGTTAGTAACGAATTTTGAAATCTGCCAAGCTTTGGAGAGAGATTTAGAAGAATATGAATACGAAGATGTGGTTTTTGATGATAGTGGAGATGAATCAGTCTTCTTGGATGTACCACATGGGTAAGATAGTGCTGAGGAAGTAGCAGAAGTCCATGCTGAACCCAATAATAGTGAAAGTGATGACAGTGATGTTGAGATTAGCGATGGGCGTTAAAGTAACGAACTAGTTAAATCAACCGTTTACGTAGAATCAACTGCTTCAACTGTTAACGGTTCTATGATTAACTAGTTGACAGTTGAATTCGTAGGTTTCGTAGAGTCGTAGACAGCTGTTGATTTCAACTGACGCGTTGAATCAGTTGAAAAAACTAACTAGTCCGTAGTAGCGATGTAGTAGAATCGTAGAATCAACGCTTCAGTCCGCATACACTTAGCCGCTGATAAATCGGATGAACAGTTAATCTATTTTAATCTCTATTTCAATAGTCATAGCGTTGATATTTGAATCAATTTTTATTAAGCGGCATATGCCTTTTAACTTATTGTTCTTTTAGAAGAAGATATCAATACATTAATATAAAGTATGTGAAAGAAATAGCACTCTGGGTGGACTTCATGAGCCATGTGTGTGGTCTATTGAGTTCGAATGAACTCGTAAAATGAGTTATGTTAAATTTATATTTTGTTTCGACTTTCGTATTAGACAAATAAATAAAAAAAAACAGAATGTTTGTAATTTCAAATTAACAGTATTTCAGTAAATGTCTGTATGTATATATTTTTTAAGTTGATATCTGTCTGTTTCTTTTTTTCACTAAACTTAAAAGATCGAAAATCACGTAATCAATCACGTCAAACGGCATACACAAAAAAGATGAGAAAAATTCAAGATAGTATTCCATATACAGAATTTTCAAGGAAAAATATAGCGGTTTTGATAACTTTTTTATTTCAGGAGTTATAGGGGCCTAACTGTAAAATAGGCTTATTTGGATAATGTCGTATGAAAATAGTGCACTATTAAGTAAACATGTAAAATTTTAAAACTAAAATCAAACAATTGTCAATTGAACACGATTTTATTTTAATTTGAAGCCTCTAAAGATGATCAAATAAATTTAAAAAAAAATGACAATCGATCGATGGCGTTATGCAAATTTTTTGAATCAATGCAACTTATGATTTCGTTACGACTATATGCGAACGCCATCTAGTGAGAATACCTTGAAAGTACGTGTGAAGAGTCTTGAATTCATTGCCGTCTACGTACAATCAACGCTTCAACTGTTCATCATTCTTTGATCGACTAGTTGAATTCGTAGACGGCCAAACGGAGAATGTAGTTAAAAACATAAAAGTTCAACTCTTCAACAACGCTTTTAAATTGCCGTATAATAACCTCGTTGCAATGACTTAGTAGTCAATCTATATAAACCTTTATCTCTATTGTTACAACGTTGAAATTTAAATGCATCATTAAGCAACGTGCACAAACTTATTACTATCGTAGAAAGTGTGAAAGAGATAGCTCGCCGACCACCGGCGTTGAACGCGCTGGGTGGTCTTTTTATTATTATTATTATTTCTTTAGATGCGATTTTTTTATAATTTGAATTGAATTTATGACATTCTGTAATTACTAGTCTCTAACATAACATGATCGATCGATATTATAATTATTTCAACAACTTCAAATTCTGTATTATTCTTATAAGTAAATAAAATATATGTTAAATCTTGAATCCACTGGGAACGTTAGTAGGCCTCATATTTCTAATTGAGGGTAGACGTGAGTTTAGCGGGTGAGGAGATTGTTCTCGTACATTCACTTTATTGTAGCACTCGATCACGAAATACAGTTAGGACATTGAATAGCAGCCCATGATTAATAATTTTAAATAAGACACTCCACCGAACACGTGGTGCTCACACGAGACGATCCGCGACAACTCTGCTCGTCAACGACGACGTTCCATTTTTAAAGGAATTTACGAACGAATGAACGAACAATAATCATCTAGGGAAGGGATAAAACCATTGTCACCCGTGATCCTTGTCTATGACTTATGACATGAAAGTAATCGACTAAAATCAATCATTCAATCGCGTTTTTATTATTTTAAAGTGTCAATGATTCCCATCCCTGCGGTCACCGGTCGCACGCGCCAGTGCCCGGTGTTGCGTCAGTGTCTTACCTTCAGACACTTAACAGTGTTGCCAGCTAAAATAATCGATACGCCGGCACGGCCATACTGACAATCGCACGTCCCTGTGCGATCACTCACCTCTACAGGTCTCGTACTCCTCGTCAATCAGAGAGAAAAAAAAATCGCTCGTCCATCACTGACTCGCTACCAATTCATGACACCTGTTTAAAAAGATCTCGATCTTTACCCCTCGCATCTAAATTAAACACACTGGGCGTCCACCTGACCTCAGGCGTCCCTTCGACCATCCACCAACTCGCATGGTGTATCGGACCTGACCACCCGTCAGCGCCCCTTCCACCAATCACACACACACACACACTGGGCAGACAACTGACCTCAGGCGTCCCTTCGACCGATCACCAACTCACATGGTGCCTCGGACCGGACAACCATCAGCGTCTCTTCCACCAGTCTCATCGCGTAGTCTGATCAGGTGCATCGATCCGGTTTACAGACCAGCTCCATTTTTCAGATACGCGACTACCAACTACCCATCAACCCTACTATAAATCGCGAAGTCTGATCAGGTGCATCGATCCGGTTTACAGACCAGCCCCATTTTTCAGATACGCGCCTATTAACTACCCATCAATAAGGCTACATACCGCGTAGTCTGATCAGAGGCATCGATCCGTTTTCCAGACCAGCCCCCTTTTTCAGACACGTGCCAACCGAGTACCCATCCAGTGTACGCTCGCTACGTTACGTACGTACGCACGCTCTGGATCGATTCTCTACGTACGTTCTCTGGATCGGTTCTCGATAAAAGAACAGAATATACACAAATGAATTGCGCAACTGAAATAACAATTGGCCGGACACGTTTTCCGAAGAAACTACGATAGATGAAGTCATATAACTATTCTGGCGACCCTGAACAGGAAGTCGAAGTGTTGGTAGACCAGCTGCCAGGTGGTCGGAAGATATAAAGAAAGACTAGACACACCGCATCCAGAAGCGTATGGAAAACCATGTAGGAAGCATATATCCAACAGTGGATGCAAATATGCCGAGGAAGAAGAAGAAAGAAGAAGAGTGCACAAACGTTATCAACTCACCTTTAGTACTCGTCATGTTCGGAGGCAGAGGCTAAAGTATGTAAACTAGATGTCGATTCTGCATCACTTTCCTCATAGGATATTATGTCGATTGTCATGACTATAGATTTCGAATTTCATGAGCATACTTACAGCTTAGGTTAGACCCACCAACGTCTCTCAGCTCGTCTCTATAATGATCTGGTACCTTGACAATAATAGAACCTTACCTTTGAACTTTTACTGTAGTTTGGTTTGGTTACACTCGCTATCCTTGTTAAAGACGAAATTGCCTGCACTGAATGCACTCACTATTGCTCTACTTCGGATGAAGCGTTCTACCTCTGACGTATAGTCTTTTGATATTCTACATTGCTCGTTTGTAAAGCATTAATTCCGCAGGGGAGAAGCCTGTTACTCTGGATCTAGTGGTATTAAAGGCAAGCTGAACTTACAGAAGTTTTGTTTGGTTTGATCTCTACTATTGTGAGTAGACATTTTAGAGTACGCATTATACGCTTAGCGTTAGCCCTACCGGAACCAGTACTGATAAGGTGAAGCTGTACACTATGCCCACATCAACACCGTTTGAAGTTTGCACCTATATAACACCAACGTTAGTCTGCTTTTACACGCTTCGGTGCACCAAATAGGCAAACAGCCCTCTTGAGAGATCGGATTAAGGTAGAAGCATCGAGAGATGCCGAGTAATGAAAGACACGCACATCATCATCATCCTTACCGCCCAATCCCCCCGCAATATCTATGTGAATCGCATGTCAGGACCCCGTGTCCTTAGGCATTGATGAAAGCCAACTTGCCAAGCCTAAAGGCCCCAGGCGACCGGAAACAACCACCAAGGGCAAGCAATGACGGCGCGGCCAGAACCGGACGGGCGACCACCCGTGGCACGACACGCCACGAGCGCCACCGCAACCCAAAGGCCACGCCAAGCAGCCAGTCCCGGCTGCCGCCACAAGACAGCATCCGCAAAGCCCAGCTGGAGGCCCTCCAGAAAAACACCATCCAACGGCAAGACCACGCAGCCACAATGCGTTCCAAAAGTCCACAATCAGGGCGGTGACGCACGGCGTCAATCCTCCCCAAGAGGAGACCCGAGCCCAGCAACGGAAACCACGGGCTGCTGACGAAACTTGTTGGGACCCGGAGCAGTCTTTCGAAGCGTTGCATACTATACAAGAATCAATAAACTTACGTACCTACTTGGTCATCTCTGGAAACCAATAATGATCAAATAGTTCTTAGTTTCTTAATTTCCGAAGGAACATGATTAATTAAGGTCCACGTTAAGGATCACGGAGCTATTGGTAACCGGAAACTGGTTACCCTTACGCACATCATGGTGCGAGTAGTCCGAGGTTTCTTTGTTCTTATTTTTGTTAATGAGGTCACGAATTTCGATATCACGATTTTGTTCTACCGCTAACTACCCTTAATAAAGTTAACAGTCAGCGCCATCACGCGAAGAAACACTGAACCACGAAGAACACACGGTATGAACTACACGGAGCAACTACCAATCTTGAATCGCGACGGAGAAACTCTCGCGCGAACCAGCACACACACTACATCCCAACACGAACCGCTGTGCAGCAGCCCACCAGGCACGACCACCTCGCCTGGTCGGAGGATCCCCCCTCTGTGTCGGAGGAACACGACACCCGGTCCTCTACAGTATTCTAATATTACGTTTACAGTTTCATCTGATAATGTACTGGCATTAGAGTCATCACAAACTGTATTTGGGATTGGATGTCTAGACAAGAAATCAGCATGTTACTTGTTGGCACCTCATGCACAATATTGACTCCTGTAGAAATACCCAGCACTAATGGTGTATGCTGTGTAATGCTGCCCATACAAACACTGTTTAAAGATCTCGACTACTCAGGTGACTATGATAGTTTCTAGTTCCTACGAATGAAATCGCGATTCTGCGTCAGTCGTTCGTCAACTAAAATATGACACTAAGATATGACAACATGTAGCAAACCATTCTTTCTTTGAATGATTATGGCCCCATAACCGTTAGAACTGGCATCAGTGTGAAACTCAATAGCTGCCGCTTCACGATCTAATATTGTTAGTACAGACTCCTGAGCTCAGTATTTGAACAGTTTTCTTGTAAATATTGTCATGTAGGTCCGTCCACCTTATTGTCCCCTTCAGTGAATAAAGTGGGCCTACCATACGAGTATTATTTGGGTATAAAGTTTCTGAAGTAGGAGACAAGGCCCAAGAACTGTCTATTCTGAGTAGCAATCTTCGGGGTAGAAGAATCGACCACTTCTCCTGCTCTAACTACATGACCCACAAAATGTACTCCTACATTTCTATAAAAAAAAGGAAAACTGCGTCTGACAATGCTCTCAGGGTTAAAGCAACGTTCCAGACAATGGGAATGATTATCAGAGAAACCAAGTCCATAATCAAGGTAACCCAGCGCAACGCTAATTCCAAGTTTATAACTAAGCCTTGTTGATACACCTTTGATAGACTGCAGCCGAATTTCTAAGATCAAAGGGCTTAGTTAGATACCCATATTGACCATCTTGTGAGGGTGAGGAACTACCGTAAATAACTTACGCTTCTAGGAGGGCCGAACCCCCCCCCCCGTTCTTGAACACTCCTATATTGATCAATAGGGTCTACCCGTAAATCTCCTGTAAAGACGCGATGCCCTGGTAAACCATCAATAAAGAATTCAGAATATTTTCGTAACTAAATAATAAGATTTTTGATTTGATTTTGTAAACACAGTTTAAGTCAGTATCTATATCCTCAAGAGCTTAGCTTACTTTTGGGTATGCTTTTCGCTGAAACTCACTTCCTATTGTAGAAAACGAAAAATCAATACGGTTAATTTGCACACTGACGTACTCGTTTTAAAAAAAATCACTGCCTATAGAATTACTTTACCGTTTATCGTTCCATTCGGCACAACGTAAAATAGTAACGTAATCGTGATATGTTATATGCGAACGCGATTTTGTATTTGCGAGAAACATCTTACGGTTCCCTTTTTTTTTCTTCTTTTTTTTTTTTTAATTACCCCCGATACTACGACACTGTGTAAAATATTAACCAACAAGCATGCCCACTATCAACGAGAAAATAAAAAGAAACGATCTCACCGGATTCTGCGTTGCCTTTGCTCCCCGCCGATTCATGTTTACAGATGTGCACCTCCTTAATTGTTGTAACTCCGAACCCTTGCGCTCCTCACAAACCGACGCGACATATCCAGCCTGTCCGCATACATAGCTGAGATCTGTCCGAAGTCTCATTTAGACGGCTCTTCAGAACCCTCTCGCTGTTCGCGACACTCGATAGAGAAAATCATGTGCAAAATGCTGTGCCCTTGTGTGCCAAAACGCTGACATATCGTCGTGGTCAAAACAAATCAGCCTTACGGTAATGTTAAATTCTGATTGTTGCGGATTAGCGGTCGCCAGTAATTGAGATTTTCAGCACCATGTTTTTGTAAACAGTTTGATTGTCCGGGCTGCTCACTGCTGTTCACTTTACACTATTCTCCTCAGGTGGTTACCCTGCGTATCCCACTTCTGATGTTAAATCTTGAATCCACTGGGAACGTTAGTAGGCCTCATATTTCTAATTGAGGGTAGACGTGAGTTTAGCGGGTGAGGAGATTGTTCTCGTACATTCACTTTATTGTAGCACTCGATCACGAAATACAGTTAGGACATTGAATAGCAGCCCATGATTAATAATTTTAAATAAGACACTCCACCGAACACGTGGTGCTCACACGAGACGATCCGCGACAACTCTGCTCGTCAACGACGACGTTCCATTTTTAAAGGAATTTACGAACGAATGAACGAACAATAATCATCTAGGGAAGGGATAAAACCATTGTCACCCGTGATCCTTGTCTATGACTTATGACATGAAAGTAATCGACTAAAATCAATCATTCAATCGCGTTTTTATTATTTTAAAGTGTCAATGATTCCCATCCCTGCGGTCACCGGTCGCACGCGCCAGTGCCCGGTGTTGCGTCAGTGTCTTACCTTCAGACACTTAACAGTGTTGCCAGCTAAAATAATCGATACGCCGGCATATACATTTAATATTAAACAGAATTAATATGTTACACCTTGAATTCTAAATTCACGCTCATAAATATGTGGATGGAGCAGGCATTGAACCCGCAAACAGTCAAAAACTCGATGAGTGACGGCCAATTAAGTCGTCAACTCGTCCAACGAAACGCATCAAGATGTACTAAATACTGTTAACGGCTTCGACTTAAAACGTTTCAACGTCGAGTAGTTCAAGACGACTATTAGTTGAAAAAGTAACTAGTTGAAAAATTTAACTAGTTAATTGACTAGTTGATTGTCGACTTTCAACGGTTTCGTTTCGTTATCCATAAATACGTCAACGACACATCTCTAGTTGAGATGTCTCAGCCATTGAGTAATTTGTCTCACGCGTCGATTTTTTTTTCTTTTTATAATTTAGCCTACCAAAGTGACTCTACTCTGACTGATGGAAAGCATGAGTAGAATCCAGGAGTAAGGGCCACCATGCTCATTGTGAGTAACATGGAAACCCATACTACCATGGCTGCCTGGATAGATAATTGGATAATTGTGAATTTTTGTTACGTAAAATATGAGAATTTTAAATTAGGTAATAAACATTTTGTAAAACAATTTAGTTTTAATTTTTCCAATCATATAATTACAATGTCAGTGAAAATTAATAAAAACCCTGTATTTAGCTTTCTGACTTGTTAAGTAGGTGAAAACCAAGCATTTTGTTTACGGGTCTCACAGACCCACCAGGCATGCGAAGTGATTTTTAGGTACCAGGCACCCGAAGGGTTAATAGTATTAATCGGTAAATGTAAATATATGTAGATAATGAAGATCAAATCATTATTATTATTACCATTATTAGAAAACAGGTCAGTAAATATGCTGAACCAAATAATTCGACAAAAAACTGTTTTTTTTATTTTCTTTTTTCTCCTTTTATATTAAGCCTATATTTAAGCAGATTGCTGACAAGTAGGGGTCACTACCCTCAGAATTGAGGATAATGACGCAAGTAGAAGGATATTTAAGCCTACCAAAGTGACTCTACTCTACTTGGGAATTTATTTTATTTTAGTTTATATTAGTTATCAAGTTCTGGGATTTGGCTGGGTCAGCTAGTTTATTTAAACTCTCTGCAAGTTATGAGTCAACTTTTTTTAATAATACCAAAATAAGCAATAATAAGTCTATACTTAATGCACATTTCACTTGAAATGACATTCACATAAGTTAAATATTGTTTTATAATTCTAAGTAAGTAATATGATGTTTTAGTTATGAATATGAAAAGTAAATATTTGCACAGTTTGTATTATAAGTATATTTTCTTATATTGTTAGCAGTTTTTTTTACATTTCAATGATTATTCAAAGTACAATGACATAGTATAACGACTGCCACGATGGGGAAGTGGTAGCATACGCGACTGCTGTGCTTGAGGTCTCCAGTCCGATTCCCGGGTTGGAGGCAAATGTTTGTGTAATTCGCAAATATTTGTTTAAGAGTTTGGGTGTTTTCTATGTATTTTATGTATGGATTTACAAAAAAAAAGTATGTTTGTCTACTTATATCCATTGTCTAGTACCCATTATACAAGCTTGAGAGTAGACGGCTTTGCATGAAAATGTTGGAAACATTTACTTATCCACTCAACAGTGGACAGCCTCGATTGGGCTCTTAAAAAAGATGGCGCTCATGTCGCTGTCAAAAATGCTAATTAGGCGTTCATGTGGAGCCTAATATAGGCTGTTGTGACATACAGGGTATTTTTAGGCTATAAGTTTAGAAAACCATGATTTTCTCGAAATCAATTGATAAATGTAATAAAGCAAATAATAACTTATATTCTTAATTAGATTTCTTTATGTAATTTCTTATACTTCACTTGACTTTGAAATGCATTGCAACTGTGTTTTAAGAAATAAAATGACTCACCTAAAATGGAAAAAAATATTGTAATAAAGCCATTTCGGGCCCACTTTTATTTTCCAATTAATGAAAAATCACGACTTTGTTATCACTATAGACACTATTTAAACATTATAACACTAAGCACTTAATAACTTATACACAAGACCATATCATCAAGAACAGAATTTGTTTATAATAACTTGCACAACAAATTGGCGGGAAACAAGCACTTGACGCTGAGTGGAAGCCGTCATAATTTATGATAACGATTGTCAAAACAATTCGTGCCACAGACTAAACAAATTTAATGAGTGCGGTGGGCCAATTCTTTAGTAGTCGATTGTAAACAAAAACCATAAAGTGAGAACCGTAGATATCGACACAATAGACTATTAAAGTACGTGGTGTAGGAATGTCCTATTCTAGGCGCCTGACATGAACGCGCGCATCTGTTGACAACCTATTATAGGCGGCCGTCATATAAGCATAATTCGCATTATTGACCTTCACTGCTGAGTGGTTATACATCTAACTAGTTAAAGGTATAAGTAAGTAAAAAGAGATAGAAAAATGTATTCTATATCAATTATGATTTTAGGTGATATATGTATATAGAAGGATAAATGAATTTACGGAAGTATCTGGAGGAATCTACAATCATGGGCACCATCAACTTTGGAAGAATACAGCATATTTTGATCACTTTACAGAGTCAGTAAATTTATTGAAACTGAAGCGAAGCCATGGGCAAAAGTTAGTGTTGCAATCAATGTGAAAAATTCAAGAAATTGTAGTAAGAAAATATGTAAGTAAATGAACTACTTATCAGTTTTCTAATTAGAATCCAATTTGGGACATGTGCCTTTGCAAGGTCATTAATTAATTACTATGAGGTGAAATTTTTATGTTAATCATATTAAAAACATGCCAGTGCTATACACTATTATTGTAAGCCTTATATAATTTGATTATATTATAATCCCAATAATTCTAGCAGTCATTCTTGAGAATGATTGCAGAAACAACTGACCAGGCAGCCATGGTATGGGTTACCATGCTACTCCTACTCCTGGATTCTACTCATAATTTCCATCAGAGCAGATAATTTCCATCAGAGTTACTTTGGTAGGTTTAAATATAAAAACATAAAAAAATGATACCAGGTATAAGTAAATAAGAAAACTTCGTACTGTTGGGAACTTACTTGTGTGGTGTCTGAAAACTAGATTTAAGTGATAAATCGAGTCCAGGTTCATCTAAATTTAGCGTATAGAGCTCCAAGCTCGAACTGGAGCTAAAGGAAGCATCAACCTGCTGCGCTGCGGAGCCGGCCGCTATCGTCACCGGATAGTGCTCTGCCGGCGACCAGCAGACGTTCACCGTCCTCTTCAACTCTTTCACTTTCATCTTCGAAACACAGTATCACTACAAAAAATACGAAATATCGTTCAAATTCACTGCTAAACTCACTTTATTTACTAAATTATGTCACCGATTTGGAACGCTTCCCACTCTTTTTTCTCAAACAAAACGTACACCAACATATAACTATATGATGATGCAAAGCTTAAAATTCATTTTTATAGCCGAAATTCGTTTGTTTCAATTAAAGAATGCAATTTTTACCATAAAAACACCAACTTGGCACTTCCAACGTGGCTGACGTAAATATTCTGGGTTTGACAGACGGTCAGTCAAGTGACAGTTCGTTCGGGAACCAAAATTTTACTAATAAATACACATCGACACGTCACTCTGAACAACAGAACATATGACACAGTTTCATGTTTTTAGGGTTCCGTAGCCAAATGGCAAAAAACGGAACCCTTATAGATTCGTCAAGTCTGTCTGTCTGTCTGTCTGTCCGTCCGTATGTCACAGCCAATTATTTCCGAAACTATAAGAGCTATACTGTTGAAATTTGGTCAGTCGATGTATTCTGTGAACCGCATTAAGATTTTTACATAAAAAAATAAAAAAAACAATACATTTTGGGGGTCTCCATACTTGGAACTGAAACTCAAAAATTTTTTTTTCATCAAACCTATACGTGTGGGGTATCTATGGATAGGTGTTCAAAAATGATGTTGAGGTTTCTACTATCATTTTTTTCTAAACTGAATAGTTTGCGCGAGAGACACTTCCAAAGTGGAAAAATGTGTGTCCCCCCCCTCTAACTTCTAAAATAAGAGAGTGATAAAACTAAAAAAATATATGGTGTACATTAACATGCAAACTACCAACGAAAATTGGTTTGAACGAGATCTAGTGAGTAGTTTTTTTTTTTATCCCTACTTAATATTATAAATGCGAAAGTACCTCTGTCTGTCTGTCTGTTACGCTTTCGCGCCTAAACCACTGTACCGATTTTGATGAAATTCGGTATGATGATAGAACTGAACTTGGGAAAGGACATAGGCTACTTTTTACTGCAATAATCGAGATACAAAGACCAAAGCTAGGTGATTATAAAAATACATAAATCGAAGATGTCAAAATGTATCACTGTTTACCTCCTGTCAAAACTTCACAGGTTGCTAGGAATAACACACTTGCATGGCAACCATAATGATAGTTTGTAAATGACATATAGACCAGTAGACCATGGTAGATTTTTTTTTGAAAACAAATAAAATTATAGTAGGACCTATTGGAAAAGGAGGAGAATATTATAAAAATGAAAGGAAAAATAATTTACGGGCGATCAGAGGTCGGGAAGGGGTAGGGGGGGGGGGGAGGTTTTCGGGTCCTTTAACCGGGGCGTGAAAAAGCATCCCATTAGGCCGCCATAGTGTGGGCCGCCATACATTATTGTCCGCATTCGCAGCAAGTGTAGTAGCCCCGACTCTTGGATTCTGCTCATGCTTTCCATCAGGCAGGGTAGAGTCAGATTGGATGGCTAAATATATACAACAAAGGGTAAAAAACGGTTTATCTCGATTTCCGGAAAAACTACAAGGAAAAAAGTTAAATGGCAAAGTTGTAGGTAATTAAAAGATCTACAACTTTTTAGGGTTCCGAAGTTTATGACTTCGGACCCTTATAGATATGTCATGTCCGTCTGTCCTTCCGTCCGTCCGTCCGTCCGTCCGTCCTCAACTTATCGTCCAAACAGTAAGTGCTAGAAAGATGAAACTTTGCATGAATATGTATTGTAATTACGTCAATAAAATTATGAAATATATTTTTATTTAGGTTACCTCCCCTACACGTAAAGTGGGGATGTTTTTTTTTCTCATGGCTACCCCATCATGTAGGGTAGCATTATATAGGTCTTTTAAAAACATTAAGGGTTGTTAAGATGATTTTTTGATTTAGGAATCCGTTTGCGAGAAATTCCACTTTAAAGGCCACTTTTTTGTAAAAACAGGCCGTCCCGCCGGCCGAAAAATTTGTGATAGTGGTCCATATAATGAACTTTAAATGAAAACTATAACGAATTAGATGACTTTGTTAGTTCAGGAGTTATAGAGGCTTAACTTTTACAATGCGCTTACTTGGAAAAGTCATACAAAATCAACGCATTAATACGTAAACGAAATTTCCTGTGCGTGGCCTGACACGCACTTGGCCGATTTTACTTAATGAAATGGAAATATTTCTCAACATTCAGTTAGTTGATATTGAATACTTAGAGTTTTTATTTACAACTAGGGACTAACTAAGAGATGTAAAGTAATTGAATTATAGAATGAAATTAAAAAACCACATTGTGCACAGAATATTTTTACTTTAAACTAGAATGACACACTACGACTAATGCAGCGGCGTAGCCTGCAATCCCAATACCATGAGATCATGAGATCGTGGCAGGATCACCTTGCCTGATCGGAGGATCCCTTTACGTTTAAGGAACATGACATTCGTTCCCTACAATTTGTTTTGGATTGACTACTGATCTAAGTGACTTTGTCTCGCCTCTGTCTGTCTGGCTGTCTGACCTCTATTATATTATAAGGTATTTTTGTATCATACAGGACAAAACAACGATTTTTAAGAAGAAATAAAATTTTAACAGCGTTTGACAAGACTAATTTGACATCCGATCTTTATTTTATAAAAGTAATCAAATGTTTCAGTCATGACGAACATAATACCGAAATATTTAGCATTGTTTGTATTTTTCACTTATTGGGACCTATTTCATTTGATAAATATCAAAAAATAATTCTGGCCTTATAGACCACTGTTGATAAAAAAAACTTGTCAAAGAAGATTTACATTACGTTTTGAGAAAGATCGTTTAGATTTTATTAAAAAGCTTTTGATTTTCTAGGATCAAGGAAATGAATTCACTATAATTTATAGACAAAAAGAATTCACTGTAAAGGTACTGATATATTTTTCACATGCTAGAGATGTAATAAAACAAAGGATCCATTCTCGCAAAGAGTTTCCACATGCAATGTCATCATCATGCAATGCAATATACCAAATATCCTCGTAGCCATTGTTCCCAAGTTTATTTGGGGTCGGCTACTATATTGTGGGTTTTACGCTAAGATTATTGTTTTATTCGTTTAATCTGATCTTTATGTAAAACCAGTGTAAATGTGGTTTGGTCAGAGATTTTTGAAACTTCCCTTATGAAATATTCATGAATGAATAATGTAACCCGTAATACTTCATATACTTGTACTTTGTGTTTGGTATATCAAGCGGAATATATTTACGATGTTCTAAATGTCCAAAAACGGTTTTAACTTTGAAACAAACTTAACATTTATCACACACAGCATGCAGTTGGATCTAGGTCCTGCACTATGGTAGGTAATCGGTCTGCTGATAAACCAAAACCATACTTATTATTATAAATTGTTAAATAACTCTGTCTGTCTGTCTATTGCGTTTTCACGGTTAAACCAGAGCACCGATTCGAATTTTGGCATGGAGATACTTTGGATTTGGAGGAAGGTAATAGGCTACTCTTTACCACAAAATAGACATACTTACACGAAGGCAGAACCCCGGGCAAAAGCTATTACAATGTTTCTAAAAATATATAAAGTTTCTGCCAAGTGATTACAATAATAATATCATCTTCCTAGCCTTATTCCCAATATCATTTGGGGTCGGCTACTAGTTCAACCGGTTTTACCTGAATATCAGTTTTTCCAGAGAGCGACTGGTATAGTTCAACCGGTTTTACCTGAATTTCAGTTTTTCCACGGCACTCCGTGCCAGTGGCAGTGGCAGTCCGATGTTAGTCACTACTGGCTTCGGACCTCCGCAACCCTAAGGGAGAACTGAAATTCGAAGATTGAACTAGTTGTCAGTATATTTGAGGGCACTGACTTCCCAATAACAATTGTCATAGATGTTCATGAGAACCGGGACCGAAGGCTTTACGTGCTTTCTGTAGCACGGGCGTGAATCACCGCCAAACTCCCAAACTCCGGGCAGCTATTAGGAATTTCCTAAAAAAATCCCAAAAACACTTTTTGGCCCGACCCGGGATTTGAACCCGAGACCTCTTGATTAGCAGTCGCATACGCTAACCACTAGACCAACGAGGTGGTCAATATACCAAATTTAATAATAATAATTTCAACATGCAATGTATCAAACACGAAAGACTAATAACTAAATCAACACTATACTGTTATGCCAGACCAACTCCTGACACAAACTATTCCAAGCCAAACTTCAGCTATCCTAGCCAAATTCAAATTCTACAAACGTATACGTTATTAGAAAACTAACAAATGTATGGGAATGATGTGATCTTAACCGTAAATCACGTATTCAAGACAAAGTTTAAGACAAAATTAAACAGCGGTAGACATTTACAGGTGATCAGTTTGCTCGTCTGCTCGCCTATACGGTAAAAATGTAATACTGTTCTAACAATTTTCTAACGTTGATGATAGGTCCTTTATATTTGCAAGAATGCCGATTGTATTAGGCGAGAAAGATTGGGCGCGAATCAAGAAATGGACAAATCCAGATAAAGAAGACCCAGATGTGGTGCGAAGACGAGAATACGTAAATTTTCTGACGACTGCGAGCCAAGAAATGACCAGGCATTGGCCTAACTCTGTAGAGGTATACCTACTTGCTATTCTCACTTATCTACTACATGGTTATAGTCACTTTATAGTGTACAGTTGCGTGGTATCTACAACTTTTACTTCATTTTCTGCTTTTTGTCTTTTCACTTTTTTAAAATGGCGTTAATAAATTTCGCTTTCTGTAATTTATTTTTTTATAACATTAAATTTTTAACATGATCTAACTCAATAATTTTATTCATGCATAGCCAGCATCTGATAAAACTTCGAAATTAAAATAATCATATTGTTTGAAGGGACTGAGGAACTAATAATAAAAGTAATCAATGGTCACCAACCCAATTTATATATATTTAACTACATGCTTGATCGGTTCATAGTATTTGTTTAACATAGAACGTTAACAAACGCAACGAAGAAATACGACTAGCTCGAATACAAGCGGCAGAGCAGGCTAACACTATATTCTACAAGCGCTATTTAAAAAATAAGAAGGAAGAACAGGAGCAACTTATGTATTCAGCCCGAGATGCGTTTTTCAAGAGTAAGGATGCTCCCAAATTGTTACTCAGGTGAGATGAAATAAGTTAGTTAGTTCCAATACGAGACACAAAACTGGGGTAACACATCCCAGTTCAGACTTGATCTACTGGGTATAATTTAATGGCTGCATTATTTGCTCTTCATTTGTAATTAAATTTGTACAGAAACGGGTTTCGTGTCCCTCCAACATAAAGGGTCCATACCAGGCGAGATAAATATGCCTGGCGGGCCATGGCCATTTACAGTTGGAGTGTTATTTATAAGCTAATCGACGCGAGAATTTCTATTCAGGATTATAGGCCGACCGTTTATCTGAGTCCTCGCCTGCGGTCGGCCTATAGTAGTTCCTTCATGTAGTTCGATACACAGTGGATCAGTTTGCTAGATGACGCTGTTGTATGTGAAATTCGCCACAAATTCAAGAGTATTCAAAATAGATAAGGCTCGTAACCCGTTCAAGAAATAAGTACAAGTAGAATTAGAATATCAAGAGAATATGAAGGTATTTTCAGTTGGTTAGGACTTCTGAATGCTTCACCCGAATATAATCCTTAAGCATGGTTATCTTTCTTATAGTGCGGTAATAGAAACAGCTATTCAAAAGGAACGCATTGAACAGATAAAATTCATGAAGGAGCGTCGTCGCGAAGAAGCCGAGAATAAAAGGAAAAATGATGATCACATCATTCAACAAGCTAAAGATTGGAACGAACTTATGGCATTAAGGAAGAAGAGACGGTTTGAAGCAAATAAGGTGTATCAGAAGGAAATTCTTGACCAGTGAGTAGATACATTTTGATCATTTATTGCGATTGCTGTTAAACTAAATAATACCGCACGTGAAGTTTCCGATTTTTGAGGAGTACGCCCTTCTTCAAATAGATGTAAACTTGTATTTGTGTATTTATTTCTTAATTTTCTTCGTTTTACACACAATTTTATTCGTAAACCATACTTCACCAAAACGTTACTTATTTATTGTTAGAATTTTCTCACAATCCTGTTCTTTTCTGCATATACAAGTCCACTGAATCATCTGCGGGTACGCGTAGATCGTATATTTGCCTATACTCGACCAATAACAATGTTTTAATTTATACTATTTGTAAAACAGAGCGAACGAAGTGGCAGAACGTAACCGCAAAGAATACGAGACGGAGCTCAATTCGCAGAAGATCGACAACATAAATGCGCGTGCAGAAATGGATGCCATTGAAGAGTTTGACAAAAACTTTGTAAGTTGAATGACGCAAGAAACCAAAACATGAATAAATAAAAAAAGGAAAAACTAAAACCCAACTACTGATCATTGTGTACGAGTACTATGTTATTCAAATCTTGTTTCATACTATTTCCGCGTCGCTTTTTGTCGTAGTTGAGTTTTAGTTTTTACTTTTTATTATTAAAAATGTAATATTAATTTATTTGCAAAGTACCTATATTTTAATTACCAAACCAAATCGACCGTAATAAATTGTCTGAACAGATAAGCATACCTATTATACACATCATCATTATCATCATCAGCCTATCTCAGTCCACTGCTGGACACTTCATCATCATCATCATCATCAACAGCCCTTAACTGTCCACTGCTGGACATAGGCCTCTCCTTGAAAAGGAGGTGTTGGCCTACTATGCTGGACACCATTATACACATATTACAATTATCGAAGAAATACGGACAAAGTCACGTGCAAATGCTAATAATATATTATTTTTTAATGTACAGTTAACGCCCTTTCCAATGAAACTAAACACGGCAAATTTATATCAAATTTATTAACACAGTATTCTATGCCGAGGATCGAACTGAGTGGCGTGCAATTGGAGAGGCCTATGTCCAGCAGTGGACTGCGATAGGCTGATGATGATGATGATGATTCTATGACCACTAGAGGGCACGCCATTAGATACAGTGCCACGCCAGATAGCCTATAACCAGAGGCCGACCAAGACGCTTTAAACGATACCTCATTTGTCTAGTACTAATGAGTAGTTGAGGAGCTAAATGAAACAGCTATAAGAACTAGGGAACAGACGAACATACATACATAGCACCTCCTCTGGCTTTGTCGTAGGGTAAAAAATGTGCTATGTATTTGGATATCTTACACACAACGTCATCTAGTCCCAAAATAAGCAGAGCTTGTGTTATGGGTAATAAACAACTGTATATATACATAAACACACTTTTTTTTGTAAATACATACATGTTATACATAGAAAAACACCCAGACTCCGAAACAAATATTTGTCGATCACACAAATATTTGGACTGACCCGGGAATCGAACCCGAGACTTCTTGAATAGCAGCCGCATACGCTAACCACTAGACCAACAAGGTAATCAAATTGTGAAAAAAATGTGATTTTAGCATTAGAGTTTTTATAGAAACAATTTGTCCAAAGTAAGAATAAAGATTCTTAATGTTCTTAAATTTACAAATCCAATGAATCGTCATACATATCCCAGGCTGAACGTGAGCGTCTTCGCATCTTTAATGACATGAAGCAAGCTAGAGAAGAGAATAATATGCGCAAGAAAGAAGTAGCAGCGCTTGACAGAATGGATGATAGACTGATTAATGTACTAAATAAATCCCGAGCCCGGATCGAACACAAGAGGAAGCAGACTGAATTAGAAGTAGGTATCTGAAATAGAATAGGTAATCGAAATCATTAGAAAAAAATCGGTCAAATACGAGTCGGTCCCGCGCAAAAATCACGTGTGTTGTATGGGACCCCCCACCCACCTAAATGTTTATTAATTTCGGTTATTTTAATTTGCTTTTGTTGACAACATAAATAAATCATCTGTGAATTTTCATTTCAACTATCTAGCTATCACGGTTCGTGAAATATAGCCTGGTGACAGATGTACAGACTGACAGATGGAGGGACAGCGGATTATTAGAATTTTACATTTTTGGGTACGGAACCCTAAAAGTACCCACATTTTGTACTTAAGCGTCATATGCTTCTGTATTGGGCTCGATCCATTTTACTATTTTGAAGTAAATGCAGGACTTTATTGGTCTTACGGCAACACTTACATTTACTACTAAATCCTTTGATGTTTGAGTTTAGGTGAAGAGAGAAAAGTTAAGAGTACTTGAAGCTATTAGCGCTAAGTTAGAATCAGGCGATGCTGAACGTGAGGCCAAGGAGCAGGCTATACTGGAAAAAGCTATTAAGCAGAAGAATGACTTGTAAGTACCCTTAGAACTGCAATTTCCTCAAATTTTGAGAGCAGCTGGGTTAAAGGATAGCGTCAACAGTTTAATATAAATAAATAAATAATGCTGAATCTTACACATAACGCCATCTAGTCCCAAACTAAGTAGAGCTTCTATTATGGGTACCAGACAACTGATACAAATACATAAACATACTTTTTTGTAAATACATACATATTATACACAAAAAAACACCCAGACTCCGAAACAAATATGTGTGAATCTCACAATAATTTGGTCCGACCTGGGAATCGAACCCGAGACCTCTTGATTAGCAGCCGTATACGCTAACCATTAGACCAATAAGGCAGTATTATATTAAAACAAGCTCGTATCTCTGTTTTTGTTTATTTATTGTGAAACTTTTTCCTCTCAGAAACGATGCGCGCATTGCAGCTGATTGGCGGAAACACCAACAAAATAGACAAGAGCGCTTGGATCTTCGACAGAAGTTCTTGCGTGATGAGGAGCAGCGTATTCATGAGTTCAACACTAGACGACAATTTGAAATCATGAACAGGTCCTTGATATATTATTATCATTACTAAGTTATATTATTTTCATTTATTTAGTATTACTGTTCCGTTTAATTTAGTACCTGCTGTGGAAGTAGCTGGTTTTTCTTGGTTATCGGATTTCTCCTAAATGTTTAAAGCAAATACTTTTCTGACTGTCACTCACCACCCATAAACACGGAGGTAGTAGAGCCATCCTAATAATGACAGCATTCTTGATGTCGTATTTCGTTGGTGAGTGTGAGACCGGAAGCCCGATCATTCTGCATCATTCTCCCGACCAACAACTGCCCAGGCCGCCATGGTATGGGTCACCATGCTGCATTGCCTACCCTCACAATGAGGATGGTGACCCTTAGTCCTGGATTCTACTCATGCTTTCCATCTGGCAGAGTAGAGTCAATTTTGTAGGCCTAATTTAAAAAAAAAACAAATCACGAAAAGTAGATGTGAACTTTTGTGACTTGATTAGATTAAGCAAATGTACTTAATGTGACTTTATATAATTACGTTCATATATCTACTTTTATTTTAAGGTTTAAGAATGCTGAACTGTATGAAGAGTTCCAGGAGAACCTGCGTCGGGAGAAAGAGCGTAAAACCAAAGAGTACAGAGCCGATATTCTGCGACTTTGGGTAAATCTTTGTAATGCTAGTTTTTTAATTATTTTAAAATGGGTATCGATAAATAAATAAATATAATAAATAAATATTTCGGACAACTACACACAACGTCATCTAGTCCCAAACTAAGCAGAGCTTGTATTATGGGTACTAAACAAATGATATAAATACATAAACATACTTTTTTTTTTGTTAATACATACATAATATACATAGAAAACACCCAGACTCCGAAAGAAATATTTGTGGATCACACAAATATTTAGTCCGACCCGGGAATCGAACCCGAGACCTCATGATCAGCAGACGCATAGGCCAACCGCCAACCACTAGACCAACAAGGCAGTCAAATAGTCGATACGAATAGATGTTTTCTTGTGCTCATCTTTAGTTTCCTTGTTTACGCGCCACTCGAAATTGATGGGTAATAACACACCAAGTACTCAAGAACGTAAGCAAATTATTAAATTTTTTACACATCCTTAAATGATTAGCATCACAACAAAACAATAGCGCGACACAACTGTTTGATACAGCGACATCTATCGAGTTACCTCGAAACTAAAGGTTACACTTGAACATTCCTCTTTGTTTATTTTTTTTGTATGTATACAATCAAGATATAAATAAAAAAGAAACAAATGATTTTTATTTATTTTTTTATTTATGTCTATTTTATTTAGTATTTTTTTTTCAGAAAGAGCGAAAAGATCGTGAGGCTCGTGAGTTAGCCGAGACACGTTATTACTATGGAGAATTAGCCGAAAAGAAACTGCGTGAAGCCGACAATAAGCTGCTAACTCATGCAACACATCTTATAGCTGAAGCCAAGCATCATGGACGACCCGATTTTGCTCTTCATAGAACTGTTGATGTAATTATTGACCAATATGTTGTCTATTACGACCTAATCAATCTACTGCTGCAGTTGATATTGTTTACATCGTTTCATCAACAACCCGTAACGTTCCATTGCGGGTCTCCTCTCAGGAGAGGGTTATGGCTTTACGTCCCCACGCTGGCCGAGTGCGAGTTGGGGACTAACTAGACACGTTGTGGCTACGTAATCTTGCCGTTGGATGTTTTTAAGCCGCCCGAAGGCTTCCAACTAAGCTTCACAACTGTTATTTTATGATAAAAACCCGGAACGACTGCTTAACGTCATGCCACAAACGGTCACCCATCTAGGTATCAGTACCTAGATGGTGCGGTCAGCCGCACCGACCCTGCTTACCCTCGCTGATGGTTTCCAATCACCTAAGGCCACTTGGCTTTAAGCGCGACACCGTTTAGCATCATTATTTTGGTAGTTGGTAACACAGACTTTGCAGTTAACACCTGGAAGTAATTGACAGGGTAACTTTGTTATTGCAAATTACCTTTTTGCAGAAATACTGCAAGATGTACCGGCTGTACCCGATGCCCCCGCTGTACGAGCCGATAGCGGAGCACATGCGTCACTACGAGCCCAGGGACCAGTCGCGCCCCGACGCGCACTATGTGTACCCGCCGCCGCCACAGCGCACCGTAGAAGATGAAGACGAGGCCAAGCCCGGCGCGGAACAGAACCAAAATGAAACCGTTAAGGTACATGCGTTTATCTAGATTCTCCAAACTGTTCGATTTGTGGAAAGGTAGATGATGTACACCACGTGTGTTCGATATCAAATGACACGGGAGACCTTGACGAGGACTTTAAACCTATGTAGTTTAAGTATGGGTAGGTTTTATGAACTGCTTTCAACACCTCTATTGGAAGCATCAAAGCCCAGTCCTCGTTAATGGTTTTATTTTGATAAATAAATTAAGAAATAATTTGTCCATTTATTCGTCAAGTTACAATGGAATTGGTAAGTACACTATGTAAAACAGTTCTGTAACTAATTTAAGAAAAAAAAGAGAATAATAGGGTACATGCTTAAATCGTGGGAAAAGTGCATAATAACATCAATCAAATATTAAAAGATTGATATATTTTCAACTTATTTGCAGGTGGAACCTACAACACCAGCTCAGAAGAAACCAGAAAAGGATTTTAAAAGAGCAGGTCCAGCTAATGGACTGCAAATGCGTTCAGAGGTAGTTATGAGTCACTTTGCTGAAATGGACATTTTTCGGCATAAATAGGTCCGCTCAACCAGGGCTTTTATTTAATATAATTTCGAAATTACTAGCTCCCCTAGTCAAGTTGCAAACGAACTCCTCTATCAGAAGCATCAAAGCAGATGTTTATGGCCTTCAATTCTCGTTAATGTTTTTTTTAATAAATACATTTAGAAATAATTTTTACATTATATTCGTAACTTACGATGGAATTGTCATGTACACTATGTATGAAAATTACGTAAATAAATAAAGAAAAAAATAAGGTACTTGCGTATATCGTGGCAAAAGTGTATAAAACCATTGAAATATTATAAGACTAATACATTCTCAGTGTATTTGCAGGTGGAACCTACAACACCAGCTCAGAAGAAAACGGAAAAAGATTTTAAAAGAGCTGGTCCAGCTAATGGACTGCAAAGACGTTCAGAGGTAGTTATGAGTTGTTTATGTTGTAAATACATTACGATTGTATTCCGCAAAATGGACATGCTTCTGCAAAAATAGGTCTGCTCAACCAGGACTCATTTTAGGGTTCCGTAGTTCATGACTCGGAATCCTTATAGATTTGTTGTGTTCGTCCATCCGTCCTCGCCTTACCTCCACAGTGGTTAGTGTTACAAAGATAAGGAACACCAACGCACCTCGGGCCATCTCTGGCTTGCAGACGGCCCCCTACCATGCGAGAACTCCGATGCTCCCCTTCCACCACATACGAAGCGTACGCGTTTTAAGCGCTCGCGTTGCCACACCGGCCTGCTTGTGCTAGGGTGACAGAAGCCTCACCTGTCACCCCCAGGCCTGCGCTTATGGAGGACGGAGATTTTGCGATCTCCGGCGCCTGAGTCGCCTGCGGTACCTGGCCCGTTCCCGGGCCTGGCGGGTCGGAAGAGTTCTAAACCTCTCCCGGTCCCGCTCCGCCATCTCCTTCGCAAGCATAACTTGCTCGCAGAAGGAGACTGCGGAGTTTCACGCTCTCTCGCTCCGTATCATGGCCTCAACCATGTTACCGAGCGAGAGGATCCCCACTCCGATGGCGGCCACGAGATCACGCCTCGGCTCCCCCTACGCCGGACATCCGTGCATTTTGAAAACGTGGTGACACCCAGGCGTTGGCTCCTTACGAATCAGACACATGTGATCACCGAATGGGGTACCTCCCCTACACGTAAAGTAGATGTTTTTTTTTCTCACGTTTATCCCTGTCGTGTGGTCTATCATTAGATAGGTCTTTTAAAAACATTGCGAGGTTACTAAAACCATTTTTCGATTTAAATATTCGTTTGCGAGTTATTCAACTTTAAAGCACATATTTTGTGAAAAATGAAACAAGGCGTCCCTTCTCCCCCTCTAAAAGCTAAACGACAGGCTCAAAAAATATGAAAAAATTCATGATAGTAGTCCACATATTAAACTTTAAAGAAAAACTATAGCGGATTAGATAACTTTTTTGTTTCAGGAGTTAAAAGGGCATAACTTGTAAAACGCACTCACTTGGAAAACTTCGTATGAAAGTAAAGAAATAATGAGTAAACATAACTATTATCTATTTGGACACTATTTTAAATCCACCTACCATTATGAGTGGCTACGGAACCCTATTCTGTGCGTGGCCTGACACGCACTTGGCCAATCTTTTTTATTTTATGTATGTGAAAGTACTCGTATATAGGTTACTTACACCATAAAGGCGTTTTCTTTTTATTTTTATCTGTCTGTTTGTTTGTTCTGGGTAATCTTTGGAACAGATGGACCGATTTTGACGGGACTTTTACGGGCTGAAAGCTGTTGACCTAAGAACTAACATAGGCTAACTTTTTAGACTAGTTTTGCTCCGCGGCACGATTTACAACAATAACTGTAGATAACATCGCGGGCGTTAGCTAGCTTTTTTATATATTTCATTTATATCGTAGGTATTTGTTAGTTATTAACTTTGTAGTTCTAGTATTTTTTTAAAGAATCAAATATCACGTATTTTTCACAGACTGGTTTATCATTGCCGCCGATCACAGTGCTTCCGTGCAAGAATCCAACCTGCCGCTGCGAATTGAAGCCATAAGCATAAAGTGGAAACGGAACGAAGCATTTAGACATGTGTACCTGTGTTTTATTATTGTTATTATTAAACTATAGTTTTCTAAACGTGTTCTGCAACACATTTCTTTGATAACTTGTTTTAATCAATTTTTTTATCCGCTGGAACAGATTTTTACAGTTACTTTTAAACTTAGACTCGTGCTTGTAGACGTTTGATATTCCTTTTAGATTTTCTAGACATGTTCTTCTTTTGATGAGATGAACCAGCCGAATAATATTAGCTATTTCTGTGTCAATGTCAAGTATTTGAATTCTTCAATTCTAAAGACTTTCAATCTTCAAGTCGTCGTCGTCGTCGTAATGAATTTAATGATAAAAAAAGGTAGATGAAAAAAACTTTTGTCTTCCGAAAAAAACCTAGACATTTTGAGATTATTCAAGTTCATTAAAAATAATTTTAAATTATTTTTCGCGACAGTAAAAAGTATTTATGAAAAGGTTTAACGTTTCCACATGGACATTGATATCATACATTCAAATAATCACTGACCTAGATTTCTCCACCGGAGCAGTGTCTGTGTCAGTCTATGTAGAACTAATACAGAATAGATTATATACATATATTAGCTTAGAGACAAACGTTAACGTCCCATAAAGGCTTCTCCCTTCATTCCTTGACAAGATAAATGTTTGCAGTAGAAAAATCCTCAACTCTACAAAAATCCGTATGTAAAGATTAGCAGTACTTTCTGTACAATGAATATATTAGGTTCTTAGTTACTTCGCAAAAGTTTATTCACGATAAGAATCGTTTGTGAACTAAACGTGAATGAACTAGCAATATTGTTTGTGATTATACTTTTTTAGAAAATAGAAACAGAATCTATCACAATTAGACCAGGGTCGATAATTTTTGAAAATAATAGTAGAATGAAACACATTGGAAAAGAAGAATATTATAAAAATGAAAGGAAAAATAATTTACGGGCGATTTGAGGTCGGCAAGGGGGAAGGGGGAGGTTTTAAGGGTAAAAAACGGATTATCTCTATTTCCGGCAAAACTACAAGTCCTATGGAAAAAAGTTACAAAGTTGTAGGTAACAAAAAGATCTACAACTTTTCCAATGGGTTTCATCCTACAATTTTTTTTTCAATTTTCATTATTTTAAAAGGCTTTTCTCATCCTCCTAGCCTTATTCCCAAGTTTATTTGGGGTAGGCTACTAGTTCAACCGGTTTTACCTGAATTTCAGTTTTTCCACTGAGCGACTGGCATCGGACCTCCGCAACCCTAAGAGGGAGAACTGAAATTCGAAGATTGAACTAGTTGTCAGTATAAATAATAATAAAAAGGCTTTTTTACCCTGGTCTAAATGGCGTGCAATGGGAGAGGGTTTTGTCCTTCAGTGGAGCCTAATCTGCTGATAATGATGACGATGATCCTTCTTTAATGTTACAAAAAAGAAGAATAACGTCCAACAAACATATTTTCAAGCGGAAAATTACTCAAAAAAGGTTTACTCTGTCTATTAAGAAAACTCCATTATTTGGGTACCGATCATTCTAATATGTAAACACGTTCACAAACTTCCACTACCCTTAAGAAACAAAATGTAGTAAGTAAAGTTAAAACGGTCCCTAAAACGAATAGCAAAAGATATTTTTTTTGACTGAACTATAACAATACAAAATGAGTATTGAGAAAAGGAATGGGCTGACTAATCACCACGCCGTGTTTCTATGGCAACCGCAGTAATGTTTGATTCATGCTAAGTTAATTAATTAAAATTATTTTTATTCAAAATTAGTTATGTGGCTTATAACAAGAAATTTTTTAACATTTTGTGTTCTATGCGGTTACTGTGACCTATTGCGATTAATACACAGAAAAAAATAATCTGAATGTAGATACTTCTTGTATATATACAGACTTACCGAGATTCGATCGTGAAAGAAGACACAAAACCAATTTAAGAAAAAAGTAGATGTCAGGGAATCAGTCAGGTGCTGTATATTTTAACATGTTTTAAGTTAAAATAAATTCAGCTAAAAACTGGTTTGAGCAGGTAGGTACTACTGGAATTGACTATTCGTTTTCCTTATTGCTGAAATTATCAACCTAAACATATCTGAAACCACCGATGATGCCGATTGCCTTGAATGGGAAAGAGTGGGAGCGGATCAAAAAATGGACGTCTTCGGACAAAGAAGATCCAGAGGCGGTGCGACGAAGAGAATATGTAAACTTCTTAGACGCTGCAAGTCAAGAGATGACTAAGACTTGGCCTAATTCTGTTGAGGTAAATAATACAATGTTTGTCATTTACGATCGCAATAATTAAAAATCGATCAGGTGCGTGTCAGGCTACACATAGAATAGTGGCACGTGGATATAAAATCGTATCCAACTACATGACTTCAATAACTCCTGAACTAACAAAGTTATCTACATACGCTGTTGTAGTTTTCCTTTAAAGTTCATGACATTTTTTTTTTAATACATAAGCCATCCAAAGTGACTCTACCCTGCCTGATGGAAAGCATGAGCAGAATCCAAGAGTGGGGTCTACCACACTTGCTGCGAATGCAGACAATAATGTATGGCGGCCCACACTATGGCGGCTTAGTGAGATGCTTTTTCACGCCCCGCTTAAAGGACCCGGGATCATAGTGGGAAGGAAACACGTGAGCTGGTAGTGAGTTCCAATCTTTGAATGCTCGGCATAGGAAATCGGAGTCGGAATCAAAGAGAGACTTTAAATGAGGTTTAAAAAGATAAAATACAGAGACTCATTTTAATCCTGGGTATCATCAGCTTTCTGCATTCCTGCAGTTCTTACTGTTTCTATTCCAGAAAATCTATCCATTTATCGTGTTTTCACTTTACATGCTACTTTTTCAAAGACTTGTTTTATTTTCAATAACTACATATATACATAGAATTTGTCCAAGGAAGTCATTTAAGACATGATGTTTATTATTTTTTAATTTAACACTACTACTGTAAAACGACTACTCTGCCTGTAGGAAAGCATAAGGAGAATACAAGAGTAATGGTCACCATCTTCATTACAAATCAAGGCGGCCTAAAGTGAAGCTTCTGCATCACTCGGCATAATTATTTAGTTTGTTTCAGCTACCTCCTACTACCAAAGACCTAATATATCATAGATGTTTGTTTAACTAGGCCGTCCTATATTCGCCTTTTGACAATGTCAGTGCAATGCACTCATAAAATATGCATATTTTTAGAATGTGAATAGGCGCAACGAAGAGCTACGCCTAGCTCGGATAGAAGCGGCAGAGCAGGCCAATACCAAGTTCTACAAGCGCTATTTGAGAAAGAAGAAGGAAAAACAGGAGCAGCTTATGTATTCAGCCCGAGACATAGTGTTTAAGAATACCGATGCTCCTAAATTACTATTGACGTGAGTCACGTTTGCATCTAATGCTTTTAATAATTTTAACAAAAAGGAACCGACTTCAATGAAAAACTATTCCGAGTACCCAAATCGCGACATAGTGCCTATGATATTTGAGGAGTTCCCTCAATTTCATTGGGATCCCATCATCAGATCCTGATATGGTGACGATAGGACCTGTAAGCTACGCCCATTCCAATGCAAAAAGAATTTCTGAAATCGGTTCATAAACGACGAAATTATCGCTGAACGTACATAAAAAAAAAAGATTCCGACGAATTGAGAACCTCCTCCTTTTTTTTGAAGTCGGTTAAAAACAAGTTTAGTTTTAAAACTGTACCCGAGAATTTTTGGTTACATTGAACTCAATCAACTTCTGGTACGGACTTCTGAGATTCTGGTCATAAGAATATCTTTTAACAATGTGTATATATGATTGTTTTGTATTTTTTTTAAGAATGATATAATATTGTACGTGTGATCATTACTTTCAAACACTATCACTGTCTAAAAGAAAATCTGATACATTTTGAGAATGTGTCTAATTAAAGTTGCTAGTTCTAATTATCTCATTATACCATACTTACTTTACTAGTGCGGTGATAGAAACGGCGGTACAGAAAGAACGCATTGAACAGATTAAATTCTTGAACGAGCTTCGTCGCCAAGAAGCCGAAGATAAGCGGAAAAACGACGACCATATCATACAACAGGCTAAGGAATGGAACGAGCTCAACGAACTGAGAAGGAAGAGACGATTCGAAGTCAATAAACAACATCAAAAGGAAATTCTAGAACAGTAAGTCAATTTCACTACTACTTTACCATTTGTAAATCGGTGTTAGATGCCACGAGGCACTTAATGCAATTTGTGTAATGAGGTTTGAATTTTTTTTTTATATTTGTGTTATGAATGATGGATTATTGGATTATTTATGGCGCTGGCTATGTGAGGTTTAGGAATGTGTACCGATTGATATTAAACCTTCATATCTATTACTTTGCGCATACAGAGCACACGAGGTAGCAGAACGTAACCGCAAAGCATACGAGACCGAGCTTAATTTGCAGAAGATTGACAACATCAACGCGCGTGCTGAAATAGACGCTATGAAACATTTTGATGAAGACTTTGTAAGTAATAATAAGCAGATATTTCGGACACCTTACACACAAGTACTAGTCCCAAACTAAGCAGAGCTTGTATTATGGGGCATACTGGATAACTGATATAAACGTACTTTTTTGGAAATACGTACATATTATCATAGAAAACACCCAAACTCCGAAACAAATATTTGCGGATCACACAAACATTTGGTCCGATCCGGGAATAGAACCCGAGAACTCTTGATCAGCAGCCGCATACGACAACCACTGGACTAACAAGGCAGTCTGTTCTTTATAAATAATTGGTTTTTCAAATGCTTTTACTAAACAACACTTACATATTCATGTGTTACTCAGAAAGAACGAGAGAAGATACGCATCTTCAAAGACATGGAACAGGCGAAGGCAGAGACAATTGCACGCAAGAAGGAGCAAGCAGCTCGTGACAAGATGGACGACAGACTTATAGAAGTACTCAATAAATCCCGCGCCAGAATCGAACGCAGAAGGAAACAGACTGAATTGGATGTGAGAATTCATGCAATAAAAAATTGGGATACTATACAACTTTACTATACCCGTGGACAAAATCCAAAAATGTCCAGCCCCTTTAGCCAAGTTGCAAACGCTTTTTGTTTTTTATTCTATTTCTATATTCTCTTGTTTCATTGGCTAATATTTTGTTTTAATCCCGTGACTAGGGGGGAGTTTTGTAATGTTGGTTAGAAAAATATGTTAGTCTTCTTTGTCTAAAGTCAAAACATTTATTCTTGTGTATATTTTATGTTCATTTCAAGTAATATGTGGATATCTGTTAGATATGGTCAGATTTTCTCAAGCTGAGCTGTTTCGGTTTAGGTTAAAAATGAAAAGATACGAGTTCTGGAAGCAATTAGCAAGAAATTACAATCTGGTGACGCTGAACGGGAGGCAAAAGAGGATGCTATGCTACAGAAAGCAATCAAAGAAAAGAGAGATATGTATGCACCGCCTCTTTTACCTGTACTATACTTGTACTTTAATTATTGGCTTTCAATGTCTGTTATGTTTACGAGCTTATAAGCGAGTCGTTTTCCTTTATATGTTTAAGAACTTGTAAATATTTTACGTAAACGTTGAAAATTATTTTGAAACTAATCCTCACGACATTTGACCCTAATAAATACTGTTTTTTACTTCTTTTAACTTCATTTTCACAGAGAGGACGCTCGCAATGAAGCACAGAGGCAGAAGAATCAAAAAAATAAACAGGAGCGTATGGCTCTTAGAGAGAAGTTCCTGCTTGATGAGGAGCAGCGGATTCATGAGTTCAACACTAGACGACAATTTGAGATCATGAATAGGTATGTTTATTATAAAAGTACGTGGGTGTTTATCATAACACATATCACGTAACTCAGACTCTTAATCTAATAGTCGGACTCTTTATCTAGTGGTCGTGGTTTTGATTTCCTCTTAAGACAAATATTTAATCAACAGCCTTATTACCATATTGTACAGGTTTCGCCTCTTGTGATAATATACCTTATTATTAATTAGGATAGTGTTAGGTTGTTATTCTAAGTTGTCTTAATGGAGTTAAGATAAGGCAATTATATACAAATATTATTTTACGAAATTATCACAGAATGTTGGACTGTTATATCATTTTCATTAACAATCCATAATGTCCCACTGCTGGGCTAGGGTCTCTTTCAGAAGAGGGTAAATGTCATACGGCTTTACGTTCTTTCAGCTTAATTAGGTACCTAAAGAAATTGATAGAATTTCTATGCCACAATGGCATTTGGGGGCTTACTGGAAACACAAGTGCAGCACATTTGATAAATTTTGCCTTCTGTAATGATTATCACATTAGACGAAGTGATCGTGATCTAATGACATTTTCAGATTCAAGAATGTTGAACTATTTAAAGAGTTCAAAGAAAACATGCGTCGACTGAAAAATCGTAAGGTCCAAGACTACAGGGCAGATATTTTAAAACTCTGGGTAAGTTCGGCACATGGCATATCTTACGTAGTGTAAAATTAAGATATGTGTATGCAGCATATACTTAGGAATTCTATTTTAAAGTTAATAGAAACATTCTGTTGCAGAAAGAACGTGAAGAGCGGGAGGCCCAAGAGCTGGCGGCCCAGCGCTACTTCTACGGAGAGTTAGCGGAGAAGAAGATACGAGACGCAGACAACAAACTACTAACTCATGCTTCGCATCTTTTGGCAGAAGCCAAGGAACACGGACGACCTGATTTCGCCATCCGTAGAGCTGTTGATGTAATCACCTACCATCACTTAATATTCAATACTAATTACTTTGTAATTGATTAGATTTTATAATTAAATCTAAATATTCTCAGATCTGAGTGAGCAAAGCTTTAGACAATGTTTATCATTATCTATAGTTTAGGAAATAATTCTATTATTACATTCTATTACTTTCGGGTTACTTAATCTATTTTTTTAACTTAAACAGTTCTCAGCTGTTATAAACGTACGGTAAAAACAATTTAGTCCCATAACAACTCCCGTTTTAGGGCAGGGGTTTTACAGGGTGCACATCTTGGTCCATTTCAAAAGGTCCAAAAAGAAGATTCTCTGTAAAATTTTATTGGTAGGTATAGTATCAAACAATTTATAAGTTACCTTTGTGTTTGAACAGAAATACTGCAAGATGTACCGGCTGTACCCGATGCCCCCGCTGTACGAGCCGATAGCGGAGCACATGCGTCACTACGAGCCAAAGGACGAATCACGTCCTGACCCCGACTACGTGTATCCTCCACGGCCACAGTTAACGACAGACGACGGGGTTGAGTCTCTTCAGCTGGATGACAAGAGAGATGGGCTGCAGGGCACTGACAATGTACGTTAGAACTAAACATCATCAACATCCTTTAACAGTCCACCGCCGGACTTATGTCCTGAAGGTTTTGGTCAACTGTATTCCACGCTGACCAGGTACAGGGTTTGTACTAGTAGTTTTCCTTCTCCTTACAGTATGGTTGTCGCCTCGTACGAGACCTACGGGATGATAAGGGATGGTGACATTCCGCATTCTTAATTCGTCATGACACGGATGTAATTTTATTTACGATAGTGTTATCACAGCAGTTTTGAATAATTTTCCCAGGCTGGACCTTCAAAGCAAGCAAACAACAAACCACAGGAAGATTCAGATGATTACAAAAAGGCGGGTCCAGCTAACGGCTTACAACGGCGTCAAACGGTAACTTACCTAATCAAATTAAGTTTTCAGACACCTATTGCAATTCACTAGTTTTTTTTGAACTAATGAAATCATTTATTAACAGTAAAAATTCCAACAGACTACAGTCATTGATAGTGACTAGTATCAATATCGATGATAAGTATTGAACACTGTCGTAAATTATGCTTTAGCGAAACCCGGCCGTTCGACATGACATTTACCCTTGCACATTTGTACACAACTTCTGACACTTCTTCGATGCGGCTCTTTCTTCCTGTGCCGAGCAGTTGAAACCTGGAAATCATTACCAGCTCACACATTTCTTTATCACGAAGATCGCGGGTCCTTTAAGCGAGGCGTGAAATATCATCTCGCTAAGCCGCTATAATATAGTTATAGTTGGTCACGATTCTACTTGAATTCCACTCTTGGATTCTACTTATGCTTTCCATCAAGTAGAAAGTTGCCAGGTTAAAATAATAAAAAATCTGATCATAAGTCAGTCTTATCATATGCATTATAAACAACAGTAAATAACATAAGTAGAACAGACGGTCAATTTACAACTCTTCTTTTAACTAAATCTGGCTTAATATGCTTTTCCCAGACGGACTTATCTCTGCCACCGATTGCAATGGTTCCGTGCAAGAACCCAGACTGTCACTGCGAACTGAAGCCTAGGGACGCGTAGGTGCAAATGAAACGACTCTTTTAGAAAATATTTACTTTTTTATTTTATTTTAATTATTATATACTAAATTTAAGAATGTGTTTGTAACCTCTTACACATTACCAACTCATCGAAACAGATTTTTATCGCAAAGAAATTTTGATCGTTATCGTGACGTTAAACAACAAAACGGTTAAATTAATGAAATCGTTTTAAATTGAAAACGTTACAAGTATATAGTGTATTAATGACGTCACAAGTTTGTAGTGGTATGACGTCATAAAGTTTATAAGTATCAAGTTTGAGATAAGTGGTAAATGTGTGCGAGGTTATAGAGAGCTTGTATGGCACGTGTAATGTTATTCGAGTGTGACTAGAAACTTGGTGGTGTCAAATTTGTGTGAAAATGTAATAAAGCTTATTTCGGTCGTAACAGTGTTTTTACTTAATTATAACAATTTTGAAACTAAACCTAAAACTTAATTTAAATCTTTGGTCGACAAATTATAGAGGTAAGTAAAAATTATTGGATATGTTATTTATTACTACATGTGCCAGTCAAAATTATCTGAATATATTAAAGATTGAGGATTTCAATTTGACTGGTTTGTAAAATTATTTGGTGGTGAGGTGGGGTTGGATCAAAATGTACTTAAATTCAACATCAACTTGTGACTGTAACACTTGATCAGTAAATACAATGATCATTTCTTAATACTTAAATAACATGTGTGACGGAACAGCGAACTGTCTTAATACAAGCATGTATTAACCCAAAAGGATGTCCAAGATTCTAACTATGTAAGTACTAAACTTGTTAATAAAAATATTTGTTTTTGTATTTATAGCAAATTAAAAAAAACTAAAATAAACCCCTCAAAATAAGAAGGATATCTTGGGGGGCTTCTGGTACCCTCACACACTGGATGTAGGCAGAGCATGGTTGTAACACTACAGGGTTAAGAGACTCAGTTAAAAAATAAAGTAATATTCAAACTGCTTATGACCAATTGGGTCCAATGGCTTAAACCTTGTGGTACAAATTCATTTAAATCAAGTGTAACAGCCACCAAAGTATGGTATAATATTTACTCGAACTATTAACATAACTACATCAGCTCCCTCAACGTACGAATAGTGGAATCGTTGCTAAAACAGCTTCGTAATACTCTCATTTGCTTTGGCTTAAACAATATTGTCTAAAGTTACAACAGATGTCAGTTAACGTGCAAAATGTTCGGTCGAAAGTCAATTTGTTTAAATATCAAATTTAGATTATTTAATGTACTACTATATACTGTTACAAAATTCTGTATTTTATAGAAATACTACCTTTTAAACAAGTACTAAGTATGTGTCGGGCTATTCAAAGGTACGTATCTAATACCTATTATGTTAGTTAACTAAAAACTATTTAAGATATCATCTTCCTCCCATAAGTGTTATTTGGAAGTTCTGAGCACTAGACGAGAACGGTTTCTTTACAAGTAAAGAATTGCAAAGCCATGAAATTCAACAAGTCTCTTTACAAAATATAAATATACCGTTTTATTGCCGTGTTGTTAATACAGGCAGTAAGTATTTATTGTTAAGTATTTAAATTGCCGATATGTTTATTATAAAGTGTGTATAAGTATTTCAGATTTTTGCACGTCAACATTCACGTTTGTTTTACACTCAGAAAAAATGTTTCAGCAAAGTCACTACCTGCACAAAATTGTCCAAAAACAAAAATAAAAACATGAGGAATGTTTAAAATTTATATCAACACGTCATCGAGAGTATTGCACTATTAAGGTCGTGACCCACTCGGGTGACGAATTCTCGAGCAAGTGTTCGCTGAATGTTCGAACGTATCGGTCGTCACTTCGTGTCGTTCTAACCTAACTTAATCTAGCTTGTACTGTGCGTTCGTATTACAGACTAACATTTCATTATTATGTCAAACATTAAACTAAACTTTATACTAAACATGGCATGAAATTGTGCATTAAAATTAATAAATGTTGCTTTTCGCAAAGTCACCTCGCAAAACGCTTTGGTTCAAAAGAATCGTGCAGTTTTAACAGTGTTTATTTTTTAAGTGAATGAAGCGTTGGTTGACGCCGAGGTGGCCGTGGAACAAACAAAATTGAAGCTAGAGTCGAAACTATCACACCTTTATATAATACTGCATGTTATTTAAGTAAAATGGCGTGTAATAGGTTATACTTTAGCTTCAAAACTTATGAATATAGATCATCAACATCAATAAATTCTTAAAGATACAGTCGTTTGGAAGTCTGTCTAATACTTATTCGTTTTATGAAGGTAGTTTTAACTAGCTCGTAATATTTTGATGGTCATACAATATTCTCTTATAGAAAAATAACAGCTAACAATATGTCATGTTTTAGTTTACCTAATACATAATTTAATCGTGTCAAAAATACATACATCTAAATTTATATATTTACAATTTCAGGGTTAAGTTTAATATTAAGGCAAAGTTTATTATTTCGTCTTATGTCTGCGTAAAAATTTTACTCGGTATTTATAAGGCATTCATTTAAGAGCACCTTAGTTGACGAGAACCTTTATGAAAATGAGCTGGTCCTCGATTAAGACACATGTGTATTTTATATGGTAGGGGTTTGTGGTTCAGTGAGAATCAACCTTTAGTTAAAGTACAAGTGTATCCACAATCGTCCAACATACAGACAGACATAGGCGGAGTGGAACAATTGAAAACTTGGGATCTAATTATTATCTTATAGGTTTTAAACTTATACATCTCAACTTTGTTCAAGGTGATGTAATTCTGACGAAATTTTATTTGAGTTTAAGCTAATTGCAATTTATTATATACAATACATTATTACAATTGCATCACAAAGAACTCGGATATACAAGAAATTAAACTAAAATAAATTAAGTAACACAAACAAACTAACAAATTTGGCACTAATCTAACACTTAAGTCTAACGTGTCGTGAAATGCATCGCGAAACTTTGAACCGCTCTAACAAAGTGTCCGTTTTAATACCAATCGATCTTCATAAGCAAGCCGGTTGACAATTGGCATAGGCGTACAGCTTCATGTGTGGAGGTAAGTAAGAGAAGGCGAGACTCATGGGCAGTGTGGGGGGGGCGAGTAGCGCTCAGGGCACGTGGCTGGGCTCGAGCGCGCGCGCCAGGCAGCGACTCACTAGCTCCAGCTTGTGCAGGTACGCGCCCGCAGACTCACCGCGCGGGGAACTGACCAGAGAGAGGGGGGGACATAATTTACTCATATATATACTTTTATATTCCAATACTGCTGAAAACATTTTTTTATTCATCTTTCGAAATCTAAACTAGTCTTAAATAGCCTCAACGTTAGTAGCAAAAATTCAAGCCATCTGCGCTTCGCGGATGATATAATTTTATTTGCAGAAGACGCGAGAATTTTAGGAATAACTATCTATGGAAAGTGCTAATATAGCCGGTCTGATAATGAACCTAATTGAAATCAAAATTTTGACGAGTTCTAAACATAAAGAGAAATTCATAATTAATAATGAACACATAGAACACGTAAATGAATATATAATATATATTTAGACCAGCTTATATCTATAGAGGATCGAACTAAATGGTATTGGAGAAGCCTATGTTGTAAGGACTGCGATAGGCTGATTTTGATGATGATATCTACAAAAGTTTGAATAAAGAAATAGAAAGAAGAATTACTGATACTTGGGAACGGTTCCAGTTTCTTAGCGAAATAATGAAAGAAGGATATGCCTATGAATGGAAAAAGAAATTATACGAAACATACATTATGCCGTGCTATATGGATGCCAGACTTCGGCCCTATCAGAATAACTATGTAAGAAAACAAAATGTAATATAAAGAAACAAACAAAAGTAAAACGAGATTTCAAAAATACATCCAAAACATACAGACAACTAAAATGTAGATGGACGGGGCACATGATAAGAGAAAGTAAAGAAAAATTTACGAAGGTTATAACAGATTGGTACCCAAGAGATTGTATAAGGAATAGAGGTAGACAAATAAAAAATATGGGAAGATGTCTTCAAGAAAATAGCTGGTTCAGTCTGGATTCGTTTAGCTAGAGACAAGGGAAATATGGGCATCTTTAGAGGAGGTCTTTGTCGATAGACAGACCGACATCCAATTGTCTAATCAATATTAAAGCATTATTATACATCAATTCTGTATCAAATAAAATCATTATTATTATCAATATTTTTATACGTATAATTAATTAGAATAATTAATTTTGTTAACTTACTTCAATACAAATGGATCGTCGTGGGGTGAGTTGGCGGCGTACGGAGATCGTCTGATGAAATCACCCACTGTAAATAAATTATTTTTCATTAATTAGTTTAGTTCAGACTTCTGTTGAAATTAATTAATCGAAACCCCGAACTCAAAGCGCCATTTATCTACTTTATTTATGTGAACTATAAATCGTTTCTCGATTATCGCTAAATTATTATTTTATTGCAAAAGTGGACTGTTAAAGGCTGATGATGATTGATGATGATGATATTATTTTATTTACTAAACAGTTCTGGAATTATATACTTTTTTCAAGAACTAAAATATTAAGTAAAATATCAAGTTCGATTTCAAATTAACTCGACTGCTAATAAACGGTAGTGATATGTAGATAAATACAATATAGATTAGAGAATGGTACTGACCGTTGGGCGAGGCGGGCGAGGCGGGCAGGTTGAGGCGCATGTCCTGCTGCAGCGCGCGTCGAGCCACACTCGCCGCGCCGGGGCCGGGGCGGGGCGCGGGGGCGGCGGGGGTTGAGGGGGCGGGGCCAGGGGCGGCAGCGGGGCGGTGGGAGGGAGGCGGAGTGGCCGAGTACGAATAGTGCTGCCCGCTGGAACATACCAAACGCTCTAATAGCTAGGATACACACGCTCTAATACCTCGGATACACACGCTCTAATTTCTCGGATATACACGTTTAATCGACTTCTACTACAACGATTTCATGAACTTTTTCTTTATATATGTATATTTAGGCATATCAAAGTAACTCTACTCCACCTGATGGAAAACATGAGTATTATCCAGGAATAGGGGTCATGCTCATTGTCAATGAGACAATGCAGCATGTTGACCCTCACCATAGAAGCCTACTGAGATGCAACTGCATCATAATCTCACATCCACCAAAGAAACACGACAGCAGGAATGTTGTTATTTTTAGGTTGGTCTTCTTGGTTGGCCCCGGTCGAGTCGATAATTTACAAAAAATAGACAACCATAGATTCATGATTGTTACATATTTTATTTTTATTATATTATTTTATTGCACGAAAAAATAACATTCTAGGAAAAAAAAATATAATAAAAATATTTTCATCTCCAAATTCCCATTCCCAAAAAAGCATTCAAGATTGTTGTCGCCTATATTATTATTATTTTTCTGTCATAAATGTTTTTACTTTATATAAATGTTTGTACATAATATATCTTACTGCGTGTTCCTGGAGAGGTGAAGGTCCCGGGCGGGTCGCAGGATGCAGTGGGCGGACAGCGCGCGCACGTGCTGTCGGCGTCGCACGAGGAAACCCATCCGAAGAACTATCACTACCACTGTTGCTATGCACCTGGAAACGGACACATTTTTGTTTATTTTAGAAAAACTTTTCGCAGTTCTAAAACTGAGTTAAAAACTTGATGGCACAATCGCAGCATATGTGGGGACTTGAGTTCGAATCCTGGGTCGGTCAAATGTTTGTATGACCTGCATTTTGTATCGGAATTAAGGTGTTTTCTATGTATAAAAAATGTATGTATTTACTTTTGATGCTATTTATTTGATATCAGTTGTCTAGTATCCATAGTACTAACTCTGCTTAGTTTGAAACTAGATGGCGTTGTTTGTCAGCTGTCCATACTATTTATTTATAATCATAAAATCCTAAAAACCCAAAGTCCCATATATTTTTTTTATTAGGTGTATAATGGCTATGGTTCAGAAATTCCGAAGCTTGACGACTTTAAAAAACAATACAACATTAAAATAGAATTAATAATTAAACCTACTTGAACCGTTTCTTCCCCCTGCTGACTTCTGGTACCGCTGACGATGGCAGGCGTAAATTCTTCTCCAACTCCCCGTATCCAACGAGTATTCGTTGCAAGTAACGCTTCTGCCAAACCAGGGCTTTGCGACAACTCTCTAAACGAAGACACCGGCCGTGGAGATAGCGTATCTGAAATAAGCCAGTACGTCTTAACATCTTAAAGAAGCTTTTGCAGACTGTTTCATGTAGGAACAGATGTAGATCAAAGAAGACGTAACAAACAAGCCCCGACTTGATGACTTTTAGTTATCAGCCTATTGTGATTGAGTAGCAAAGCCCATACTTATATTCGGCTACTAGTTCAACCGGTTTTATTTGAATTTCAGTTTTTCAACGGAGCGACTGGCATCGGACCTCCGCAACCCTAAGGGTGAACTGAAATTCGAAGATTGAACTAGTTATCAGTATATTTGAGGGCACTGACTTCCCAATAACGATTGTCATAGATGTTCATGACAACCGGGACCGATGGCTTTACGTGCTCTCCGAGGCACGGGCGTGAATCACCGCCAAACTTCCAAACTCCGGGCAGCTATTAAGAATTTCCTAAGAAAATCCCAAAAACACTTTTTGGCCCGAATATTATGAAATCGAAATTAACTCCGTCTATCTGTTAAGTTTCGTTAATGAAATTTGACATGAAGATAATTTGATTTTTGAGAATCGATATAGGCGACTTTTTTACGACAATTACCGATATAAACGCGGGCGGAGCCTAGCCTACAAAAGCTAGTGTTATATAAATAGAATTCGATACAACATTTCTGAGACTACAATAGAATGGTGTCAAAAGTTTAATTTTATGTTTATTGAGACGCCTGTGTATTTGGAGTAACTGATTGATAAATTTTAATAGAATAGAATTTTAGTGTACACCAGTTAATACGATTTATTTATTACAACATAATAATCAATAGATAAATTTCTTTCATATGAAAACAAAACTCTTTAGTGGACCTTTTTTAAAGATACGAAAAACTACACCGTGGCCTTCTTAAAAATTAAAAAGAGAACATCAGGTGACAGAACAAAATTGTCAGTGTTCCGTGACATGTCAATTATTTCGCGGATATAATGGAAGGCACAAAATAGAAATTTAGAAATGAATTAATTCTACTGTTTATATAACTGCAATGATGGAGGCAAAAAAAAGTGACCAAAAGCTTCCCAATATGATGTAAGTACAGATTTGTGCAAGTTTATTCTAGTTGATGAACAAGAGCAATAGCTTTGAATAGTAAAAATAATTCATACTATTATTATAAAATGATAAGTAACTTGTGATCTCGGGTTCGATTCCCGGGTTGAACCATATGTTTGTGTGATCCGCAAATATTTGTTTCGGAGTTTGGGTATTTACTATGCAAATTGTGTTTGTATTTACAAGTAAATAGTATGTTTGTGTATTTAAATCAGTTGTCTAGTACCATAATACAAGCTCTGCTTAGTTTGGGACTAGATGGCGTTGTGTGTGAGATGTCCGATATCCATAAAAAGAATGTCCATAAAATCCGTTACATTTTCACGCTAAACAGCTACACAAACTTCAATGAAATTCGGCATAAATATTTTTTTGATTTTTGAGGATGGAAATAGAATACTTATTACGGTGACAAACAAAAGACATGTAGGTGGAGCCGCGGGAAAAAGCTAGTATATTACAATATGGTTTTGTAAATAACTCGTATTTTTTATCTTTAAAACTAGCAAGTAATGTTTTATGTATCAGTACTGGTAATATTCTCAAAAAAGAAACACTACGGCGTTTAACTTTTTTTAAGGTGAGCGTTCAGAACCTAATGAAGCAGTAATGTTTGTTCCAGTATGTGCGGCGATCACCCTTCGTTCACTAAAACCGAGCTGAACGTGAACTTGGATGGCAAGGAGAAAGAGAAGCTGAAAGACAACTCGCTGTCTTATGCAAAAATATCACCAACGGTATGTTACAATTATCAATTCTTATAGTTTATCTCGTAACTATATCAATGGTGTTTAAACGAATTCATTTGAAAACTAAGGAGACAATAGTAGATAATTCGAATTACCTTCAAGTAGAATTAAGTATTATATTTTGTTAAAACTTGGTACTTGTAAAAGGTAAAATTTAAAGTTGGAGAATATAAGAGACTAAGTAATAAGTATGTACAAATTTTGTAAAGGAGCAATGGTTTTTTTTTAAATTCTCGACATGTCAGTGCACATCTCGCTTTATAGTGATAGTATACAACGTTCTTGGTATAACGAGGTGGGTTGAATTAAGATCACTGGCATTAAAAGACAGGACGAATTCTTTTAGTACCATGCTGTAGTAATTTGTTTTGAGCATGTGTTTGTGTGTTTGTATGCAGACATCCCACACGGAGGGTCCCACGGAGAGGGGCGCGCGCGTCACGTCAGAGCCCGCGCTGCGGCGGCCCGAGCGGCTCGAGCGGCCCGACCTCCCCGCGCTCGCATTCAGCCGCCCCACCACGCAAGGTACGCGTTACCAATATACCTTCACCCGTCATTTTTTTTTCTCTATGCAGATATCGTTTTTAGGCATTGTGGGGTCGACCAGAAAAGACTCGACGTAGATTAACAATGCCTAAAAACTAGTTTTCAATCAGTGCGTCCTACCTGTCATGACATACGGAGCCGAGACCTGGACACAAGTTGCTCAGCGTGTTATGGAAAGGGCTATGCTCGGCGTTTCTCTGATTAGCAAGCTGAAGTGGCAGTGGGCTGGCTATATTAGCCGAAGAACTGATGGCCGTTGGGGTAGAAGAGTTCTGGAGTAGAGACCGCGTCTCGGTAAACGTAGTGTAGGACGGCCACAGGCGAGGTGAGTGACGACCTGCGTAAGATGGCTGGCTGGAGCTGGATGCGAGAAGCCCAAAATCTATCAGAGTGGAGAGAGGCCTATGTCCAGCAGTGGACTGATGATAATGATGATTATGCAGATATCCCCCTGAATACCACCAATTGGTATCTGTCGGACCTCGAACCGACTAAAAACGCTCGCTGTCTTGGATACTATAAGTCGGGAAACCAGGTGAAAATCTCCGGAACCCCGACGTACCTCGAGCCACCTACGATTTGCAGACGTGTGGGAACCTCCATGTTCCCTTGCGGACTGCAAGGGGGCGCGTGCGCTCCTTAGCACTTGTGCTGGCCACCTTGGCCTGCTTCGGTTCGAGCGACAAGACTCACCCATACTGCTGAGTAAAATATCAATTCACGTTTTCCAATAACAATGAAATTGCAAGTGTCCGAAAGACAATAGCTAGTGTAGGACGTCCATAGGCCAAGTAGAATGATAAATTGCTCAAGACAAATCCAAGAAACAGAGGATCGAAATAAGAGGCATCCAATTGGAGACACACATCCAAACGGGTCAGCGATAGGCTGATAATGTATATATTTACATACCGAGATTCGGGTCGAACTGGTTTCCGATATTGAGTCTCTTTGCAGGAGAGACATTCGTTCAGCAATGAACGACGATAGTTTTATTGAAACTATGATGGGAAAACTATAGATATATCGGTTCAAACTATCCAGTAGTGTAGCTTTTGTTCTTTGAACAGTGCTCCCGTTCGCGGCACTGGGCAGCTTCAGGTGGCCGCCGTACCTGCTAGCGGTGTGGGTGCTGGTGCTGATCCTTACGCACGTGCTGCACTGCCTCGTCAATGTGCTCGCAAGAACATTACCAGCATTAAAGTGAGCGTTCTTAACTTCTCTTTATTCAGAACTTTTTAGTGGCAAAACCAAATTTGAAAATATGTCCGAAAGACAATACGCTCACACTTCTATATCAGACAAAAAGCTTAGTTATTTAAATAAACATATTTAGTATCTACAATTTTGTCTATTTCGTCAATGAGAGTATATAGGTATAGAATACGAATTGTGACTTTGAATAACAAACTAAAGGCCGCCTCAATTACGTGTCAGAGTTATTTTCTCATCCCACTTTTGATTGAAAAATGAAGATTCAGTGACATGCAACTTTTTTCATGTTTAACTTTTTTAGCAGATGATTTTGACCTTTCCTAACTAGGCTAGCCCTCAGAACAATAGACGCATGAGTATGGTAACCATATATTACAGGAAATGCACCCAGTATTTCCGAACATGGTCAGAGGAAGCATGGAACGGGCAGACAGATCTCAACCAGAGGTTGATGCCGATCGGTCTGGCGGCGGTCACGGCGATGCTGTACTGTGTTTACTTCGCGCTCTACGTCGTCTACGGCGTAGTAGTCTGGTCCGTAGAGCCTCTCTGTTCAGACGTGGACGAGAACCGTAGCAGCATCGACTTAGAGGCAAAGGTCGTAGACTACATCGAAATCTCAAATTCTAACATAAAGCAATAGACTTTGAACGGTACGCGAAATTATAAAACGTTTTTAAATTTAAAAATTGTCTAAGTATATATTTAATAAAAGATAAAAACCCTGTCATGGTATAATTCCAATTTTAACCCTTACACACACCCTGCTGAGAACATTTTCCTCTTCGCGAAGTCCTATACCTTGTCCATTCGTTTATTATCTTTTTGACAGGTCACGCCTATAAATTACCGGTATTTTTTTTCGTTATAATGTACTACAGTAATGTCGTACTTTATAGACGGGTAGGGAAGTGGGCAGTGTGCATAGCTAAAAACAACATATAAAACAGTTCTTGAAATACGATAAATCGATTAAACGATTAAAATAATCTATCATATTATTTTGATCAAAATAATTTGACTTTATGTAAGTGTTGTTTCTGTAAATTTAATAACATAAAAAGGAAATTAAAATAGTATGACTTCAAGATTGATTATTTGCAAGGAATTAAGTCGAAATTTTGGAATTTAACTTTAAACTTAGATTAGAGAACAATAACTCTGTGCATTAATTAATTTATTATTGGACCACTGACTTAAAATGTAACTATGCACGTGTTAGTAAAATTTAACTTTGAAACGCGTGGTTAATAACGTTTGAATCCAGAGTTATGAGAAAGTAAATTTGAAAAATCACATAATACTTACTAAACCGACCTTCAAGTGACTGTGTTTGGAAGTTTTCTTTATTCTGGGTCAATTACATATCATAATAGTGCACATGTTATTAATTTACAATACAGACTTAAAGAAATTTATATCGATTGATTTTGATATCAAATCGAATCGGTGACGTGTGAGGGCGTCACTAATTTCGAAATTTGTTGAACTGTCAAAAAGATAATAAAGGAATGGACAGAGTATAAATAAAAAAAATAAAACCACACGGACTCTTAATCCGTCACCACACGGACTCTTAATCCGTCACCACACGGACTCTTAATCCGTCACCACACGGACTCTGGGTAAAATTAGGCAGGAGACACTTCTCTAAGCAAAACTGAGGCAAGTGTATCCGACGTCATTTATCATATGCAGCGGGCTCGTCTACGTCTGCAATTTATGAATTAAGCACGGGTGTTATGCAAATTAATTTGTAGGTATTTCCTCTACTAATACTTAAGCTTAATGGTTCCCATTAGGCGATCTCTACTTGACCACTTCTTGTTACGTCTAGTTCTACTGAAGACGCTCTGGTGACTTCAGCGCAAGCTACAACAGCGCCATCTACCTAACAAACTACGGAGTAACGAACTAACTGCTAATCCTGAATCGCGATTTAGTAATTCTCGACTCCATCACAACTTCTCCTGTTTTCAAAAATTTCGTATTATGACTGTCTCAAGTACACACAACAATAATCCTACTTTATTTGTTTACTAGCTGCGCCCCGCGGTGTTACCCGCGTACTTTTGGGATAAAAAGTAGTACATATGTGGTTATCCAGAGCTCATTTTTAAATTAGCCATTTACAATCTATCACCATGGTTGCTTATGCATAGCAACCTGTGAAGTTTTGACAGGAGCCAAACAGTATTTTTATAATCACCTAGCTTTCGCCCGTGTATCTCGATTATTGCAGTAAAAAGTAGCCTATGTGTTATTTTGATATATAAGCTATATTACTGTAAAGTTTCATGCAAATCCATTCAGTAGTTTTGCATGAAAGAGCAACAAACATACATACACACATTCATTCATACTTTCGCGTTTATAATATTAGTAGGATTATTAACTTTATACACTTTTGTACATCGCCGGACTTAATGCTCAGAGAATTTGTCTAATAGTCGATGTGCACTGTTGTTTTATTCGCTGTGATACATTGTAACTGTAGCGCAATCGGTGCAGAAGAAGACTTCTAAAGACTTTGAAATAACTCAATGAGTTACTGAAGCTTATTTTCTATATAGCTATAACGTAAAACACACAATCTCCTAAAATGTAAACAAGTAACAAGCAAAAAACACAACACCAGACATTGAAATCATTTAATACACTCACAGCTTGGTCTTTCTCATCGGGTTGCGGTTGACTCTTAGCCTGTGCCTCTCTCTCCAGCTGTTCCACCTTAGCGGTGAGTTGCTGTTTCTCCTGCCTCAGGGTCAGCAGCTCAGGGTTATTGGAGTCGAGCAGACATTTCTTCAACGTTGCCAGTTCTCGATTCAATTCGGTTTTCGTGCTTTCAATTTCAGTCTTAAGTACAAAAGAAAGAGATGTGTAAAATGATGAAGTTATTTCAAATCTGTGTTTTGTATACTAAATCATTTTTGATGAAAAATATGGAATATCTTTTGTTTGTTTACGAACAATGGGCTTTAACTATGGGGTGCTGCTATATGTGCTATACTAGAAATATAGCAATTTACAAGAATTAGATCTAATTTAAGTGTCTATTTTTTTTATTAAGACTCCCGCATTAGAAATATATTATTTTTTATCGCGGGGGACTTTACAAACACACATGAAACGGACACAAAGAACACCTAGACTCAGAACAACAATTTGTGAATCACAAAAAGTGTTGTCCATCTTGGGATTTGAACTCATGACACTTGGCGCAGTATACAGTATGCAGTCAATAATGCGCTTTATAACTTTAAACTATCAAACTAGGTACAGCATTACAACATTCCAAAGCTAATGAATAAAGTGATGGTGTGACAGTAGCGCTTGAACAAAGTGATGGTGTGACAGTAGCGCTGAACAAAGTGATGGTGTGACAGTACCGCTGAACAAAGTGATGGTGAGACAGTAGCGCTGAACAAAGTGATGGTGTGACAGTAGCGCTGAACAAAGTGATGGTGTGACAGTACCGCTGAACAAAGTGATGGTGAGACAGTAGCGCTGAACAAAGTGATGGTGTGACAGTAGCGCTGAACAAAGTGATGGTGTGACAGTACCGCTGAACAAAGTGATGGTGTGACAGTAGCGCTGAACAAAGTGATGGTGTGACAGTAGCGCTGAACAAAGTGATGGTGTGACAGTAGCGCTTGAACAAAGTGATGGTGTGACAGTAGCGCTGAACAAAGTGATGGTGTGACAGTACCGCTGAACAAAGTGATGGTGAGACAGTAGCGCTGAACAAAGTGATGGTGTGACAGTAGCGCTGAACAAAGTGATGGTGTGACAGTAGCGCTTGAACAAAGTGATGGTGTGACAGTAGCGCTGAACAAAGTGATGGTGTGACAGTAGCGCTGAACAAAGTGATGGTGTGACAGTAGCGCTGAACAAAGTGATGGTGTGACAGTAGCGCTGAACAAAGTGATGGTGTGACAGTAGCGCTGAACAAAGTGATGGTGTGACAGTAGCGCTGAACAAAGTGATGGTGTGACAGTAGCGCTGAACAAAGTGATGGTGTGACAGTAGCGCTGAACAAAGTGATGGTGTGACAGTAGCACTGAACAAAGTGATGGTGTGATAGTAGCACTGAACAAAGTGATGGTGTGACAGTAGCACTGAACAAAGTAATGATGTGCCAGTAGCGCGGAACAGTTACCAGAGCATCAGCGACGGGTGTTCGGTTGTAGTCTGCGAGGCGCAGCTCGAGGTCTGCGAGCGCGGCGGCCTGCGCGCTGGCGAGCTGCTTGGCGCGGACCAGCTGCTTGCCCGACTCGTGTTTCACTCTGCCGAACGGACAATAAGCAAACTTTCTACTAAACTACAGTATACACTAGCACAGCTCGACCGACTTTTCTTTTTAGTTTTTTGAAGTCGATGTGATTTCCCTTGGTAATTTCAAATTGAAGGAATAATATCTTAGCCATTGACGTTCAATAATTTGAAATTTGAAGAGACTCAAATTTCAAATTATTGATTTGAAATTTGAGTCTCTTCAGTTTGGTCGTACAAGTTCTATTTAGATGGGTCTAGATAGGTCCTATCCTTTTCGCTCTCTCGTCTCCCAAACCACAGTTCAATTGAGTAACTGAAGTGTGACGAATTTCTGAGTGATACAAGTGATCAACCCAGCGACCTCGGCGAACATAAAGGGCAATATTCTGTGTTATTTATTCTGAGGTTTTAAAAATAAAAAACGAAATCTCTCAGTAGTCATAAGGCTTATTTTTTAAACTGTTGGAACACGTAACAATATAACACTTCTATCGTATGTAGGTTACTAACCTTTTAATTTCAGCAAGTTCATTTTTGAGCGAAGTGCACAGTTCGTTTTTAGCTTCTATTTCTTTCTGCGAATGTACTCGAGTATGATCCAGCATGGCCTGCAGATCCTGGTATCTGCTACGTTCTACATCCAATTTAGATTTCAAAACCGACACTTCGCCTTTTAGACGTTCATTCGATTCAATCTGTGAACAAAATTATTTCATTAATTGTTTATTTTTTTAACTATTGAAATAAAGACATTACCTACATGTAGAGGCAATCCTCAATTAAGCATTTTATCTCATTGATATAAAATAGGGAATCTGAAATCTGCCGAGATTCAATGATCAAAGTCAACGATCGTTTTGAGAACCTTTATTTCGAGATCCAGACATATATAATAAGTAACTACATAGTGCAGGTTATGTTAGCGAGATGGCGTTCTTGTGTATAATTCTATTTACTGTTTATCGAAAGTAATTTCTAAATGTCGGTGTCATAGCAAAGTGTTAGATTTAAATATTCAAACCTGCAGGTTTAGTTGTGCTTTGAGCGGGTCCTGTCGGTTGTTATCGAGTGACTGGTCCAGCAGCTGTCTCTCTAACAGCGCGAGTCTGGCCCGCGCCTGCTGTTCTCGTTGCTGCAGCTCTAGCTCAGAAGCCATGGCGCTCTCCAAGCGCTTCTTCAGAATTTGGATCATATTGGAGTCTTGATTCTGTCAATGAAATACACATGCTCTTAAAAATAGTTAAATTATCATCAATAGCCTTTAATAGTATATTGCTGCATACGGTTTTTAGAAAGAAGGTTTTGGCTTATGCCACGCAGACAACATTGGTATAGGTTTGAGGCGAGTTAAACAGGCATAAAATAAAGTTTAAAAGACTTCATATATGTTATGTTTAATAAAATATTACTGAAAAATATACTCATTTTGAGAAATAAACAGTATAGTAGAGTACAGACCTGCAGGCTGTCGGAGGTCTCCTTGTGCGTGTCGAGCAGCAGCTGCAGGCGGCCTGAGTTGTCCCGCTCCGCCTCGTAGCGCAGCTTGCTCGTCTGGCACTCCGACACCAGCCGGTCGCGGACCCTGCATACAACAACACATCAGCTCCATACATCACTAGCTACATTAATATTATGCTATTGTATAGCTTTCCCGGGTTTTGAGCGCGGCGACCGAATCAAGAAATTCCGTAACGAAAAAACTTGTTGTTAGAATGTGTTAGAATTATGTTGAAAAGACAGTGTATATTGTTTTGTAAACTTGAATTAAGGAAATTAAAAAACTTAAAGAAAAAAAAATACTGCTTAAATAAAAACAAATAAAAAATTATAATTGCATAGGTAAGTTGATAAAAAATGATATGCAATAGCTTTACCGTGGCGGTCCCCAAGTGCCACACGACTTTTTTTTTTAATAACAAGTAATTGCATGAAAAGATGACCGATGGATAAAACGACAGTATATAATTCATTATCACTTTTCTGCTGAGGCCTAGTGGGCGCCTATTTCACATCGACTCGGTAGTCAAAACCGCGTGCGATTTTACAGTTGATCCGAAATTATGCAACAAAATTTCATACTAGGTTCTCCGACGTCAACCTTCCTTGATAAGATCCCCTTAACAGCCACTACAGATATAGTTAATACGGCTAAATGGAGAGAACCTTGAAAATATAAGTTCCTCACCTGTTCAATTCAGTTATAAGAGCATCTTTATCCTTGAGTCTCGATTCTAGGTTGTTGACATGCATCTGTAGTTTCTCATTGTCAGATTTGAGCCTGTTGATACGGTCTGATGATGACGAATGGATTGAGCTTGAAGACCTGTGTAGACACCACACCCATTAGTTATTTGATCTAGTAAACTACAATTTGGAATTTTTTGCTAATTTTATTAAAAATTACAAAGAAATTTGTCAATCTTCGCTAAATAGATGAAACTGGAATAATAATCGTAAAATTTTAATTCAGTTCAAATAATTTTCCGTTTTACCTCTTGATTATCTAAAACATTAGATAATAGTTTTATGGTAAAATTCAAAAGTTTTAAGAACATACAATATGACAGTGATTATAGTTAAATCTTTTATATATAGTTAAATCTCTTGGTTGCGCAGTGGCGCCAACATACATAGATATGAATAACTTTAGTAAATAACTTTTCACTTTTTAAGCAGATAGGATTTTGTGTCTATTACTATAGAAAAGTAAAAAAATAAAAATACGTTGTTTTACTCACTTGGACGTGTTCAAAGCTAGGCGTGGTATATCTTCTCTTTCATCACTGCTTGCAGACAATATCTGTGAACGAATTCATTACATTATATAAATATCATATAAAACATTAAAACCATTCACACCTGCAACGGACTATTAAAATGAGACACCGAAGAATCCTAACATCTCACTACATCTTTTTGAATTAGGCCGTGAGAAATCTGAATCGACATGTTTGGAGATGTTTGGACGGTGCCGCGGTGCCACGGTGGTCTCTACTAAAAGGATGGTGTGGTGACCGACCTGCTCCATGATGTCCTCGTCGAGCGTGTGCGAGTAGTCGAGCTGGTCGCGCAGCGCCCGCTCCAGCTCCGCCGTGGGCGAGCGCACGGCCAGCGCGCGGGACTGGCCGGACCCCGCCTGGTGGGGGGGCAACCTCACCCTACAGACAAACGTACTTTTATATTACTTTATATTCAATTATTTATCCAATAACAAGTTATTATACTGCTACGCTTTCAGCTAAACACATACAATTTATTTTTCTGTTTGCCTCAAAATCAAAATGACCATTACAAAAACGTGAAATAAAACAATAAATAGATGCAATAATGCCAAATAATATGCCGACACTAATTATACAATATCTAAATAGTAACCTTTAAACAAAATAACAAAGGTCAAATCAAAATTTCTTAATTACCTGTCCATTAGTTCCCTGAGATTTTCCATTTCTACTTCTAACTCCTGACACCTTTCGGCCTTTTCTCGCAATTTATTCTTCAGTTCCCCGACATTCGATTCTTCACGCATTCTAGAAAAAAAAAGATTTCAGTAGGTTTGAAATTCCTAAAAACCTTCACCGTTAAATTTCCTGTTTAGCTTTTATTATACTTTCAACATTCCCATCTAAAGCACATTTTTGATAATAAATACAATAATTGAGTACAATATGTATACGTTATAGATATACGTAACAATGATTTAATAAAATTGAGCACTGAATACTCCCGGGAAATCATGACGGCATATGACGACACCAAAATCGGCAAGTGTATTAAGTAATTTTAATATTTACTTTTAAACATCTTTCAAAAGTCAACTTTAGGGCTACTACTTACCTGGAAACGACATTTTCAAACTGTTGTTGTAACAGATCTTTCTGGTCCATCAACTGCCGTATATCTTGCTGCAGCTGTTCAGTTTGTTGTTTGAGTTCGGCATTGTCCATGTCTTTGTCTGCGAGTTCTTTGTTGGCTTGACTCAGGTTGCTCCTTAATTCTGTCACATCTAATTTGGCTTTTGCAAGCTCAAATGCCTACAGAGTAAAATAGAAGTTTGGATAATCTTATTGAATTGTTAAAACACAGATGCCTTATTCAATAATACAAGACTTTTTCTGTAATTTAATGAACACGAATGTTTATATACTAATTTGTTTAAACTCCACTCAACCGATCATTATAAAATCTAAGGAGCACATGAAGCAACTACGCTATGCAGTTTCTTTGAAATATTTTAATGTGGTTGTTTTTAAATGATACATGAATTTATTGGAAAATAATTACCTCAACGCAATCAATTTGAATATAGCGCATCAAAATTTTCTTATAAAATTCCACTATAAAACAATTAACAATAAACGAAATGGCTCTCTACTAAGAATAGCTTTAGTCAGAAACGTATTACCAGGTTCGTTGGCAAAGTGCATCACTTCGATTGGCATCAATTATACAAGTCTAGGCTAGACACGCGAGATCTTAAATTACATTGAATAGTTTACTTACATAAACCACCAAATTCTACCGTCACAATGAAAGTGAAAGCAAAACAATTTCATAAGCCTACATTCCTGGTACAAGTAGTCAGCTTAAATAAAAATACGTATCATATATTTACAAACTACGAGATCGCGTTATTTCTTGGATTTATAACTTTGTATTTATGATTAATTGTAAGCCCTAAATCGATCAAAGTGGTGTGCAATGGTAGAGGTCTATGTCCAGCAGTGGACTGAGATAGGCTGATGATGATGATTAATTATATTAATATATGTTGAGAAACTCTTACCTTATCATTCAGCTCTTTCTTATTAAAGTCCAACTCATGTTGCAGTAGTGATACGTGCTTTCGTATTTTAACCAAATGCTTCTTGTCGTTGCTTGCTTGTCTATCTACACATTTCTTCTCTTCTCCATTTTTATTCCTAGGAGAAGGACTACGGGAAACCATCTTCAGCTGTTCCTTTAAAGATGCTATTTCTTCATGAAAGGCGTTTATATCTTCGTGAAGAATTTCGATTTCTGTTTCTTTATCTTTTAATTTGTCTGTCATTAACTTTAGTTCGTCAATTTTTGCTGTCAGTTCACGGTTTAAGGAACTCATACGTTCTAGTTCACATTCGTTGCTTTGAAGTTTGAGTGAAGCGTTTTCTTGTTCCTTTTCAAGCTTAGTCAACTTTAATACCAAATCCTTAGTATGGGCATTCAATTTGTCGTTCTCTTCATTAAGTTTTGTTAAGTCACGATTTAACGCTTCAATTGTGTCTTGTAAATGAAACACTTCGTTAGACTTTTCTTCATGAGCTTCTTTAATATTGTCAAGTTCTTCAGTTCTATCGTTAAGATTTCTTTGTAAATCATCCAATCTATCTAAATGTTGGTTCAAACTATCAATCTGTTGGTTCTTTTCAGAAACTAACTGTTGTAGTTTTTGTAGCTCACTCATTTTTTCTCTCATTTGATGATTTTCACTTTCATATTTCTCAAGTGCAGTATTCTTACTTTGTAACTCATCAATTTTAACTTCTAATTCAGTCATTTTGTTTGTGAGATTTCGTTTTTCCTTGGCTAGTTCAAGTATCATGTTTTCTCGCCTTAGAATATCTTCTTTTAGTAAATGTAAATCTTTAGATTTATCATTAACTTCTTGAGTAAGTTCTGTTAGTCTTTGCTCTAAAAGTTTTTTGTTGGAAGTAAAATTTTCAAGCTGGTTTTCGTAGAATTTCTTATCATTTGCCATGGTAGCCATTGTGTTTTCTAACAAACCCTTCAGCTCCTCAACTTCTTCTTTTAAAGCAGGAAATTCACAAAGTTGTTCTTCAGCGTTTTTGAGCTCTGATTTGGCATTTTCTAGCTCTGTTCTCGATTTCTTTATTTCAGATTTTAACTGAGAAAGCACATCCGGAAAGTTTGATTGCTTTAAATCTAATGTTATCCCGAGTTCTCTTAAGGAATTTAATTCATCATGTGTTTTGTTATCTGTAGCTTCTAAAGAAAAGTTTATTCTTTTGGGTTCTACGCTGATATCTTTACTGTCAGTCGCTTCTCTGTTAGGGTACATTGAGCAATTGTCCGGAATAGTTTGAGCATGTTTGACTTCAATACCAAACATTGTCGTTTCATTGACGTTCCTCTTGTAGTCTTTGAGGAAGTCTCTATTTTGTGTTGAGGTCAGATGAGCTGGCAAAGAGTCAGCTCGAGGCGTATAACCTGGTATATCGAAATGGTCAACCAATTCAATGTTAAGAGAACTCATATTAGCCTTCGCGAATTCCGGTGGTAATGTTCTGTTTAAAGTTCGTTCTTTTAAATCTATGTAAGGAGCACCAGTTAGACTGACATTGTGTGCCTTCAACTCCGCTCTGCGCATTTGTAGATCTTGTTCATCAAATTCTGATATAGATACTATATCACTAAGTGTTCTTGCTGAAGTTTTTCCTTCCAAAACATCTTTATCCTCTTCCAACTTTAGCGCTGTAAAGCAATGAATCATATTTAACTGCGTGAGTTAGTTAGGCGAACATTTCGCTGTCAAGGAACTTGGAGGGGATCCAAGTTTGATAATGTGCCTAGACATGTTATTCTAAAACTAAACTGATTCATTAGATGGTTTCTTAGAAACTAAGCTTATTTGCAGAACAAGATATTGAATGATTTTCTAAAATTTTGGCACGGTTCAATAAGAAATGGACAGATTGTTTACATTTAATTTTCAATGATATCTCGAGAAAAGCGGTGGCGTTATAAAGATTGGTTCATATGTTACCCAACGAACATTAACCCCAATTTTCATACGTCACAGCTATTTAGGTATATGCTTTACATTTTACTGTTATTTCCCAACGTAATAAAACGAATTTCGTATGTATGTTACTAGCGATTGACATAATTTTCATTAGTGTAAGATTTACCATAGAATTAGATTAGTTACTGGATACTGACATAAATAAATATTTCAGCCATTTGACACAAAACGCCAGCAAGCTTCAAACTAAGTAGAGCGCGTACTATGACAACTCAATTATATAAATAAGTATTCTTCTTCCTAGTCTTATTCCCCTATATCCCTATTCTTATGAATATCAGTGTTTCCACGGAGCGACTGGCATCGGATCTCCGCAATTCTAAAGGAGAACTGAAATTCGAAGGTTAAACTAGTTGTCAGTAAATTTGAGGGTACGGACTTCCCAATAACGATTGCCATAGATGTTCATGACAACCGGGACCTACGGTTTTACGTGCTCTCCGTATTATACATAAAAATATTCAAACTTTGAAATAAATATTTGTAGATGTAGATAGATAGATGTCCGAGCCAGGAATCTAACCCGAAACTTCGAGCACAGCACATGCATACGCTACCAATGGTAATTAATGGTCCTATCTTATAAATGTATATTCTATTGGTCTAAATGTCATATAATTTTTATCATAAATGGAACAAACAAGTCCTTACCCAACAACTCTTGGAGCTGATCCTCTTTCTCCGCCAAACCTCTCTGAAGATCTCTGATGCTAGTTTGTAGTTCCTCCTTATCTTTCTCAAGGCTCTTCGTTAGACATTCTAGTTGAGCAATACGCGTTTGCGCGTTAGACAATTCACGTTCTAAGATTATTACTTTATCCTTTGGATTACCTAGTAAAGCAAATTAGAACAATTTTAAATTCTGCAAATAGATTTTATCTGTCTTTATTTGTATATTTCTATTAGACAATTCATTCGATAAACTGTCTCTTCGTTGTATTATTATTGAAATGTGTTTAAATGCAAGGACGTTAATTTCTAATGTATTTACAGCCGAGTGGTTAAAATATATAAAAGTGTGCAGATCATCGATCTCATATTTATAGAAGCTTAGAAATAGAGGTGATGTTTGTTAAATTTCTAGGTTTGATTCAACGTATACTGTGCATCGTGATGTGATACGATCAAATAGAATAGTGAATCACGAGCATTTGAACAATAAATAAAAACGCTATTGCTCAGTCAGTGCCACAATTGAAATGCATCCATAAAATAAAGACGAATTGATATCAATGCCAATTCTCTGGATGAAGTTGTTAAGGCTATGCAAACACATTTATTTCATGGTCAGTTCTATACGCTACAGTTTTTATAACTCTAGTTTTGAGGTGGAAGAAGTATGAATGCAAACATATATGGGTACTTGCAAGAAATGCAATTTTATTTAGGGTATATTGGAATGTTTAAGTATGAAAATAGAACGACCAAGAAACAGAAAGAACATATATATCTGTTTTAGGTTCACATGGTTTGAAATTTACATAGAAAATCTGAAAACATTTATTACTTAGCGTTTATAACACTAAAAAGAATCATATCTCATATTATATTACTAGTCCAATTGTATAGTCCCGCATAAAAAAAATTTACTTACAAGAATTCCCGTACAAGGAGTGATGCTCGTCGTGAAGTTTCTCCCTCTCCTCTAAGTTTTGCTTTACTCGTATTAACTGCTTATCCTTGGATTCTAATTCTTCTTTCAGTCTTTGCACCTATAGAAGTAACATGAAAACCTTATTCAACTGTATTTACGTCATATTTGCACATGTTTTTTTACTGTGTTGTAAGGTATGCTCAGGCATAAATTTTATGTATAACAAATTGGAAAATCTCGAATCATAAATGAGAGATAATATATTTCATATAATAATATATATAAATTGCTATTCGTTAGTAACACTTAAACTATGTAATGAGTTGATCGATTTGGCTGATATTGATCTTAAAATGTTTAGCGAAATCCAGGATAACTTTAAATTGTGAGAAAAATAACAATAAAGTCTTATCCAATAAACAAATATTTATCATGATAGTGCAGTTGTATAAGAATTATGTAGATCCCCTTCATAGTGCATTATTGCTTCAGAAATTGTATTACGTACCTCAGCAAGTGCATCGTGCAGTTGTACAGAAAGTTGGCTGGTGGCTTGGTGCGACAGTGCTTCGGCATCGTTCCGCTGTTGCTGCAGGCGCGCCGATAGTGAAGATATCTTGAGCGCCTGCTCCGACATGCGCGCCTGTAGTACATCGCGCTCTGCACGCACCTCCTAACGTACAAACAGACAAACACGCTGTTATGGTGCACGTGACTATATAGTAGAAATTATGAAAGATGAAATCAATGAAAATGGAAAAGGGATATAACTGTTTCCTATAATCTACTGTATCTAATAGTTGAGGAGTAAAATTAAATAATATGTCACTACGAGTATTCCTTTCTTTACACATAATATCTGTTAGAAGCATTAGGGTATATGTATAAAGATAAGCTTAGTCTTTACAAGATTGAGATAAATAATTTTAACAAAAATGGAACCGATTACAAAGAAAAACTAATCCGAGTACCCAAATCGCGACATTGTGCCTATGATATTTGAGGAGTTCCCTCGATTTCCTTGTGATTTAGTACCCATAACACAAGCTCTGCTTACTTTGGGGCTAGATGATGTTGTGTGTAAGATGTCCAAAATATTTATTTATTATTAATGAGTCCTGTCACCCTAACGATGAACGTGAGCGAGGGATTGAAACAAACGCAACGCAATAGTGACCCTTTAATTGTGATGATGATGATGTTCTTATAGCCGAGTGGTTTAAACGGTCCACTCCGCTTTCTACTGCACTAGGTGTTATGGGTTCGATCTAACACTTTGCGTAATCAAAAAATTGTTGTTCTTCTCATTGGGTCTTAGTTGTTTTTGTGTCCCTTTCATTTATATTTGTAAATTTCTCCGTGAGACGGGATGCTGCAGTTATCTGCTCTAAATTTTTTATTTTATAACTAGATGAGTCACATGGTATTACCCGCGTTTATTATTGTAAAGCGCGAGTAACACCGCGAAGCGATTTTAGTCTAAAAAATACTGCTTAGGTCATCAACTTTCTGCCAGTGAAAATCACGTCAAAATCGGTCCAGCCGCTCCAGTGATTAGCCGGAACTCACAGACAGACAAAAATTGCTATTTTATTGTTAATATACCTTAATATGCATTTAGTAAAAAAAAACTGTTTATTTCATATTACTTAAAGACACAATTTTATTTATTTGTATACATTTAAAATAATATGGCTTCATTACAAAAACGTATAGTACATTCGTAACACGAAGATAAATTTATCTACACAAAATTTTAATCATATAGCAATTTTACAACCTGCATGATCGTTAATTATACTACATCATGTAAGCGGACCGCTGACAATGAGACGTCGGATCACTGGATCTATTAAGTCGATTTTGAAAACCCTTATGCCAATATTTGTGAGGGTCATATTAACCCAAAAATTAAAAAAAAAACATCAAAGCAGTTGAACTTGCTTCAACATGTTTAACGGCCAATAAAGTGAGCACCGGTCAACTAGAATTGGTAATCATTTCTGAGTAGTTTTTTCACGGAGCGACTGGCATCGGACCTCCGCAACCCAACTGAAATTCGAAGGTTGAAGTAGTTGCCTTGCGAGTATATTTGTGGGCACTGACTTTCCGGTAACGATTGTCATGTTGAGATGTTCATGACAACCGGAACCGACAGCTTAACGTGCTCTCCGAGGCCCGGGCATGAATCATCACCAAATGAAGCGTCCTTGATGAGTAAAAAATCTGCTGGCATCCAAAGTACACGCAAGAGGTACACTTAATGCCAAAAGCATATTTATGCTTTTGTTTTTTATTGAAAATAAATAACTAATAGAAATGTATAAGTATTTTTAAAACAAGAAGAAATCAATTACATAATACGTTATAAAAAATCAGGAAGGAATTCATGCCTGTACTAAAATTCATTCGACCAATAAATATAATTTAGCAAGTTGACATCTTGTTGTATAAACTAAAAACATCAGATGCGCAGTTGGCAGCGTTGACGCACTTATATAAAATAATTAGTTTATTTTTATTGTGTTTTCTTCTCATTGTTATGTTTGTCAAGTGAAAACAAATTTGTTTGTATTTACTTTTTTCGTTTCTCTTACGCATTAAAAGTCTCCTGAAGTCGTTCAAAAATAAGCGTTTTGTGGCCACCCCGATCGATAATAATAGGTTTACTCATTATAGGAATTCTTTTTGAATTTATTTAGTAGTTATAACTACAATTACAAAATAATGGCATTGAAATATGACTTTTTAGTACACCAGGAATGCTCAGAGTAGAACTTCACTTAAGCACGTTTATGCTCTTTTGAATCTAATTGTTGATACACATGATGGACATGAATATAGTTACAATCTGCAGAAAGAGACATTCAACGCATATGAACGGTTGACTCAGACCATCAATATCGATTCAGATAGAAAAAATAGAAGACAAATAAAATTATAATAACACAATTAGGAAGACAAAAAATATTGCAAAATGAGATAAGATCTAAGTAGACAAATTTATTTCTGAAAGTGATTGTTCAGCTTAAACGGTAGTGCGGCATTTCGTGCTGATGAACAAGAATGGTTTCCGTAACTCCATATAATGGTCATTTCAACGGTACCTAATAAGTGTAAAACAAAAACATATCTTTGAAAATACCCGAATGAAAAAGTACTCTCGTAAAGTATGGATTTATAACAAAAAGCATTTGTGGTAACAAAACACATTACACACATTTTCTTCCTAACAAATGATACATAAGAAAATGGGTACTTTATGTACATTCATGAATGTGTGAATGAATGAATTTCAGACACTAACAGAATGTCTATCATCAGTTACTCTCAACACTTATTCCAAACTTTAACCTTAAATAAGCCCACGATATAATCTCACTACAAAGCACCACTCACCGTGAGATCCGGTAACCCCATACCAACGTACTTTTTGACGTAGCTCCAGACAAACATCACACACTAATCACTTCATCAGAACACGACACACATTATATCACTTGTACATTGCGTGGTGAGTGTGTATTGTATATATCACATTTTGATGATAAATGGCAATGAATGGGGCGAACGTAGATAGGGTAGAGACCTTACGGCAGCAGAACACGCTCTGAAGCATCGGGAGAGACTGAAGGCAGACAGCGCGCGCGGGCAAAGAGAGTTGTGGATGTTCGAAGATGAATCATTGGATGGATATGTTCGTGATATGATAACCAAAATTTTTACTCATTGTGTAAATTACATAGATACCTTGAAGATGTTAAAGCAATTATTATATGTACATAAAAAAAACTAGTATTACTTTTACACTAAATATTTCTAATCAATATGTATAAATAATTGTAAAGAGATAATCAATCTTATAACTAGATGTCAGAGTAGTGTCAAAAAAGTGACAAAATGCTTTTTTTGTACACGGTAATATAATATTTTTTTACTAAGAATTTAATGTACACTTGTTACGTTTTTCAATGTAATTGTAAAAATTCGACCCGCTTTTATGCTAACAGTACACAGCATTGAATTTTAAATGATCGAAGGAAATCACCTAACAATTAAAAATACCACATCTATACTGTATAATCTTATTAACTCCGCATCTCCAATGTCTATATTTATACGCACACACCAATATTTATCAGTGTGTGCATCTCGCGACACGTAGGGCTGTCTATTTCTGTACTGTTTATCTTCCTGCTTGTGTAACACAGGGTTAATTGCAATCGGCTAGTAAATGGGTTATGTTACGAGTTTTTTGTTGTTTGAACACTGGGTGGCAAAGGGTGGGTTGGACTCCCGGTGCAAGTTTACTTTAGAGCTGGTAACTGTATTCAGTGTGTACTATAAACTGTCGAATACAGTGATTTTTATACAAGAACATTGTTTCTTAATAATAATAATATGCATTATTATATGGAAATCGAGACACAATAAGAAGTACGTATACTTAATATTACGCATAATACGAATACAAGTACATTTTAGCATGAAATAAACTGTAATAAATATAAGTACACTCCATACCTTACCGATCAATTGTATCGCCATCGATATAACTAGTTTTGCTTAGAGTAGAGTAGTGACTAGTTATTATCAAGCTATCGGTTCCATTTCTTATATAGAAAAATATGCGGGTTCACTTTTTTTTATAATAAATTTCCACACGATCGTCTTCTCTTAAACTAGACAGAGTCTATACTATTGGAACCTTCTGATAAACATACCTACTTACATAGTTCGAAATACATATTTTTAAAGACAGCTTCTACATTAAGAATATATTTCCGTGTAGCGGGGACTTTACAAACATACAAGAAACGGACACAATAAACACCCAGACTCAGAATAACAGTTCTTGGATAACATAAAGTATGATACTGTATGGGATTTGAACCCTTAGATTTGACGCATTAGAAAACGGCGTGGCGACCACTTAAACCACTAGGCCAACTGTGCAGTCGAATATTATAGATTATAGATAAATAACACCCTGACACATAACAAACGATTCTATATGAATATTGTTTCTAACTGGTAATCGAACCCACAACCTGTAGCAAAGCAGTCATGATAGCAAGAAATCATAGAAAAAAAGTAATAAATGAATATGTAAATGATAGACAACCCTGCCCTTCCTTGTTAATAAAACCTTATAATACAAATTGAAGAACGGAGAGAGTCCATTCCGCATATTAGGGTCGTGGACTTTAGCAAATTATATGAAATAACAACGGCCGTGCCCGACTACATGTGTTAGGCTATGACTAATGATGTTGATTGATAAAACTGCTTGATTCCTGTGTTTAGAAAAGTTAGATTTGTTTTTTTAAATATACCGCTTCCATGGTTAAATTTGGGTCAGTTAAGTACGTAGAACATCTGTTCGCAAAATTTACAATGATATTTAAACTGAACGATAAACATTTTATCTAGGTATTTGTTTCGCTGTTACAATTAGCACATTAATTTATATACCAAGTAAAACTTATAATTGTACCAAAAACCAAGACTACGCTTAATATATTCAGTCAAAATCTAAATATATGTATGCAAATATTTAATAAAATGCCTTAAACAATGTAACCAAAAATTGTGAAAACAATGTTGGAAAAGAGTGTCCATGGAGTTTCTTGTCTGTTCTTCTCCATAGGATCTACGAATTGGAATAGACGATTAGCTTCACGACTGACTACTGACTGACTACTTGACGTTTCAAAAGTGCCGTTGTATGGTTTATTTGAAATAAAATGGTTTGATTTGATTTGATTTGCAAAATCTATTAACATAGAAAGCTAGTGCAAAAATTGATTTTTAAGGATTTATCTAGACGTCGCCGACGTGAGGATGGTAACCACCACTATTGGATTAGGCTCATGCTTATAACTCCTAAAATTAAAAGACGTATCTATCGGTACCCCACACAATGGGTAAGACGCGAGGAAAAAAAACATCCCCGCTTTACGTGTAGGTGTGTACCTCCAATAATTATAGTTTTCATGATTTTATTGAAGCCAAGTTTCATCTTTCTAGCACTAACGGTTTGGACAGCAAGTCGAGGACGGACGGACATGACGAAGTTGTGAACTACGGAACGATAAGAAAAAACATAAGTTGATTTTTTCATCAGAAATTAGTGTAGGACGTCCGCAAGCCAGGTATAGTGCTGAATAAATTTGATTTGAAGATGGCTAGCGGGATGCAAAGCAATGGGATGGGATGCAAGAAGCCAAGGATTGATCCAACTTTCTAAATGTGTGCAATTATAAGATATAATATAGTGGACTGCGATAGGCTGATGAGGATGCCAAGAAATTCTAAGCAAAACATTTACGAATATTGATTTGCAATAACTGAAATAATAAACCAGTGGAAATAGCTTTCGTAGTATCTACAATTTCTAAGCCACCAAGATTTAACAAGATCTCTAGAATAATAAATCTTTTGAAGTGTTCAACATCCATCGATATGTCGACTAGCTCCAAGAACCATAAAGCAATGGGCTGTTATAGCATGCAATTTTAACCACGGACCGTTTGAAGCTCCGCGATATATTGGCCACTAATCTCCAGAATCAAAACACGCCGGCGCCAGAGCGTAAACATGAACGTGAGCAAGATATGTTTGACGAGAAAAGAAAAGCGTCTAATTTTAAAAGTGTAAGATCATTTCCATCCATTATTTGATCCATCAAATTCCCAGACACTTGCAGACAGATAATTCACTGAGCCCAGGGAAGTGTTCGTAACTCATTCCAAATGTTCCTTAAAAGTTTCGGATTTACATGACCTGTATGTATCTTTAAAAACGGATTTTTTTTTTCAACAATAAATTCTTAAAAAACTTTAAGCAACAGTGATAAGCCCGGTTTCCACCGCGAGCGGAACGGACCCATTAATTACTCCTTTACCTCGCAATACAAAACTGCATACTTTGTTTCCACCAACAAAGAGTCGAGTGTAAATGACAACGAGGGCGAAAAGAGTAAAAATGAGCTGCGGACTCGGACCGGAGTCATTAACGAGTCCTTTCAACTCACAATAGAATTTTAGAAAGTAGTGTTACCATAAAATAGTTGAGCTGAGCTGCGTCGCGGTCTCGCTGGCTAGTTTGAAACGGACTCGCTCATATAATAATAAATACTTTTTCTTTCGGTATACATAATCACTGTCCTCACTTGATTCCGTGTCACTCGATAACATCGCAAATTCACTCAACAAAACACTACTGCACGTAACCAGTTAAAAACTCTAACTGAACTCGATCTCTGTGGAAATTGACTCTTCATTTCTCATTTTCCATTCAGCTCGCTCCGCCGAGTCCGCTCTGTCATTATCCGCTCGCAGTGGCAAAACTCTTTGTTGGTGGGAATGCAAACCTATTTTGTTAAAAAGGAGTCCGTTCCGCTTACCATTTCCAGCTCATTACCCTTTCGCGGTGGAAACCGGACTTTAACATTGAGTCATTATATGTTATAAGCGTTTCCGGGATTCGGAGGTTAGTGTCGTGAGACACCATCTTCAATCTGTTGTAAGTCCAAAGCAAAGATAAATTACAAACGATGGTACGCAATATCAGATAAACAGTTATCATTGAACTTGAAGTCTATATCCGGCGCCTGGAGTGTTTAGCCTCGCAAGTATCGCCATTAATACAACGCTTATTCAATGTTTATTTGTGTCTTGGTGAGTTACGTCTAACAGAAATAGTGGTAGATGATAGTGTGTATTTATTTTCTAATGATGTCATGTAATGGTCTGTTGGCTAATTGAGCGAACATTATCTGTTACTAGCTTTCGCCCGCGGCTCCGCCAGTATGTCAGATACCTATGTCCTTTCTTTGGCTCTAGACTATTTATATACCAAATTTCATTTAAATTGGTTCAGTATTATAGGCGTGAGAGCGCTTGCAATATTAGTAAGGATAAGGAAGTCAGGATTACATTACTAGCCGTAGCCGGCGGCACCGCCCAATTTGCATATTTATGACAAAATAATTTACTTTTGGGTGTTTTCTATGTATAATATGTATGTATTAATAAAAAAATATATACCTAAGTATTTATAACAGTTGTCTAGTATCCATAGCACAAGCTCTGCATAGTTTGGGATTAGATAATGTTGTGTGGATTCGAATGATTTAAATAAAAAAAAAATGTTCATTAAAACTACATCCTTTTCCTGGCTATAAGTACTTTAAATTAATAAGTTAAACGATGTTAAAACTGATGAACTTATTTTCACACTTCACAGTGTTAAAAATGTAATGAGCATGAATTTTAATGTCGAAAATATTGCGAATTTTCCCTCTTTGGCAAAGTACCAGGATGACACATAAAATCACAAACATAACATAAAGTTTATAATCTTAAATATAAAATTCTCGTGTCGCGGTGTTTGTAGTTGAACTCCACCGAAACGGCTTGACCGATTCTCATGAAATTTTGTGTGCATATTGAGTAGGTCTGAGATTCGGACAACAAGTTAGGCCTCAATAACTCCTGACGTAACAAAGTGATGTAAGCCGTTATAGTTTTCTTTGATGTTTAAGAGGCCGGCGTACGACACTCGAAACTGCAAGTTGAAATTTGTTCGTAAAATATTGCTGTCTCTTTTTGACAAAATACAACGTAGATACGAGTGCACCGCTGTATGTGTGTATGTAGATTGACATTCATTCGTAGTAATTCGGACTCTCTCGTAGAAGGTTCGGCTATCATTATTTGACTGACACGAATCACACACACATTGAAATATTTTTTGATGCGATAGCACTACTAATTGCTTGAAATTTGTGAAAATATGGATGTGTTTCGTAATATCGAAAATCATGAATGAAAACTCAATATTTTTTCGATTTATTTTGTGTAAGTAGTAGCATAATAATATGAGATATGTTATTGATGAAACAATATTAGAAATATTTTTGTTTTTAAGACAGAAAAAAACAAAATGAAAACATGACATTTACAATGTAAAATATGTAAAATTTAATTTGATTATATTTTATTCATCATCAACAGCCTTTAACAGTCCACTGCTGGACATAGGCCTCTCCTTTGAAAGGAAGTTTTGGCCTACTATACCACGCTGACCAGACGGGTTGGTAAAGGGTTTGTTTCAAGTTTTCCTTCTCTTGGCAGGATGTTAGCTGCTTATTTTGTTCCTTTAGTCGCCTCTTACGACACCCATGGAATGAATAGGGGTGGTGACACTTTGTATTCTTAATCCGTCACCACACGGACACCATTTTATTCTATTTAAGTTTATTTTTAAAAGTAAAGACGTTACAACCTAAATAAATACAGTCTAAGTCCGAATATCAACATATCATCGTGGAAATATGTTTATACTACAAATGATCTTGGTATACCGTTTGTATGGACAATTCAGCCTTCGGGGGCCCCTTAAGAAATAAATAAATAAAATAATAAATCTTTTTGGACATCTGACACACAACATCAATATATGAACTACCATCATGACTTTTTCCAGATTTTTTGAACCAACCATTTAGTTTTAGGAGGGGGGGACGCACTATTTTAATAAAAAAAATGGCCTTTAAAGTGGAATAACTCGTAAACGGATACCTAAATCAGAAAATCGTCTTAGAAACCTCTCAGTGTTTTCGAAAGACCTATCTAATGATAGCCCATACTGCAGATAGCTGCAAGAAATGGGGGAGGTAAAAAATATAAATATTTTTCATGATTTTAATGTAGTACTTTGTCGACGTAATAAAAACAAATATCCATGAAAAGTTCCATTTTTCTAACACTAACGATTTCGACGGTAAGCCGAGGACGGACATGACGAAGAAACTATAAGGGTTCCGAGTCATGAACTTCGGAACCCTAAAAATTAACGTATAAAAAATTCTAAGTATGAATATATTTTTTTATTCAGTAGACTACCGAGCGTATCAAAGAAATATCCATACCTCAGTACACTACGAGCAACAAAACCACTTTCCCGGTAAAAAGGAACATAGAATACTAAAACATAGCTGAAAACGTGCCAAGACGTAGGCGCCAATCTAAGTTGCCATACCAAAGTCTAAGTGAATTATTTAGAAAGTGTAAAACGCGGGAACTTTGCACCTCTCAAGTGACATCACACTACCATCGCTGTCATTGTGAAAGAGTTAGCGCGCGCTAAATAAATCGTTGGACGAACGCCAAGCTTCAATGAAGTTTCAAGGTCTGATGCGTTGTACGAACAACTGTACTGTTTTATTCTCTTCACGATGAATAATATAAAGTTTGTTTTTTTCTGATAAATAAAATAAAAGTAGAGGGTAAGCTACGACCAGTCAGACCTAGATGGGTGATCGCTTGTGGCATATTATGCAATGAGCGTCTCGGTGATTCGGAGGTCACGTTAAGCAATCGGTCTCGGTTGTTTTCATAAGATAGCAGTGGTGAACCATAGTATGAGGCCTTCGGGCGGCTTAAAAACATCCAACGGCTAGAGTACGTAGCCACAACGTGTCTTGCCAGTCCCCAACCCGCACTCGGCCAGCGTGGGGACGTAAGGCCTTAACCCTCTCTTGAGAGGAGACCCGGGCCAAGCAGTGAGATGTTATGGGTTGTTGATTGATGGATTGAACATACACACACTCAAACACTACATCAACTTGTCTCTCCATCGTGGTATCGCAAGCCAAAACCTCATTTCTAACGATAAGTTTTTTAACACTGAATATTAGGACGTTTTCTACTGTATAAGAATATCCTATATCTTAACAAATAGACCAAGTGCGAGATTTCCGTATCATTATCTACACATTATCAAAAAATCAATCTCACTTTACGCTCAGGGGACGTACCCTAAATAAAATAATTTCGTCGTCGTCCTCGTGATTTATTGAAGCAGTTTGTCGACGTTATAAACTCATATTTATGCAAAGTTTCATGTTTCTAGCACTATCCGTTTGGACGGTAAGTCGAAGACGGGCGGACGGACGGATATGACGAAACTATAAAACAACGGAACCCTAATAATTTTAACAAAAAGGAACCGACTTCAATGAAAAACTATTCCGAGTAGCCAAATCGCGACAATTGTGCCTATGATATTTGAGGAGTTCCCTCGATTTCCTTGGGTTCCCATCATTAGATCCCGATATGGTGACGATGGGACCACCTGTAAGCTACGCCCATTCCAATGCAAAAAGAATTTTTGAAATCGGTTCATAAACGACGAAATTATCACTGAACATACATAAAAAAAAAAAAAAAAAAAAAAAAAAAGATTCCGACGAATTCAGAACCTCCTCCTTTTTTTTGAAGTCGGTTAAAAATAACGAATGAATAAAAGTGATAAAGGTAAAAAAATAGATAATGGTGGTACTTCACTTTCAGAACACTCTGTTCACTGTACACAAACCTTTGTTCTAAGAGGCCTGTGTTGATTTTATTAAAGGCTATATTGATTATAATAAAATTCACTTACCTGGGCAATATCTTTCAGCTGCGTCCTCTGCATCTCGAGGTCGGCGACTCTCTTGAGCGCAGCATCCACAGCGCGGGAGTGAGCCTGCAAACACTCCCACACGCCAGACAACTCCGACAACTGCTCCGAGAAACGGGGAGATGCCTCGGTGTCAGGGGACTTTGCCTAAAGAAATATTATCTTTATTAGTATTCACATAGAAACTTAATTACACTACTTTTAGACTATATTCTGGATTTTATTGATGTATTTTGGGTAGGTACTCAATTCTTAATTGTAAATACTAAACTGTACTTTTCTATTGAATTTACAGAATGAATAATAACCATTACCCACAAATCTCACTATCGGATTTATCGAAAAACGCAGTAAAATATTAAAAATACACCGATGTAACCTACAACTAACTACAGTGGACCCCCGGTAAATCGACAAACGTTTTGCAAGTCAGTGTCGGACTATGGAAATTGTCGGATTATAGAGTACTGCCTAAGACCCCCTATAGTCCGGAATTTTTAACAACAGAGTACCTTCTAATCCGACAAATAACAAATCCAATAATAAGATTTATATGTTAAATCTTACTTCATTATGTATGTAGAATTTAGTAAATTAAACAAAACCCGTTTCATTATAAAATTAACGCTATTAATCTTATAGAACATACCTACAAAAATGATAACTTTTCATTGTAACCTGTTCAATCGTGCATTAGTGAAGATTTTCAAAACATTTTTATAATAATAGACATGTCGGATTACAGGGGGTGCCGGATTAGACAGGGGCCGAATTACCGGGGGTTCACTGTATCTTTCTTTATTCCCTAGACATTTTTTTAAGTATATCATATAAAATATAAACCAAATATTAACTTTGAAGTTCACTAAACTACGAGATTAACTAATTTTAGAGTATCACGTAATCGAAGACAAAGTAACGAGTAATTAAAATGTTACTAATCGTAATGTTTACCTCTAAATGTGTATCTCTCTGATCCCTGAGCGACACATCCTCGCTGGGCTCGCTGCAGCTCGCTGAACACACTTCGTGGAGTCGCTCCAAGTTGCGCGTGCGGCGGTGGATCTGCTCCTCCAGGTACCGACACTGGAACAACACATCACCACTCACTCTCTCATCCAAATACATTTGGCTAAACAAAGTTCAGAGCCTACTGTGGGGTATTAACAACTCATATATGGGTCTAATAATACAACTGACTACTGGTTATACTGTCCGTGTGGTGACGGATTAAGAATACAGAGTGTCACCATCGCTATTCATCCCACGTGGGTATCGTAAAAGGCGACTAAGGGATAAACTACGCAAGACAACATCAATGCAAAGAGAAGGAAAACTTCAAACCAACCCTATACCAACCCGTCTGGCCAGCGTGGTATAGTAGGCCAATACCTCCTTTCAAAGGAGAGGTCTATGTCCAGCAGTGGACTGTTAAAGGCTGTTGATGATGATTGATGATGATGATGACTGATTATACTTGTGTAGGAGACTCATTATGACAAAACGATTGTACATATCTCTTCACAATGAATTCACGGATGAGATAGAAAACTTTTCAGATATATTTATATAATATATACAAATTAAATACACATTATATAATCAATACATACTTTAAAATAAAGTGCTCCGTCGCGTCTTTCTACCTGTTCGCGATAAACTCACAAACCGCTCAGACAGTTTAAGGCCAGAGAAAGGACATAGACGCGAGCGGAACAGCGAGCCAGTCAGCCAAGTAAACCCAGCTTGATGCAACAAGAATACACAATTAAATACATACACATATATTTACATACATTACAATATGTACATTTACTAACACTAGACAAACCTACCTGCTCTTTAACTCTTTCCAAAAGTTCAGATGTTTTCTCCTCATCTTGTCCACACTTAACGCACATCACATCACTCTGATCCAGCTTCTCACTCTTCATGGACTCCAATTCCACCAACAAGTTCCTCATTTTACCATCTCTTTCGTCTATGGTCTTCTTCATCTGCGAGAGTTGTTCTAAAATCTCTTGTTCGTGGGTAGTTTTCTGTTCGAGTTGGGCCTCGAGATTGGCGATAATATCTCGAAGTAATGAGATCTTCTCTTCTGAAGCTTTTAATTCTTCGTCGTTGGCAATCTTGCGGGCTTCTAACTCGGAGATGATTTGATTCATGTCGCGAGTTTGGGCTTCTAGTTGTTCGACCTGATTTGAATTAGAAGTGAGATGTCAGAGAAAGGTTAAGATGTTAGATGATCGAATGAGGTAAATAAGCTTGAAATTAATATATATGCGGTTTTGAAATACCATTTATTAGTGGATATGGAAATAGAAAAGAGAATGTAAAGGCAAATTATTTTATGCTTTGTGAAAAAGATGGTCATGACAGGTCATAGTCATTGCAGCTAAACAATAGTTTGATGTAATCCCATGTAACAAGAGCTTTGTAAAATTTATCTCATTTTAAAAGAACATTTTGGCACTTAATGCCAGATCGTCAATTGATTGAATTACTTTATACCATTCTAGTTACAAGCTATTGAGATCTCATTGCGTGTGTGGTTGTATGTTGAAAATAAGATTTTATGGAAGTAGGTGTGTATCAGCAATTGATCGATTTTTTTCCAAAATACTTTGACCAGTAACCCAAACTACAATTGACAAACAACATTTAACTATATGAAACAATAAATCTAAATAATTGACATATCTAAAGACTACAAATAATTATATTTTCAAAGAGATTTGGTATCAGGCAGGCCACCGGCCTAAAGATAACCAAAACTCTTTACAATATCACATACATACGTGCCCCCACCATAATACAATAGGAAAAAATTACAATGATCTAATGTCTAATAACATGCAAGTTAATAATGTATTCTACAAGTTCATCGCAAATGAATTGTATAACAAAATTTAGTATACACTATAAATAATAAAATGTATGTTATACAATTGTAGTGCGTATGAAGCAAGACATAGGGGACAAACTTACGTGCAGGTCGTGCTCACGACAGTTGCAAAAGGGCAGACGAAGACATTGCATCTGTAGACAGAGGCGTGCAGTGCTGGGGTTAGTAGCCACACCGGACACCGGTACGACACTTTATATTGTACATACATATATAACTTACGATATCTCAACACCGGTATATTAGTCAATCGTGTATCAATACTGTTAGTGTCGTTAAATACAATTAGTAGCTAAGAGTGCGTGAATAGAAAGAACAGTATAGAAAATTAAAAGAGTAATTTAGAGTACAGTGCAATTTTGAAGTTAGTGCTTGGGGCCTAGTGTGAGTTTATTTAGCATTGACTCGATGATGACGGCGAGTGCGATCGAGTTTCCTGGTAAAGAGGGTGCAGTGCGGGTCTATCGTAACATCGAACGCAATCACCGGTACCATCTAGTTGTAGTTGAGTAAACTCATGTTCTTTAATAGTGAAACTTTGTGAAACAAAAAATAATTTCAAAATATTTCATTATTAAAATAGTCCTTTAGTAATAAGTAACGATGAAGAATAGGTATAGCGAGTACTGATGTTTAGAATTCGTTACTATTTATGTTATTAGACATGTAACACACGTACATTAGGCGAATCACGTCACACACTGCAACGCATTGTATAGTGCAAAGCTGTTTGAAAATATGTCTCTTTGAAACTAAAACACGCGGTTATGCAGTGTTGCAGGTTACACGTTGTGAAACACTCAAAGGTGAACAAACACACTGAGTGTTTAGCTAATTGCAAATGTTTCTTGTTTTCTATTCTATTCTCTTGTTTTATTGGCTATTATTTTGTTTGATCACGTGACTGAGTGACATTAGAGAATGAAACAAAAGAAAACAGAATGGAAAACTTAAAACGTTTGTCACTTGGCTATGGGTGTTGATGTATATAACGCGAACCTGCACACCGTTACGTGCATACTCGGTTAGGTAGAGCAGGACAGTGTGTGAATCCGCCACAGCCTAGTACCGCACAAACCCAGTAACTGAGTAGGGAGCGAGTAGTGAGTGAGTAGCGAGCGAGTACCTCGGTGAGTATCCTGGCGTTGTTGTGCAGGCGCGTGGCGAGGCGCGCGTTGTCATCGCGCAGGTCGGCGAGGCGGCGCGCGAACTCGTCCCGCTCGGCTTCCCGCTCAGTCGCCTGCTCCTCTACGAACTGTCGCGTCGAACGTAGCTGACGATTCGCAGCCTCCAACTGCACATATTGTACGTTTATTTCTTTTCTTTACACACAACTCTTAGGTAAACTATGATTAATTCTTGTGTGGCATTAGGTGGAACTTATTAGGAATATATTATAAGAATAGATACGCAGACCGAAAGCGATACGATCTAGGTCATTCCCTTTAAGAAAATTATGAAGAACTAACCATAATTTTGCATTGTGAGTACTGATGACTTTATGACGGCCTAGTGACATGCTGTTGCATTATTAGACCTTTTATATAGCACGATTAACTAATAAATATCGCTTTAAATTATCACGTTTTTTGAAACATTAAAAATTGACATATATGTAGACAATGAGGTGTGGTGAGTGGTTCGGTTCGGTTACCTGCTGCTGGTAGTCGTCCCGCTCGCGCTGCGCCACGTCCAGGTCGTGCGCCAGGCGCGTGAGGCGCGGCGACCCCAGCGCGTCCAGCGACAGCGCGCCCCACGGACCGACCCCGCCCCCGCCCCCACCACTCCCACTCCCACCACGCGCACGAACACGTGGCTCCTCCGGGTCGGGACCTGTGCCATAGCTGGAAAAAAAATACCAATCATTATCTGTGCCTCGTTGCTCTCGTAATTAACGTATGCGACTGCCGATTAAGAGTCTCGAATCTCATGTCGGGCCAAGTGCTGTCAGCTTTTTCTTACGAGGACTTCTTAACAATTTGGAGTATGGTCTTGGACTCCGAAAGCACGTTTAGCCTTCGGTCCCAGTTGTCATGAACATCTATAACAATCGTTATTGGCAATGCTCAAATACACCACCAACTATTTCAACTTTCGAATTCAGACCTCTTTTTTTTTTTTTTTTTTTTTCAGTCCTCCCTCAACGTTACGAAAGTTTGATAGCAGTCGCTCCATGTAAAAACTAACTAATATTCGGGTATTAGCCGTTCAAACTAGTAGCTGATCCAAAAATTTGCACACGTGAATTTTATTAAAGTGAAACTTCTTTAGAATCGTTATGATTTCAAACCGACATGCACGGATGCAACGGAAAAACGACAGGTAAGAAACACAAACACAAAAATAGTGAGAGCGAGAGAGCAAAAGTCGATGTGTATGTATATTGCACACTGTTTAATACTTGCTTGTATTTGAGCATTTAACGTATGTGAAAAGTACGTGAGCTTATACTACTGTATACTGTATGCAGCTACGTATTACAGCTTTTTATATATATTCATCCCATTCTTTTGTCGTTTTACTGAAGTTTCACTCTATCGTGTGTGAATCGCACCTTTTTTTTTTTTTCAAGAATGACAAGCCAATCCTTTACAAAATTCATTTAAAACAAACCAATAATTAAACTATTTAATATACGACTTTGCGTTAGAGCGAGAAATATGGTGCCTGCCCACCGCTGCCTTCTACGTGAGAGAAAGGGAAGCCAGATAAACTGGCGCCGTAACGAATTACATAACGAAGCGGTTTACCTTCCCATAAGAAATTTAAGGACATTTTATTGTTTTAAACTTTCATGGTCAGTAAACATTAGAATAGAAGTCTGAGTATCCGATATTTCGGTACTGTTTTAAGCGCCATGATCACGGAGTAACTGAATACTTATATCGGATACTCATTAACAAAAAGGTACATGGTAGCAATCCCTCAGATTTCTATTCTAACGTTACCGTTTATTCTATGCTACATACCCTTCAGCGATTACATCGGCGGTAGTCATGAGCTGAGCGATCTTGATCATCGCAGCTTCCAGGTCCGTTCGAAGCAAGTTTTCCCTCTGCAGACACTCCGCCATTGCTTCTTCCATGTTCTAAAACAACCAAGATATCATTGACACTCGAATACAATACCATAATATAAAGTTTTAAAGATTATAGTAATATTAATTACTCTTTGATATGTAAAATTTTCTATTTGGACTAAAGTATTTTTATATGAATCACTTTTTACTAAAATAATTGTACTAATAAAAAAAATCTATTTTTAATATCAAAAAAATATCGCTGAACATACATTAAAAAAAAGATTCCGACGAATTAAGAACCTCCTCCATTTTTGAAGTCGTTTATTGAACAGTTTTTCACTAAATGAATATGAAAACACATACAGGACTTACATCAAAGCGGCAAGTTTTAAAACTGTTGTCTGTCTGGAAAAGCTAAACCGATTTTGATTGGTAGATACGATACCTGATGACGTAAGGAGCAATTTTTTAAACTACCCTCACTCTTCGACGTTAGTCGCGATTGACATCAACAGCCGTGGGTGGCTACCCAGTGAGTCGTAAGTTTTAAAATATTACCTTTCTATGCAACTCGCAGTTGTCACAATGTTTCTGTTTCGCTTCTAGGTCCTCCACGAGCTCCGTGATCTGCACCTGACTCGACTCCAGCATCTTGCACTCTGGACGACTCTCTACATACAACAAAATATCCTCTTTTAAGATCAAGTTCTTATATAAACAATTTAAAGTACTAACGTAATGCAAAAGCTCTTGTGACTATTTTCAAAGTTATTAAGTCTTAAGTTATGATAGAAGTTACAAGAAAACGACATTTTAAATGATGATAGTATAAAGATTGAATGGGGAAGAGAAAGAGAGAGAAATAAATATTTTTCATGTGTGTGCACGTAACGCCCCCTAATCCGTATAGGAGCAAACGTGCACACGGGTCAGGTGACACAGATGTCATCTGCGACTTCCAATAGAAGTGTGTAGAGCGTGATTATTTATTCTAAGAATAGCTGTAATTTATTTTCACAAAATTGATGCGTTGAGAAATATATAAGTATGTTTATTAGCCAAGTTACCGTACAATATAAGCTCAATATAAATCAGAAAGTTGTGTTTTAAGATGTGTAATGTTATTATTGTAATTAGTGGGTCGCCTCAGCCCATTTCGAGCATTTTTTTTTGTTCCCTGCACTCCTCCTTGTAAACTTTAACTGTGCTTAATTTCTTAAAATGGGGTGTAGAGAAAAGGGTGTTTTAGTTTTTCATTAGTTCATTAGTTCGTCAGGGATCCTCCGATCAGACGAGGTAATTATGCCTGACGGGCCACTGCCCAACAGTTGATGTTGGGATGTTGTATATATGCTAATCGGCGCGAGAATTTCTCTATCGCGATTCAGGATTGGTAGTTAGTCAGTATAGTTCATTAAAAGTTTTCGTAGTGGTTCAGTGTTCCTTCGGTAGATGGCACAGGCACACGTATTTCTATACGTAGTAACACAAGAGCTGTAGGTTCCTCCCGTTAATATGAGAGTAGTATAGGTAAATACAAACTGTTAGTGAGTTTAGCGGAGAGGTCGAGCAGCTCGTGCGCCTCATGTCGCAGGCGCCGCAGCGAGTGCTCGAGCTCGCGCTTGATGTCCGCGCTCAGGTCGCGCTGCTGCTGCAAGAACCTCACGATGCCCTCCTGGAACACGACATACGACATACCTTATACCAGACGCCCCTTTACCATGCAGGCCTTATTGTTTTCTTTTTTATTTATATTTAAACCTACCAAAGTGACTCTACTCTGCCTGAGTAGAATCCAGGGGTAGGGTAGAGGTTTTCTATGTGAGTTTAGTACTGTCCTGGAGGATCTGGCCCATATGTGCTGAAATCAGCAGCTCTACTACCATATTTACAATACAGAAGATTACCTTAAAACATTTACTAGTTTGATCTTGTTTCAAATTTTTTTGCATCCATTGTTCATTTTGAACACATTGGTCATTCGCCTAGCCCGCCCAATTTCTTTCTTGTGGAAACTTGTATCACATCCGCATCTACATGAACATTCGCATTGATTATTGCGGATGCGAATGCGGATGCAGATATCCAAATCTATGCGGAAGCTCCGCATATGCGGATGCGGATGCGAATATTCGCAACATCCCTACATAGGGCCATTTGCTTTGGCGTACTTTGGGGGAGTTCGGTGGTGTAGTGAAATAATGATGGTAGCTCACCTCGTCCAAATCAGTAAGAAGTACATTGAGATCAGGTGCAAAGTGTACGTGTTTGCCACTCCGCGACACAACACTGTTGTTCAGATCGCCGGAAAGATTCGGCGTCGTGGGACGAGACTCCTCCTCTAGAAACGTCCTGCAATTAAATTATCTACTGTTAAAAAGGTGTACATAAAAACATTAAAAACCTTTGACTACGTCAGTGGCGCAGTGGTAGCGTACGCGACTGCCGTGCATCAGGTCTCGGGTTCGATTCCCGGGTCGGACCAAATGTTTGTGTGATCCGCAAATATTTGTCTCGGAGTCTGGGTGTTTTCTATGTATAAAATGTATGTATTTACAAACAAATAGGATGTTTCTGTATTTATATCAGTTACCCAGCAGAGCTTCTGCTTGGTTTGCGACAAAATAACGTTTTGTGAAGATTTTTGTAATATTTATTATTATTAACTGGGGGATAACTAGAGTAATCCCCCAGACAAAACCATAAAACAAAACTTATGATACTGATCGTTTTTTTTCTGTTTAATAAATAAATGTTTTAGTGTTTGTGATAGTCAAATAAATCTGTATAGAATAAAGCAACATGCTCGTTGCTATTGTCGTATATCGCCTGTCACATCTACGTATTGAGTATACCACTGACTTCAAAAGGCCGTAACTACCAGCAAGAAACCTACCATTATTATGACTAATACACGTCCCTGTACAGCAAAATAACTCAAGATATGATGACGATAGAGAAAGGAGTTAAGTACAAAGATGCTATACTTAAATAGCAACTGTATTTCTTATATGACAGTGATATGAATCCGTGAGACTGCAATAATGACATGTTAGAGAGTTGGCGACATGCCAACGTATACTAGATAGATACTAAGTCAGATAGCAGGAACAGGTGTTGGAGGGGTATAAGGTGCAGAAGAGTGGCAGGAGATACATATTAATAATGAATAATCTGTTTTTTGCTACAAATAGTTGTAGGGTTGCGAAGAGAAGATGATGAACATCCAAGTTCTTTTATGAACACCTGATACGCAACGCTTTCTAGATTCACTGCTAGAATATTTATATATTAATTGTACACTAGCCGCCCGCCCCGCCTCCATAGAGTATTAAATTTTCGGGAATATTATAGTCTATGTCACTCACAAATTACGTAGCCTTGTCACAAACTCACAAACTTTACCTCTTTACATATAAATACATAGAAAACACCCAAATTGTGCAGATGAGAACCATAGGAGTCTGTGTGTTTTCTATGTATAATATGTATCTATTTACAAAAAAAAAGTATGTTTATGTATTTATATCAGTTGTCTAGTACCCATAACACAAGCTCTGCTTAGCTTGGGACTAGATGATGTTGTGTGTCAGATGTCCAAAAATATTTATTTATTTATATTTCATGCAATATTTAAATTCGCGAACCGCTACAAATCTACATATTTACAATAATAATAAAAACCTTATGTGATAAACATAGTAGTTTTAATAGACTAGGGATAAACTGAGAATAAATATTATCCAAATGAAAAGAATCGCAAAAATCGCCATTTTCCTGAAGCTCTTATTTAAGTAAGTGGCAACCCTAGTATTAAGGTACCGTGAGACACCTCCACAAGCGCCTAACTTTAGCACATCTCAACACCATTTAATCTGTTCTTCCGTTCAAGTCACACCTCGAACGAATGCGACTTAAACACCGTATCTTTCTTTGTTTTCAATGTTAATACTAAGTCGCGAAAATTAGTCTTTAAGTAAAGGTAATAAGGATTAATATGTTTTGTTGAATTTGGACCACACAGTAGCATTTGACTTGTGCTATATGTTAAAACAAACGCGTTGGTCTCTTTGCTTGAGATGTTCCTTTAGCTTCAGAAGCTTTAGTGTTAGTAAGCAAATGATTCAAGTAGAGATTTAATGGTAGCACGCCACAGCAATATGTTTAATTGCTGGAGTTTACCAACACAAATGGCTTGTTTGTTGCTTGAATGTTTAACTACCCTTTCTAAATAAAGTAAGATTCAATGAGTCTATGGTTAGTTTCGGGAGAGGGTTGTTGAGCGTGTTGATACTTCAAGAAAGGACGAAAGCGGTGTTGAATCGTTATTCATTCGATGGAAAGTAACGGAATAATTGGTAAAAAGCGATTACTTCGGTCAAACTGGCATATTGTGCCGAAGCTCTCCATCGGTAAAAACATTCTGCCTGAATTTTGCACTTGATCCGCAATACCTACTTATTTTCATCCGTGGCTATGCCGGCGTATATTTTAGTCATTGTTGAAAAAAGTATCCTAAGTGCTTTCTCAGGCTCTAGACTATCTGAGTGGCAAAATTCATTTGAATCGATTCAGTATTGTTGCCATGTAAGAAAGACAGAGATATTTAATTTATAATATTAGTAAGGATTACAGATTTCTGCTAAGAATGTCGATGAGCTAAATTTATTAAGATACTACAAGAAACGATCAATGCAAAGACTTCATGACTGACGCGATTCTCGACCTTCCTATACAACTTCGACATATACAAATGTTTGCACACCAATGTAAATGTGTAGTGTAACATACAGTTCCACTCAACCTCTTAATATACCCATTGGTCTATAATAATAGTCATAAATTTACTACGAATAAATTAAAAGATTAATTTTTAGTTTAATTATGAAAAAGTGGTCTAAAAGTTATGCGTTTCCTTAATGGAATTAGTTCGTCGCACATTACACAGGAGGTATTGACAAACATATCCTTTGTTTGACATTAAGGTTGTGCCAGACAGTGGACGAAGCGAGACGGTGTCTTGATACGAGACATTATCTATACAAATAAATAAAATATAAGTATTTACGGTACTAACACCTAAAAAGCAAAATATGAAATTTTTGTCGGTGTGTTTTTTTTTGGAACTTTCACTGACAGAAAGATAATGACACAAGGAGGAACTTAGGCATATTTTTTAGACTAGATTCGTTCCGCGGAGTTACTCGAGACCCACAACAATAACCGCTTGTAATACACAACCCCGGGCGATGATATCTTTTAAGTTAACAAGACGTTGCGTTGTCCCAAAACGCTCGCTGTGTGACTCAGCCTTAAGATTTGTACGTGACGTTAGACTATCGATATTCTGGGAAATACACAACTGACCTATTTTACAGCACGTGGATAAAAAGGATGAGCATTTAATCCTTAGACAAGAGTTCTAAATGTCCGGAGGGAGGTGTTTAATGTGTATTTATACAAGCTAGAGTATCAAAGTACTTTCATGACATGGGTGCGAATACTAACAGAGCAGTATTACTGAATTATAGGTTATGTATGTATGTGGTGGTTGAAGTTCTGTATAGCTGTAATATCTTAAATTCTAAAGTCAGAAATTTATAGGAATTATAGTTTATTTTACGCTAATTTCAAAGGCAAGTCATACATTAGACCACGAGATATAAATAAAAGATGTTAGGTAAGGTACTCACTCGTCGCCTTCGGGCAGTAATCTGGAAAGTAGTTGAGCTAGCACGGTCCGGTTGAGCTCGTCTTCTGCGCTCGCGCAGTACGCCACCAGCTGGCCTACCACACGGTGCAGACTCACTGCCACACGTTTGAGGTCATCTCTGAAAATTTCAACACTTTATTAGAACAAGAGTGCTTTTATATTAATAATTGAGTTTTTTCATCTTTTCTAGCAGTAGAGAAGCTATCAATTTGATATCATTGCATTATGTGTTGGTTAGCGTACTGGTTAAAACGGTCACCACGCCGCTAAGCGTCGTGGGTTCAAATCCCACGTGGGAAAACACTGTGTGATTCACAAATTGTTATTCTGAGTCTGGGTGTTCTTTTTGTCCGTTTCACATATGTTTGTAAAGTACACCGTGACACAGGATTTATATTCCTAATTCTTAAAAATTATCATAATTTTTGCTACTATTGAGCATACATATCGTCATAGAACGGAGACATTAGGACTATTTCTTAGTCGATATACTGCTGCGCTACGTTGACCTACGTATTAATTTTTGCTATTCAGCTCTTATTACACCCACGGGATGAATAGGGGTGGTGACACTGTTCTTAATCCATCACCACACCGACGATACCATTTATATAGAGTTAATTTGGAGTGTAATTTATACATGCACATTAGAGTTGGACGTTTATAGACACTGTTTACTGCAGCCAAGATATTATTAGAACAGCCAGACCGATTTCCTAGTTTTATTAGCAAGCGAATTAGACTGAAGTCCGCCTGATCTATCTTTACATATTTGGTAATAAAGTCAATTCATAAATATGTTATATACAAGTAGCTACCTAAATAATAAATAAATGATTTATTCGCAACAAGTTCAGTTTTACAATGAATAAAACCACCGAACTGCAGAACAGTTTGTCGGCGGGACTAGCGCTTAAAATAATCTTGGCTTTCTCAGAAATCGAGTTGAATACCTCCCCTTAAGAATGTAAATGTTTTCAGACAAGACAAAGAAGAACGAAAAAAGAACTTTCCTTTCATCCAATTAACTTACATTACACTTACACACAGTACAGACAACAGTTCAATATATAGAAGGTATTAACTAAATCTCACCTCTCCTTGGTGACTTCCTCCAGCTGTCTGTTCTGGTCAAAGCTGACGTTTCTGCGCTGCTTCCACTTGTCCTCGCCGACGGATAACTCGTCGCGAAGACTCGAACACTGGTGACAAACACATAGGTAAGTTACAAGCTCTATATTACAACAAGCACTTTGTATGAAAACAGATACATTATACACAAACATACATATTTGCCGTGACAAAAGAACGGACAGTTCGCCTATTAAATAGTTTAAAATAACACTTTTGTAACATGTGACTTGTGGGACACTACAATCTTCAGAATCAAAATTATAATTTATAACTATATAATCTAAATCTAATTTTGATGTCAAGAGTGATAATAAAAAGAAAGTTTTGACCCCATGTTTACAGGAACGAAATGAAGTTCTAATCTAGGTATAATACCAATGTTTAGTTAAATTGTGCACGCTTCAAAAATCAAAAAGGTTTGATTGAGCTCAAAATTGTCACGATATACAACTGTATGTGTATTTTTAAGATACTAGCTTTCACCTACGTCTTCGCCCGCGTGTATGTCGGCTATCGTGGCAAGGAGTTAACTGGGTCCTTCCTCAAGAATCAAAGTATCTCCATACAATATTTCATTGATATCGGTGCAAAGGTTCAGCCGTACAGCGTTATAGACAGATAGTTATTGTCGGATTAATAATACATAATAGTGTAGATTTTTTACGTCATTTACTCCTCATTTCTCATGAATGAAGAATGAAATCACTATTTGTCACAGAGGAGATTTTCAATGTTTAACAGGTTATCTATAGATCATCACAATATTAGTTCTTTTTATGAAAGAAGTTGCCTCCGAAACTTTGTTCTCGTAATCATTTTTTTTCGAGTTTTATTTTATTGGGAATAATACCTACTATTATCAATGTAATACTTTATATTCATTTCTATAAAATTTATGTTACACTTCAATGTGATATCTGTTATGTGAATTATTTATTATCAAAATAAAGAAATGTATATAACATTTCAACCGTAATTAAATGAATTTACAATTCTAACATTAGCTTGTAATAAATCATAAAATCTTGTATTACAAACAGGTAATATATTCCTGGATAGTACTTGAGAACACTTCCATGTACACTCACAAAACTTAGTACCCCATATAGCACAAGGCCAACGTGGGAAATATGGGCTTAACCCTCTCTTGAGAAGAGACGCGAGCCCAGTAATGGGACATTAAGAGTTGTTTATGAATACATTAATTAATGACATTAAAGTAACAAATGTTGTATATCTAAAACATACCATAAACTTTCTCAGTATCACCATTGTAACGTCACATCGTTCCAACACTATCTCCAATTCACCACACTGTTCGAATACACTTCTTTTGTAACACAACACGATAATTCACTCATTCTATTAACTGTTAATGAAGTCACTACATGGTTAATTTGGACAAGAAATTCTTGAAACACTATGTATGCAATTGTTTGAAAATAATCTAAAGCGGAAAGTATTCTCAATGGAATGTCTAATGGTAGTAACTTAATTGTACAAAATTGGCAATGAAATCTAGTTCATTCATTATTCAGTTACATGTTACGATGATAATGACTTTACGTCTAGCTAAACTGAATAAAAATAAGTATACCAATTGTGTACGTGAGGAGTCGTTCTGTATTACTCAATAACTGATTCCATGACCGGTTATAGTTGCAAATAAACGTACAAATAATTATCAATCCTATTGAGTTTGGGTGGATATGTCGACAATAAGGAAAACAAAATTATTACAGAAGATTTTGATCACAAAAAAATATTAGTACAACTTATGAAGTCTTGTTTTGTCAGTCATTTTAAAGCGAACTAAAATCCTATAACACTAACATACGTATCTCATAAAGTATGTCATGTTTTCATATAAACCGTTTGGTATTATTTATAGGAAAAAGTTTACCATTGTTTTAGTTACAATTACAATAGTTAATAAACTAACCACATACCAGTAATTATAACTATAATATATTTCTACTGCACCATGAAAATGAGGAAATTATATCACCGAGACTAGCCTAAAATTATAAATTATAAACAAAAATTGTAAACGACGCTGATTTACTAGAAAAATACAACTTACATCGTCTCTGGGTAAATTAAACAATACACAAAATATCCAACCACAAAAATATACGACTACCCTCACATAAAACCCAGCTGCGTACAAAAATAGCCGTCAAGAAAAAAGATAGCCATGTGTGGCCAACGGATGCACGTGTTCAAACAAAACAAAACTCTTTATTGTGAACAAGTTAAGGTTTATTTTTGTTTAACAATGTTTAGTATCAAAATGGATGTTAAGTTGATGTTTGCTTCTTCTTACCGATTGATAATGAAAGGGCAATGAAACGCGTTGAGTTTTGTTTAAATATATTGTTAGTGTGCAGTCATTAATTATGCAAGTAGTGATATACAAGTAGCTATTACCGGGTAACTTACAATTACTAAGCTTGAACGTGTAAATTGTAATTACGAGAATTTTACGACCTCATTTCTTTCGGGATGTTGACCATTCATTATTTTAGAGAATTGTAAACGAATTAAAGTTTCTATGCAATATTATGTTGCCACTCATAAAAAATCCTTAAAACTTTTGTGTTTGAGTTTATATTGAACAAATTTGTATTTGTTTCTTACATCTAAACCTTACGTGTTAAATTATCAGAATCCTTAGAACTACGTAATAGAATATTCATACACAAGGTACACAAGGTCGGTTGTGATAACGATATGCAAGTTATATAAGAAGGGCAGACCACAGAGATGCGTTGTCTTATGATGGACATGACATACGCACATACATATACAAACAAGAACATACAGCTAAACTGAGTATGTTTTAAGCCCCCTGAATTAATCCTATTATAAGCAATATTTTCTAGAACATCTTACACACACCTAGTTTCAAACTAATAAGTCCCTCTATTGAGGACGCAAGGTTGACTGATAAAACAGTTTTGTTAAACACATATTTTCATATAGAAAACACACAGAGTCAGAAACAAAAGTTTGGATAAATTAATATTTCGGACATCTGACACTACGCCATCCAGTCCCAAACAACAGATACAAATATACCTGTATTTTTTTATCATATAAAACATTTAATCGAATTCTGACATCGAACTCGAAATCTCAGAATAACAGTGGCACACAGTACCACTGCGCCAACAAGTAAGTTTATTCTGTTACAAGCTAAGGCAAAAAAAACCTTTTAATATACAGACTTTCGATATAGGTTCAGCAGTGGACTGTTGGCTATAACAATATTATTTTTTTAGTCTCCCCTCCAACTAAAACAAAACCAACAGTTAAGTGTATAAAAAGGGTCTGCCATTCGCAGTAATTTTATACGGAGAATATAAATGTAAACAATGTCAATCATAAAATTAGTTTGCCCACAAACTTTGATTTGGTCAATACAGTGTCAAATCTAGAACGTTATGTAACGAGCAGGAACAAGTAAATATTAATATTTAGCTACAGATAACATACAAACTATATCAGTGTTGAATACCAAACGTCCCCGTTATAAATAAGAGGTCGGGTCATGTTATTGTACGCTCTAAATAATAACTTCCCCATTTTAAGATTCAAGATAAAAGAAACACCAATTATTATGTCGTAGTTAGTCGACTATCGCATCAAAGGAGACTTGTTTAATAATTTATAATAAAAGTTTAGTAAAAAAAAAAACTTTAATATGAACAAGTTTATTTAAAATTTCGTGGTATATATGGTGACGAATTTGTAATAGAAATTCACCCACCATCACCACTCCTATTCATCCCTTTTAGACGTTGTAAGAAACAACTAAGAAAGCAAATTACGCAAGACAACAGTACTGCAGTAAGAGATCGTTTTTGCTTTTCGGAAGACGGTTCCCATTACATTTAATCCACATTTTTCGATATTTAATTTCATTAAGATGATGATTTGAAGACTTTAAATAATTGATATTGGCAGAAATTGCTGATAATATGCGGCTAATTAGCATCTCATCAAAAAAAGAAGAAGCACTTCCAATATAAGGGGACTTTGAGGACCTTGAAACCAAATGATACCAATCAGTCTGTTCAGCGTGAGAAATCTATGGCCAGCAGTGGATTGCTAAAGGCTATTGACGATGATGATGAAACAAAATTTAACAAGCCGGGATTATAATATACCAATCTAAAATGACACTTCTCAATTTCTATTGAGAAGTGTCATTTTCAGTTGAGTCATGTCAGTTGAGTGAAAATCTTGGTTAAGGCAACCAATTAATGTACATTGAGTTTAAATTACCATCATCATAAGACCCTACCATCTGGCGGCACAAGAGCCGTACTTTAAAATGTCAAGTTCAATGCTCTTGATTAATATCTCCCATAGACCATAAACTTAATAAAGCATAACGATGTAAACATTACGTTTTCAAGTGCGCGGTCCATCGACACAGTACCGAGTGAGGGGTACCGATTGTAATAGTTATGACGTGGTTAATGGATCGGGAGATTCTATTGTACGTACATATAGCTAGGGGGACTTGCGACGTCATAAAATTTGAATCGCTACGTACTATTAAGATTTAAAGACGGGGTTAGGTTTTCAACGTAATTTTAGCTCACGTTAATGTATTTTAAGGCGGATTGATGCAGATCGCCAAAGATCTTCATAGGAAAGGTGTATGTCTAGCCATGAACGTCGAAGATGAGACACTCTTTGTTCAAATCTTCATTCATCAGTGGACGGTGATAGGCTAATCGTGATAAGCACGCGTTAATATAGATTTTGTCAAGCAATTTGAACAAAAACTGACAATAGTGCTTTATCTTGTCAAATGGTATACAACTTAAATACTAAATACCAGTTTTCAATACCCTCGTACACGTGTATACAATATTTTTCATTGGTTTTAGTTGAGGTGTCAAAAAGCAACAAACACATTCCGATTTTAAGTTGAGATGATATTAATAATAACAGGTAAGGCAAAAGCACAGCATCTATCAGTGCCCAAAAGTATTAATATTATTAATAAATATTGACACGAATTTAGAATGAAATTAATGGAAACTATGAGTAAACATAAATATCTAAGAAAGAGTATCGGTTTGTGTTATCTATGACATAGCCACAGAAAAGAAATGAGTACAGAGATATTTATTGACCCAAAACTGTAATGACAAAACAAAACAATATTTTGAACTGAAAATAAATACATCTGCGACTTTTTAGGTCTGCTACATATTCAGGTAGTCAAATTTCTATCGGGATAGTTGTGGTTCAATTTACAATACGGTTCAGATTTATACTCTCTCAGTGTTCTTTCAGCCAGAATTAACTTTATAGGATTCGAAAATTTCGAATACAATTTTTTTATTATAGTTTAAGCCTACCAAAGTGACTACTCTGCCTGATGGAAACCATGAGTAGAATCCACGAGTAGGGGCCAACATCCTCATTGTGAGTGCATGCAATGTCATGACGGCTTAGTGGATAGTATGAACATTGATGGATGTCCATATCTATTAATTTGCTAGGTATCTATACAAACGTACGTATGGATATTATCCGTTTTTGTATCCGTCAATTTTTGTTTCTGGAATGGTTGGCTTGGATACTCTAGAACTCAGGCGGAAGTATATGCTTATAGTGTACTACTATTTGTTATTGAATAATAAAGTGGACAATCCATCGGTCCGTGAGTCTGTTCATCTCTACGTGCCTGACCATTACTTGCGTGGTTGTGGTCGTAGACAGCATCCACTTCTCGCGTACCCACCTTCTTGGCACATTACAAAAACTAGTAATAGCCCCACCGTTACAGCGATCAATCTTATAAATCATATTTTAAAAGCTAGCCCAAATGTAGACATATTTTTCGATACGACTGGTGTATTTTGTAATAATGTAATGACATACCTAAATACCTGTAAATAATTGTATTTTAATTAAATATTGACATTTATTGATGTAACATTTAATTGAAAGTACTGATTTTTTATCTTGTTTTTTGACATTATTTATATTTAAGCTATTTATGGTTGAAATTTATTTTGTTTATTTCTCTTTTAATGTAAATGTTTCTTAAAAATCATTGTTTTGACATAACATGTAAGCGTCTTGGTGCATGAACTGTAAGCTTATATTGTTTATTAAATAAATGAATTGAATCTATATGGTTTTCTAAACTTGAATTAAGAAACAGCAAAGTCGCGCTCAATATCTGCATGACCTATTTTCCTTACAAGAACATTCAAAAGAAAGCTTCAGTAGAATTTATGCCCTATGAGAGACTAAGGTGGGGTGAATGTCCTCACATAAACCGAACAAAACGGCGCAGTACTCAAATATTATATTGTTAGTGGAACTGTTATATTTTGTAAGTGTGTCAATACAATAATATCTTCGGCACATATGTTTTTGCGTACACATTTGGTACGTATTACGTGCACTAGGAAATAGGACAAAGCACAGTGGGAATATGATTTTAAATGTGTAAGTGAAGTCATCTGGAAGTAGGACATGTTTACTAGGATAGATACATATTTGGAATATTCGCGTAGAATGAAAATATTAAATAGCTGAAGTGATCGTGAGTATTTTTGAACGAGAAAATATTGTTAACTACAAATTAGATCTGGTAATATGTTTGTTGTTGAATAAAACATTTCCAAGACAAGGTTTTAGATTTGAAACCCTGTTATTACAAAAACTTAAGATAAAATTGTATCATCCAATCCTTTCATTAATAAAAGAAGAAAACAATTTTAAGTCTCAAGTAATTAGCATCTATTTATTTACAACACTGTTTGGCAATACAGTTATTTTTAAATATTTATCTGTTTTAAATATATTAGCCCGTAATTTACATACTATTATCTGGTATTTATACAATAAGGTCAAAACAATTTCTCGCAAAGGACCACCAAAACAATAAATCTATATTTCCAACAATTGCATACACAACGCTTCTGAAATTTCTCAGAAACATGACTAATCGTAAATTAAATCACATTTTCACTAATCAAAAGATGCACAATTAAAAACGGTCATTCTAACCGTCAACCACATCTCACAGACAATTCAAATATTAACACATTTTAGTAAATTCAACCTTATTCGTCTACGATAAAGTTCAATTTTTTGTGCACGAGTACCACCCGCGTAAATTGACGTTACATTCGGCGCGTACGCAAGGGGCGTCTTTTACACTCAGCATCCGAAGCTGCACTGACTGTCTGAAGTCAAGTATGAAATAGCACACTTGTTTGTTTATGGCGTCTGTTTGTTTAGTGCCCACGAGATTTAAATTCGCGGCTGATTGAGCTGTTAAACTGTCAATATTTATCGATTAAGACGATGTGGGAGGTATAAATTAATACAGTTCTTGGATTTCAAAGCTACTACGTATGTTTGTTTGTTGTGGAATTAGAAATCTTCAATGAAAGACTAGATTAAAGTAACTGCTATCATAAGTCGTTGGATGGATGTTTTTTTACAAAATCTTGCAAAATCACGTAAATAAGCTAAACGCATCTAGAGAATTCTGATAGATTCTGGAGAATTTAGCACAAAGACAAATTAGTCTGCATTATCATATTATAAGCCCTTCATAAGGTATTCCACACTATTAACATATGTATAAGCTTCGAACTAATGAATCTTATCGATGCCGATTTCATACCTTAACCTATCTTCGTCTTCGTGCGTAATTTTCCTGTCTTGAATTTACTATTCTTCCATTCTGCTGCTCTTTTGTTCGACATTTTAATAAATAAATTATAAGGCTTACAAGCTAAATTAAATCATTAATTGAATTCGCGACCTGTTTAACAAAATCCTGTACAAAACCACATGTTCTGATAAAGATTCATTAATTAACAATTCGATACCCGCGGGATCGATTCGTATCAGATGTCAGATTAATAAGCAGCTTCAACCCTTTACTGTTCTAGTTGTCAATCGTATTTGAACAAGTGAAATTAATTGAACATCATTTTCAATGCCTATGAAGATTACAGAGTTCAACATTTTTTTTATGAACTAAAATAATAAAGCTAACCGGTAGGTATTCATCGAAACTCGATCATTTCTGAAATAACATTTGGATTTGAATATTTATTATGTACTAGCTTTCATTCCGCCGGTGTTTTTCAAACTCTAGACTAGTGTACTAAATTTCATTTCATTTGGTCTAGTACTTTTGTCGTGAAAGCGTCAGAAGTCAGAGTGACTTTTACACACTTTGACATTTATAATATTAGTAAGGAATGGATATAGTATTAAAAAAAATCATTACGTCGAGACATTTAAAAAACGAGAAGTATAAACTCGCGGTCAGTTTAGGTGGGGCAGAGACAATGGCAGAGACCATTTTATTCCATTCGAAATTTCAAATTGTAACGGTCACATTCGACCTACGCACCTTCTCTAATAAAAGCAATTACGTTTAAAATTAAGAAAAAAGTCGGGCAACGCAGGATGTCACCAATTTATACTTAGAACGCAATGGGCGGGAGTACCGACTTAGATCACGTCTTTACCAGTCTTTTTTTGCGACTGTGCGATAGTAGAGAGTGTTTTCGTTGCAGCTTACACTGTCATTACTATTTGCGTTGTGTATTCGTTTAACTATCTGTGTTATACAGGTTTTATCTTTAAATAGATTCAAATGTCCCTATTGGCGCAAACATTTCGTACACGTTCAGTTTCCATATTATTATTAAGTCTAAACTTAACCATTGCATTATGATGTCTCCTAGAAAATACTATAGAAGTTATATTCTACCGAAGCGAACCTACAAATAAACTTGTTCTTTTAACTCAGGTAATGTGAAGATATAAGAATTTATGTTATTTTTAAATGTCGCGTCTCAAATAATCATCTGAACATAAAAAAACTCATCGAACCGAATCGAAATCGTTCTTAATCGAACCGATAAGAACAGTACTAGAGCGATCGAAAAAAATTTGTTGCCGAAAGATACCTTCAATAACAGATGTTACATTCAAAACCATTTAAGAAGTCGGTTAACAAAAAGTACATCAACCTCAGCCGAAATATGTCTGCTGAACATAGACATGGGCGAAAAGCTAGTATGTGATAAATATGATACATCTACATTTCCCTGTCAAAACTTAAAGATGTTGCTAAACACGTGTACATCACACATAACGTCAAAGGGAAGCACTGCGCCTGCGCACATTGCGATCATTATTCTACAATGTTTATATTGCGTAATATAGACGTGATGTTGATGGCCCGCCGACGGTAGCCTATGATGTTTTATTAGCTTTCATATCCTTTAAAGCTGATATGAAATGTTTCTTAAACACGTATTAGATGAAGGAAGCTCTTGTTTGGTCTTGGAGATAAGAATATACATTACATTAATCGTCTGTACATCTGGCGGTCTACCAATAAATTCAGAAGCTGAAAAAGGATACACCATTTACTTGGGTAGATTAATATAATATAACCTGTCATCATCAAGAAGCGCACATGGCCTTGGGTGATTGGAAACAATCCACTGGGGTAAACAAGGACTCGACAGCGCTTTCAATACCTAGATGGGTGTACGTTTCTGGCATGTCATGTTATGTGAGTTTCCGAGGAGGTCATGTTAAGCACTCGGTCCCGGTTAAACAGTCAGTCGCAAAGCTTAGTTGGTGGCCTTCGGGTGGCTTATAAACATCAACAGCATGATCACGTAGGCCAGGGTGGGGGAGCTCAACAGTGGGACATTATGGGTTGTTGATAATGATGACATTATAGTAGACACTTATGAGAGTAGCAATAACAAAAAAAAATATCTTGTTATTGTACATGTACAGGAATATCAGAAACTACAATACATTATGACCGCAAAACTTAAATGACGCACCACCAGTTGGTTTTGTATTGCTTGGTGACACAATATACTTACATGATTATGGAATTAACATATACATAACATAGTGGTGAACATCACACTTCTTAAATCAATATTAAAAGATCTAATACAAATAGCAGTTCATAATTTACTTATATCAGTCGTTAAAAATGTCAAAAATCTTCAAAAGGCTAGCAGTACTACGACTGCGGAGTTTTCAGTGCGGGTTTGTTTTGAAATGTTAAGACCCAGAGGCCGCAGCCTATTGCACCGGGCAGACCAAATTTGCTCCACCCTCAGCAGTACAAATTATACATGAGGATAGCGACGCAAGGAGGGTGTTTGAAATAGGACTAAAACCACATATAAAATAATGATGTCAATACATAAGCGAAAATATTACAACGATAAGACAATACGAAAGACAAAACAGCGAAAAAGAGTTAACTCCGCAAGTGTGGTTTTTTTGGCTAACGGTACCTACTGAACAGAACAGCAGACTTTACAAGTAGATGGTAGACAGGAATTTGATAGAATTATCTGTGAGAGTCTAAAAAGACAACACTAGGCAACGTTACAGGAACAGTATTAACATAGCTACGTAACCAACGCATGTGTAACATGGGAATTCATGTAAAAATAGCTTAAACAACAAGTGCATGACGATTAAATGATATTACAATACAATCAAAACCATATCCAATGAAATCTGGTTGGGCAAGGGCTGGTTACAGTGTCTGATCAATGAAGTATCTAAGCTACCAATAAGCTACGAGTGTACGAATGTAATTGCGACCAATAAACGAGCTCTAACTCTTCCCACGAGAGTAGAAATAACTCGAGGATGTCAACTGTCAATTCGTTAACAATAGTAGTAATAGTTTTTTTATGTATGGGTCTGGCTTAAGAAATGGGTCAGCTGATGGGAAGTGACTCCTCAATTAATATTCGAAACGAAGCTCTCCCACGTCTATCGTACAATTCAAAGAAAATTATTCTATTCATCAATCACTGATAATAAAACAACGACAATTATTGTCGTACAGATTCAACCACGCTAGTGAAAATCAAACAGAGCTCAAAACTAAGAAATGTATATAGTAAGACAGCTAATCAAACCTATGAAAATATTATAAAATCCAAGTAATCAACCTCGCAATAAAATTGGTAGTGTATTGTACCGTAGTCACTTTTACTTTAGTTTTCTCATCATACTCAGAATAAATAAAAATACCGTTGCATAAACGTGCTAAAAATGTACCTAACCTATCTTCTGGCCCATTAAATCTTGCCCTGTAAAGCACTGAACTATGACCGACAGCGGGTGTACCATCACAAATAGGTCAGTAGAGATAACGTTGCGAAAGCGTTGCATTTTGCACCTTATCTCGAGTGTACGAAACATTGGCGCGTTTAATGTACATTAGGAACATTTGAAGGGCTTACAGCTTTTAGCGTACATTAGAAAGATCTAAAGGGCTGCTTTTAGTTGTGTTGTATCATTTTATCCTAAATACCAGTGTTTGATAGAGCCCATATGGACCCTACGCAACGACCTGTTGCGTAAAGCTATAACTTCAAGAATGATAGTTATCGCTAGCTGACGCAATTTTCTTTGGGCCTCAATAAAAGATACAATTTTCTCCGGTTTTGCAACATTTTTCATAGATGCTTGGCTACCAATATAAGTATTCAGATTAACTAAGCCAGCAAGGATATTCTCTAAGGGATTAACAAAATTACTGATAAAATGTCACTCACTTCACTATTATTCCTTTAGTAAATATAAAGACCTTTAAAAGTGTCTAATTAATAACCATGGTATTCCTGCACATGGGCGTAGATAGGTAGGGGCAAGGGGGGCACTTCACCCATAGGTAACTCGTTGTTCCCCCTAGAAAGGGTCATTATAATTTTTACTGTATGCCGGTAGCACATAATATATGACAGCTATTTAAAAACGCCTATTGAAAAGCTAGCTCATGTTCCTGCAGCAAATTCATTCCTACAGCTTACTTTTTAATATATCAATATAATTTTATGAGTTCTCTCGCAATGGTGGCTAAAGGTAGGCGGATAAATCACCAATAAATATACATAGCCAGTATATACATCCTATACCGCATATCCGCTATCGATAAATACCATAAAACAGTACGGAAAAACTGTACGGTGTGTTTGGCTTTACATTGACGATACCTTCGAAGATATAATATTTCATCACCTTTGGCATTTAAAAATCCACTGCTGAAATAGGCCTTTCCTAAAAAAGGAGGTTTGGTCTACTATACCACGCTGACCAGACGGCTTAATACGAGTATAGGGTTTTTTGCTTTTTCCTTCTATTTGCAGTGCTGTTCTCCAACGTCTTTGGTTTCCTTAGTTAGCTTTTATGGCACCCACGGGATAAATAGGGGAGTGACACTTCGAATTGTTAATCCGTCACTATAGAGATGGAAAACATCCTTTCGTGCGGCCAAAATCAGTTGTCGAAGGATTTGTGACCAGCAAATGCAGTTCGTCAGGCTATGTGGTTATTGCTTCGAGATATTGTTGCCCGAGCCGGTAAACTATATATATTGTTAGGATTAACTTTTAATACTGAAATTCATAGTTTATTATACTATTCGATCAGTTCCATGAATAGGGGAGATAAGGTAGATAACGCGACGAATAATGTCAAAAAGATTTTTAAACAATAAACGTGGTTCTTCCTAGTCTATAACATAGAACGTATAACATTTTAACCTAATAACTGATTTAAGACAACAAAACAAACACATGTAATTTTTAAAACCAACAGTTTTACTTCTGGATTCAAACGTGAATCAAAACTACTGAAAGACTCTCATGACTGTAATCACCATCAGAAGACACACATTTATCACCTAGTGGTGAGTCCCGTGGTGTTACCCGCGGTTATTGTTGTATTATAAATCGCGAGCAACGCCGCAGAGCGAAGTTAGTTTAAAAAAATAACCTAAGTTACTCCTTATATCATCACCTTTTTGCCGATGTAAATACCGCTAAATCCGCCGCCAGCCGTTCCAGAGATTAGACGTAAAAAAACAGACGTACAGACAGATAAAAATGTTAAATAATAGCTTATTTTTAATGTACATTTATAAGAAAAACTGTTCATTTGATATTACAAACATAAACTTCAAATTTCTCGGGTTCGATTCCCGGGTCAGACCAAATATTTGTGTGATCCACAAATATTTGTTTCGGAGTCTGGGTGTTTTTCTATGTATAATATGTATGTATTTACAAAAAAAAAAGTATGTTTATGTATTTATATCAGTTGTTTAGTACCCATAACACAAGCTCTGCTTACTTTGGGACTAGATGATGTTGTGTGTAAGATGTCCAAAATATTTATTTATTATTTATTTATTTATTATTTATTTGTATAGATATAAAATACTATAGATTAGTACGAATGGTTTGTCTCTTTCCTTCCTATTCCAGATATAGTGTAACAAAGGTACAACAACTGTCTTGTGTCTAACAAACAGGCGCCAAAAGGAAACTATCTCATCTTGCATAAAACATACCCAATTGCTACAAACAAGTAATTCACGCTAACCACTACACTACGAGAAACAAAATGACACATGCAATTACATACAACCAGAATTGATCCTTCACATGGCGAAAATAAAATCTAAAATTACTTCAGCGAGTACAGTACTATTGTGATAAGATACAATCTGATCTCAACTTACTTTCAATCAATTAAGGTTGGAAATCCTCTGGAATATCGAAGTACATCTAGGATGCACTCGTTACGGGTTGTAAAATAGTTATGACGCGTGTTCAGTGCAGTGTTTATAGGTTCCGAAAGCACAATACGCCGCATTCTCGGCTATTTTTCGTATAGTGAGGTATTTATGAGCTTGTGAAGAAAACAAATGTTCTGTGATGGTGCAATTCAGCATACCTCTATGCAACATGCTATTTTGTAGGAAAGCTCTTGCATTAAGCATTTTTTGTTAACCCTACATATATCCAAAATAGTGTGCTTTCAAATTTTACTTTTGACCCATGTGACTTTAAAGGTATTTTTTTTTATTATATAAGACTAACAAAGTTTCTTTACTCCGTCTGATGGAAAGCATGAGTTGAATTAATCAGTAGAGGTCACCATTGTGAGGGTAAGCAATGCAGCATCGATGTTTTTGCATCATTCTCCCGGCCTCTGGAAGCCGGTAGAATGATGCAGTCTCACACTCACCAACGAAATACGACAACAAGAGTGCTGTCATTATTAGGATGGTCTTCTGTGTAAGGGTAGTATTGCCCCGGTAGAGCCGATAACTATATTTAGATATAGTAATAACCTTTTATTATGTATAAAAGTACCTCGCAAATCACTTGTATTTTTATTAAAATTCAGTCATACTCAAATTTATCCACATCCATAAATCTACACCCTACAATCTATAAAATCGGATCGAACATAGATATAGCACATCACTATTGTACTTTAGATTAATTTTTAAACACAATACAGAGTACAAATAGCACTGTCTTCACCAAAATTTTCTTCATCAGTGTCCTATCATACAGACAGATTAAGATTCATTAACACATCAATCATAAAAGCTACACCGTCACGTGACATTTTGATTGGGCAGCCGGGCGGCGCGTGCGCATAGTAAATAAATGTTAAACGGTATAATTAGAATGGTGGTTCACTCAACCCGGTGCATCGCACTCTATTCATTAGTGCAAGTGTATGACATATGACCTTATTCATAGTACTTCCTAACAGCCATTTCTCGTGTCAGGCTATTATCATCCTAATAATAATAAAATAATAATTCATCCCAAATAAGCAACTAATTAAAGTACAGTGGTTAAAAAGGGCTGCTTTGACAGGAGTAATACCATAGACACCCTTATAGATGAATGATGCAGAATAATCTAACCAGGCTGCCATGGTAGGGGTCACCATGCTACATTGCCTACCCTCACAATAAGCATGGTGACCCCTACTCCTGGATTCTACTCATGCTTTCCATCAGGCAGAGTAGAGTCACTTTGGCAGGCTTAAATATAAAAAAAAAAAAAAAAAAAAAAAAAAAAAAAAAAATAGATTCCTTATAACCTTATAGATTCGTCATCTCTGTCTGTCCGTCCGTATGTCATAGCCACTTTTTTTTCTAGATATAGGATCGATGAGGACAGCTGGGTGCGAATTTTTGTCACCTCGGATGTCAAAATTGACTGAACTAATTTCATTCGAAGCTTTTCACCAAGTATGTTATATTTGTGATCCGATTTTGAAAATTCTTCACTGTTTGAGAGGTATATTTCACTGAGTGCTAGATTATTTTTATTTTTCTAATGTATATTTTCAAATGGCGGTTTTAAAATGTTTGGTCACTGGATGCAAAAGGCAGCAGACCACGCTCTATGGTATGCCTTGGAAGAGGGTGACGTCCAGTAGTAGACTGCAACGGGCTAATGATAATATTGCGGGTGACTAGTAACTATATTTCATCATTTTGTAAGAGAACATTACACGGTCGTTCTAAAGGAAAGTTGGTGCACAAACTCCTTTAATCTGACATCTCCAATTAGATTTCTAGGAAACACATCCAAAAAATAGCATGGTACGACAAAAAGTAAGTTTTGTTAGTACTGTGTGGTACAGATTTACGACTGGATGGTTGCAGTCACACTCATGGCAGGGGAATCTGAGGGTGGCGTGATATTTATAGATGGTGTTTTCTAAGTGCATGGGAATTTATAGGACGTTACAAGGGGATATATTCTGTGATGAGTAGCACTGTAAAAAGATTAATGGAAGCAGTTAGAGATGGTAATTCTTTTATCCGAGTTGAGTTAGGCTCGAATATTGATTGTATAAAACGTAACGTTCTACTAATAATACTATTTCAATAAAATTTGGTGAACTTTTTGCAAATTGTTTTTTAATTTTTATAGAAGGCGTGAATGTATTATATTCAAGGGATGTTTTCGAGGATCAAACCCTATTTATCCTTATATTTTATACGTATATATTTGCTATCTCTGAACGACATTTAAGTTAGGTAATGGTAATTATCTGGCTATTTTGATCAGTCGGAAACTGTCACTATGTTGTTGGCACACGTTCTTCACGTTAATTAGGTAATTAATAATTAAAATAAGGCCAGTATAACGTAGACTTTATAAGAATAATGCTATAATTTAGACGTACAATTAAAGACCATGGCTGAGTTTTTATCGGTTTTCTATTGAGTACTTTCACGGCATTTTTTATAAAATCAAGTTCAGTGGCTTAGCCATAAATGTAAACATAGACAATTGAATTATGAATACGCATTTATAATTTTAGTCGGGATTATTTTCCACACTTACCTCTTTCTCGTGCTGCGCTTTGGCCGCGTCACCGTATATTTTGTCTCGCAACGCGACCAGCTCTAACGGCCAGCTTGACACCTCAGCGTCAGGGTCCGATAGAAGCACCTAGGGAGAAAGTAACAATTAACCAAGAGTTTTAAATAAAATAATTTAAAATGAAATTACTCTTAAACAAAACGATTATGAAAACGAAAGTCGTAAATATTTTGTCGAAGTACGAAACTTTACTACTAAATATGAAAAAAAAAACAAATAGTATTAGTATATTTTTATAACTCCGTGTAAGATGAATCTAATATTCACAAATCGAGGAAATTCGTTGAACAGTTTCTTGTTCATGATTAATTGTTTGTGTTTGTGCTCGAAAACACATTACCCTTTTTGTTTGTTCAAGTGACCCATCTTTTAAAACAATGCAGTTCTAACAACATGCATTCTATTGAAGCAGCACTTAATTCTCTTTTGATGCATCTGCACTGTACTTTAACTGTAAACAAACATTGTGAGTTGTTTAAGCTTGAAAATCCTTTTTAAACAGACTTTCAAAGAGAAGTAATTTCAAGTCAGAGAACTCCATCATTTGCGAATAGATTTGGATTTATATATTTTGGTAGTATCATCATCATCATCATCATCAGCCTATCGCAGTCCACTGATGGACAAAGACCTCTCCAATCGCACGCCAATAGTTCGATCCTCGGCTACTGGCATCTAGCTCCTAACAGCCGTCTTGCGCAAATCATCACTCCACGTGGCCTGTGGACGTCCTGTAGGACGAAAAGGGATACTTTATAGGACGTAGTGTACTACGTCCTATAAAGTATCCCTTTTCGTCGTATTTGAATGTAAGAAATGAGTAGTACACAGTTTATTTCAAGTAACGCTAACTAAGATGGATCTATTTCGTTTTCCTACTGTGACATGAATACCTGAATACTCGTGAACTGTTTGAGTTTCACATAAGCATATAGCATATTTTATATACATAAACCCATTGCTATTATCCATGTATAACAATGTTCTTTATCGACGAGTCTGCACCCTAGCCAAGTTTCAAACGTTTGTCGTTTTCTATTCTATTCTCTTGTTTCATTGGCTAATATGCTTACGGCACTTGAACAGCGATCCCGGTTGAACAATATCGAGATTAAGGGGGTCCCCACTAAAAAGGGTGAGAACCTGTTTACGATTATAGATGCAATCGGCCGCAAAATTAATTACACCTTCCAGAAAAATCAGATCAATTACATTTCTAGGGTGCCTATTTACAACTCTAATGAAAAACTTATAATTGTCAGCTTTTTAAACCGATATGTTAAAGAAGACTTTATAGCGGCTGCCAGGGCTGAGAAGGGGTTGTCAGCCTCAGACATTGGATTTCAGGGGATCCAACAGCGTGTGTACGTGAATGATCACTTGAGTGTGGAGTACAAGAAATTACTCAGCAGTGTTAAGGCCCTTGCTAAAGAAAAAAACTATCAGTATGTATGGGTTAAGCACGGAAAGATACATTTACTTAAGAATCAGTCTTCTAAAGTTATAGTCATAAGAAAGGACGCTGATTTAAACAAGATAGCTTAAGTTGTTTTTGTTTTATATTTAGTTGCATGCCTTTTCATAATTGTATTTCTTTGCTTAATTGTCCTTATTTGTATTTACCTAAGTTAAGATATAGAGTACGCGCCGTTTACAGTGGCACAATGATATACCATAAAATGTCTTTCGTTGCTATCTCATCGATTAGCTCGGCATCGCACCATTATTGTTTCTGCCTATTATATAATTATTTTACTATGTTTCTTTACACTTCTATGTCACTCCTTTATGCTGAAACTCTTACTCATGATAACGATCCTATTTTAGTTATTTTCCTAAAAATGTACTGCTACTGTTTATTGAACACCACTCATGACAAGTCAGGATGCTACTGGACTGCTGGTTCAACTGAGGACCACATTCCTGATCAATTATTATTTATTAATAGTTTTAGTATGTCGATTTTGCTCAATTATTCTACTTGCTTACTTAAGATAAACATTTATTCTATTGTTGTTACAATTTTTAATGGCTAGCAATGCAAATCAAACTTTGATAATATATTATCAAAACGTACGTGGGCTTCGAACGAAAACTGATATTTTCTATCGCCAGCTGCAATGTACATTTCTTGATGTTGTCGTGCTCACTGAGACATGGCTGTTGGATGGTGTATCGGACTCCGAGCTTTTTGATAGTCGGTATATTGTGTGGCGTCGCGATCGTGAATATGTTACCACGGGACAAACACGAGGTGGGGGTGTCTTGATTGCTGTACGAAGGGATATGTTAGTGACGTCTCAACCTAGTTTTCATTCTACAGCGGAAGATCTATGGATCAGTATACGCTTGAAAAGACATGACACTCGTGTATGCTTTAACCTTCACCTCTGCGTAATTTACTTGTGCAAGCAGAACCTCGGATACTCATTTTCTTCACAACTTGCAAATTTCCTCGCCAAACTAAATCAAACCGTAGTCAACAATATATCGGATACATTTCTTATTGTGGGTGATTTCAATATGAGTGGAATTGATTGGTTACCTTCTGACAACTTGTATCTTACTCCAACTAACTTCGGTACTCGCGATGAATACTCATTGATAGACGAATTTTCCACTTTGAACTTCGAACAGTATAACGGCATTGTCAATAAGTACGGCAAGACACTAGATTTAGCTTTCTGTAATAATTATATAAATATAACCGAGTGCGCCGTTCCCTTGGTGCCAATTGATGATTACCACCCTGCCTTACTGATAGACATGAATTTCGTAGAAACCACTATGCTACAGTGTGCACCACACACTCGTTTTTCATTTGACAAGGGCGATTATAACGCCATAAATAGCAGTATAAATGCCATTGATTGGAATACGGAGTTTTCAATGCGCTCCATTGATGAGTCTGTAGATTTTTTCAATCAAACTATACTTGATCTGCAGCGGAAACATATCCCACAAAAACGGGCAAATAATAAATGTTATCCGGTATGGTATAGTTCCTCTTTGATTAAAACAATAAAAGAAAAATTCAAATACCTTAAAAAGTTTAAGACGTATGGTAACAGGTCAGATGAGTTGACGTTTAAGCTACTCCGAGCGCGTGTTAAAGCACTAGAGTCAAAATGCTATACGACATATATGGAGCTAACTGAGGAATCAATCAAAACTAATCCCAAGAACTTCTGGACATTTGTCAAAAACCGTCATAAATGTAACTCGATTCCTAGTTCCTTAACGTACAATAATCAAACTTTGCAAACAGGGGAAACAATATGTGACGCGTTCTCTAATTACTTTGAATCAAACTTTCTTAAAAAGTCTTCTGATACTCATGCCAATAGCTGTAAATCCGCTAATTCTCTTTCTACTTTGGCACTCTCCGGGCCATCTGATTTGTGTAAAATTGCAGTGAATGTCGAGTGCATCGGCAACTTACTTTTAAAGCTGGATACATCCAAAGCGCCAGGACCAGATAATATATCTCCAAAAATCCTTGTGCACTGTGCGTCGTCTCTTGCCCAGCCTGTTTCCATACTTTTTAAGAAGTCCTTGTCCTCTTGTTTTGTTCCTAAAATTTGGAAATCATCTTTCATAACACCTGTCTATAAAAAAGGACCCAAAACAGAAATAACAAATTATAGACCTATATCCAAACTCTGTATACTAGCTAAAGTTTTCGAAAAAGTAGTCTATGACCAAGTATACTCGGCCTTAAAAAATTCTTTCAGCCCTTGTCAGCATGGTTTTCTAAAAGGGAGATCTACTGTCACGAATCTTACCTTGCTAAATGATTTCATCACAGACACTATGGACAAGGGTAAACAAGTTGATGTGGTCTATACTGACTACAGCAAAGCCTTCGATCGTATAGATCACGATACTCTATTATCGAAATTAAACAGTATGGGTATTCACGGCGACTTACTGAGGTGGTTCTCTTCGTACTTGGAGGACAGGACTCAAGCTGTAGTCCTAAATAACTATATTTCTAGCTGGGTTCCTGTTTCCAGCGGTTGTCCGCAAGGTTCTCTGCTTGGGCCTCTGTTATTCACTGTATACGTGAATGACATCGAATCATGTTTTCGATCATCGAGACTACTATGTTTTGCTGATGATATGAAGATATTTGCAGCAATATCATCACTTGAGGATATGATTGCGCTTCAAGATGATTTATCTCGTTTGGAGGAGTACTGCCGAAATAACAAACTCGATCTGAATGCCACAAAATGCTCGGTGGTAACATATTCACGTAAACGTTCTGCTCTTACCACAACTTACACGTTAAAGGGCGAGTCACTGCCTAGGTGTGCCTCGGTTCGCGATTTGGGTGTCACGCACGATTCGAAGCTGATCTATGAGGCACACATAGACGCAATTGTCGCCAAAGCTTCAAAAGCACTAGGGTTCGTAATGCGACTGTCTAAGGGCTTCAAACAGGCAAAAACTCTAAAAATTCTTTATTGCACTTTTGTTAGAAGCCATTTAGAGTACGCATGTGAAGTATGGAACCCTTGCTACCAAAAATATGTGGACCGAATAGAAAATATTCAGAGAAGGTTCATAAAGTATCTATGCTTTCACCAAAAGGTGACGTATCACCCGGAACTTTACACTAGTCTCTGTAAGAAGTACCATTTACTACCGCTCACAATTCGGCGTGAGATAGCTGACTGTACCCTATTAGTAAAAATTTTTGAGGGTGAAATCGACTGCTGCGAACTTTTGAGTAGGTTTAATTTTAATATTCCGTCCAGAACTCGCTATAACCCACCGCTGAGCATACCTTTTGCATCGACGAACTACAGAAAGAATAGCTTTATTATCCGTGCAAGTAGAAGCATTAATGGTGTGTGTGAACAATTCAATATTGATATTTTTAATGATAGTTTATCGAGAGTGAGAAGGTGTTTAAGCCTTAAATTCTTTGGTGGCAATGATGAGCGGTCCGAGTGACTGATGTTTGTGATCAATTTAAATGTCTAGTTGGTGTATCAGTGTCTGTGGAGTGCTCTATTATTGTATCTCTTTGTATTGTCTTGTACACTTTATTTATTTGTATTCTGTTTCTATATGTGAGGATTTGTTATTGGCTGTCTATTTTTTTGTCTGCTCGTATTCTGAATGTAAAAGCTGTAAATTCTCCATAGTATATAAATAAATAAATAAATAAATAAATAAATATTTTAACTGCCTCGTTGGTCTAGTGGTTAGCGTATGCGACTGCTGATCGAGAGTCTCGGGTTGGATTCCCGGGTCGGACCAAATGTTTGTGTGATCCACAAATATTTGTTTCGGAGTTTGGGTGTTTTTATGTATAATATGTATGTATTTACAAAAAAAAAGTATGTTTATGTATTTATATCAGTTGTCTACTTATCCATAATACAAGCTCAGTTTAGTTTGGGGGCTAGATGGCGTTGTGTAAAATGTCGGAAATATTTTTTTATTTTATTTTATTTTGTTTTGATCACGTGACTGATGAAACAAGAGAATAGAGAAATAGAATGGAATATAGAATAGAAAACCATAAACATGTTGCAAACTGACTAGGGGGGCTGATAAGCTTATATTAACTTATAACCAAACAACCATGATACGGAGCGACGGAGCGAGTTAGTATCTAGGTAATATGATAACCATGATGCAATGGGATAATTAATATAACAATAAATTATACATATGTATAAAGTATAAGTTACTGTCATGACATGTTAGTATTTGGTTTGTTAGGTAACATTTTATGTTAGTTCATTAAAGCTTATCTTATTCAATAACATGCGTCACCCGTCACCTTTCTGTACAATCTTTATACACTTAATTTCTGTACACTTAATTTTATTTATTTATGTATATTGGTAATGTATAGACTATAAACACAAACTGAATGTCAATAGAAGGCAACATAACGATATCATTATAAATGAAAGTAAATAAAAAGTTATTATTTAAGAGTTACAAAGTAACAGTTCATCCAATGTCGATAGAACACATAATTCCTTTTTAACCCGTAAATTAATATCAAGTTAATTGTGTCTGCATTGGCAATAATATCACTTTAATAATATGTACATAGAATAAGGCTAGGAAGAAGAGTACTTTATTAGGCTTTCTAGACCCCAATACGATTATATACACAAATATACGGCGCAATACTGAAGGAATATCTATATTATTTACTTCGCAAGGGGTCTTAGGTTCGATTCCCGGGTCGTAACAAATGTTTGTATGATCTGTAAATATTTATTTCGGAATATGATATGTATGTATTAAAAAAAAGTATATACCTATGTATGTATATCAGTTGAATAGTACCCATAGCATAAGCTCTGATTTGCATAGGACTAGATGGCGTTTTGTGTCACATGTCATAAAATATTTATTTATTCTAATACGAGCTGATGCCCGCGGCTCCGCTCGCGTCCTAAGGCTATGAAAAACAGATGTTGACTGATTCTCAGACCTACCCGATATGCACACAAAGTTTCATACAAATCGGTCCAGTCGTTTCGGAGGAGTATGGGAACGAACATTGTGACACGAGAATTTTATATATAAGGTTTAGTTAAGTTTTAAAGAGAAAGCCAAAATGTCATGCAGTGAAAATGCAATAAATATTTCTTGCACATCGCATTATAAACCTTAGTTATAATTGATTTAATATAATACTTTATAATTAGTTCCGTCTCGGTCCAAATTGTCAACAAATGACATGGATAATCCTGTAGGTTATGAATGCTTAGGCTTTTTGGAAGTTATGCTTTTCTGTATCAGTAGATTTGCAGATGAAAATGAAAACAACTAACTTTTAACTATTTATCCTTCAACGAAATGAATCAATTTTTTGTTTTACAAAAGACAACTCTTGCAATAAGAAAATCTCGTCACGGGGGACTTTATAAACATAAATGAAACGGACACAAAGAACACCGAAACTCAGAACAGCAATTTCTGCATCACACAAACTGTGGGATTTGAACCCGTTGTGAAACCCACAGTAGAAAGCGGCATGTCGACCACTTAAACCATCAGTCCAACCGTGCAGTCAATCCAAAATATCAGCACTTCACCAAAGATAAAGAATTGACTTTTTTAGCTTACATATAAATCACCCATGGTACTCTTCAATAGATCCGATATATCCAAAATAATACACGAACACTATCACTCCACAACTGTTTGACAATAAATCGAGCACAAGAACTGCACCAATGTGAGGTTCAAAACCGACTGCGGTATAAATTTGACCCCTTATCACATAGTGATTGATAAAACTCACTGAATATGTAAACAAGGGCCCAGTAATCACGTCTCGAAGTGATTACTTAATGATATATTGTCCGCGTCTCAATTACAGTTTCCTTTTCTATGCTCTAATGATATATAAACAAATCCTTTTAATATGATAAATGAGTCAGTTTTAAATGATGTAGGATTGTTTGTTACCCTTTCACGCTAAATCTACTGAACGAATTTTCATTTAATTTTACAGTTATATACTTAGAACATCAGAAAAACGCATAAGCTAGTATTTACTGCGATAACGACATAAACTTGGACGAAGCCGCGGGCAAAACTAGTACCTATATTATCTATTAATATATTAATGAAATAGTCAAAGTAGTCAAGAGTACTAGTACTCCTTATGCCTTTAGCTATCTGCCAGTGAAAGTACCGTGAAAATCGGTCCAGCCGTTCTAAAGATTAGCCGGAACAGACAGACAGACGTACAAAATATTAAAAATAACCATTTTTGACTTAGGTACTGTAAAACGGTTCTTTTGATATTACAAACAGACATCATTTTTATTAATTTGTATGTATAGAGTATAGATTGTAGCCGGAATAGTAATTAACAAAGTTGTTTACACAATAATTAGAGTGAGTCTAATGTTGTTTACTTCATCATCAGCCTGTATAGGGTTTAGTAATTCAACCCTAATTACTTATACATAATAACAGGAAGATCTTCCACGTAGAGTCATTAGATAGTTACAAATTGAAAAGACAAAACAGTCAAGAATCTTATTCTACTGTTTGTACATAATTTATTAGACATAATACATCATAGCTGATGTTGTAATCATAATTAATTAATCTATCTCCAAACGTAAAGGGTAGCTTTAATACACACATTGTTTATATTGCCATATAAAATAATACTGCACGGTTGGCCTAGTGTCTTAAGCGGTCGCCACGCCGCTTCCTACGACGCCAAGTGTCGTGGGTTCAAATCCCACGTAGGACAACACTTTGTGTGATTCACAATTTGTTGTTCTGAGTCTGGGTGTTCTTTGTGTCCGTTTCATGTATGTTTGTAAAGTCCCCCGCGACACAGGAATTAATATTGCTAATGCGGGAGTTGTATTTAAAAAAAAAAAAAAAAAAAAATAATCAAAGAAAAGATAATTAAGTAGAAACTATACTAAAACGTCTCCTTACTAAGAGTATCCTAACGTACGTAGCCCCTGAATTTTAAAATAAATCTAAGCCCTTAGGTGTGCCCTAAAGGTTTATGAAAACTAAAATAATAACACTAAGCGTTACCTAACTACGGCCATAAGACGTTGTAATCCTACAAATACTCTACTAACTTAAATTATAACACCTAATACCGTATCATTTTTCTTCTTCTTAGCCTTATTCCCAATATTATTTTGGTTCGGCTACTAATTCAACTGGTTTTACCTAAATATCAGAGGAGACACAAACTTCCCTATAACGATTGCCAAAGATGTTCATGACAACCAGGACCGACGGCTTTACGTGCTCTCCCGATGCACGGGCGTGACTTCCAAACTTCTAAGCTCCGGGCTGCTATTAGGAATTTCCTAAGAAAAACCCACAATCATTTTTTGGCCCGACCCGGGATCGGAACCCAAGACCTCTTGATTAGCAGTCGCATACACTATCTTCTAGACCAATGAGGTAGTTTATTTTTTGTGCCGTATTCACAATTTCTCTAAATAACAATTATTGTCATTTTGTGGCGAAGCATGCTAATTACAATACTTAAAGTAGGTACAAAATTTTCTTTCGTTTCACTTTTGCAATGAAATTTAGCATGGAGATACCATGCATAGGTGATTTATTTATATACTTTGACACAGAATTACTTTACCGTATATTGAAAACAATTATGACACATTTATATGCTTTATTAAGAACCTAAAAATATACTCCTCAACTCAACTAATTTTAACTCCGACATTGAAAATCATTGAGGTACCGCTCAAAACACTTCATCTTCTAGATCATTGACCCAGTTAGGGTGAAAAACGAAGGAAACGAGACAGCGTGGGGCTAAAAAATGGGGTCAACCCCGCAAAATATGTCGCCTATACACTGGCACAGAGCCAGGGGCGCGACAATATTTGTAAATGGCGTTGAACTGGCGACTCGAGACGATGACTACACCAATTAATATATTTAGACGTGTGAATAATTTGTTTTAGTCTTATAGTTATTAAGCTGCACCAGGCAGTGTTACTAACGGTTCTTATTGTATTTTTACGACAATAATAGCAGGTAACATCGCAGGCGAAATTACTCAAATTAAAACCTATTTACTCCTTATATCATTAACTATACTCCAGTGAAAATCCCGTTCAGCCGTTCTAAAGATCAGCCAGAACAAACAGACAAACAGGCAAAAATCGACTAAATCGCTTTTGATTTAAGTACCATATTATATACTTTCATACACATTTAGTGAAAAACTGATAATTTGATGTTAGAAGCAGAATTAAAAAATATAACTATTTGGAATAGTATGTGTAAAATAATTATCATAAAAACAAAAATACCACTCATTGTCAGCTTTTCTATTTGCGCGCTCTGTTTTGAAAATTATTTTTTTATAACCTATATCTATGTTAAGAATACAGAGTGTCACCACCCCTATTCATAGCGCGGGTGTCGTAAAAGGCGACTAAGGGATAAACTACGCAAGACAAAATCAATGCAAAGAGAAGGAAAACTTGCAACAAACCCTTTACCAACCCGTCTGGCCAGCGTGGTATAGTAGGCCAAAGCCTCCTTCCTAAGGAGAGGCCTATGTTCAGCAGTGGACTGTTAAAGGCTGTTGATGATGATGATTATGAACCTATATCACTACCAAAAATCTAAGAAATTGAACGACACCTCATATGTAAAAATCCGTCAGGCCGTTTGAGCTGCTCCACGAGCCAAAATGAACATACATACATACGCTCGAAAAACATTACCTTTCTTCTGAAGCAGTCGAGTAAAAACCCTGTCGAAATATATAGTCAATACAACACATTTTCCACATAAGATATGGTTTTTGAACTAACATAAACGTGGAGGAATACGGCGAGTTCTATTTTCTGTTACCAGGAAGACATAGACTTTAAGTGTTCTAGATTTCTCTTAGCCATTAGCAAAAATAGATGGTAATGTATTAAAATACTAATTTCAGCACAGACAGACAGTTACTTGCCCTATTTTTGTTATATTAGCTAAATATTTTAAAAGTCACAAATTCCAAGAAGGATGTATCATCTTCTTCAAGATTATATGGAGTCGGCTACTAGTTCAACCGATTATACCTGAATGTCAGTTTTTACACAGAGCGACTGGCATCGGACCTCCGCAACCCTAAGTACCGTCATTTTTTTTTTATTATAGAGGGCAAACAGCAGACGGATCAGTTGATGGTCGGTGATTGCCGCCGCCCATGGACACCTGAAACACCAGAGGAGTCACAGGTGCGTTGCGGGCCTAAAGATGGGAGTACGCTCTTTTTTTGAAGGTTATTAGTCCGGAAACACCGCAGGCGACAGTTCTTTTCATGTTTTCAAACCGCCCGAAGGCATCCAACTAAGCTTCACGACTGTTATCTTGTAATAACAACCGGAACCGACTGCTAAACGTGATCTCCGAATCAAGGAAACGCTCATAACATATCATTCCACAAACGGTCACCATTTAGGTACTGACCGCGCCGACTTTGCTTACCCTTGGTGATCGTTTCTAATCACCTAAGGCTAGTTGGACATCAGCGCTTCAGCATTCACCTGGGTGATATCAACCAATAAACAACAAAAATGGATTTGAAATTCTTTCACGATGAAATGAAGACAACAAAAAGTTTACTTTATTTACCCGGGCGATATCATCAACTTAAACTTAGTGAAATAAACCGTAAAAATCATCATAAATCATCATCATCATCATCAGCCCCACTCAGTCCACTGCTGGACATAGGCCTCTCCCATTGCACACCACTTTGATCGATTTTGGGCTTCTCGCATCCAGCATAATATATGAACATACCAAATTCAAAACAACTTACACGACGTTTATAAAATGGTAGATGATTACGATCAGGCATTTCACATTATTTCCACATCACATCAGTCCAATCGAGTTAAAGTCCTTCAAATCACTACACTAAACCACAAATAACAGTTCAAACCAATATTAAAATAACTCAGTCACCGAACCCGTAAATAAACAACACATCCGTACATTGTTGCTATTTAAAAAAAAAGTTTTTACCAAAAAGTTTGCGAAAGTTTTTTTTTTATGGTTGTACATACGATATAAAGTGTTGGCGGTAACTGAGCTTTATTAAGAGCAGCATTGGTCCACGCGTTGTGCGTACTTATTAATGGTGTGTGTGGATGGCACCTCGCCAAACGAAAGCCGTAGGGGTATACTAAAAGCTAAGGTTAAAATACTGTTTCGTTTATGATTATTATTAATCATAAAAAGTGTATAAAAATAAATAATGCCCTTCACTGCTAAGCTAAATATTCAATTGCTACCCATATTAAATACATAACCCCCCCCCCGCTCGAGCTTTCGTTTGATACAGTCGTGTTATAAGTTGCTCCGTGAAATTTATTGTGAAAAAAATAGTTATATTATAAAGTTTAAAAATAAACATAGCTCCAGTTAAAGCTGATAAAAAAACATATGTGATAGTGCCAAATCTATTGGAAAATCTGTTACAGTGAACCCAATAAATCCAATTTATGGTAGTTTTATCCAATTTATGGTAGTTTTGTGACGGTGACAGTGAAAAAAGATCAATAAAGTGCAATTAGAACTTATAAACACTTGACCTTTACTGTGGGACATACATTATTGTCTAAGATTTAAGTATCATATAAACTTAAATTTTACAAAGATTTGTGTAAGCTTCCGTAGCTCGCTACAGTGAGCACGAGACAAAGCTACGAGTCGGATGTTCAAACCCACGTTTGAATATTATTGTCAACTCTGTTTGAAAAGTTCTTTTTGTTTGTTTTTGGGTATTTTAATATTCATTGAAACATATTTTCGAATATCCCGCGGAACTTGATTGTTTTTACTCTCAAAGAAGTGGTCAATAGTATTATATTTGTTGGAAAACTGACCGGTTCTATTATATTTCGAAATAAAGTGGTCCTGATTGCTGCAGCATTGTTCTGACAAGGAGTTTCCTAACACACATTAATAAATAAATATTTGCTCTATCTCTATAAAAAAAGGCCAGAATGTCGGTACGGCGCTCACCTTCTGTATCGAATCTTAGAACGCCCTCTCCAGTGCTGTATGGTTCGGACTCTGCGCTGCATAAAACTGTGAATGCTAGTGATGCTGAATGTTTCCTTAACGTTACGAAAAGGCAAAAACGTAACTTCGAAGAATATTTGGATGGCGGCGATCAATGCTTCTCCGAACTGAAGACTATGATCTTGGACCTCAAGTTAGAGCAGCAACAACAGTTTGAATCTCTTAATAGTAAAATAAATGTCTTGGTTACCCAAAACCAAGATATTAGACAATCTGTTGACTTTCTTTCTGGTCAATATGATGATATGCTCATTAAATTAAACAATTTAGAAAAAGAAAATAACAGTTACAAAAAACAAGTACATCTATTAGAGAAGAGATTGGAGTTTTTAGAGAAAAATTCACGCTGTGCTACAATCGAGGTTCGAAACTTGCCTAAGCATTCATCTGAAAATAAACAGACTATGATAGAAATGGTCAAGAGCGTTGGTGTAGCGTTGTGCCCTGATAGTCCAATAGTGGAGATGGAAATAAAAGAAATATACCGAAACAAATCTGATGCCCTAGTGATCGACTTTTCTAGCACTATGAGGAAGGAAACCGTCTTGTCGTCCTTTAGACAATTTAATAAATTGCAAAGATTAAATAAGGAGCCACAATTAAACACAAATCATCTTAAACTACCAGGACCACCTAAACCGGTTTTTGTCTCTGAAGTTCTAACTAGTAAGGCGGGACGTCTCCACTACTTAGCGAGGCAAATGGTAAAAAAACAAAAAGATCGCACATACTTGGACTTCGTTTGGGAAAGTATACGTGAAGAAGGAAGAAGGACAGTCGCCGATCCGAATTGAAGATGAAGCTGAGTTACAGAGATTGGTTTTGTGACTCAGTGTGAAATACTCAAATTGTCAATCGGCATTTTTTCTTTTACGTACATGTTTTGTTGCACTTTATTTTGTAGTGGGTAAAAATTGCATGTTTTTTAACCCAATCAATTTTTTTTTTTTATGGATATACATTTATGACCAACACATATTCATTCGTAGTCCCTATCATTACATTTATCTCATATACACTAACTCATTCACATAAACACGCACATTCCAATCAATCATCACTCTCCTCATTACGGTTTTACGTGCCAGGCATAGGTTCTCTAGTCGAAATGTTCTTTGAGCTATTTTTAACAAAAATTCGATAGTACAGGACTACAATCTATACATAATTGTATAGATTCCATAACAATAGCTAAATCAGTTAGATGCGACGTTGAAAATATAAATTCCCTAGTTCCGTCACGAGTAAAATCCCTAAAAATCCTGACGCAAAACATTAGAAGTATAAAATGTAATCTACCTAACTTTACTACACTACTTGCAAGATCACGTGTTGACTGGGACATAATTGTGCTAACCGAGTGCTGGCTTATGACCTCCCAGAATGTACCTAAAATACAGGGCTATAGTTTTGCTTCGACAACATCTCACAGGACGCAAAACGAAGGTGTTGTTATCTTTTATAGGAATAACTACACAGTGACAGTAGAAGAACCAATAATAGCTGATGCTAATTGTCTGTTACTGAAATTAAACTCCACTACCTGTATCATTGCCGTATCATTGCATTGAGTGTATCGCCCTCCGAGTCAACGTAACACAAATAATTTCAATTCATCACTAGATACACTTTTAAAAACAAAATCTAATTACAGGAATATTGTTCTATGTGGAGACATTAATATTGACATTACACCTAATAGTAACGATAATCGCTCATTTGAATATCTGAACATCTTGGCTGGCCATTGTATTTTGCCTGCGCATACTACACCTACTCATGGCTACACGTGCCTGGATCATATTATGATCAAAACTAAATTAGAAGCCACCTGCTTTGTTGCCGAGTCATCTGTAACAGACCATGAGAGTGTTGGAATTATAATAAACCAAATTCTAAAAACATCCTGTCAATCTGTTCCATTGAGGCGCATTAATTATGCAACTCTAGATGTTGCAATGTGTAAAATAAACTTTCGTTTGGTACTTGATTCCAGTGATGCCAACTTGGCTACTGATGAACTCATCTCCTTACTCACCAAGGTCATACAGGACAACTCTGTTACAGCTAAGATGTGTAACAGAAGGAGAATTTTTAAACCGTGGATCACCACAGGCCTACTACGATGCATGCGTAATAGAGATGGTCTCCACAAAAAGTTGAAAAGAAATCCTGATGACGAAACTCTTAAAACAACTTACAAGAGATATAGGAACTTCTGCAGCGCTCTGCTAAGGAGGCAAAAGAAAGTATACGAAAGACAAGAGTTTGCTAAGGCGCACAATTATAGTAAAAAGTTGTGGGATGTAGTCAAAGATATTAGTCAAAGATATATGCAGCTTTGAAAGAAAATCGGACAATTACTCAGCTCTTATACAAACAGACAATCCATTATCCAGTGTCAATGAGATAAACAATTATTTTACTGGTGTGGGCCAGAGATTGGCAGAAAAACTTGATGATAAGACTTGTCAACGTAGAAATTGTCAAAATTGCATCTCTGGAGCCGCTGCCTCACTTGTCCTTCTCCCTACTAATGAGAAAGAAGTTGAACATCTCGTAAAGGATCTCAGGGAAGAGGCGGCAGCTGGAATAGATCGGATACCTGCTAAAATTTTAAAGCGTTATATTAAAATTCTTTGCGGTCCAATCGCCCATATTTGCAATTTGGCCCTTGCTACTGGTACCTTTCCTCAGGCATTTAAGATTGCGCTCGTTAAACCGATTCACAAAGGTGGTGATAAAGACAACATGTCCATTTATAGACCAATCTCAATTCTGCCAGCGCTATCAAAAATCTAGCGCTGGCAGTCACACACACACACACACACACACACACTCGCACACACACACACTCGCACACATACACACTCGCACACATACACACTCGCACACATACACACTCGCACACATACACACTCGCACACATGACATAAATATATATCCTATCCTTTTCCTAGCATATTATCTCATCATTCAATGTTAGATGTTGACTTAATCAAATATTGAATCTGTATTTTAATTCTGTCGGGGGCCTGGTGACCCGTAACACAGGTATACCAATACCTTTCTCGGGCACCAGTCTCTCACAAATGTAATTGTAATGTATTTTGAATTAAGCATACATTTGTGTACTGTATACATTTGTGATGGGAAAAATAAATAAATCATTAAATTAGTAATCATAACTATGTATTTATATGAGTACGAGATAGATTGAAGCGCTGATCAATAAGCTTAAACTCACTCGATGAGCAATGGAAAGAGCTATTCTCGGAGTCACTCTGAAAGAGAAAACTAGAAACGAAGTAATCTGTCAGAGAACCAAAGTGACCGAGCTCTGAAAGTAGGTTGAAGTGGCAAATGGGCTGGTTACATATGTCGCAGAACGGTAGGCCGCTGTAGTAAGTGTTTTCTGGAGTGCAGAACGCGTGTCGGAAAAAGTAATGTGAGATGCCCTCTGGCCAGATGGTGAGATGACTTGCGTAAGAGGGCTGGCAGCGACCGGATGCGAAACGCAGCAGACCGCGCTCTGTGGTGTTCCTTAAGAGAGACCTAGGTCCAGCGGTGGATATCAACGGGCTGATAATGAGTACGAGCATATGTTATGGGATTATGCATATAAAAATATTATTAGAAGTCGATATATGTACATAAAAGAAATTAATAAGGAAGTAATGAAGAGAAAATCTTGATTGCAGTTACAGAACTTAAAACTACAGTTTTCAGAATTTTCGTCTGTGCGCTGGTTTGTGCGCGCTAAGTACAGAAGTGGTTTCACCTAATATTTAACGTTTGTTTCAATTCAATTGGTTGACAAATACGAAAGTTATATCATTCCAAAGAATCACCGTGATCATTGATATCAACTGTTTAGTGATCAGTGAAGAAGACATTTAAAAAACCCTTGTTGGACATAGGACTCTCCACTTACTTAGTTCAACTCTTAGCTCCAACACAATTTATGAACTCCATAGTTTTTCCAAAAACTGTTCACTTTTAAACCGTTAATGAATACGCACACGTACTTACAAAAATAAATCGTTCAAATTGCTTCTAAGAAGTCTCTTCTCAACGCTGAATAAAAATATAGGTTAAGTGAATCATGAATCGACTTACATTTACGTAGTTTATGCCCTATAAAATATTTATAGGGAACTAAATTTAATTTATAAATAAGATTTGAAAATTATTATGAATTATGACACATTAACTTAAGTTTTTATAGTATAGCTAATAACCTGTTATTAATATGCAGTTCCTAAATTATTAAACTAAAGAGAGAACTTGGAAGAGAGTGCAGATCGATCGATCGATTGTCAGATCATACCGAATAATTTTGAATCTCCAACGACCATTTTCAATAATCTTATAAAATAAACATCTCCTCTTTACGTTTGGGGGAGGTACCACAAATAAATATATTTTTCATTATTTTAGTATAGCACTTTGTCGACGTGATAGAAACACATATTTATGCCAAATTTTATCTTTCTGGCACTAACCGTTTGGACAGTAAGTCAAGTACGGACATGACAAATCGATAAGGGTACGGAACCTTAAAAACGGCCGTAAATTACGAGTCGAGAAAGAAGAATCTAGTTAAAATATTTACAAAGGAATATGCATCAAATACGAACTTTATTAGTTGAAGAACGCAATTAAGAACTTATAAACCAAAACAAAAGAATAGTTTATTATAATCTCAATTTTTATAACTATACTGACCTATACAAAGAATTTAACATGTGTATTTTCATATTTGAATAACACCTTTACCTGACGTAGTAGGTCTACTATGTCAGGAATTGAACGAACGACTTCTAAAGTCCACTTCGGCTCATTAACTACTACGCCACTAGACCAACAGGATAGACAAAAACATTGTGAAAAAATATTGGATCAAGATTACGATAAAATGTAACTAAGTAACTTTAAGTTCATTGCGTATTTCAAGCCGTTTCACTCCTTAGCAATGGGCCCTCCTTTCACTGAAAAACCGTCCTACCGCGACAATATCAGGGACCATAGATGTGCGATTCTCTTACTGTAATAATCTTTAGAAGCTGTTCCAAGTTCTTAAAATGTATAAAAAAAAAGTAACCCCACTTCGCAATGAGTTGAATCCAGGAGTAGGGGTCACCATCCTCAATGTGAGGGTAGGCAATGTAGCACGGTGACCCATACCATGGAGCCCTGGATCAGATGTTTCTGCATCATTCTCCCGGACTCCGGACGTCGGGAGAATGATTGGGTCTCACACTCTCCGGTCTCACATTCACCAACGAAATAAGACAGCCTATATTTTCATTATTTACGCTTTTACAAGAAAATAAAATAAACATTCGCACTCAAAATATACCTCGTAAGTTCTCAAATGACATTAGTGACAATTACAAAGATCAAGCTATTTTAGAACTAAAAGTATCTCTCTCTCTATATATATATATATCTATATAAATAAATAAAATTGGAGTGTCTGTAATATCAAATGAACAGTTTTTTTCTAAATGCAAATGAAAGTGTTTTTTTTTTAATCTGACGGTCTGCCTTTTTGTTCCAGCTAATCTCTGGAACTGTTTCTACTACAGACCAACGTCAAAAGGATGGGAGGTATATATATCATCTGGTATCTTAGACCTTCCATTATACATGGATGAACAGAAACAAAATTGACTATGGGTATGTTTTTAATTTATTTGAAGAAATAATTGTGTCTCTATGAAACGGAAAGTGAATAAAAAGTCTTATTGCACGCATGGTGTAGTGGTGGAAGCGGTCGCCACTTGGCGTTTTACTGTGCTATGTGCTTTAGGTTCAAATACTACATGCTCAGGACAAAACAATCTACAAATTTTTGTTCTGAGTGTTATTTATGTCGGTTTCACGTAGGTATGAAGTCAACGTGACACTGGATATATCGCAGGAAATAATGTGTTTAAAGTAAAATGTAATTAAATATGATGTGGTCGGTTAAATATGCATGTTTTTCTAAATAATTATGATGGATTAATATCCAAAATGCCGTACATTCGAACTCCACATACCTGCAACTGTTCCTGAAGATGAGTGACGACCTCTTGCCTGACCTCATCTCTTACTTCTTCCAATCTCTGCTCGAGCTGAGCCTCCATCTTCTACGGGCGCCATATTGGAGTTGTGACGTCACCGCCATGTTTATTCACACACGAGCGTGTTAGTGGCATTCCAAGCATGCAGGAGAGAGACAGAAGATTTAATAAGTGATTGAGTATGTGAGGGTGAATATAAAAGGTATATTGAGGGTTTAGAAGAGGTGCATTTATAAGAGTTTTATAGAACGGGTTTGTATAATAATTAAATGGTACTAAAATAAGTCTTTGTTTGGCTTGGAGTCTTTATTAGGCGACAATCAAAGAAATAAGCATGTATTTAATGCTATATAGAACATGTTATTGCTTAAAGATGATATCTGAGAGGAACACGTCCATCGCTCTGTGTACATTTTTATCTGGATTTTTAGTATCCGAGGCCATTTCTAATTTTACTGTACAATGGAGGAACAACTTTTCACCAGTATAAAACCATGGCCAACAAACTACAGAGATATACTTGAGAAAGAATCTTTAAAAAATGACATCTGAGTTTAGGGTTTTTAATTACTGTATTTAGAAGCAATGGAACAGTCAAAAATACTATATATGAAGGGGGGTGTTCTACAAACATGATAGAGATTGATAAATTGGAGACCAAAATTCCTCCGTCCCTGGAGCTAAGCGGGGAAATTGAAGTGGTTGGGTTCAAAGGGCAGCAATACACCAATACGTTTTGAGTTGTAGGCGTTCACTGGTAACGGAAAACACTTTACCATTAGGTACTTACTATCCCTCAAAGGAAAGCCTCTGGGGCTTCCTCTAGGACAATTAGGCGCAGTGATAGTTAGGAGACCACATACTGGTTCCTCAGTACCTGAAGGGCTCGGGATCTGAATTGAAAGTATTAACTATGCCTACTTTCTCTGAAGTCCAAGTTTCTTTAAAACTACAGCAATAATAATAATTCATTTATATTCACCCCCTAACCAATCTGATATTTACAATGTGCTATTGGAAATTAGACTCTTTTGCTATACACTTAAGTGATATTAACCTGTGATATATATACAATTCAGTGGCTCCAATCATGTTATCCCTTAGAAGGAAGATTACAGATATAAACTAAACACCTATAGGATAGGTAACCATATGCCACCTTAAGCCGTCTTCCCCCTGCATGCAGTTACACAACAATAATTAGTATGGTAGGACAGTAGCGATCTGAAGCAAATCCCTAAGGTCAGGGACACAATCAAGGACATAGAATCCTTGCTTTAAAGCTTACATATAAAACATGTTAATATTAAAACGACAGGTCGCTTTCTCCTTGATAAGGGACAGGAGGCTCCTGAAGCAAAATATCCAGTCAGTCAGTCATGGTTACCTTGTTTTCAGTCTCAATTTTTTTTTTATCAATATCAGTTTTTGGCAAAGGAAACTGACCCGCAAAATAGTCGGTTTATTTTAAACATAAAGGGGCAAGCTCATTCCTGTAAGCAATTTACCTACCGTCAAATGTGTTGGCTCGTCGTCTAGCAGTGCAAAGAATACAGATTATAGTCAATTTATACCATTTTTAGATGTGTAAGATGTACATAATTGTTTTTGGTAAATTCATACAAATTGTAGCTGGTCCGATTTAGTTTATGGAAAAATCTTGCTTATGGGTCTACGATTCGTTAAATAATATGTTTTGATAGTAGGTATTGATGCATGAATTTATAAAAACGGCAGATTTTTGATCAGCTTGACTGTGATACAAATATTACGAATAAGAAAATAATTTACTTTATTAATTTATTTTTTTCTGTTAATCAAAAAAATTATAGTAGTCAGTTAATGTAAATTACTTTTTATTATTATTACCGATTCCAAACAGATAAAGTTTTCAATTTCATTGAATCATTTTCTTCATTATTTGAATTTATTCATTAACCAATAATTGGTCCGATTAGAATTTTAATAAAATATTTCTGCCCAAAGAGTTTAAAAAGAGTATTTATATTGATACATATTTAGTTATATATATTGAATAAAGTCCCGGATACTGTTTTAGATGTACGTCTACTCTATCAGTTATTCAAAAGCAACACAAAGTTATGGAACATAAATTATCACATCAACATGTACACACGACATTCTGCTTCTAACATATTTATATAATTGTACATATCTCTAACCTTTTCTAACTCCAAGTCTATATCCTGTTGATAGAGGGAGACGTTCGATTCCGTGTTCTCTGAAGTGTGGATGTGCGCTTTCAGTTGGGTTACCTGCAAAAAAATTAAATTTACGCCATAGCCAAGTGGCCTTAGGTGATTGGAAACAATTACCGAGGGTAAGCAAGGACGGCGCGGTCAAAACTAGATGGGTGACCGTTTATGGCATGATATGTTATATTGAGGCGTGACACTCTGTACACACACAAACTTTTTAATACACTTTAATTATCTTCACACGTTTGTCAAAGTATTTTTTAGTTCTTTAAACTTTATCTATTTGATTATATTTCAAAAAAAATGATTTATTAATATAATTAAAAACATACCTGTTCATCAAGTGCAGCGATAGCTTCTCTGTGTGCTGCTTTCAACTCGTTGACATAAGTCATATGCTCAGTCTTCTGCTCATCCAACTGCTGTTCATACTTCTTGCTGGCTTGCTTCACAGCTTGCTCCAGCTGTGAGGACTGGAAAATATGTATTACGTAAGTTTTCTTCGCAATACATATTACGAGATCGCGTTATTATTGAGAACGGTTCACATTGCCCGCCACCTTTTTTGATGATGAATGAGATGATGATTTCTTTCGGGACTAATTCCGCCCACAAGCCCACATCTGTGACTCCTGTACACCAGACTTCTAGCTAAATTGCAAACGGTTCTCGTTTTCTATTCTATTCTCTTGTTTCATTGGCTAATGTCCATCAGTCATGTGATCAAAACACCATATTAGCCAATGAAACAAAAGAATAAGAAAATAGAATAGAAAACAAAAAATGTTTGCAACTTGACTAGAGGGACAGGATCCAGTACCAAATCATGTCCAGAATTCCAGTTTTAAAAGTAATAAAGCCAAGCTGATTTCAGTACGGACGGGCCGCCTCGACCAGGGCAGTACTACCCTCACATAGAAGATCATCCTAAACACGACTCATTCGTGCGGTCGTATTTCGTTGAGGCCGAAGGACCAATGATGCAATAGCATCACACTAGGCCGCTATAGTAAAGCTCACTATGCTTGACTCCTTTCACAACGAGGATGGTGACCTCTACTCCTGAATTCTACTCATGCTTTAGGCCACATATTAAAAAATAGTAACAGCAGTGAGTGATTCACGAACACACCAAGATATGAACTAAATTAAAGTCTCTTGCAATCCGCAGCGAAATTATTTAAAAATTGGAGAAGTTGGAAATATAATAGTCTAGTCAGACGTTGCACTGATTACGGGGGTTGTAGCATCCCTAGACATCTGATCCGAAACTTGTTGGGCATCTCCGATATAGACATGCAACCAATATATTCTTCGATCAATACTGCAAAGCTTTTAAATAAATATAAAAAATAAAACTGTCGATACTATTAGATCTCTTTGTATATATAACATTTTAAGATGATACTCAAAATTTTATCTGCAAAACATGTTGAAATCTTGACTATAAAATAAGGTGTTTAGCTACAAATCCTGGTCTACTAATCACCAGAAAATTAGAAGCAACGAGATTCACTTTTGGACCTCTCTACGAGTTTTATTTTGAGAAAATATAGAAAAATGAATTAGTTAGAACGATGGTGATGAGATGATGATGTTAGTTCACAGTATGTTTATGGTTACCTCGAGCGTGAGTGAGGGGAAGTCAGCACTCCTGGTGCGCCTCCTGGCGTCTCCTGCGCCGGCGATGCACGCCTCCGCGTCCAGGGACGAGGCCGAGCCGCCCGGGGACGCGCACTTGCCGCGCCACACCTCCTCGGAGTAACTGCAAGTAGAACACGATGTAACAATGATCTTCATAACCTTAGCTTTACGAGTAGATGAGACCAGTCAACTACGCACGAGATATTATTGTGCACCACTGTGTGCGCAAATACAGGTGCACTCTTTGTTCCCTCACTCGCATAATCCGATGGAATGGTTATCCTACAAACGAAGAGATCAAACATATAGCTAGCTCGATAACTTTACATGTTCTCCGAGGTACAAATCACGTATGTAACTAGTGAGTTAATAAAGATAAAATACATCCGAATTGTGAATATCACATTAATAAATAAATAAATATTTCGGACATCTTACACACCACGCCATATAGTCCCAAACTAAGTAGAGCTTGTATTATGGATACTACTATACAACTGATATAAATACATAAACAATCTTTTTTTTGTAAATACAAACATTTTATGCATAGAAAACATCCAAACTCCGAAACAAATATTTGCAGATCACACATTTGGTCCAACCCGGTAATCGAACCTGAGAACTCAAGCACAGCAGTTGCATACGCTACCATTACGCCACCCAGGCAGTTAGGTACGATTTATTGTTATATGATTATTATTGTCATTAAAAGTTAAAAAAATATATAAAACATATCAACTCACCTTACCTTAGGCCTGGTTGCAAAACAAAAACAGAAATATATTAATGACTAAATATAAGCTTATAATAAAAAAACTAAAAAAAAACACAACACACCTTCTTTCCATATCAGAACATTTCTTCTCAAAGTACGTCCTTAAATTCTCCATCTCTTTCTCATGTTTCACAGCAAGCTCCTGTCTTAAAATATCTATATCAGCATTGCCAGCTTTCACAGACGCCAATAGCTCCCGTAATCGCCTCGTCTCTATAGAATAAGCTTGTTTGTCCTGTTGCATTTGACTCTCTAACTCTTTTATTTCAGTGTCATTATCAATTCTCATCTTCCCTATTTCATCGCATAAAACCTGAATTAAACTTTCTCTAAGCTTATTACGTACATTGTCTTCAATATAACTTTCAAACTTATTTATAATAGTGGACAGTTTATTTTCAAAGCCAGTTTGAAATTCATCAGAAACATTGGAAGAACGTAAATCAGATTTGGAATGGTTGATGATAATCTCTTCTCTATCCATGTCTTTCTCCCCATTTGAACTTTGTAATGAGGAACCACCGCTCATGATAGCAGAGTAGAACTTTGTACTGTCATCTTTGATCATACTCTGATACTTTACGAAGTCAGAAAGTTGGCACTTAATAGTGTCATTATCGGAATGTGATTGTTCTGCAACCATGTGTTGTAAGTTAGACACTTCGTTTGTAAGATGTTTGTTCTCGTAACTAAGCTCATCCCGTTCACGGACAGAACGCTGTAATGAGATAGTCAGTTCTTCGATTAATTCATTGCGCTGTCTTATAGCAGCTTCCAAATGCACAAGCTGAAAGGACAGAAAGCAATGAATTCACATCACATTCACATGAAAGCATAAAATGAAGGCAATTAAAAAATAAATAAAATATATAACAAGCATTGAATATCTCCCCAATTTATTAGGGGTAAGTAATTATTTGTCATTTGTATTTACAATTCCACAACAACATGAAAACTTCAGTCTAGCCTTAATTTACTGGCGAAAAACACGCACATAGTGGCTTAAGATCATTGTTTCAGAAACAGACATTTGCTTTTATTTATGAACTACATTTAACATTAAAATTTCACTAAATAAAGTTTCAACATCAATAAAATTAAGAAATGACAACAGTCAAAATCAACAATGTCAAATAAACCCTAAAATATGTGTTAAAACCTTCTTTGATATTTTGATGGGAGATTTATTAAAATATTTAACAATAGACATTACTTTAGATATTTATTTAAAGAGCCACTATTAATGTGGTATACTACTTTATCAAATATTTGTTTTCATCAATAACAACCAATATTCACGGACTAAAAACAATAAAAGTAAAGAATTTGTTTATTAATAGAAAATACAATAAGAACTCAATGAAATTAAATCTGAACATAATATTTGGAAATGCTCTCAAATTTGAGAAAGTGCATCTTATAGACTGTTAGTACATAGCATGCCATGGATGTTAGAAGCAGGTATAACAAACAGATTAACATAAAGCTAAGGCACACACACAAACAAAAACCGTTTAAAACAACTACCTTTACATGATATTCTTCGCAAATGGTTTTATAATCTGTAGTTAATGTACTAAACGACATGGTCTCTTCTGCAGGCATAGACTTTGGCAATGATTCATTATCAGCTCTCTCTCCATCTGCCACCTTCAATTCATCTTCAATAGTCACTTCTTCTACCAACAAGTCAGCTTCAACTTTCTCATTTGAATAACTATATTTGTCTGATGATAACTGTAATGACTTTTCACTAGTCTCACTCAATTTTTCTGGTGTCATTTGCAAAGATTCTGGACTTGCTTCCTTACTTTGTACCCGATCATCAAACACTTCTTCTACTTTCATACCATCTCCAGCACCAACAAGAAACGGTGATAACAAATTGGGGAAGACTGGAATTTGCTCAACATTTGGCTCAATAATTGTGGCACCTTCTGGAAGGGGTCCAAAGATTATTTTAGACGCAGCAAATGGAAACTTTGGAGCAGCTTGACCTCTTATATCCAGTCTTATAATTTCTTCTGAACCAGAACTAAGTTTATCAGGAGAGTTTGATTTCTCGGAATGCTCACTGAGATTGTGTGGCTCGTTTGATGATTTGCTGTATTCTTCATTTAGAGATTCCTGTCGGTCATCACTTTTAGGAGACAGATCTGCAGCCTCACTCTCATTTAGATTTGCATCAGATAAATGTGATTGCTCAGGTTCTTTTGACAAGTCTGATAATATTGCTAAGTTCACTGGGCTCTCTTCACTTAATAACTGTATATCAGAAACAGCATTAACATCTAAAGGCAAGGACAAGCTTCCTCTGCTTGCATCATGTGTGCTATTACCACTAGCAGGTGTATCATATGGATGAGGAATGGTCAGCGAACTGTTTTTATATACTTTTTCCTGCTCCTGTTCAAGCTTAGGAAAGCTCCGCGCATTTGTAGCATTTTCCGAGTCTGTAGAATATTCAATATTGGAGGGAATATGTTCCGATATAGATTCAGTCTTACTATCGTCGTCATTGTGTGAATTTCGGTTTTCTTCAGTGTTTTCGATGCCTGTTAAATTTGAGTCTGGTTCATGTGTAACAGTTCCTACAGTAGCTATCTGTTGAGAATGCACGACATCCGGAAGAATGTTCTAAAAATAAATAAAAAATATAAATGAACGACTTGAAATTCTGCTGCCTTACTTGGGACTGTAAAATAATTTTTCAAAGATTTCTGTTTGCAATTCCTATATATCCTACGTACCAGTTAGACAAAGTTTTAAACTAATTATAACGAATGCAGGTAATGTGGTGCAGCTGTGTTTCTCAAAAACTATTTTTAACTTATTATAAATATCTGATCTCGCGATTGATTTTGCCACCATAAATCAAAATATTAAATTACTGACCTTTAATTCAGACGTTTGCGGTGATGACTTGTGGGGATCATCCATAATTTATCAAATACATATTTTATAAGCAATCGAAAACTTCACGCAAAGCCACTATTTTCGTTGTCAAGACGACGTTAAGTCTTTCAAACAAAATACAAACGCCATTGAAACAGCTGCGTTTCGTTCGTTGTAAATGAAAGTAAAATGTTAATATCTTATCAAAATACATGTTGGTATTTCATCTTAATTTTTATTGCTATTATTTTACATAATTATATAGTAATCAAAACGATTAATTAAATTATTTTACATTTAGCAAAATATACCGACGAAGTCAATACTTGACGTTTTGTACAAAAATACTATGGCAGGATGTTCTGTGTACTAAAAACAAGCTAAGAAATTGTTGTATAGGTATACATATTATCGTCTAAGTTCCAAATCAGCAGCAATTTACTTTTAGAATGATTTATTTCTTGAAGGAAGACATACCCAATAGTTGACTTAGTATAAGTCATCATCATCACTACATAGTATAAAACAAAGTCGGTTTCTCGGTCCCTTTGTATGCTTGTATCTTTAAAACTACGCAACGGATTTTGATGCCATTTTCTTGATAGAGTGATTCAAGAGGAAGGTTTTTATGTATAATACATACATAAAATAGTAGATAATAATTTTAGAGGTTTCTAATGTGATGTTTCTTACGCTTACATTGCAAACGCTGGCTTTACCCTACGAGATAGATCAAAATAATGTACTACAGTATTTAATATAGATTAATATGGCCCTTTACAGTAGGTATGTAATTTAAATTAATACTTTTGAAGATATTACAGATATAAAATGCATGAACAAAGCGATTTTGGCGGTAGGCCTGTTAGTTGACGCTGCTGTCGATTTGTCACTATCAGTTACCAATACTTTATTATAAATTAATATTCTAAAGCGGTACGAAGTTCGCCGGGTCAGCTAGTTTTAGATAAATTATTTCAATGTTAGTCCACTCGTTTTCGGAAAGGTATTATCTAGTTATCAGGCAATAGATATTATTGTATTACGTGTATCAGAACATGATCAGAGCTATCAGACCCACTTATTGTGATCTGGGATATTACATTGTTGCCTTTGTACGTGCATAGAGCAATATTGTAGGGAGCAGTCAAACGCAACTTTAAAAACTTAATCCGTTTTGGTTCAGCTTGACAAATGTCACTGCTAACGTGCATTTATCCCGTGGGATAATTCTTTATATAATTCCTTTAAACATTTTCCTCGAACTAGGTTGGTTATAAGTCAAACACAAACATGACTGAACTTCGATTTCTGAACAGGGAGAGCTCTCACTGCGTTAACAATGGTCACCCATTCGTAGACTGACCTTGCTATGATTGCCTTAGGCGCGGGGCTACACATCTGCGCGCGGCGACCGAGGAGCAGATCTGCCTCTTCCAGCAGATTTAACTGCGCCTCCGCGCCTGACGGCTTTGTACGCGGCCCGCACCAAACTAAGGCGATTCACACACTGCACCGCGCTACGTCACTAGGCAGGGCGGGCCGCAGCAGTAAACACATTTATATACAAAATTGAACAATGCCCAGCAATTTGGGAAAAACCTTTAGGCGGAGCGCGGGGCAGTGTGTTGATCGCCTTACTTAGCAATGTGGATACTACTTGTTAGCAACGCGCCCGTGCGGTAAAAAAGAAAACACAAAAAATATTATAATATCTTTATTCACTATTTACACATACATTTAGGAAAAGCCGCTCTGTACAATTTCTATATAAAATGCAACAACTTAATTTCGAGTAAGGCCAATGCATGGTATGTAAATTAATGATACAGTATCCGTATTGCTCCACGTAACATTGTTATTAATAGTCAACACACACAAACAATTCCATCATACACAAGGAAAATACTATCAAGGTAAGCACTGCAGAGCGATGATTAAACAAAAATACAGTGGACCCCCGGTAATCCAACAAACGTTTTGCAAGTCAGTGTCGGACTATCGAAATTGACGGATTATAGAGTACTGCCTAAGAACTCCTACAGTCCGGAATTTTCAACAAAAGAGTACCTTGTAATCCGACCAATAACAAATCCAATAATAAGATTTCTAAGTTAAATCTTACTTCATTATGTATTTCGTATTTAGTAGATTAAACAAAACGTGTTTCATTATAAAATTAACGTTATTAATTTTTATAGAACTTACAAAAATTATAACTTTTCATTGAAACCTGTTCAATAATGCATTAGTGAATATTTTCAAAACATTTTTTATAATTATAGACATGTCGGATTACAGGGGGTGTCGGATTAGACAGGGGCCGGATTACCGGGGGTTCACTGTATTGCTTACAAATTACACGCACATTTTAATGGAAGTGCCGACATATAGAAAATTTCAGTTTTGTATGAGTATTAATACTTGCATTAAAATATAATTAATAATTTATATTTAAAAAGTTGTAGTCCCTTGATTTTAACAGAATCTTATCATAGGTGACAAATATGTTCACAACCTGACAGGTGCAGCAGCCGGCGTTGGTAAATGAAATAAATAAAATGCTGGTTTGCCCCCTTTAATAAAAAAAAATGCCATGACTTCATAGTACCTGTTCTTCAGCTAGAAATGAACATTGTTATATACGTTATAACAACTTAAAACCTAGTGAGTACATATCAACTCGATCTTCACCTATCGCAACGCCAATTGCGCTTCCCGTCGAGAGCAAGTTTATGTGAAATTAAATAATTCACACTAAGCTCTTTGTAGACTAAAAACCGTGCTTAAATATTAGTTAAAATAATATAGTCATGTTCAATACATACTATTAAGTATTATAATAAAAAAATATATAAAAGGAGTGCTTATCTGCTTACATACACATTTTACCCCATCTAAACTGCTGAACCAACATAACGGGGACGGAGACGCGTTGAAATGCGCTTACTACGAACTAGCAAAACTGTGAAATATTTATTGCTCGATACATTACAGCCCGCTCACGCTACGTATCCGTCCCGTAATTTGACTTTAATATAATGAAAGTAAAAAATAACAATTTTTTAACTATTATTTTGCACAAAAAACTTCCTTTCATTCCTGCTAAATGTGGAGAAAAAACAGCTAAATTAACTGATCTACCACAATGGGCAATATTTAAAGGGTAAACTGTTCATCCAGTTCCTGCTCCATTTTCTAAGACCACAAACTGAATCTGCAAAGACATGTTAAAAAATGCAAAACAGAGAACTTTTAAACATTACAAGTAGGAAAATAAGGTCATACATTGCAATTATTTAATGCAAATTCGCACATAACTTGGCAGATTTACCATGGTAGCGCCACCATAAACAGTTCTCTAGTCCCATACTACTTCAAGAAACTACCGTAATATCTTTGGAAAGACAAAATAACTCCTACTTGAGACATAATAAAATTGCATGAATTTACCATTATGGACATCCAGACGTTTCGAAAAAGTTAAGTGCAGGGAAATTCGATTATCCATCCCTCATTTATAAGAGTTCGTGATTATTCGTAATTACAACAGCGATCAAACAGTTTTATAACTTCTTGATTTTTATTCAAATGCCTTACGACTACAGTAACTTATTTCGGATTATCAAGTCTACTATAGATAGTTACATAAATGAGCAGTTCTTAAGTGAAAGATGGCAATAAAGAAGAAATCAACAGCATTTATTGCTTATTCGAGTAGAGAATGCAACGTCATCTTACTCAACTTAAAACTTTCAAATGAAAGTACCTAACACTCGCAGTAAAATATTTAAATTATAGGTTTGGTCACCACTATCGAGTTGAGTAAAATTTCAACTTTTCCAATTCATTAAATTTCCAATGCACAATGCATTTTAATGAAATTTCATTTTTTAGGATTTTATAAGAATAAGGAGTTTCTTTCTCCTGTCTGGGTTTTTCTTCATAGGAATATTTTGAAACCGTGCAACTGGTCACTTGTGTAACGTTTCAAAGGTGCTTGAAAAGGTCTCTTTGAAATAAAAAAAAACGACTTCCATTTTGATTACTCCTTACATATATAATTTATCATTATGTAATACATGTCTAAGAAGTATCTGAACTCTCTTTACACATTTTTATGTCATGCTGGTGTTTTTTTGAAATGTCGATATAGGTACGAGTCGCTAAGAAGATAAACTTTCTTAATCTCATCTCTAACAGAACAAACAAGACTACTAAACAAAGCATTACTATATTAGACGATTTTTTTTTTGTCTTGCTATAGGTACGCATTGGCGTACCGTAGTGGCAGATTTGTTTCAAGTCTAGTTCTTCAAGTTATTTTGAGTCAAGTTTTTGGTTAGACGGACTTATACAAATAAAAAAATCTCCTTTCCACCTCTTCATGACTAGTTAACAAAATGTTCAAAGGGATCGTCTAGTTATCGACTCATTGAGGGGCGTACCTTTTAAAGGGACAAAACAAAGTACGCCCATAGGTATATGATAAAAATTTATGTTTTTTTTATGGAAATAAATTCCCGTTACCGTAGGTACTTCTCTCACTTACGTTAATTATATTTACTCAAGTCAAACATCAAAAATATATATTTTAATTTTCCTCCTATTCAAGCCCTGTAATTTAAATTTCAACAAAGCGTCTATTTTTTATTTCTTACATGCCCTGCTATAGATGTAGTCTATATATTTGTGCACAATCGTCGCTATGGGCAGCTTTTCTTCGTCAATCGCCCAATAAACAATGTTTCTTTAATAGTTATAATTTAAAAAAATGCCGCTGTATTTAGATCGTTGATCGGGGAGTTGTTGGGAGTGAAAAGGTCGCCAATTGCATTATGTATAGAAAAGCGGTTAAATTGAGGTACAGGGGCGGGAAGAAAGACGAGAATTATTCTTCTATTTCTCAATAAATGCCATATTTATATCAGATCATATCAGACGGGAAAAGAATATTAATCAGCTTAATGTACTCCACATTAAGCTGATTAATATTCTTTTCCCGTCTAAAACCCAACCCAAAAAGACTCAATTGAAGAAATCAATCAAAGAAAAATCAATCGGAGGCGTGTTACACAAACATATAGACCACATCTCGTTATTATGAGCACTAATCTACCTTATAGAAGTTAAATCTATCAATTGCGATCACTTACGCCCTATTAAAGTCACAACTATTAGAACTGCTCCGTCATTTGTCGCTAAGACAACAGTCTATAAGACTAGTTTCATTAAAATAATAAAACACATACTTTGAAACTTTCGCGTTTCATAATATACATAAAATTATGTATACGATAGGGAATTTACGACAGTTCCGACTTACACTGTACATTGTCATGGCCAGCCCGTGACTACGACTAGTTAAAGTACCTAGTGTGAGATTTTATACACGGTAATCGCGTTCGGCTGCGATTGGCCTGCAGTTAATTTCTCACCAATCGCAGATCGATCGCTGTCCACGTCCAGTTCATGTGAACCAAACTAGGACCGGACCTTCTGCTCTAGGCACGTGGTCAATGTCACTTTATTACCATAAAATTATCAAAATTTATTACCACACTGTACGCGATCGCGTTAATTCCGTACACGTACATAATCATATTCTAAAACACACAGTTATTGCTGCACCACCAATTTGCGAAAGTATCCAATTTATATAGAACACAATTATATCTGACAATACCGCCAGTCAGATTATTATCATTAATTCAAATATCATGTTCAGCTTTATCTTCGTATCATTCAAATAGTCTATACAGAGTTATACTTAATTATAAATTATTTTTGATAGATAAAGGACTAAGTTTGGCTAAATTAAGTTGGAAGTCCAGCCCCTTGCCAATTTGCAAAAGTTATTCGTTTTCTATTCTATTTCTCTATTCTCTTGTTTCAATGGCTAGTATTTGTTTTGATCACGTGACTGAGTTACATTAGCCAATGAAACCAGAGAATATAGAAAACGATTAACGTTTGCAACTTGGCTAGGGGGGCTGTTTGGGACTTTTATCGCAAGTGAGCCAGATCTTTATATTATATATTTATCTTATAATAATCGTTTAAGGCCACACCACACTAGCTACTAGTCGCTTTTTAGAAGCTAAATACGGCGACCGAACGCTCTACACCGCACACTTAAAAACGCCAAACGCGGAGATTGAGTCGCTTTTTAGAAGCGCGACACAGCAGCTGAACGCTACTCTCCGCCCACATTCGGATGCCGGTAGCATCGAATTGGCATCTGAGCAGTCGCTAAAACGCGCGTTTCCGATACCGCGATCGAACGCAAGAAGTCGCTAAAACGCGATGCAGCATCGATGCAGTCGCAAAATCGCAGATCGTCGATGCTAAAAGTAGCTAGTGTGCTGTGGCCCTTACTTGTGTAGTAATAAGAAATAGTTCTTTTTACGATAATTTTGTGCTCATAATAATTTATTTCGCCAATTAAAGCAATTACTTAAATATATTTTTGTTTCGATACACATGTAGTGCATCTGTTCACTATATCTGCACTATCAAATTTACTATTGCACATTTTTTGTCATATAAAAAATCTATAAACTCTCCAAAATTCCAAAATTGGCGTATTTTAATTTTAATGTTTGCGGATAATTTTATATAAATCAAATTAATATTAAAAAAAAATTACATAAATATTTTGAATACAACAAATAGTGGCATTTTCCCTTTGTATTTCCTCCGAAAATAATGTATTGAATGACTGTTTTATTGCTGTTACTGAAACGTGACTGTACTATTGAAAAGATAGTTATGAATTACTTGTAATCTGTAATATAATTTTGATATATCCTTTAAAATATCACTGACCAGTAAGATCAAGTTTTAATTTAATTTCACAAAATAATTTACAAGAAGGTTCAACATTTCAAAGTAATAATAGACGTTGCGTATATTTTTCTTCGAACTAAAAACAGGCTTTCTAAAAACAAGGTACCTGTTTAAATATGGCTACCACACAAATCAATATATCGTATAACTTCCTTCGCTTCTTTAGAAAATCACACAGCTTAATGTGCAAAATATAAATTTTATTGGCACATATATGATATTTATATAATAGCATTCTTCACAAGTCAAAATGTGGTATATAAATACAAACATTTGTTTATGGCCTAACATTTCGGCCAGTTCAAAGGTATGCAATACCTATAATACGTACTTACCAGTCGAAAGTGTTGAGATATTGAAAAATATTTATTTAAATAAAAATCTTATTACAGTACCTACAGCCAAAAATGAATAAATGTCAAACATGTAATTTTTTGTCTACCACTTTCTTTAAACACAGTTTTTTCGTCCTTTAGAAAAAATAATATTACAAGACTCATTTTCCAAAACCAAAATCCAATTAATTCCGATTCCCGCAATTACCTAAAAAAGTCATTAAAAGAAAGATGTGACAATAAAATATCTATTTTTATTTAGAATATCTTAAATTCTTTTGCATATCTATCATACTTTATTTACGAATTTTTATTTATAGATAAATATTTAATGAACACGCGATGATTATCTACTACACACTATGACTCTGTTCTAACCTAATAATTAAAAAAAAATGTTGTGACATAAAAGATTATTGTTTTATGTCATAGAATTCCGTTAATACCTACACTACGTGTCGGCTTCAAGCTTAAGTTTACTGTGCAATTGCTAATCCATTCACCACATTTTTTTTATGAATTAAAAACTACTTTGTTATCTACTTGCCTTAGATCTAAAAATAATTTATCATATTACATGTTTACTTCTCATATCTGAATAGTATCGAAAAAAATCATTCATCATGTCATTCTTAATGTCAAAATCGGGAGTTGATTGCGGTAATCGATCATTCATGACAAGATTGTTGTCATTCAATCAAACGCAAAGATATTTCAAGAATTTGACCGCGATTAATTCCCGATTCATACATCGTAGTACATTCAAATCATGAGAACTAAAAACAAACATACGTTTTTTTTACTTTGAGTGAACATAAGCACATAATACTCAAATCACGTGAAAAAATAAATATGACCTCTACATGATCTTGGGAGAATAGATCTAGGCACTATAACTGCTTGACGTTGATTTCTTCATAACTTAGAAGTTTCCATCCAGTTTAGTAGTAAAGCGGTGATAGCCTTTAAATTCGGAGCAGAACTGTAGCCTACAGCCAAGACGTAACTACAGATGTCATTTTACTTTTACATAGAATTTAAAAAAAAAAATGACATGCTAGTGATGAAGCATTTAGCGTGTTTGCTAGCAGCCTTGGCCATAATTTAACACGTCCATCCTCTAGTTGAAACACTGGCTGGTTAACGCCTGGTTAATTTCCCGGTTCTCCAAATGTTCTGGTTTGTTTTCGTTTGCCTTGCATAATATGTAAAATTAAAGGATAAATGGCTTTATGAACGTAATTTAATTACGTACGTACGCAATTCTGGTGTAGTTTTGTTATTACTAAATAAATTATTTTTATTTGCCCCAGTTGTAAAATTTCTGTTTGCACGGCACACACGATCTTTTTGGCAAAAAGGAAGAGTTTTATTTTTAGCTAAGCATTTAAATTTGGCAACCCTTTACGGATCCAATTTTTAAGTCTAGTGTATTTCTGGATTTTAAGCTACATGAAAAGATTCATTGAATCCAGTTAAAAAGAAAAGAAACAATATATTCTCTTAAATCTGTAATACAAAACCAGATTTAGCTTCAAACTGTTAGCTTGGCTTATAAAAAATAGTCAACGACTCAAAATTTCTAACAACACATGCACTATTCACTTCGACATACACTTTTAAGCGCAAAATATGTCACTCATATAAGACACGCACAAACCAGATGAAACCCTGAATTAATAGTCAACCCTCAAGTGGCTCTCGTCGAGTTGTTAAATGTTGGTCGATGTTCTCGTGAAGCCTCTTAGCGAGTTATGTACGAATGCCAGCGGGTGTGTCAGTCAGGTGGTCTTCTTGTCAGCTTCCTCTTCTTCTTCTTCATCTTGAGCCATGAGTTGGCGCGCAAGTTGCAGTGCCTGAAAGTAACGCGGTATTTTTATTTGTGTTACGACTTTAAGGAGGAGGAACTCGAAAGCAAGAGGCACAATCGCGGCACAAGGATCGTGGCGAGCGGGTTGCTCACAGCTGCGCTTGTGTCTAAAACGCTATCACAATCAAAATTATAATGTGTTACCACACTTTCAATTGTATGAATTGACGACTTCTTTTATTGTGTACAACAAAACACGCAAACGTGTATTTGGACTACAAGTATGATAACTAACATGCAAGACAAACTGCCTCGTTTGTCGGGTACGACTCTAGGGTCGGGCCAAAAAAGTTTTGTTGAGGTTTTCTGATTACAATTATAGAAAAGCCTAATAACAACCCGGAAGCATTAATTCTCGTGAATTGGAGACCACGTAAGGCCATCAGTCCTGCGCCGTTTCTCTCCCTGGTCGGGTCGGATATCCGTCCCATCGGATTGTAAGAGTGAAAGAACAGAAAGTGCACCTGTCTTGCGCACACACTTGTGCACACATAACTCCTACATAGTTGACTTGTCTCCGTTAAGAATGAAGGCCGAAATAGGCTAGGAGAACATCATGATAATAATAATAAATGAAATAGTAAATATTTTGGACATCTGACACACAACATCATCTAGTCCCAAGATAAGCAAAGCTTGTGTTATGGGTATTAGACAAGTACCTGAGGCGGCTGGTGGCAGACTATCTTAAGGAGCGAACCGTCATGTACGAGGACCGAGATGGCGTCTTGAGACGCAGGGCCATGTCGTGCGGTGTTCCACAGGGGTCTGTCTTAGGACCACTCCTGTGGAACATGGGATACGACTGGGCCCTAAGAGGGCGTCTCCCCCCCGGGCTGGGTGTAATCTGCTAAGCGGATGACACCTTAGTCACGGCCCGGGGGGCTAACTTCCAGGAGGCGGCGCGCCTGGCCACCACTGGAGTGTCCATGGTGGTCGGGCGCATCGAGGCGCTGGGTCTGCGAGTGGCCCTGGATAAGACGGAGGCCCTACTCTTTCACGGGCCCCGTCGTGGTCCACCCGCCGGCGCCTCGATTGAGGTCAACTCGGTTCTCGTACCGGTCCGGGCCCAGATGAGGTACCTGGGTCTGGTCCTAGACGGAAGGTGGCTCTTCGACGAGCACTTCAAACAGCTAGCCCCAAAGTTGGTGGACACTGCCTCCGCCCTCGGGCGACTTTTGCCCAATTTGGGCGGGGCCAGTGTTCCCACTAGGCGGCTGTACACGGGGGTGGTCCGGTCGATGGCACTGTACGGTGCACCGGTGTGGGCGGCGGCTCTGTCCGCCCAGAATAGGGCGCGCCTCTGGCGCCCCCAGAGGATATTGGCGGTCAGAGCCATACGCGGATACCGCACGGTGTCGACCGAAGCGGCCTGCGCCTTGGCCGGAACCAGAGTTGCCACCCGTCCCGAATTTCCCGGGACAGTCCCGAATTCGATGATATCGTCCCGCGTCCCGAAGGCCTATTGATTTTGTCCCGATTTTTCATAAATGTAACAATTGCTCAATTTGAGTTCACCTTCTTCCTCTTTCGAGCAGTGTACATAAAAAGAAACAGCTATTGGGTGCCAAATGGAACTAATGACAACCTTTTTATCAAAATCTTTATTTGTTGTATTCAGTCACAGGTTGTGATAAAAATGAGTTAAAGTATTTAATACTGGAAAAGCACAGAAATTAAACGCATAATTGTGTCTTGTACTTCTTGCTCAGAGCATACCTCCTTTAAATGTTTATTTTAAGTGTGTATTTATTACAAGCAGGATTCCAAATTTCACTAAAGACATACGCCAGCCAAGGTGACTCTACTATACCTGATGGAAAGTATGAGTGGAATCAAAAAGTGGAGGGCGCCATACTCACTGCGCATGGAGGCAGTATGGCGGTCTAAAGAGATGCTTCTTTACGCGCCCCACTTAAAGGACCCGGGATCATAGTAGAAAGGAAACATGAGTTAGCAGTGAGTTCCAGTTTTTCATTTAATATTTAGAGGGGGGGGGGTCTGTTTTAAAAACGCGATGACTGTCATGCCTTTTACGTCCCCTTATCCTTACACTCAAACAAACATGGCAGCAAGTAAGAAAAAGCAGAAGCATACCAGTACCACAGCGGCATCCTCTTTTCGTGGACTCCATGGAAACCTCAACGCCGTCCACCAGCACCTTGAGACAGTACGGCCGGCTATGCTTTTTCTAAAGAAGTTCTAAAGAACTGTGCACCAGAGTTGTCTCCAGTACTGACAAGCTTGTGTCGTCTGTCATATTCCTCAGGAATTGTCCCGGAGGCCTGGAGAGAGGTGAATGTTCAACCTATCCCCAAAAAGGGTGACCGCTCAGATTCCGTCAACTACCGTCCTATAGCTGTCACCTCCATACTCTGCAAGGTGCTTGAACGAATAATTAACAAGCAATTGGTTCATTACCTGGAAGATCACTCTCGGCTCTCGGTGATCGGCAATATGGCTTCAGACCGAACCGATCCATGGGTGATCTTCTAACGTACCTCACGCACCTGTGGGGTGAGGCTTTGGATAGGTATGGAGAGAACCTGGCCATCAGTCTAGACATGGTCAAGGTCTTTGATAGGGTTTGGCACCGTTCGCTTCTCTCTAAGCTCCCGGCATACGGCCTGCCCACTAAATTGTACAGCTGGATTGCCGCCTTCCTGCGCCAGCGCCGCATTAGAGTCCTTTGTGACGGCACGGCGTCTGATTTCCAGCAGGTAAACGCAGGCGTAACCCAGGGCTCTGTCTTGTCGCCCATGCTGTTCCTTCTGCGTATCAATGACATGTTAGCGTTGGGCAACATACATTGCTATGCAGATGACAGAATAGTGCATAAACCATATTTTAGATATCCTACATTTAAATCGGCGGACGTTGAGGAAAAACGACAGGAATTTGTCGTTGAACTCGACCGGGTTCTGAACGTTATATCTCAATGGAGTGATCAGAATCTGGTCGAGTTCAATGCCAAAAAAACAGGTTTGCGCGATCAAAACAAAAAAGTGTCCATTCCTTCCCCTTCCTACTTTTCAGAGTACTCAGCTGCCACTACAGGAAAAGCTCGGTATCCTGGGCATGGATATCTGCCAGGATCTCAACCGACGGGAGTACATCGAGAGCGTCACTGAGGCGGCCTCGTGGAAGCTAGGCGTACTAAACAAGGTGAGACGGTTCTTCTCGCCGGAGCATCTGTGTCTTCTCTATGGGACCCAGGTTCGCCCCTGCGTGGAGTACTGCTCTCATCTTTGCGATACGCAGTATTTGCTTGACGCTCTCGATCGGTTGCAGAGGCGAGCAGTTCGCATCATAGATAGTCCCGAAGCCACCGAGTTCCTGGAATCTTTGCAGTTGCGAAGAGATATCACCTCTATGGCAGTCCTCTATCGCCTTTACCATGGGGAGTGTTCTGAAGAGCTCCTCCAACTCATCCCTTCCTCTACAGAACAACACGATCTGGCCAGGGAAGTCACCCCTTTAGAGTGGAAGACATACGCTCCAGAACTAAACGGTTCGGGTCTTCCTTCTTGTACCGAGCAGTTAAAAACTAGAACTCATTGCCAGCTCATATTTTTCCTTCCTACTACGATCCCGGGTCCTTTACGCGGGCCTTGAAAAAGCATCTCACTAAGCCGCCATAATGTGGTTCGCCATACTGCTTGCATTTGCAGTGAGTATGGCGACCCCCACTTGTGGATTTTATTCATGCTTTCCATCAGGCATAGTAAAGTCACCTTGGCAGGAGTTTTATAAAAAAAAAATCCCCTTTAAAGTTGAATAACTCTCAAACGGATATCGAAATCGAAAAATTGTCAGTGCAACTTTCTTAATGTTTAGAAATGACCGATCTAATGATACCCCCCTAACAATAAAATAATCGCCCCCACTTTACATTTTTTTTTCATGATTTTACTTCAGCACATTGTCGACGTAATAAAAACATGTCCATGCAGTTACACCTTTTTAGCACCAACCGTTTTGACGGATTTAAATTCGAGGACGGACAAACGGACGTATCGAATCTATAAGGGTTCTGAATAATAAGCTATGGAACCCTAAAAAATTAAATATAAATAGTGAACGCACCCCATAGCAATAAAAAAATTACGCATGGAAAAATATTTGAAAAATAACTACATAAATGTTTATACAAAACTTTTATCCTTTCCAAAAAACTGCTTTTTTATCATGATCTGAATTAGACTGAAATTTGACCGACTGTCTATAATAAGTATCACGTCCCGATTTTTTTTTTCGAAAAGGTGGCAACCCTGGCCGGAACACCCCCGTGGGATTTGGAGGCGGAAGTGCTCGCCGAAGTTTATCGACGAGTGGCTGAATTCCGGGCGGAGAGGGGCATCCGCCCTCCGCCCGAGGACGTGCGCGAGTGGCGCGAAGCCGCTCGTCGAGCCACCTTGGCTAGATGGTCTTTCCGGCTGGAGACTCCACGCGCTGGCTTCGCCACCGTGGAGGCTCTCCAGCCGGTCATCGCCGAGTGGGCAGGGCGGCAGCACGGGACCCTTTCCTTCCGGATGACGCAGGTGCTTTCCGGGCACGGTTGCTTCGGAAAGTATCTGCACTCGGTCGCGAGGAGGGAATTGAGTCCCGCCTGCCACCACTGCGACTGCAGTGAGGACACGGCCCAGCACACGCTGGCGGTCTGCCCCGCATGGGCGGCGCAGCGCCGGGCCCTCACTGCAGTCATCGGAGAGGAACTCTCGCTGCCGGTCGTAGTTCGCTCCATGGCCGGTAGCGACAGTTGTTTTACCGCGGTCGCAACCTTCTGCGAGGACGTAATCTCGCAGAAGGAGGCGGCGGAGAAGGCCCGGGAGGATGACCTCCACTCGGACCCGATCCGCCGCCGGCGCCCCGGGCGGCGGAGGCGCGCCTATTTGCGCCTCATGCCGCCCTGAGTGTGGCCGCGGGTGGACGGGACGGGTTTCCCCGTCCATCCGCTGTAGTGGCCAGCCGCGAGGGGGTGGCGTCCGCGTGTGACCGGACGTCGCCCAAACAAAGAGGATGAGGAGATGGCGCCCGCAACAGTGCGGGCAGGCGCCGGGAGGGATCCAGAAGGAGAAAACAGTTACCTGGATCCCTTCCAAATACAGGCGCAGAGAGGTCACACCGTGTGGTTTTAGTCGGTTCGAGTCCGACACACCGCCCCGCCGAGAGCCCCGGTGGGGTGACGGTCCGTGGGGATTTCCACACGTTAAAAAAAAAAAAAAAAAAAAAATGGGTATTAGACAACTGATATAAATACATAAACATACTTTCTTTTGTAAATCATCATCATCATCATAGACAGCCTTTATCAGTCCACAGCTGGACATAGGCCTCTCCTTAGAATGGAGGTTTTGGCCTACTATACCAAGCTGGCCAGACGGGTTGGTATAGGGTTGGTTTCAAGTTTTCCTTCTCTTTACATCGATGTTGTCTTGCGTAGTACAAATACATAAATATTATACATAGAATACACCCAGACTCCGAAACAAATATTTGTGAATCACACAAATAATATTTGGTCCGATCATAACAGATGAAATATTTTTTATGGCACTCCTTTTATAGCAATTTTTTGCTTTTGCACTTTAATAAAAATTCCATATTTTAAATCAGATCAAATTTTAATAGCCGTTTGCGTTCGTAAAATGAAAAACAAACAGTTTGTACTTGATATCTAACCATTATCTATACATTAGTATTGGTTTTAGTTCTCATAATCTATAATAATATATTTGTATAGATAATGATACACTATACATTACGATAGATACTGAAGTACCTTTAGAATATAGAAAGTGTGCACATTACGCAAATTTAAACCTTAGTAGGAGGAACTAATAGCACATTCAGCATTTTATCATAGATGCATAGATATGATTATGATAAACAAATCATGAAAACACTATGATTAATAATAGAGTTGAAAAGTAGAAAAATTCGAATGCTAACTTTAACTGAGATTAAAGTTAGCATTCGAATTTTTCCAGTTTTCAACTCTATTTAAGTATAGTGCCGGTTGTTCGACGCATACGACCACAGCGGTGTTTAGGTGTATATGCTGAGAAGTATTGTGGCTTCAATGTGCACAATTCTATCTACGATATTTTTATTGTTCCGCTTATTGCAGATCTTTATTACATTTTGCAATTATTTGTCGTGAAAGTTGAATAGACGCGGACAGCTAAACGCTAAACGCAAAAATATTATTTTCTATGGAAATAATGTTACTGATGCAGAGGCATCTCACTAGGCCGGCATAGTGTGGGTCACCATGCTGCATTGTGTAACTCATAATGAGGATGGTGACCAACACTCTTGAATACTTGTCATGTTTTCCATCTGGTAGAGCAGTGTCATTTTAGCAGGCATATAGGTATAAAAACATAGGTTGAATAGAGTTCAATAAGATTGCGTAATGCATAAAAGGCCGTCTCAAGTATCACGGTGATATTATCGTCGTGGCACGTATTTCTACACACTTCAAGAGAATTTTAATTTTTTTAAATCCGTTTTAAGGGCGTTGCCCGTTAGGCATGATTTCCTCATTTGATCCTAAAATTCTCTTAAAACCAGTTTATTTATATCGCATGTTTGTCCAATGATTCAACAATACGATTGTTTCGGATCCCGAGTTTTCGTGTTTTCTATGCATAATATGTATGTATTTACAAAAACAAGAACGTTTTTGTATTTTTATCAGTTGTCTAGTACAAGCCATAATACAAGCTCTGCTTAGTTTGAGGACTAGATGGCGTTGTGTGTAAGATGTCCGAAATATTTAGATCAGGGTCAGAGAGTAAACATCTGTGACTCTTGAGTTACATTGTGTCATTGGACTGAGGTAATAATTTACAATCAGGTGACCAATATTTAAGATATCCAAATTATTTACTTATTATTTTACTGTTTTAACGAAAAAAGGAGATCCAAGGGTGTTTTTCCGTGTTTCGGTGACACCTGTGCACTCAATGTGTACATGCGACACCGTTTCCTCTGCCCCTAAACATGCTCTGCATAGGGGACTGTCAGTTATGCCTATGGTGTGGAAGTGTTTGTTTAGTGAGCAGTGTCCGGTGACAGTTCCTGCCACCAGCCGCAGACTGTCCCTGTCCAAACGCAATAAGCGTTTGGTTAGTTTATCATTAGGAAGTGGCATGGCTTTCTTTGATTGTCTGCAGCCTGGGACAGATAGCCTGTACTGTATAGTGGTGTTGTACTTGTGTGCGGGTAAATTCTTGCAGCCAACCACGGAACTGGCCGAATGGGACGGGCAAAACGGGTTCGGGTACGAAAACCGCCGAGCCCAACTCCTAGCCAGCTCATCGGCCGCATCGTTACCTAGCGATCCGCTGTGTCCTTTTATCCATTGTATTGTCACTGAATTCCGGCCGGAGATCGCAACGCGTTCTAACGCGTTGTGACAATCCATTATGAGTTTCGAAGTGACATGGGTATTTTTTTTTTTTTTTTTTTTTATATTTAAGCCTGCCAAAGTGACTCTACTCTGCCTGATGGAAAGCATGAGTAGAATCCAGGAGTAGGGGTCACCATGCTTATTGTGAGGGATTTAAGTATCGATACACTATCAGAGACTATACGGATGTGTGAGTCCGTAATTTTCCTTGTCTCTATAGCGTGGGCCGCCCTATACAGTGTTGAATCTACCTAGCGGCTTCGATACCCTGATGTTAAGTTCGTCTGAGAATACACCTGATCCGGTTCCTGAGTTGGTTTTGGAGCTATCGGTGTATATTCTGAGTTCTTTTGTATCTGATTTGTCGTGTGGTTCTTCTTCTAGATGTATATTATAGTGCTTCTGAAAATTAAATTTCTTCAGCATCCTATCGTTGGATTATGTCAACATGGGTTGATGTGTGATCGCTCGTTCTCTTATGCGTGTGTGTTTGATTCTGGAGTCATTTCCCAGTGTGCCGGCATTATGGAGTCTAAACGCTGCTAGTTCTGCTTCCTCTTTAACAACTAAGTGCAAGGGTGGCAGCCCCAGCATAGTTTGCAGTGCGGCTGTTGGTGTGGTTCTCATGCTACTAGTGATAGCCACGCAGGCGTATCGCTGTAGTTTTTCTAGGGTTTTTTGGTAAGTAACCGAGTCTCTCCTGGGCCACCAGACTAGGTAGCCATATGTTATAGTTGGTCGAATAACTGTAGTGTATAACCAGTAAGTGGCCTTGGGACTGATGCCCCAATTTCTGCCAAGCAGTTGCTTGCATTGCCACAATGATATACTATAGCCCAATTCAGTTGATTGTCCAAATAGACGCCCAGGTATTTGGTCTCTGATGTCAGGTTTAGGGTAGATCCGTAAAATCGTGGCAGTTGCAGTTTTGCCAGCTTCATTTTTTTGGTAAAGAGGACCAGTTCTGTTTTTGTGGGGTTGACTGTTAGTTTATGCTCTTTGCACCAGTTCTCTACAATTTTCAATGCTTGACGCATGAGGTTACACAGTGTGTTTTCGTGAGTGCCATATATTATTATTGTTATGTCATCGGCATATCCTACGGTGAAGTAGCCTTTGTCGTTTAAACCACTTAGGAGGCTGGTCACGACGAGGTTCCATAATAGGGGCGAGAGGACATCTCCTTGTGGGCATCTCTTCGCCACAATGGCTCTCGTGGTGTCATTCACCGTGACTTGTATGGCCCTTTGCCTAAGCATGTTGGTTATCCAACTGCACAAGGTTGGGGCCACACTATGCCTTTTAAAGGCTATGTCGATGCTGTGGAACATTGTTTTATCAAAGGCGCCTTCTATATCTATGATGGCAGCCAGTGCTGAACCTTTGTGGTCTATAGCGCATTCAATCTTGGAAATCAAGCTATGCAAAGCGGATGCTGTTGATTTCCCTATTGTATTCACATACTTGTATAGTCAGTGTGATATAATGAATATGTATTTTGAATCTAGGTAATTGGTATAATAACATTACAATTACGTTGCCTTGTATGCAACAATATATTTAATGCAGTCAGAGACCTTGATATTGTTTGAGTTTCAGTGCATAACTACAATTTGAATACTAATATTTTTTTACAATAAAACTTCGTAACAATTATTTAAAAACAAACTACTTACATCACATCCACATTCAACAATATAAAGATTATCGATGATGGTGAAGTCACTATAGCCTTCATCAATCACTGTTAGACATATGCCTCTCCTTAGAAAGGTTTTGGAATACTATAGTTACGTAAATAGGTTGGTATAGGATTTGTTTACCTTTTTTTTGTTCATTCATTTAAATTGCTGTATGGAGTCTAGGTGTTCTTTGTGGCTCTGCTATATAGAATGCAGGAGTTATCTTTATCATAAAAGAACATGATTCCCAATATTCTCTATTCCTAATTAGTCATCACACGGAAACAATTAAATTTTATGATTAACTAATGATTATTTGTAAAAGTATTAAAATTATATATTTAAATAGTTTTCTATAGATAGCTCTTCATTGGCAGTCACATACGCTAACCACTACATCAACGGTGATTGTTTCCAATCTTTTAAGGCCACTCGACTATAAGCGCTTCTCATGATATATGCAATGCATTTTAAAAACTATATTATTTACATAATATGTAATTAAGCCAAATTTAACTATGTTAATGAGAATGAGTGATACCTATTTATGTCATAATGACTACCTGTAGTTTCTTATTTGTTATGTATGTTTGTTGATTCAATTATTTATTTATTTATTTACAACTTCACGCACTTTTGTACATCGGCGGACTTAATGCCCAAGGCATTCTCTACCAGTCAACCTTTTATTTATCTTTGTATTAGTACTTTGTATCCCAGATAAATAATTATCACATCCTCATACATACCTCATCACACATACCTCATTTGTAGTATCAGTCTTTGATTATCCTTACTAATATTATAAGTACGAAAGTAACTCTGTCTGTGGCACTTTCACGTCAAAACTACTGAACCAATTGAAATTAAATTTGGTACCCTGATATTCTAGTGCCTGAGAAAGGTTATAGGTTTTTTTTACTGCGAAAATCGACATTCACGTGTGCGGAACCGCAAGCGAAAGCTAAAAGTAATCTATTTCTCTGAATGAATCTTGTTAAAATATTGTAAGAGTTTTTAAATAAATAAATAAAATAAAAATGTTCAGAAAACAGTGACATGACAATCAAGTTCTAGCCTTTAACCAATTATGTTCGAAGGTTTTGCATGTATCAATAATTTACTAAGAACTGATATTGATGGTATCACTATTTTCTTAAAATGAACCAATTATATTATTGTAATTGTTACAACAGCAATAAACCAAAATTAATTAATACCGGAACTACACTAAAAAAATTGGTTTGCAATAGTTAACAATTCTTAAACCAAACAAGCAAGCTTTAGCTAATTAAGACTGGGCAATGTTTTCTGAAGAGTAGATTGTCACCTCCAAATTGTATGAGAAACTTCTTAAAACTAAGTCATTAGTGCCAAACATGAATGAATTTAAAACATTATAAACAGACTATTATTTAGGATCACTCTTCACCATCACTCGGAGTAAATATTTACAATACTAAGTTTCTTTTTCTAACTTTCATACTTTTCCATCTTTTTGTTTTTTTGTTTTTGTTTGTTTACTAAACTCTTAATATTTGTTTTCAAAACATATAATTTTATAACTCAAATCTCAAAAAAAAATTTTTTTTTTTAAGTAATCAATATTTGACATAAACTCACCCTCAACTTGAACCATTTGAGGATGAGTTTAAGTCAAATTTATCATCAAAACTTATTGTTCCACATAATGATAATAAAATAGATAAATAAGTTTATCTAAATAAAAAAAAAAAAAATTATTCAATAGACCATCGAGTATCTAATTCATGATGAGCATATTAGGCAATTAACAAATAGCTCACTCACTAATTGGTAACTACTCTCTAGGGAAATCATAACACAAACTATGGTTAATGGTTATGTGTGCAAGACTCCCAGAAGTTCTGAGTGTCAGTTATTTTGTGATTAGCATTATTTTCAAACTTCTAAACAATCATATATCCGAGAAATGACTAAATGGTTCCAGTTGCAATAACCAAAACCAGTCTAATAATAACGGCGGTGACCTAATCACTGGATCACACCCACAATATGACTGCAATTAACGCCACTCACCTGAAACTCGTTATAATGCATTTTCCGTTTTTTCTCGAACTCTTTACGCTTCCGACGCGCTTCTTCAGACTCGTCCATGTCTTCATCGCTACTCTCACACGTCTCTGTACACTTTGGCGGCTTATTCATACTAGCGGCGAGTTTTGCCGCTAATATGTTCGCGTCTAGCTCGTCACTAGGCTCTGCGGCCTCACCATCCACTGTCTCCGAAAAAGGAGTCTTCGGCTCGTCTACCTTCATGTGACCATAATCTTTATTAGGAGGATGAAACGTTTCTATAATGTTCATTTCATCGAATCTTTGCTCTTTCGGCCGTTTGCTAGTAGACGGTGTCCCATCATGTCCATCTACGCTTCGCGACGACTTTAATATACCTTTAGAAGGCTTCTTCTGTAAATTCTGTGCCATTATTGTAACTTTATAGCCACATTTTATTACTCTAAGCTTAGAATTTAATATGAAATCGTTTTATTTTTTCTGCATAAGTGACAATTGAACAAATTCTACCAATCTTGACATTACAACTGACAGGAAGTCCGTTGATGTCTGATGTTGCTACATTGAATTACATGTTATTATTTCCTAAAAATAAATGATTTGTTTTGTTTTGATTTTTGTACTAACATTTTCTAATAGGACTAGTATATTAATATTCATTGGAAAGTGAAAATACACACTTGAATTTAATGAGATCTACTAGCATGTGAGTTTGCGATTGAATATCGAATGTTTAAGTCTTTTAAGCCGACTTTTAAGCCGATGAAGTGTGAAAGTATGAGACATTATCAAATGGTAACCATTCCCAAACCTCAAATTAGAAATATTTCAAGTCGTTATTTTCTAAATCAATCAAAATAGCCAATTTAAGTTATTTTGCGATCAAATATTATTAAACTTATCACTCGTTGAGTTTGATAATTGAGTGTTGAAATGAAATTTGAGAGCTACCCCACCCCAGCCTGCAAATTTATGATATTCGCAATAAAAAAATACTAATCGACAGATTTTAAATAGCTCAATTCAACTACGTAGCCCTTTCAAATTGCTCACCTTTAATTATTTAATTAAAACAAATAAAGTCCTTGAAAAAAATTTAATTTATCTGTATATTCAAACTTAATTTATCTTGTGATGTATACTATATTTCAAATTGCTCTAAGTTCTAAAATGCTGCTCAAGTTGCATTTGTAATTGCTCAAGTAGAGTTCTCACCAGCTCCACTTTCCTTAATTATTAAATAAATATAAATAGTTTGAATAAATTTCTAACCAAACAATAACCTACCCTACCCCAGAATGCAATGAAAAAAATACTAATCGATAGATTTTCAATATCTCAATTTAACTACGTACCCCTTACAAATTGCTCACCTTTAATTATTTAATTAAAAATAAATAAAGTCCTTGAAAAACTCCTTTTAAATTGCCTCCCCCATTGCACACCACTTTGATCGATTTTGGGCTATATTTATTCTAGCAATTTTTAGTTTTAGTCAAAAATTGAAAAATATCCAGCAAACATAATGAGCATGTATACTACTACTTATTTTGTTTTTTATCAAAGAAGAATACAGAGAAAATCCTTTGTAAACAGACATAAAGTTTCAAAATAAAGTTACCTTTTAGTCATGATTTGATTTTAGTATAAATTGAGCATAATGTATAAGTCAATAAATAATAAAAACACCTGATAATAGATGATGTTGTGCTTGGAGTATTACAGTTTCATTTCACTATGATGAGTAGAGCTCGGAATAGGTAGTTTAATTTTATGTACTTGCGATTTTGTGACATCAATAGTATGGATATGCCTGTGAAATCCCGGGGAACTTACTATTTTCAGAGATTGTAAAAATATTATATTGAACTTTCAAAATAGTATTTCAACTTTTAGCTTATTGTTGTAATAATAAGTTGTTAACATAAAATTTTACAATAAAAACGTAAAGAAACGAATAGCAACAATAACGCTAAGGAATGCAAAGTATGTGACCGCTTGCGCGTGCGGTGCACGCGGCACGCTTTCTTTATTGCTATCTCTGTTTTCGCTTTATAAATGGATTATGAATATGAAAAGAAATTCCTTGACACCCAGTAATGCCGAGAAAATAATAGTAGGTATTATTTTATAATAAACATGACGATGATGATTATGTTGGCGATCTTCAATTCGAAGACGAATAATTACAACATCGGAACAACACTAGTGCTTTAATGTTAATATAAATGTATATTTATTTTTAAATTTGATTTATATTGTAAACGTGCAATAAATATCTGTAATATCTGAAAATGATTTTTTTCCTTCTACTCACTCCTATAAACCTACAAATAAACAATAAGTGTAATTTTCATGATTATGTAAAATGACATAAGTGTGCTTTGACATTGCATTGCATTATTTAAGGTCCCGGAAATCACGCTGATTTTAGGTTTATCCATGTTATGCTTACGTTGACTTTATTTCTGCAAGTACATAAAATTAAACTACCTATTCCGAGCCCTAATGATGAGGTTATGAAACACTTGATTTTTTTTGCCTTGTGACTCGCGTTACTGTTTGCGCGCATGCGCAGCATTCACTTATCTATACGTTAAATTTATTCAAACAATTTATATTTATTTAATAATTATGGAAAGTGGAGCTGGTGAGAACTCTACTTGAGCAATTACAAATGCAACTTGAGCAGTATTTTAGAACTTTGAGCAATTTGAAATATTGTATACATCACAAGATATAGGAGTTTGAATATACAGATAAATTAATTGTTTTTCAAGGACTTTCTTTATTTTTAATTAAATAATTAAAGGTGAGCAATTTGAAAGGGGTACGTAGTTAAATTCAGCTATTGAAAATCTATCGATTAGTATTTTTTTCATTGCATTGTGGGGTAGGGTAGGTTATTGTTTGGTTAAAAATTTATTCAAACTATTTATATTTATTTAATAATTAAGGAAAGTGGAGCTGGTGAGAACTCTACTTGAGCAATTACAAATGCAACTTGAGCAGTATTTTAGAACTTTGAGCAATTTAAAATATTGTATGACATCACAAGATATAGGAGTTTGAATATACAGATAAATTAAATTTTTTTCAAGGACTTTATTTGTTTTTAATTAAATAATTAAAGGTGAACAATTTGAAAGGGCTACGTAGTTGAATTGAGCTATTTAAAATCTGTCGATTAGTATTTTTTTTATTGCGAATATCATAAATTTGCAGGCTGGGGTGGGGTAGCTAAATTTGAGGGTCATTGCACTCGCAATGGCCCTCAAATTGGTAATGTCCTGGAACCATGTTACTTTAATAGCTGCCTCCCATATCTGTTGATATTCCTTCCTATTGATATTTTATTATTATGCACTCTTTATGTACTATACGAAGTTCATAGACTCTGTCAATTATTTAAACATTGTACTTTGTGATAGTCTGTCTTCTTCTTCTTTTGAATATCAGCTAGTTCTGCCGATGTCAACGTCTTAAATTTTAAATTCGCCAGTCTTCAAATTGTCGTTGTGACGAATTTAATGATAAAAAAAATGTGGATGAGATGAAATGGGGACTGTCTCCCGAAAAAACAAAAAACGATCTTCGCCTATAATTATTAAAAAGGTCTATGCTATAATTACATAAATTGATATTTCAATTAATTGTTCTTTAGTGACGTACAGGACGTAGCCCATTCGATAAAAATAAAACGATACTCTCTCTCATAAGAGAAAGTATCTTATGTATTAAAAGAGACAAAGTTATTTTAGAAGTTTTAATTTAACCTACGCATTAATTACGTTTCGTTTGTCTGTTATTTTAAATTCGAATTTGAATACGGTATGTGTACCTAGGAGCGATAATGATTGAGTTGATGAGGCTAGTCTACGTAATAATGATGGTGCAAATGAAAGCATCACCTACTGTGGTTTTGTGTATTACATAGAAACCATGAAATAACTATACAGTTTTAGGTCTTCAGTAAACTAAAAAGTGCATGTAGCGTCAGATAATATAAAATTTCTCAACATACACATAACTTACTAGCTTTCGTCCGCAACTCCACCCGCGCGTATGTCGATTATCACGGTAAAATATAGCCAATACCTAAAGGTCATGGGCTCAGGCTGTGTTGTGCTGTGAAATTTTATTTAAATCGGTTCTATAGTTTTGCAGGGAAAGCCTTATTTATTTTTTCATCCCTAATAGTTCGTATTGCATGCCAATTTAGCGTTACATTGAAACCTTTTGAGAAATAACATTAACAACATCTCAGGCTATGTTACAAACAGCAGCTCCACGGTTGTTTAACACCAAAATAGATGAAGCCGGTTTACCAATCCAATTCAGATTATTGAATCAGATTACTAAATACAAATCATACTACTTAAAATTCCCCAAGACCGGGGTTATTGTCTTCAATAGAAAGCATGAGTAGAATTCGTGAATAGGGGTCACCATCCTCATTGTGAATGCAGACGATGCAGTATGGTGAAATGCTTCTTAATCATTGCGCTTGGGGTCTCGTAGTTATCAACGAAATACGACAACACGAATGCTTTTTACTTTAGGTTGGTCTTCTGTATAAGAGTAGGATCACTCCGGTCTACTCATGCTGAAATGAGCGTGCCGTAACTACAGAAGAGCGTAAATTATCCAAACGTCGATCAACGGAACGACTGCTTAACTAATGCCTATGCCACCTACGCTATGCCACCTTGTTACTTCGAATTTCGACTTGACACAAACTGTGTATACAGTGCATCACTATTTGTCATCTATTCGTTTGACAGGTCTGACCGTCTATTAATCGAGAATCAAACTGTCAAAATAGAATAAAATAAAAGAGTTTAGATATGGTTTAGATTAAAAAAAACAATTACTTTATGGTTTATTAAACACATTAAAGTGGTCCATTCAGTACGTAAATAGTTTCCTATCTATAACTTGTAATTTTTAACAAATGACAATGGTAGAAGACTCGAGTTTAAATTCAAACAAATCTACAAAGGTAAAACATCATAAGAATGATTCAATTTATTATCAAACATTCTACTGTATATTTTGTTGATCACAGTGTCAAGACTAATTTATTTAAAACAAAATGTTTTTTTACTTCTTTAGGCTAAGACAGCACGTCCTAAGGCCTTAAACTTATGGACAGAAGCTGATGTGCAAAAGTGGTTACGACGACATTGCAGCGATTATTATAATATGTACTGGGAGAGGTTTCATGAGGTAATGGATTTATTGAATCTTTATTCTCATGATAACAACTTACATTTCACTTCAGCAATGTATAAATATGTGATATAATACTGCAAATCCTTATGACGCCTATTTCGTACAAATATAAACCTTACATGTGAAATACTTAGCGAGTTAAGTTGAAGAAATGTAGGAAGCATAAGTGTAAAATAGGCTAGCTAAGTCCTGCGGTGTTACCAGCAGTTATTATTGTTATTTAGTCGAAAAAAAATTGACAAGTCATTATGTCTCCAGCTAAATACCAGTGTAAGTCCTGTTACAATCTGTTGAGCTTGTCCAGAGATTAGCCAGAACATTCTGATGCAAATACTATAGTTTCATATGCATTGAGTAAAAAAACTAAATATTGAAAATACAAACGGAATTTAATTTATTTTTGTGTATTTAATTTTTAAATTATTCTCCAGTTTAATTTGGCAAGTTTTTGTACTGTATGATGAACCATGCAGATAAACTGACATTTCTAGATGCATTTTACAACAATAAACAACACTGAAATTTAGTGCGATCTTGTTGTAATTTAACTTATAATAAAAGTCCATTTTATTCTTAATTTACAACTAAATATTAAAGGATTTATAAAGTTTTTGCCATCATTGTGGTCACTAAAAGTAAAGATTTGAAGCAATTTTTTTTTCTGATTAAATCAATAGACAATATTTATGTAGTAAATAAATGACTAACAATTTTAACTTTATTGAATAACTTGTTTTCTGTAATGCTAGTGATAAGTTATCTATTCCTTCTTCAGGAATAGTTATAGAGTTGATATATAAAAATTTTCATTTTCTGACCTTTTTGTTTGGTCTATCTTTTATTTACAATTAATTTCAATTTCATATAAGTTCTAATGGAAATTTTCTCTTACAGCATGATATAACGGGTAGGACTTTAGTCCGTATCAATGACAATACCCTGCTCCGAATGGGAATAATGAATAAAGAGCACAGAGAGGCAATTTGGAGGGAGATACTCAAATTGAGATTGAAGGCTGACATAGTAGAAATTAGAGATTTGGAGAGAAGACACAACTACTTCAACTATGACTTGTGACAGAAAAAGATCCATGATAGTAAAAGAAATGTTATTAAATGGCCTGTTTTAAAAGATCGACAAGAACAATGACTCGGTTTGCTAGGAACTCAATAATAATGACAATTTTGCTGCTCATTCCTATTGTGCCTTACATATTAAACATATATTTCTTAAGTACCTAGATAATATAATGTTGCTACACAAACAAAATTTCTACTAAACAGTAGATTTTTTAATGAGTTGTTCATGTATGTATGATGACATTCTATTATTTCAGAAAATATTTTAAAGTGTTGTCGAGTAATATTAGTGATGATATTGAATGTAAATATAATAAATAAATATATAATGCAACTTAGATTTTGCAGGAGTGAAACTCCACTGCCATTGCCTTGCATATCCGTCAGAAGTATAGTAAATATTGTATTAAGAATTTAAAACTACATACTTCAAAGCTTATATTAAAGTGCTAAACAATAAACTACTGTACAATGAATACGATTTATTAGTAGTAAAGTAGGTTGTTAATATTAAATTAAAAACTTTATAGGTTTTTAATTTTTGTTTTATTTACTGGAACAGTTCTTTTAGCATACACACACTAGGATAGATCTACAGACCCAGCAAAATTATGCCCAGTCAATGATTTAAGGGAGTTGCACCTAATATTGAGTTATGGAGAATTAGTATTCACTTATTGGGCTGGCTTGTTCCCATGTAACTTGGTCACCGGATTTGTATCAATCAAATGTTCTCCTTGATACAAACATTCTGCTTGTTTTTAGGGTTCCGTAGTTAATGACTCAGAACTTTTTCAACTTTAAAGCCCATTTTTTTTTTGTAGAAACAGGGCGTTTCCCCCTCTAAAAGTTAAACGGCTGGCTCGAAAAATCGGAAAAAATCATAATAACTTTAAACTTTTATGGTAAACTAGCGGTTTTTATAACTTTTTTATTTCAGAAGTTAGTCTGCTCGTAAAATGCACTCACTTGGAAAACTTATTACAAAATTAAAGAAACCATAAGTAAACAACGATTATCTATTGGACACGATTTTCAATCCACCTACCAATATGGGTGGCTACGCCAACCCTATTCTATGCGTGGCCTGACACGCACTTGCCCTAATTTTTTTAATAAACCTCTGGTAAAAAATAGAGGTAATTGTTAGGGGCAAGAGTGAAAGAACAAGATGAAGTAAGAATTATTATATTTTGACCTACAAGGGTTTAATGTAATTGTTATCTAAATACCTGTTAAAGCAAGTATCTAACCCATTAAATTTTTGACTACACGCATAGTGTAGTGATTTAAGTAATCATCCCGCTGCTTCTTACTGCTCCGTATCGTACCCCCGTCAGGCCTCCGTCACTCCATGTACTTGCGCGCTATAAGTGCCTACCGCCCAGCCGAGCGGTCTCGGGCCGCCGACGGCTCAAATTCAGTGCGGTTTTCACAAGCGAAGCGCGCGAACGCCGTTCAATTTTAATAGTGCTGTTCGTTCGTACGCGTATTACGATGCCGTGTGGTGCCTTATGTGCTATAAATGGGTGTAAATAAGTTATAAATGATAAAATTTTTAACTGCCACATAAAAGTCAGAACATATTCACAGTTCTCAATAACATAGATAAAAAGTTATGTTAATTTAATTTTATCGAAGAGGCAGCCCTGCGATTACTGTGGAATCGCGCGGTGCGAAGCAATCACTGCTGTACGCTTGAGCATTTAGGCGCATTTTAGCATACAGTGGTTGTTGACGCGAGGGAGTAGGCAATTATCGTAATAGGTATTGGAAATTTTCTACTGAGTGAAGTATCTGTTACGTAGTAACTATTCAGTAATCTGTGCCCCCGTACACGGCACACCTTGTGAAATTCAGAAATTATTGTGTTCAGAGTAGGTTTTTTAGGGTTCTGTAGCCAAATGGCAAAAAACGGAACCCTTATAGATTCGTCGGGATGTAAGGAGGCACACACCATCTTTTGCCCTCAAGCCAACCTCACCTGCACGCGGTACGTCCTGCTGATCGACGAACGAGGCTCTGGCGACCGACTAATGGCGGTATAACCATCCAAATACGTGCAGCTAAATACCACAGACCGGTGATAGGCAGCAGCATCACCGGTAAAATAAGCTGTACCCTGCGATCGCCAACCCGCCTGCCCAGCGTGGCGATTATGGGTATATCCTCCCATGCAGATGCAACTAAGGCCACGGCCCCCAGTTCCCGGTAGCCCCACTATTCCTGGTTATGGTGGCGACCACGGTAACGGTGGGGCAGGGGGTGCTAAGAATCTCCGGGTTACGGGAGGCCACCACAACCGACTGACCCTGGCTACTTACAATGGACGCACGCTACGGCTAGACTCGCATCTGGCACAACTAGAGGTAGAACTTGGGAAAATTAGGTGGCACATCCTCGGGTTATGTGAAGTCCGAAGAGAGGGGGAGGACACTATAACCCTCGAGTCAGGCCACCTAATGTACTTCCGAGAGGGAGACCAACAATCCCAAGGTGGCGTGGGGTTTCTGGTAAACAAGTCAATATCCAACAACGTTGTAGAAATTTCCAGTGTGTCGAACAGGGTAGCGTACCTCATCATCAAGCTCACTGAGAGGTATAGCCTCAAAGTTGTGCAAGTGTACGCACCGACCTCGGCGCACACGGATGACGAGATGGAGGAAATGTTCGACGACATTTCGAGGGCCCTCCTCTTTACCACTAAGACCCACTACAACATTGTTATGGGTGACTTCAACGCTAAAGTGGGAGTACAGATTTGCAGCGAATCAGTAGTAGGATCCTATGGACTTGGAGTCAGGAATCATAGGGGGCAAATGCTAGTTAACTTCCTCGAACGGGAGGGGCTCTTCTTGATGAATTCGTTTTTCAAGAAACAGTCCCAACGGAGGTGGACGTGGCAAAGCCCCGACGCTATGACTAAAAATGTGATTGACTTCATCATGACGAACAAGAGGCACATATTCAGAGACGTCTCAGTGCTTAATAGGTTTAATACCGGAAGCGATCACCGACTTGTCCGAGGCTCTCTGAATATCGACTTTAAGGCTGAATGTGCCCGCTTGATGAAGGCCAGGCTCCGACCTACTCTGCTACAGACCATTGTAGGATCTGAAGCGTTCCAGTTAAACCTGAAAAACCAATTCGCTGCCGTGGAAACCACAACAGACGTAAACCAGAACCTCAAAAATGTGGTCGAAATCCTCAGGGAGGAAGGCGCGAGATTCTGCGAATTACAGCGTAAAGGCAAGAAGTCGAAACTTTCGGAGGAGACTCTAAGGTTGATGAGGGAACGGCGTGAAAACCCACCCGTCACTTCGTCGGCAAAGAGGAGGCTGAACAGAGAAATTAGTAGGCTCGTACGACACGACCTCCGGTGCTTCAATACTCTCTCCATCAAAAGAGCAATTGAGCAGAATCGGGGGTCAAAAGTGTTCGTACAACCTCTGGGAAGAAGCCAACTGACGAAGTTGACCACAACAAGTGGAGAAGTTGTTGCCTCAAAACCGGTGGTCCTTTCGGAAGTGGAAAACTTCTATAGCCGGTTATACGCTTCGCATGCTTCGCGACCTGATCCCGAAAATGAGGACACCAGAGCTGCATTAAGGCGCCACTATACCGAAGACCTGCCGGAAGTCAGCACTGATGAAATCGAGATGGCTCTTAAACAGCTTAAAAATGGAAAAGCCTCTGGAGAGGATGGTATTACATCAGAGCTCTTAAAAGCTGGAGGTAAACCCGTACTGAGGGAGCTCCAAAAGCTCTTCAACACTGCCCTCTTTGAAGGGAGAACTCCGGAGATGTGGAGTAGAAGTTTGGTCGTGCTGTTCTTCAAAAAAGGTGATAAGACCTTGCTGAAGAACTATCGACCCATTTCCCTTCTAAGCCACATTTACAAGCTGTTTTCAAGAGTCATCACGAACCGTCTTGCGCGAAGACTCGACGAATTTCAACCACCGAAGCAGGCCGGATTTCGGAGCGGATATGGCACCATAGACCACATCCACACAGTGCGGCAGATTATACAGAAGACCGAAGAGTATAATCAGCCACTGTGTCTAGCATTCGTGGACTATGAGAAGGCCTTTGACTCGGTTGAGATCTGGTCTGTTCTGGAGTCCCTGCAGCGTTGCCAGGTAGATTGGCGATACATCCAAGTGATGAGATGTCAGCCATACCATTGCATCGAGGAGTGAGACAAGGGGACATTATTTCCCCGAAATTGTTCACTAATGCAATGGAGGATATGTTTAAGACGCTGAACTGGAAAGGACGTGGCATTAACATCAATGGCAAATACATCTCTCACTTGCGATTTGCGGACGACATCGTCATAATGGCAGAGACACTGCAGAACCTGCAACAGATGGTGAACGACCTAGCTGATTCTTCTATGCGCATCGGCCTACGGATGAACTTGGATAAAACCAAGGTCATGTTCAATCAACATGTACAACCGGAACCGATTGCAATACACGGTACCGCTCTCGAGGTTGTTCAAAAATATGTCTACCTTGGGCAGACATTGCAGTTGGATAGGAATAACCTCGAGGACGAGTTGAATAGAAGAATTCAGCTGGGTTGGGCGGCGTTTGGAAAGTTACGTCGAGTCTTCTCATCGTCGATCCCACAGTGCCTAAAAACGAAAGTTTTTAACCAGTGCGTCCTACCTGTCATGACATACGGAGTCGAAACGTGGACACTTACGGTGCGGTTGGTCCACAAGCTCAAAGTTGCTCAGCGTGCAATGGAAAGGGCTATGCTCGGCGTTTCTCTGAGGGATCGTATCAGGAATGAAGTTATCCGTCAGAGAACTAAAGTCATCGACATAGCCCACCGGATTAGCAAGCTGAAGTGGCAATGGGCTGGCCATATTAGCCGCAGAACTGATGACCGTTGGGGTAGAAGAGTTCTGGAGTGGAGACCGCGTCTCGGCAAACGTAGTGTAGGACGCCCACAAGCCAGGTGGAGTGATGATTTGCGCAAGATGGCTGGCAGGAGCTGGATGCGAGAAGCCCAAAATCGATCAAAGTGGTGTGCAATGGTGTGCAAGATTTTTACATAAAAATAGAAAAAAAAACAATACATTTAGGGGGTCCCCAATGGGGACCCCCTAAATGTATTGTTTTTTTGATTTTTGAGAATTTTTAAGAATTTTTGATTTTCAGTTCCAAGTATGGGGACTCCCCATACTTTGAACTGAAAATCAAAAATTCTTTTTTCATCAAACCTATACGTGTGGGGTATCTATGGATAGGTGTTCAAAAATGATGTTGAGGTTTCTAATATGATTTTTTTCTAAACTGAATAGTTTGCGCGAGAGACACTTCCAAAGTGGAAAAATGTGTGTCCCCCCCCTCTAACTTCTAAAATAAGAGAGTGATAAATCTAAAAAAAATATATGTTGTACATTACCATGCAAACTACCAACGAAAGTTGGTTTGAACGAGATCTAGTCAGTAGTTTTTTTTTAATACGTCATAAACCGTAAACCGCAATTTACCTTTCATTCAATCAATACACTATTATAAGATGAATGTATAAATGATGTTACTTGTTGCTACAGAACCCTTCATGGGCGAGTCCGACTCGCACTTGGCCGCTTTTTTTATGTACGTTTCGTACATGCATGTCTTCTTCTTCTTTTGATGAAATTGCAACCAGCCGAATATCGGCTATTTCTGCCAATGTACTTGACATTAACGTCTTCAATTGTAAAGTCTTCTAGTCGTCGTCGTAATAAATTTAATGATAAAAAAATGTGGATGAGATAAAATGGGGATCGTCTTCCGAAAAAACAAAAAAACGATCTCTACATGCATGTCTAAAAAGGGTATACAGAACCAATTAAAGAATACTCACGTCACCTATGACCAACAGCTTTAGAAAGGAGGTTTTGGCCTACTATAGCAGATTGGGCTAGATGGGTTGTTACAGTTTCTAACTTTTTAGGGTTCCGTTGCCAAATGGCAAAAAACGGAACCCTTATAGATTCGTCATGTCTGTCTGTCTGTCTGTCTTTCTGTCTGTCTGTCTTTCTGTCTGTCTGTCTTTCTGTCTGTCTGTCTGTCCGTCCGTATGTCACAGCCACTTTTCTCCGAAACTATAAGAACTATACTGTTGAAACTTGGTATGTAGATGTATTCTGTGAACCGCATTATGATTTTTACATAAAAATAGAAAAAAAACAATACGTTTTGGGGGTCCCCATACTTGGAACTGAAACTCAAAAATTTTTTTTCATCATACCCATACGTGTTTGATCTATGGATAGGTCTTCAAAAATGATGTTGAAGTTTCTAAAATCATTTTTTTCTAAACTGAATAGAGACACTTCCAAAGTGGAAAAATGTGTGTGTCCCCCCCCATGTAACTTCTAAAATAAAAGAGTGATAAAAATAAAAAAAAATATGATCTACATTACTATGCAAACTTCCAACGAAAATTGGTTTGAACGCGATCTAGTAAGTAGTTTTTTTTAATACGTGATAAATAATAAACCGCAATTTACATTTCTTTCTATCAATACATTATTAATTAAAATCGATCAAAGTTACAACGAACTACAAAAACTTTTATATGATGTTACTTGCTGCTACGGAACCCTTCATGGGCTAGTCCGACGCGCACTTGGCCGCTTTTTTTGTTTTATAACTATGTTGACTTGTGTAATGTTGGCCGCGTTATATATAAAAAAAATGTTTTCTCCCTAAGATGTCTCCTACGACATCCACGAAAGGAATAGGTGGTGATATTCGTTTTATTAAAATCTTAATACGTCACCACATCACACTTAACAAAAATCATTTTTTTTATCTTTCACCATTTACCTTGTTACGTTTATTTTTTGACGCAAAGTAGACTCAGTGCGTTAAGTTTTTTTTACATATATTTCAGCCTACCAAAGTGACTATCCTCATTGTGAGGGTAAGCAATGTAGGTATCATGGTGACCCACACCACGGCCGCCTTGTCAGATGTTTCTGAAACATTTTGCCGGCCTCTGAAAGCCGAGAGAATGATGCAGAATGAATGGGCCACCGGTCTCATACTCAGCAACGAAATACGACAGCAAGAATGCTGTCATTATAAGAATGGCATCCTGTATGAGGGTAGTACTGCCCCGGTCGAGCCGGCCCATTCGTACTGAACTCAGAGTTTCTCTACTACCTAATTAATATCGGTGTCAGTGATAGATTTTAATCGAATGAACACAGTAGGATATATTTTTTTTGTTACCTAACTGATGCCCAAAGTAAAACATTACTGGGTATACGTACAATATGTGTATTTTTTTTTATATTCCTCTTGGGAAGATCAAGTAAGCTCAATATTAATTCTGGTTATATTTTTGCTACTAAATCTCCCACTCCAAACTTTGCATCTGTATTATTCTAATCTACAAAGTGTTAGTACGTAGAGCTGTTACTATGGGTAGATATTATACAACTGATACATACATACTTTTTATAAATACACACATATTATACACAGAAAACACCTAAATTTCGAATCAAATATTTGCAGATCATACAAATATTTGATCCGAGCTGGGAATTGAGCCCAGGACCTCAAGCAAAGCAGTCGCATACGCTATCATCGGGCCACCGAGGAGCGCCACCTTTAAGTCTAATACTTTCTATTGTTTCACAGGAATCAACAAATTGTTTTTAATTTATGATTTATCTAACCAGACAAAAACTTACATGATTATGTCCACACATACCGATGTAGAATCATGTTTAGACATACGTATGTTGAACTAAGACTGCACGGTTGGCCTAGTGGATTTCGAGGTTACCACTCCGCTTTCAACTGTGCTAAGTGTTGTGGGTTCCAATTCCACATCGGGCAACACTTTCTGTGATTTACAAATTGAGTCTGGGTGTTCTTTAAGTCCGTTTCGTGTATGCTTGTAAAGTCCCTCGCGTCAGAGTATGTAAGTATGTGCCTAATGCGGTGTTGTCTTTTAACAAACACATATTACTAGTATTATAAAATATGCTGAAATTATTGTTTACCCTTTTAGCCGAAGAAAAATATGGATCCACACTTGCCTATTAATGTATCAGACATTCAACGGAAATATTCATCATCGTAACATAGCCGACACTTCTTCGTAATCTCCTGATTCATAGATCGACATGAAGAATTGTCGAAGGTTTTCCTGAATGAATACAAGTGTAGAACACATCGAGTGTAATGATCTAAATATAACACCAGTTAAAGCTTAAGAAAGCGATTTACGGAATGATTCATTTAAAGATTACAAGATTGCTCAAGACTTAGTAATATCCTTATGGTGATTTTCGACGAAAATAATTCAAAAGAACTATAACTACTACACAGAAGATGTTCAAGAACATTATCTCAAGGTAGGTAGAACCACGCTGATTTAATCTAATCTTTAATCGGGGCGGTAGTACCCTCTCACAGAAGACTTACCTAATGACTACAATTTACATATGTGCTGTCGTCTTTGCGAGGCCTCCATTGTGCAGAAGCGGCAATAGCAATTTCTATCTGACTCACTCAGGATGATGACCACATATTCTCATAGTAGCCTTTAATAGTTCACTGTGGCACATTATACCTCTTCCTAGAGATTTTGGCCTACTAAAATATGTAAGTAAGTAACAAGTATTAGTGTAAGTGGTTCTTGCTTATATTTTTACGACCCCGTGGTTTTCGTCATAATGTCGAAATTCACGACACGAATAATCCTAATAGACGAGCTTTCAAAAATAACTAACTACAAAGTTATAAAGACAACTCTCGCATTAGCAATATGCATATTGTGTCGCAAGGGACTTTGCAAACATATACGTAACAGACACAAAAAACACCCAAACTCAGAACAACAATTTATGAATCACACAAAGTGTTGTCCTATGTGGCATTTAAATCCACAACACTTGACGGAGTAGAAAGTGGCGTGGCGACTGCTTGAACCACTAGTCCGACCGTGCAGTCGGGTGACAAATGAGATAACATTAACATTTTCCAAACAAACTCAAAATCTAGTTAAAACAGCATTGGCACTAAAGATATTATAGTATCATTAAACTAGAATCTTCAGTAGCAGTTTAACCAACGTTACAGATCAAAGAATAATATAATTCCACGCCAGGGCAGTTCTCCACAAACAATCACTTTATCATCATTAGGAACACTTCACTGGAATAGTGTACGTGCTCCATTAAATTAATTTGGCAGGGCTCTGTTTTCAAATTAATTCCTAATAAATGGACGCAGACAGACCTACTCAGATTGTTTTCGCGATCTTGCTTAAAATATCTCAACATCAATACGTAATTCGTTTAGAACATAGTATATGTTTTAAAACGAGTTTTTAATTATTATCTATCAACAACCCATAATGTCTAACTGCTGGGCTATTTTCTTGCAGGAAAGGGTTTAGGCCATACGTCCCCGCACGCTGACCGAGTGCGGGTTGGGGAATGGCAGTACATGTGGGCTTCGGCTCCCGGGCAAGGCCTGGTCCAGCGGGGTGGGCGTTTCCGCCGGTTCCCCTGCTGGCTCTTCGCTCTTCGGAGCAAGGAGGAGGTTAACCTCGTTAAAAAACCGAAGGTGGGACCCTTCATGGGTCGGAGTTTCTCCCGCTAGTAGCGGTGGAGAAAGGAGGGCGGGCTCGGCGTGTATTCACATTACCACCGAGCAGGCAGGGTGACGTAGTCTTCCTGCCACCGTCGGCATAGCGTAGCCCCGAGAAGAATGCTCTGATCGGGGGCGTGGGCCTTGGCTTAACCGCCTGGACCGCGAGGAAGAAAACCTCTATAAAAAATCACCCCGAATCTCAAGCTCTGGTGCGTGGCCAGGGGATGCATGGCTGATGGGAAGTTCAGTTGCGAACGCACTCCAAGCCGAGGCACCTGCGGACCCCTCGGTTTGGCTAAAAATTTACGCTTGCCCGGGTATTGGGGGATCTCTGCCCGGGTCGACCTTGTATTTCTCCCCCTCTCGTGGGTCTAATTATGGATATTGTTAACTCTTTTAAAAACTCAAATGAATCGGAAAACCAAACCAACAACGAAACGGCAAGCACAATGGCAATCGAATGCACGACGGACGTAAGTAAGGAGATGGAGAAGGAGGGCACCTGCAAGGGCAGCTCTTCGGGAGTGGACGAAATCGCGTCCATAGAGGAGAGGGTGTTGCTGGACACGCCCATCTTGGAGGGGCTCCCAATAGTCGAACAGACGACTGGGAGCCGTAGAGTGTCGGAGCGCCTGCGCTCTAAGACTGCCGCGGCGGACACGGACAGCTCGGTGCCAATGGAGTTGGAGCCGACTGACGTCCGCAGGAAGCGCGAGCTCGCCGGGAATGATGACGGTGACGCATGTCAGCCGAAACGCAGAACGGCGTCACCCTCACCGGTCCCAGGCCCGTCTTTAAGCCGGAGACCTACCGGCGCAACAGGGCGGATAAGGAGGCAAAGGCGGAGGAGGAGATTGAAGATCTCCTTCAGAGGGTCAAGGAGCTGATGACGACGGCGGGAGACGTACCGCAGGCTCCTCCCTCCGTGCAGGATAGGGCGAAGGCGGCGGTGGACGTGATCCGCCGAGTGGCCACCAAGTCCACTAACCTGAAGGGCTCCTTCGTTAGGGCCCTTAAGGACTCCTCCTCCGCCATCACGGGGGCCGTAGACGAGCTCGTCGGAGACGTGGCTCGTCTGCAGGCGGCAAATGACCGCTTGACGGCGCAGGTGGCCGAGCTCGGGTACAAGTTCGCCTGCTTCCAAGCGAGTCATCCCGAAATGGTGGCCACTGCCCTGCCCCAGCCTGCCCCAGCCCCAGCCAATGCGGCAATGCCTGACGCCCAGCTGCGCCAGGTGCTAGTCGCGGTGGGGCACATGCTGGACGGTCGCCTGGCTGATCTGAAGGCAATGCTACCTCCACCCCCAGTAGTACGTCCGCCGCTGGCATCGCAGAGGCCGAAGGCTGCGGCGGCGCCGACCGAACTCCCCGTTGAGAGAGGTCCGGTGTCGTATGCGGCGGCGGCCTCTGCCCCGGCCCCTGAGGCTCCCCAGAAACAGGGGAAGGGGGCCAAGGCGCCGGCGAAAGCGCCGGTGAAGGCGCCGGCCCAGACGCCAGCAAAGGCGCAGGCAAAGGCGTCTGCCAAGGCGCCAGCGAAGGCGCAGGCGAAGGCGCCAGCCAAGACACCGGCCCAAGCGCCGGCAAAGACAAGGCTAGAAGCGGTGCCGGAAACAGGAGAGAAGTTCCCCCCTCTCCCCACTCCAACACCCCTGCCGGGCCCCTCCACATCTGCCGCCGATAACGAGAGCTGGCAAGTCGTGGGGAACTCGAAGAGGCGCCAACAGCGGCAGAGGCAGCGGGCCAGAAGGGCCGCCGAAAAGGCAGCCGAAGCCTCGCAGCCGCCGCCGGTGGTGGCAGCGGCCACCAAAAAGAAGCCGCGAAAACTACAGCCGCCCAAAACCGCGGCTGTAGTGGTGACCGTCACACCGGAGGCGGCCAGTGGCGGACTGACCTATGCGGCTGTCTTCCAAAAGGCCCGGGCCAGTCTTGCCAGCGAGTTTGGACCGGCAGGGGTCAGGTTGCGCCGCGCCCAGACGGGAGCTCGAGTCCTCGAGTTCCCTGGGGCAGAAGGCGCAAAGACGATGGACAAATGTGCCGAGACGCTGAGGGGCATGTTTGCCGAGCTGGATGGCGTCAAGATCGCCAGGCCCACGAAGTGCGCGGAGCTGCGTATTTCGGGCCTGGACGATTCTGTGACGGCCGAAGATGTCCGCGATGCAATCCGGGAGAAGACCGGCTGCAGCGCGGATAACATTAGGGTCGGCACCATCCGCCCCGGTCCAGGCGGGCTAGGCGCTGCATGGGTCAGCTGTCCCGTTTTGGGCGACGCCGGAGCTATCCTCGTCGGCTTTGTGAATGCCAGGGTTACGGTCCTGGCTGCGAGGCCGATGAGGTGCTTCAAGTGCCTAACCGCCGGACACACTCGCTCCAAATGCGAGAGTTGTTTCGACTGCAGCAGTCTGTGTTACCGTTGCGGTCGACCGGGGCACAAAGCGGCAGAATGCTCTGCCGCCCCTCATTGCCCGGTGTGTGCGGCGGCGAACAAGCCCGCCAACCACCAGATCGGGCAGGGGGGCTGCAAGCCTCCCCGCGCGTCTCGGCAAGCGCCAGAGGCCAGCCTATCGATCCAGGCTGCCTCCGATGTCACTAGTGCGTCGGCACCGACGCCCATGGAGGAGGTTGTAGAGACGAACCCTTAATGGATCAAGTCTCCAACCTTCTCGTCCAGACGAACTTGAACCACTGCGCCGCAGCGCAGGATCTCCTCCTGCAAACCATGGCGCAGTGGTCGGTCGGTGTGGCCGTAGTCGCAGAGCCCTACTTCGTCCCTCCCCGTCCAAACTGGATGGGTGACCGGGACGGCTCCGTGGCAGTCGTCGGCTCCACGGCGGCTGGTTCCCCGCCCTTGTCGCTCAAAGACAGGGGCACGGGATATGTTGCCACCGAGTGGGGGGGGGATCACCGTTTACGGTATCTACTTCTCCCCCAATAAGAGTTTGAGCGACTTCGAGGTCTTCCTGAACAACCTGGAGACCTCGATGCGGCAACTAGCGTCTGGGCGCGTCCTCGTGCTGGGGGACTTCAACGCCAAGTCCATTGCGTGGGGTTCCCCGGCGACGGACGCCAGGGGCAAGGCCGTAGAGGAGTGGGCGGCCTCGGTGGGCCTCTGTCTATTGAACAGAGGCTCCACCAACACGTGCGTGCGACAACAGGGAGGGTCGATAGTGGACCTTTCGTTCGCTACCCCTGCACTCGCCGCACGTGTACAGAACTGGCGTGTCCTGGATGAGGTTGAGACGCTCTCGGACCATTTGTACATCCGATTTGAGCTCTCCCGGTCCCAGGACGCCAGTAGGGGTCACGCGGCGCGGCGTCCCTCCCGCTTTCCGCGGTGGTCTGTCGCCAAGCTCGACAGGGACTTACTGGAGGAGGCGGCCATTCTTAACTCTTGGCTGCCTCCGCAGGCCCCGGCCGAAGAGGTCAACGTGGGGGCTGGTCGCTTCTGCAGTGCGATTACGCAGATCTGCGACGCGGCCATGCCCCGCGTACGTGGGCGTCGGCCTCCAAGGAAGGAGGTCTACTGGTGGTCCCAGGAGTTGGCGGCCCTCCGTGCGGCCTGTGTTCGTGCCCGGAAGTGCCTCACTCGTAGTCGGCGACGCCACCGCGGGGTCGGTGAGGAGGTGGACCGGCTTCAAGAGGAATACCGTGAGATCCGGCAAACTCTGAAGCTGGCCATCTGCCGCGCCAAAGAGGAGAGCCGCAAGGAGATGCTGGAGAGTCTCGAGCGTGACCCCTGGGGTCGGCCCTATCGTGCGGTGCGCAAAAAGCTCTGCGCGGGGGGCCTGCCCCTCACGGAGACTCTCCAGCCCAGCTTCCTGCAGGAAGTGGTCGAGGGCCTATTCCCACAGCGGGCGGAGCACACGCCCCCATCGATGGCCGTCATGGCCGGAGGCGACGACGAGGGCGAGGCTGATGTGCCGCCCGTCAGGGAATCAGAGGTAGGGGCGGCTGCTCTAAGGATTCGATCCAAGAACACCGCCCCCGGGCCAGACGGGGTACCTGCCCGAGTGCTGGCCCGAGCCCTCGATCATATGTCGGACCGCCTCAGGGGAGTGTTAGACGCTAGTCTGGCGTCCGGACGCTTCCCTGAGTGTTGGAAAAGCGGGAAGCTGGTTCTGCTCCAGAAGCCAGGTCGGTCTGCCGACTCGGTCGCGGCCTATAGGCCCATCGTGTTGCTGGACGAGGCGGGTAAGCTGTTCGAGAGGGTGCTCCACGCCCGCATCGTCCGGCACCTGCGCGAGGTGGGCCCCGATCTGTCGGACGCCCAATTTGGATTCCGGGAGGGGCGTTCGACGGTCGACGCAATTCTGCGTCTGAAGGCCGCGACCGAACAGGCGGTGGGCTGCGGCGACGTGCTGTTGGCGGTGTCGTTGGACATCGCCAACGCATTCAATAGTCTGCCATTCAGCTGCATCAGGGCCGCACTCCAGTACCACGGAGTGCCACAGTACCTGAGGCGGCTAGTGGCAGACTATCTGACGGAGCGTACTGTCATGTACGAGGACCGAGAAGGAGTCTTGAGACGTCGGGCCATGTCGTGCGGTGTTCCACAGGGGTCTGTCCTCGGACCACTCCTGTGGAACATGGGATACGATTGGGTCCTGCGAGGGCGTCTCCCCCCCGGGGTCGGTGTAATTTGCTACGCCGACGACACTCTTGTGACAGCCCGGGGGGCGACCTTCGAAGAGGCGGCACGCCTGGCCACCACAGGAGTCTCCCTGGTGGTCGGGCGCATTGAGGCGCTGGGTTTGCGGGTGGCCCTAGAAAAGACGGAAGCCCTACTTTTCCATGGGCCCCGTCGTGGTCCACCCACCGGCGCCTCCATCGAGGTCAACTCGGTCCTCGTACCGGTCCGGGCCCACTTGAAGTATCTGGGTCTGGTCCTCGACGGTAGGTGGCTCTTCGACGAGCACTTCCAACAGCTTGCTCCGAAGCTGATCGGCACTGCCTCCTTCCTTTTGCCCAATCTGGGAGGAGCCAGTGTCGCCACGAGGCAGCTGTACACGGGGGTTGTCCGGTCTATGGCACTCTACGGTGCACCGGTGTGGGCGGCGGCTCTGACCGAGCAGAATAGGGCGCGCCTCAGGCGGCCGCAGAGAACTCTGGCGGTCAGAGCCATACGGGGTTACCGCACCGTATCGACGGAGGCGGCGTGCGCCCTGGCCGGAACACCCCCGTGGGATTTGGAGGCGGAAGTGCTCGCCGACGTTTATCGGCGAGTGGCTAACTACCGGGCGGAGAGTGGTGGAGTTGGACCTCCACCCGAGGACGTGCGCGAGTGGCGCGAAGCCGCTCACCGAGCCACGATGGCTCGCTGGTCGGTCCGGCTGGAGACTCCACGTGCTGGTTTCGCCACCGTAGAGGCGCTTCAGCCGGTCATCGGCGAATGGGCAGTGCGGCAGCACGGGACCCTTACCTTCCGACTGACGCAGGTTCTTTCCGGGCATGGTTGCTTCGGAAAGTACCTGCACTCGGTCGCCAGGAGGGAATTGAGTCCCACCTGCCACCACTGCGACTGCAGTGAGGATTCGGCTCATCACACGCTGGCGGTCTGCCCCGCATGGGAGACGCAGCGCCGGGTCCTCACTGCAGTAATCGGAGAGGATCTCTCGCTTCCGGCCGTCGTTCGTTCCATGGCCGGCAGCGAGAGCTCATTTACCGCGGTCGCATCCTTCTGCGAGGACGTAATCACGCAGAAGGAGGCGGCGGAGAAGGCCCGGGAGGACGACATCCAATCGGACCAGATTCGCCGCCGGCGACTCGGGCGGCGGAGGCGCGAACATCTGCGCCTCATGCCGCCTTGAGTGTGGCCGTGGGTGGACGGGACGGGTTTTCCCTCCACCCGCCCTATGTGGCCAGCCGCGAGGAGGCGGCGTCGGTGTGTGCCGGACGCCGCCTAAGAGAGGGCCGTCAAACCAAGACGGTGCCCGCATCAGGAGCGGGCAGGCGCTGGAGAAGTTCAGAAGGAGATCTCACCCTGGACTTCTCCTCCTCCTACGCGGAGAAGCGCGGAGAGGGCACACTGTGTGGTTTTTTGTCGGTTCAAGTCCGACACACCACCCCGCCGTAACCCCCGGTGGGGTGACGGTCCATGATGATTTTCCACACATAAAAAAAAATAAAAAAAAATGGCAATACATGTGGGCTACGTAATCTTGCCGTTGGATGTTTTAAGCCTCCAACTACGCTTCACGACTGCTATTCAATGATAACAACCGGGACCGACTGCTTAAAGTGACCTCCGAATCACCAAAACGCTCATAACATATCATACCACAAACGGTCACCCATCTAGGTACTGACCTCACCGACATTGCTTACCTTCGGTGACTGTTTCCAATTACCTACGCCATGAGTACATATTTCTAGTTAATTAACGTTTTTTTATCTACTTTTATAAACAATAATAAAAGATTTTACGTCGCCAATCACTTGAAAGCGACATGATCAATTTGGTTGATGATTTTTAGGGTTCCGGAGTATATCACTCGGAACCCTTATAGATTCGTCATGTCCGTCTGTCCGTCCGTCCGTCCTCTGCTGAGCGTCCAAACGGTAAGTGCTAGAAAGATGAAACTATGCATGAATATGTGTTGTAATTACGTCGACAAAGTGCGACAATAAAATTATGAAAATATTTTTATTTGGGGTACCTCCCCTACACGTAAAGTGGGGATGTAATTTTTTTCTGACGGATACCCCATCACGCGGAGTATCATTAAATCAATAGGTCTTTTAAAAACAATAAAGGGTTTGCAAGACGATTTTTTGATTTAGGTATTCGTTTGAAGTAAATAGAAATTCCACTTTAAAGGGCACTTTTTTATAAAACAGGCCCTGGAACTGGAAAAATTCATGATGGTGGTCCATATAATGAACTTTGAAGGAAAACTGTAACGGATCATTCAAGAGTTATAGAGACTTAACTTCTAAAATGCGCCATACAAAATTAACGCATTAATACGTGAACATAATAATTAGGTATCTATTGGATACGATTTTAAATCCATGTACCATTATGGGTGACTGAGGAACCCTTTCCTGTGCGTAGCCTGACATGTACTTGGCCGATTTTTAAAATGTTATAACGTACTTAGCTTTTACCACTGAGATGTACATATGTTTCATTGAAATACAAGTGGATCAATGGATGTCACCCTCGCCGTTGCTCGCCTGATGTCAATTTAATCCATCAAGTTAACATGCTTTTGTAGATTCCATTCAATAATATGCCACTCTCTGCAAAATTTCACCTAGATCGTTCAGCCATTCTGAGGTGGCGAAGTAGGACAGTACCCTTCACGTGGATTTAGGTAGGTATTGGTTTTAACACTAGATGTGGGCTAGTGTTAAGATAAAACAAACTGGTAAGAAACGGAACATCGCAAGACTATACAAAAAAACAGCAAAACCTCTAAGTTTTGCTGTTTTTTTGTATTTCACCTACATGTTAATAATATTTTTTATTCATTTAAACCAACTTTAATTAAACGCAGGAGATTTAGGAGAACGGTATTTAACTCATGAGGATTAATCTGACAGTTTTTTCGCAAGCTTTCTAGAACTATTAAATAATAAATAACAAGTTTCTCTTTTGCAATTATTCTTGGCATGTAAGTATATAAAATATCTACATAATAATATAATGTATCCATATGCACCTATGCGAATGACCTGCCAACATTGGGAATATTTAAAGTCATAAAATTGGCATCTTTGTCGATCATTAAAATTAGGTATGTCAAGGATTTGTATAACGTTCATTTATTAATCTAGAACATTATAATTAAATAAAAAAGTTCTGTTTAAAAAAACAAAACATTAGTAGTGCATAACAAATTTTGGTGAATTCAAGTTTTTGAGTACAAAAGCTCTATTTTTTGTTGCGCTTGCTACGTCTATGCATCCATTAGGAATTGAAAAATGTTTGAATTTAAATATTTATATGACTATTTACGTTTATTACTGTTGCTTGTTTATTAAATGTTTTCTGAATCGGTTTACAGTGTACCAAATCCTGAATTTTATTGTGTCAGTCAGCCCTCAGTGGCCGCAGTCATAGTTGGTCGTTGCGCGAGGGTAAACGGTCGCGCTCGCCACCACTAATCTTTTCCCGCCAATTGTTTTGCCGTCTGTTCTAAGTGTTGTGAATGATCCAAAGAGTTTAAATAGAAGTTTATTAATTTACATAAGTGGTTTATGGTTTAATATTGTATGGTTAAAAGGTTTGTATTTTTTTATAATTAGTAACTTATTTAGGGGTGCGTTGTTACTAAAAGTACAAAGTAGTATCCTGCTATGGCATAATTTCCTAAGTATGATTAAAAGAAGTGGTTCCACAGGTATTATGGGAACATTAATGAGACATGCCTGGGAAAAAGTCAATAATACGTTACCCTGCTAACACTATAAACAAAAGTTCCGTGTTTATTAAATCATTTTTTTGCCTTGATATGAAAGCTGACCTCAGTGGATAAACCACTGTTAATTTATAAATGTATTGATCTTGTAATCTAAATCTAGGCTGTTTTAGATAAATTAACTAATACAGTTGCAGTTTTATTTACTACCAAGTTTATTTACTGTTTTTGAGAAATATGGAGCCACATGAAATCTGATCAATTTCTACTGAAACAATAATTAGGAGTTCTCGAAGGCATACTTGCGTACGAATTAGGAGTTCATCATTACATGCAGAACATTGCTTTAATAATACAATTTACTAATACTTGTAGAAACCATAATTAATACGACAGTGTAAATGTAGAGATTTTTTTGATTGATTCCTTTTTCGGAAAGTATTTATTTTTGGAAAATTACTAATTTTGCTGCTTTATATTATTGTCTACACGAGAAATTGTAAAACCAGTTGAACTAGTAGTTGACCCCAAATAAGATGAAGATAATGACTCGAGAAATTGTAAATCTGATTTTTTAAAAGTGTAACTTAAGGAATTTCCCGCCTGTTCTTCTTCATAGGATGCCATTTTGGAACTGCACAACTAGTCACTAATGTAACATTTCGCAAGTCTTGTGTCTGAAAAGGCCTACTTGAAGTAATATAAATAAATAAACAATAAACATTTTCGACATCTTACAACATCATCTAGTCCCAAACTAAGCAGAGCTTGTATTATGGGTACTAGTCAACTGATATAAATACATAAACATAGTTTTTTTTGTAAATACATACATATTAAACATCCAGACTCAGTAACAAATATTTGTGGATCACACAAATATTTGGTCCGACCCGGGAATCCAGCCCCGGACCTCATAATCAGCAGCCGCATACGCTGACCACTTAACTGGACCAATAAGGCAGCCATCGAAATAAAAACTTTTTGATTTTGAATAAGTTGTATGAGTATTAATGCACTCTATTTTATCACTGGATCACTATACGGTGATTAGTGTGTTTGTTTTTTATGTCTTCTTTGAAGGCGATTTGCAAACGGGGGCTACAGATTGACATAGACAGACAGGCTTCTTGGTGTAGTGAGAGATCTTGGCCAAAGGTCATTGGTTCTATTCTCAATTCCCAAATAATTGTCCTGTTTTTATCAGTTGTCAAGTCAAGTGTTCGTTTGTTTTAATTAATAAGTGGATTGACATTTATTTGTCAATCTGGCTATGTGAAAAAGAAAACTACTACATATTTTATTATTTGCAGTGACTGTACAGTATTTAGAATAATCGATAATATTTCATGAGAAAGATATTTAAGCGGCATCTAGAGGTGCTCGTAAACGGGCTATTTTTTGGCAATTTCTTGCTGCAATGTTATAGCCGCCAAGTTGCTGATTATATATCTCTACAACATCATCAATGCAACAATTGCTGCAATATTGCTGTATAGCCCGGTGATATTGTGAATATATTTCATTATAGTTGCAAGTATTTAATGTATAGCCGGCTATATTGCAAATGATTTATCCCGCTTGTTTAAAGTTGCAAGTATACTGAGCTATATTGGTCAAGAAAAATAGCCAATAAGATGCAATTTTTATAGCCCGTTTACAAGCGACGTAAGCTGAGATGAAATAAACCAATGGCAATAATTTAATAATTCCTGAAAACGAATTGTTGATTGAAATAAATTCCTTTAGATTGGAAATTATTGCACGATTTAATTATGCTTTCCATTTGAGTTAAATTACACGGATTCTACTACGTCGAGTGTTATGGGTTCAAACCTCACATGGGACAAGACTTTGTGTGATCTACATAACTTATTGTTGTTCTGAGTCTGAGCGTAGCACTTTGTAGACATAATTACAACACATATTTATGTAAAGTTTCATCTTTCTAGCACCAACCGTTTGGGCAGTAGGTCGAGGACGGACTATAAGGGTTCCAAGTCATGAACTACGGAACCCTAAAACTGTTCAATTATAAACATTTATTTGTATCAATGTCTAATAATTTAAGTAATAAAGGCACTTAGATATAAAAGAAATTTAATTATTAAAGTATAATAAAAAAATTAATTACAAGAAAAGTAAAATCTAAAGTGCGTGCGTGCATTAATGTCTGAAATCATTTAATTGTAAGCTCCTCTTTAAATATTTTTCAAGTGTTAAAGAAAATGTATCTCTCATAAATACATTTATGAGTCTGTCCGTAGATTGTTCAATCCATAGACAAACGAACGTCAGAATGTAAAACGCTCTTTGAAGCAAACACTCGTTACCTTTGATCATCGATAGGTTTGGCTTAAAAATGAAAAAAATATAAACAAATTTGATGTAACGACTACAATGCATTAAACGATCTCGAAAAAAATTTGCTTGTCTAATGTATATTTTGTTTATAAAGTAAAAATTTAAATATTGAAAGGTATATGTACGAATAAAGACGTGCATAATAAAATGTGTGTACTAACTGTGGGGTAAAGCTGCCAATTGCCTGCTATTCTGGGGGCTACGTTTCAGCTTTCGGCTGCTGCCCGAAAAAGGATGTGAGTAACATGAGGCCGCTCTTCAAGGCAGTATGGCTCGTTGGCCGTTCCAGCTTGTGGCTCCGCGTACTAGCGGGCCTTTTCTTACCTATCTGCTTATCGTTTCCTCCCGACTGACGCGGGTACTTTCCGAGCTTGGTTGCTTTGGAAAGTATTTGCATAAGGTTGGTTGAACGGAACTGAGTACCACCTATCAACACTACAATTGCAATGAGGACTCGACTCAGCACACGCTACTGTTGTGCTCAGCCTGAGCGACGCAGCGAAGACGTCATTACGCAGAAAGATGGAGAAGGAGAAGACCCGGGAGGATGACCTCTTCTCGGTCCCAATTCACTAACATCGAGGCGCAGTTACCAGCGCTTCATGCCACCCTGAGTGTGGAAGCGAATGGACGGGACAGGTTTTTCTCTTCATTCGTTTTAGTGGTAAGCCGCGAGGCGTCGACTTTCAAGTGTGCTGTACGTCATCTAATTAACGAGTTTGCTCGATGGCGATGCCTGCGTCAGTGAGTGCAGGCGCTACAAGGGGTCATAAAGTCATAACATATGTTTAAATGATGCAAATTGTTTATGTACAATTGATCTGCCTGTGTAGCGCCGTGGAAGCTTATGCGACCGCTGTGCTTGAGGTATGGGGTTCGATTCCCGGGTCCGATCCCCGTGTGGGATCAAGTGTTTCTATGTTCTGCAAATATTTGTTTCGGAGTGTTTTCTATTTGCGGATTTACTTTAAAAAAATCTGTATTAATATCAGTTGTCTAGTATTCATAGTACAAATTCTGTTTAGTTTGGGACCAGATGGTGTTATGTATCAGATGTCCAAAATTATTAGTATTTATTATCATTAATTCAACTCTTTTTACCGCTTTGGAAGAAAAAAGAGCGTAAGTGTGTGTACTATGGTGAATAATGATGAAAAGATACCAACTCATCGACCGTGTGTCATACGGTGCCGCGGTGTACGCAACGAGGTGTTTCATTAGACATAAACATGTGTTTACGATGGACGATCAAAGAGATAGGATTATTAAGCTTGTTACGAACATCTTGAGAAATGCCGAAAGTGACTATGAATAATTTAGCCTCCAATATTATTAGCTGTATTTATCATGATCACTAATGTGATTTATTACATTACACTATTACAACTATCTGAGCTCCGCGGTGCTCACGGGTGCTAAAAGAAGCTAATAGTCGCCTGTTAGGTCCCGTCAAAATAGGTATCAAAATAGATCGGAAAGAACGGCATTTGTAGAAAAGGATTGTGTTTATTCGTATGAATAAATTGAGGAATGTAATCAATATACTTTTAACTCTAAATGAAACTGAACTCTTGCCGAAAACTCCGAATTCTTAAACCCATCGGCGTCAATGTTTTATTTACATATAAACATCACCCCTGAAAAACAAGAGGGCATTGAGCGTAATGTTAATTAGGTTGGATTCAAACATAAGCAACGTATCAGTAACACATTGTAACTACTCTGTAACACATACGTTATTGCTTGCCAACGTCTCAAATGAACTACAAATACATCCGATTTTGTGTTTCTATTTGGCGTGGAAATAAAACTAATTGTATTCTATGCCAAATCAAAATTGCTTTACTGAAAGTAATATACAAAATATTACTATTATGATATGTGCAAGCAAATGTATAAAAATGAGAAGACTAAGGGCGCTTACTACATAGGACAACTCATCACTGCAAAGAGAGCTAAACTTAAAAGAAACCTTTTTTTATGAACAAACCATAATCCACTCCTGGGTGCTAGTCTCCTATCAGGAGAGGGTTAAGGCTATAGGTACATCCATGCTGGCCGAGTACAGGTTGGGGACTTTCAAGACACGTTGTGGTTACGTAATCTCCTTTCTAAGAAGATCCCTATTCCTAACGTATTATTAAAGAAATAAATTGGTTGCTCTTTCTCCTTCTTGTTGCAATTTCGACAAACAATAAATTTCTCTGGATGTGATTCCACTAACTAAAACAAACTGAGAACGTTGTAACCATGATTTATATTGTTTATTTGACACATCAAAACGTTTCCGTTCAACCAAATGACTGTTTATACTTTTCAAGGGAAAAACACCAATCAAATATGAGAAACAAGCAAGTTGTGATGGCTTCAAAATGGAATTCGTACAATATTTCTGTAGTTTATTTAAATTGCTATTGGCAACGACGCAGAAATTTGATTTAGGAAACTACATTTTGAGGTTATAATAATAAAGGATTCGATTACGTGCAGAGCTGAGCTGCACTAAAAGATAAATGTGTGTAAGTACATATTTATGCGATCGTTGTATTTTAGTATTAACAGGTTTGATTCTCTGTTTGCAATAAAATCAAATGTGCAGTTTGAAATTAAATGGCGGCCGTGTTGCGGGTACGGTTATTGTTGCAAATAGATGGTTTATTATGTATTATTAAATGATGTATTTACAGCAAATGTTATTGTCTAGTATTAACATAGTGTAAAGCAGATATAATTTATAAACAATTATACTATGACTCACTTTACATGGAAGGAGAAAAGGTAGAAATAGAAAAAACAAGTAATTCATTTGAAGAACATTCAATGTTTCTTAAACATAGGTACCTACCTATTCTGTATTCAGAAAAATTAAAGATGTGACATGCATTTTTGTGAAATAAGCTTTACACAGTTTTTAGTTCCTGTAATTATGATACTTTCTGGTCTTTGATTAAATACATGTTTATAATCTAAACTTTCTGGTATCTATTGTGTGCCCTCATGATATGGGGGACGACGTAAGATAATTGATTCTAATGACAATATGATGCAACACTTTCGGCACGTCTAAATATAAAATAAGTATTACAGATGCAAATCTTTTGGGATATAAAATCCAACTACCGTTCCAACATCAGCTGATTAACAGTATTTCAAGAACAAAGATAAAACAAAGCACCTATCAACAATGAATTCAAACACGTAAAACGGAAAATTAAAACCTGATTTATTGGGCGCGAAAACTTTTCGTCAATGATATACGAACGGCTTGGCTCTTTGTTCATCGTATTGCAATAGACCATTGATGTCAATGTTTGGAAGATAAAAGTCAACGGTGAATTCACAACACATCCGAAATTTAGAATTACGCTTTGTCTGTTAATTTTAACGATAGTAAGACAGAAACTTTTGTAGCACCTCGACTGCCTTGTTGGCCTAGTGGTTAGCGTATGTGGCTGCTGATCAGGAGGTTTCGGGTTCGATTCCCGGGTCAGACGAAACGTTTGTATGATCCGCAAATATTTGATTCGGAGTTTGTTGATGGTGAAAGGTGTTTTATGTATTATCAAAATAAAAATAGTACCTAATGCTTTCCGTGTTCAAATTAAAAATGACTAATATATAAAATTAAAATGTGACGAAGAATTTCCAGAAGTTTGCCACACCACAAGGAGAATTTTAAAACTACATACTTATTGTTTTTGTATCAGTTAAATTTAAATCTGTTTCAATAGCCCGCTTGATTTAGCGATTTAGTGGAAAATGTGACTTATGTTGCAATGCTCCCGCTCTTTTTAAAATAGATTACTTGAATTTTGCAAGCCTTCCTTTTTGTTGGGAAATATTCAAGAGTATCCATAACCGTCTCCTTGATTCACGTTAAGCAATCGGTCTCGGTTGTTATCATAGCATAGCAGTCGTGAAGCTTAAATGCAGGCATTCGGATCAGAGCTGAGCAGTGGGACGTTATGGGTTGTTGATAATTCTTGAGAGAGCCATGTTTTAGCACAAATAAGGCGGCCTGCATGGAGCTATGTTATGAGCTCAAGGAAAACAATTGTTAAGCGTTTTTGTCTTTGCTTTTCACCGGGTTTATGAGGTAGTCTAAGACTTTAATTTCCATGTATGTAAGTCCGTATCTCTAGGCAGAAAAAGGGCATTCAAAAATTCTTGTTTTTTGAAATGCAGGAGTTCATGGGTTATGATAATTACCTACTGCCAGGTGACTACTCTTCTCGTTCACCTCCAATCCCATGAAAATAAAGATTTGAAACAACAATTGAAGCAGTGTTTAAAACGAACAGCTGCGACCATTATATGAAAGAAACAAATTTGTCGGGTTAAAATTAATGTGTATTTTTTTTTGTTTCAGGAGACAGCTGCAGTATGAACAAGAAATCTCACAAGAAAAAGGTTGGTGAATATATTTTTATTGTTCCACTTAAAACTGTTTAATCTTCATCACTTCATGCTAATCTTCTGATTAAACAATGGGTTTTGTAGTCGGTAACATATTCTTTAAAACGTTATGTTGTATCTATTTTATAAAATATTATCCCGCCGTATTTACACGGAAATCTGTAAAATTTTCGGAATTCCTCTACTGTAATATGCATTTATTATAAATATACCCCTTGCTCCTGAATTACTCTATTTATATATGAAAACTGCATCAAAATCTTTCGAGAAGTTTATAGGTTAAGCGAACACACAGCGGAAAGGACTTCATTTTATACTACATAGTATACTAAAGATTTGACTCCCTTCCCGGAACGAGTAAGTGTCGTTTCTCGGGCTTCCGCTCCAGGAAAAAATTATTGAAAATTGACCCTGTTCAGGATAACAGTTTTTTTTTTAAATACTGTAAAGTTATGTAGTTTTCAATTTAAACTGCTGTTTTGAATTGAGTAAAATCATATCACATGTCATAGGCAGACCCATATGAAACAATAAAACTTAAATCAAAAATTTGTTAGAAGCTATCTCAATTATTTTATTCATAAACATTAGTAAAAGACTAGAATTCATAGAAGTATGAATTGAAGCTATAATATTTACTATCGCATTGTGAAGCCTTTTGTGATCGCTCTCAAGAAAAAAAAAACTTTATAATCAATATTTAAATATCGAACAGTAGATAGCAGCCAAATTCAAAGTCATTTCAAAAATGAATACGGCCACCATTCTCGAGTTATAACGTAGATTGTGCCAATACCAACATGCCTGTCGATATTGGCATTTGGCACTAGAGGTGTCGCTGGCACCGCGAGCTGGCATTGTGAACGTCTTCATATAATATATCTACAACTGTAGAGTATTCGTTTGTGCCAGAATATTTGACCTGACAATTTTTAGATTTGTGACATTGTGTGAAAATGTCTGTTTAATCTAAATTAAACATTTGATTCAGATACACGAATTTAATCTCTAATCTCATCTGATTTTTACTGAGCGTCATTCCATCACTATTATAGCTAATAAAATTCAGTGAATATAGAGAAATTATTTGGGGGCACTGATTTCCGAATAACGATTGCCATAGATGGTAACTGGGACTATAGGCTTAAATATTACTGAAGGGATGCGAATGCTTAAAAAATTATTGTAAGTAAAACCCAACAACAGCCCGACGCGGGAATCGAACCAGCGACTTCTTGATCAGCAGTCTTATGCGCTTACGCTAGACCAACGAGGCTCATAGCTATTAGATATAAAAAAATAACTACCAGATTTTCGAAACATATTATGAAATGTTTCAGAAAGATGAAGCAATTATTTTGGGCTCCGGTAGCTAGGTAGGTACGTAGACTAAAAAATATTTAGTTTAAAAAATATAAAATTTAAAACGTTTCAATTCCTCTTAGTAATGTTACTTCCGACCATAAAACTGTTATGATAGTAAATTTTGATTAGCTTTTGATTAAGTATACTACATAGAATTAAAAAAAAAAAGGTGTAAATGGCAATGTTTGAGTGTTTCGTTTATTTCACCTCAAAAGCAATGATGATGAAAAATAAGCATGATCAAGAAAGCAGAAAACAAATTACAGCGATATGTCTAGCGTGAAATGTAAACAAGGAATTATCTACACCTCAAATAAATATATCAACGCGTAAGGGGTTTCCCAAGGTAGCGCACTTGCTCCATTGCCGTTTACACCCCATTACTATTTTTACTGATGATGACGTAATAATTTGTAATAATAAAAGTAATATGTAAAAAAAAAACAGCGCAGTACAGCATTTGTTTTCGAACGCAATTTCTTTAATAAATAGTCATAACAGATAAAAACTTTTATTATGTATCTTAAATCGAAACACATACACAAACATTAGTTATTTATTTATTTACATATTTAACATTGTTGTGTTGGTAACCTTCGATCCCATGACTCGGCAGCTTCATTTTCAGTATTTTATCCAAAATAATGAATGTAAATGTGAGAAAGTCACCGTATAATTTCTGTCGTGTTCGTTAAATTGGTATGATAACCGAATTTAATTTACGATTTTTATTATAATTGGAGATGGACAGATGTATAATGAAACCATTTTCATTTTAACGATACCGAAGTTCATGTTTATAGCTGAGAAAATACGATTGTCAATCACTAAACAAAAAGAAAATACAAAATATCCATACACTGAATAAATTATGTACAAAGTATATCGAACTTTAAGAAAGTGCACAATTAATCATTCCAATGAAATTGACACAGTTGTTCTATCCATAGACAAATAATTACATGCATAGTCATAAGTAATAGTATTGTCACGTATATCTAGTCTATTCTATCTCTCAAACTGTCTGTAGTTACGCCCATCTATCGATCAATGTCGAGACCACAAGGCGTTGATAAATGCCCTGATTTATATAACATTTTGATGCAATCTGTTACACTGTTCGATGCGAGTCTTCACAAGCATGTGTTAGGTTATAAAATAAAAAATTAATGCTATTTATAAATACTACTATCTCTCGGCTCCACAACGGCTCCAAACGTTAATAACAAAATAATGTTGATTTAAATGGAATATCATCCAATTTGAAACAATGTAAAAGGAGGATTGAAACATCCAATTCCTTTCTTATCAACATTCTCACTGCTTTATGTGGAATTTATATGTATTTTAACATCTCTTAAGAGCTATATAAATCCTCTTTTGTAAACTGGGTAAATGAACAGGTTAATAAGGTAATAAAAATATATTATTTTCTATCAGAACCTAAGTAGGTATGTATAGTTTGCTATATGTGCATACTATTTATAAAAATAATTGCATATTGTAGAATTACAGTAATTTAACTGTTGATATGAAACAACGACAACACAAAGCATAACGCCTTTACAATTTTATTATGTAATTCAACAAAAACCTACCATGGTATGCCTCTTTCCAAACTCGGTCAAATGATATTACTGTTTAAACATCCTAGAATGATGCTATTACAGAAATCCACCATAATTCTCGCCATTGCGTGAAACTATCTAAAGATAGCCTCATACTTTTGGCAGCATTTATACAATTAGCCCTTGAAGATTTAAGATAACAAGTACAGCTATTTATGTTGGCATTTACCTACTGCATCACCGCCATGAATACGTACGACAAAGTTTGAATAAAGCTAAAATTTCATATCGTTCTTATGTATGCAAAAATATGCGAATTGTACTGGATTGCCAAGTTTTGCTAAATTTTATTTTTATAATTTATGTATCTATTTAGAATCTAAATTAATATTTTTCAGCATTTTTGTCTTTCAAGTCTTAAAGAATTCTCAAAAGTAAAAAAAAAGAAAGTCAATTGAGCATCAAGATAATTCACAATATAATTTTTTATATGTAAATCTATGGGAATTCAAGACCTTCCGTAATTAGAAAACCGAATAAACGCATTCAATTAGTTACGCATTAATTAATTCATTAAGCCTATAAATGTAACTCCACTCTGCCTTGTGATAAGCATAAGTAGAAGCCAAGAGTAGGGGTCACCATCGTCATTGTGAGGGTAAGCAATGCAGCATGGTAACCCACACCATGGTGGCCTGGTCAGATGTTTCTGCATCATTCGGTCTCATACTTACCGGAACTGTCCCGGCGCACAATATCGGAGATTTATAAAAAACAAAAATATCTCTGGATAGATCTCAATTTGCTCCGTTCATCTGTGCTATTCCGGTAATTTGATCCCATCCCAGAGTCTGCAAAAAAAATTGCCAAACATACGCTATCAAAATCTGCGTATATTTCAGGAACAAAGGCGTCTACGGTGTTGATTCTTCGACTAATAATTTGCTCCGTTGCTAATCTAATTAGCTCCTTATGAAAAACAACGAAATTTTCATTATTTTCCATGAAATACTTAAATAAAGAAACTTACGACGTACATACGTACTGCGCATGTGCGCAGATCATTCGGCTCGCGTCTACAATCGGCCTACGCGAGTGCGCTAGGGAGAGTCTAGGGACTTTCTTTCTAACTATATATTATGTTTAGCAATTTTTTTTGCAGACTCTGGGATGGGATCAAATTACCGGAATAGCACAGATGAACGGAGCAAATTGAGATCTATCCAGAGATATTTTTGTTTTTTATATATCTCCGATATTGTGCGCCGGGACAGTTCCGGTCTCATACTTGCCATTGAAATACGATAACACTTTTAACTTTTTGATAAAAATGAATAATACTACGCTATAGAAATAAAGATTCAATCAGAACATAAGCCCATACATTCAGTGCATTGAACTTAATTTCTTTCTAACCACATTTAGACTATTTCAGGCAATGCATCTTTGTACTTTATTTGGTTATCAGATACCCTAAACCCTGTCCGTGTGGTGACGGATTAAGAATACAAAGTGTCACCACCCCTATTCATTCCATGGGTGTCGTAAGAGGCGACTAAAGGAACAAAATAAGCAGCTAACATCCTGCCAAGAGAAGGAAAACTTGAAACAAACCCTTTACCAACCCGTCTGGCCAGCGTGGTATAGTAGGCCAAAACTTCCTTTCAAAGGAGAGGCCTATGTCCAGCAGTGGACTGTTAAAGGCTGTTGATGATGAGATACCCTAATAGCTATTGGTTTCCATCGTGGTTTCCATGCATAAAAGTCTCTGTAATCTCACCTATCTAATGTTCATAACACAATGATTTGTCATTCCAGCATTTTTTGGTTATTGACGCTTTTTTTCAGGACATCCCTCCTTGTATATCTCAGCTTCATGAAGGCTACTATTATCCCTAATTCGCGAGTCAAATCTGTACAAGATTTAAATATGTATTTCTGTCATTTTGTTTTTGGCTAATCGATAACATTAAAATAAATCGAATTCAGATGATAGGAACTACTCAAAATAAATAAACATGACCACATGTTTTTATTCACGTGTACTATAAACTCTGAACAAAATACAAGCCGAATTTGTAGACATGTTGGTATAATATTGGTAATGAGGTCCAGTTTCTGCATTTAATATTAAGGTTCTATGTATTATAGTTATAAGTAGTAACATCTACGCTTTTCTGAAGTCTTTACCCGTTTTGCAACATTTTAATTGATACCCGAGTCCTGTTGGTCGTTGCCTCATTGGTCTAGTGGTTAGCGTATGCGACTGCTAATCACGAGGTCTCGGGTTCAAATCCCGGGTCGGGCTAAAGTGTTTTTGGGATTTTCTTAGGAAATTCCTTATAGCTGCCCGGAGTTTGGAAGTTTTGTGTTGATTTACGCTCGTGCCTCGGAGAGCACGTAAAGCCGTCGGTCCCGGTTGTCATGAACATCTATGGCAATCGTTATTGGGAAGTCAGTGCCCTCAAATATACTTATAACTAGTTCAATCTTCGAATCTCAGTTCTCCCTTAAGGTTACGGAGGTCCGATGCCAGTCGCTTCGTGGAAAAACTGAAATTCAGGTAAAACCGGTTGAACTAGTAGCCGACCCCAAATAAACTTGGGAATAATGGCTAGGAGGATGTCTCGAGTCCTGTTGATCTCAGCATAATGTTTTATAGCCTGTAACGTAATCCTAGTTCAGCAGATTATCCAATACTAAAAGAATAAGCCAAAAGTAATCCAACCCGCGATGCCACACCAAGAGAAATAAGGATTCATTTATATGTATAATATTCAGATTCATAATATTGATTGATTGATTCAATATGACACCGGTAGAATACTTGACTGTAACGGCAGAAGTCTCGAAATCGATTTTTGATCAAATCAAACATAGTATATTTATGGAATGGTTCAGTGTAAGTACTAAAGACAACAAAACACTCCTTTTATGAGAGGCGAGATTTTCGGGCAATGGGGCGACTTGCGGATGGTACTTATGCTTGTACTTTATAAAACAATTATTTTAAAATAAACTACTTTATGCCAGAGTTAGAATAAAGCTTTAAAATGTCTACGAACCATCTGTTGGATATAACTTGTAGTATGTAACTCGCTGTAAAACACATTTGTTCGTGAACTGTAAAAATCTATTCGCAAATTAATTTACGTTTTCGAAAACTATGCGATAACAATATAAAGGTTATAAATAGATGTGTGTTGAAACGGTATCATCATTTCGGTTATTCTGTGAAATTAAAAGTCATTTTTATTGTTTGAGTTAAATCAGTTAAATGAGGTACTGGTATACTGGGATGTGGCACCTTTTAAACCTTGCTATCATTTCGTCTTTTTCGTGGCAATATGATATGGAAAGCATATCAAAAGGATTAATGAAGTGTTAAAGGCTATAAAACTTAAGAGGTCCTCGTGAAATGTCAACAAATTGGCAGTAAATTGGAGAAAGGTCGAGTTTGTATAAAAATTATGATGAATGTGAAAACCATAGCCTTCTTCGGGATCCCAGGGTTCCATAGTCGTTCCTCGTTGCATTTTCGGGATCAGGCACATTATTGGGATCTTTGTTTCAAGGCAAATTTAAACTATTTCTTAACCTCCAGAACTATATTTTTTGTGGAGTTTGGAAGACTTGTATTTTGTATGCGTATCATCAGCAGTACCAACATTATAAAAATATATTGGAACCCCGTTGATCATTTGATTAGCATGTCGTAACATTAGAATTTGGCAGCTTGTCGGCTTGTCCTACGATATGAGGTCACGTCCGGCCTGTCCATTTTATTTAAGTTCATTATCAGCCTGTCTCTACGCGCTCTAATTAAGCTCTCTTAAACATTATCTGATGCCGTCCAAAACATGTCGATACGAAGACTACACAAAATATATTCTATATTCTGTTGAAGTCTAATAGATTTTGTAGTGTTTAAAACTTATATGAAGTTACATAAATTGTAGGAATTTGGTTGTATGCGTGTGACATTTGTTTGGGTACAGTTTTGCATATAAAATGAAAGGCTCCATCTTAATCAATCTTCTTAATTATCAAGATATATTTTGTTCATATAAAATCTTGAATAAAATGAGTAATTGAAAGGGTCTTCTTTCCTTAATTCAATTTTAATTACAAAAAATAAAAAGCTTTGTATTTTTTTTTTATATTTAAGCCCATCTAAGTCAATACTTTTTCTGATATAAAGCATGAGTAGAATCCAGAAGTAGGGGGTCACCATTCTCATTGTGAGTATAGACAATGCAGCACGGTGACGCACAGCATGGCGGCCTAGAGATGTTTCTGCATCGTAGTTCCAGCTTCCGGAGGCCGGGAGAATGATGCAGAATGATTTTGCATTGGGGCTAACACTCGCCAACGAAAAACAACGGCACGAATGCTGTAATTTTGATGTTGGTCTTCTGTGTGAGGTTAGTTCTGCCTCGGTCGTGCTAAAATCAGCGTGTCTCTACTACCTATACAAGTTCTGTAATAATGTTTATATGGATGAGAAGAATAAAAATATATGCTTCAAGTATATCGATTTAGAAAATATAGTAGCACTAGCTGCGCCCCGCGGTGTTACCCGCGTATATCATTATGGTTGCTATGCAAGTGTGTTATGCATAGCAACCTGTGAAGTTTTGACAGGAGATAAACAGTGATACATTTTGGCATCTACGATTTATGTATTTTTAAAATCACCTAGTTTTCGCCCGTGTATCTCGATTATTGCAGTAAAAAGTAGCCTATATATTATTCTGATATATAAGCTATATTGCTGTAAAGTTTCATCCAAATCCGTTTAGTAGTTTTTTGCGTGAAAGAGGAACAAACATACATACATACTCACAAACTTTCGCGTTTATAATATTAGTAGGATAATGTTTCTTAAAAAATTCAATGAAACTATGATTGATATTGAAGAGCTCTTATTGTATTAATTGCCGAGTCACAACACAAAACGTTAAGTTTTTGTTCGCCAGTTTATAAATTGTCATAGTTGGCATGTTCCCGTCGAACGTGACCTAGGAGAAGTCGGGCCACGTGTTGCTTCACTGCTGTATCGGACATGTGACATGTATACAAATTGTAGGTACAGCTGTAAAATCTGTGTAATACAGATTAATAAAACACTTAAACACAGCTGTTCCTTTTTTTCAACAATACTGGCTGGCAAAAATGATGGCTTAAGTGTCTGTTTTCTAATTAGTTTTTTTTTTAGAGAATATGATCTAGATATTTATGGGATTAGTTTATAAAGCAGCTTTCATAACTTTTGTGTTATCGTTAAAAATAACTTTTGACTAACAAGATCTTACAAGGCGTTCTTCCTTTTAAAAAATCATATTACATTTACGCTAAAGCATGACTGCCCTCTATAGATTGGGTTGGTAAAAAAAATATATATATTTCCATCGAGATATTATGTACTACTCGATGTATATTTCTCTCTTCGTGATATGAACTCTTGTTTGTGTATCCGCTGATGCGCTGGCATCGACCACTCATCGACCACTCATAGACCTCTCTAGTGCCTAGGCCAAGATAATATAATATGTAATAAATAAAACCACAAAATCTATGCAAAAGTTAGAATAGTTTTCTCAGTAACTAAGTCGGATTTTTAAGTAAATCAGAAAAAAACTATAACTAGACTTTTGGTAATTCTCTGTTTATTTATATAAGGATAATTTCAATTCGAATAAGGAAAGTTAAGGAATTAAGACAACAGTTTACACGCCTTACAATTAAAAGAATTCGGAAATATTATGTAAAAGTTAATTGTGCCAACTGGTGCTAACACTTATTTCAAAATCATTTTTGATTCTCGAAACAGCTCTTCCTGTCCGCCCCAGTCAAAACCCTTAATCAATCAATTATAAACATAATTATTAAACTTAGAAATAATTATATATAAAATCACATTTGAAATACCATTATTTTTTTATAGGTAAATATTGCTGGTACATTAAAAACATAGAATTTATTTTGAACTATATAAATCATTCGTCTAAGATCTTACGTTTAAGATATAACTACCAAATTAAAAGAACTTAATGCCACTCTATACATAAAAGGGTTCATAAATCTTGTCGTAATTAAAATATCAGCTTATATCTTTATTCTATTTATATAGATAAATAACATGTCAGAATTCTGAATAAAACATAAATGCGTATACATTGTTCATAGGTTAAAGCGTTACTTCGTAGTTTTTATTGGATTTACGCCAAAGTTTCAAATCATATCTTATTTAATTGTATACTTTCATAACAAGATCAACAATATATCTAGATATAGACTAAAATCTTATCCATATGACCATCACTATCGTCGTTCATCACCAATCACCAACCTTTAGTAATTTATTGCTGGACGTATGCTTTTCTTCTTCAAAGCCATGTGTATATTGAAGCCTTTTCTTTTTATTTTACGCGGGGAATGCTTTTCGAACCATACCCTGTGTGTGTGGGTCTCCCGGGGGAAACCGGTCTACCCACTAAACCCCACGGCGGCCTATCTCGGCAGTCCGTGGGAGCACCAGGAACGCATCAGCGGCTTCTGGCATCCCCCTGTTCTATATTGAAGTCCGACAAAACGACGACTGCACTCACCAACGAAAGGGTTCCAACTTCCCACGATTATTGTCAAAGATATTATAGCACCGGGACCGACGGCTTTACGTGATTAATGCAGGGCAAGGCAAGGTATGTCGTTTACCGCAGTACAGAGGTAGCTTTTGTCCTTCCTCAAAATTCAAAGAATCTCAAAGTATAATTTAATACTTCGGGCAATAGAAGATGCTGACGGGGCTGTTTGGGTCAGCTTGTTTATAATATTCGTATGGATTGAATAACTAGTAGACTGTTTTACTGATTTTAATGACTGCTACCGACCATATCAATTTGCAACAAGAGTAACAACTGTATTGCTGTCTTCTGAATTCCTTTAATTAGGAGAGATGGTCACTGATTACCTCACTCACTTCCTAAAAACAATGAAAAGAAACTGTTTAGTAGCAGTTTTCTGGGTTTCAGTTACTAAATACCTATTTTGGCTGGCGAGACAAATGATAAAAGAATGTTCACAATACATATGAGTTTAATGAGATTATAGCAGCCTTGGCAAGCCGCCATCGTTCTGCAATTAAAATTATATTTGACGGCTCCGGCACGTCATTACTGAACATTCTCTTTTATATAGCAACGTTTACGTGCAGGGTTTTAATTTCTGGTCAAAACCCTGAACGAAAATGAGATAGTTTTATAACGGTAACTATTAGTGGTCATGTGTTGTGTTGCGTTATTATATTATTAATCATGAACTATAAATGTATGTATGCTCAAAGCGTACCCAGTCACTTTAGGGACTTATGGGTAACTATTCAGGTTTCTGTGAGATGGCCCAAATGCTTTTCGAAAACAAATTCCTATTCACAATCAACAAATTTTCTGGTGCACGTGCACGCAACGGAAACTTTCATAAGTTATTTTTTTCCCTTCACGTGCTTTTCTGGTCTCCCTTGGTCTCTCTTGATCTTTTAAGTCTCTCTCTCTCTCTCTCTCCTTGTGTAGTACTCATCTCGATATATTTATATATTTCCTTGTTGGTTTTGAACCATGGGTTGAATCATGGTATGTGTATCATGTCCGACACACCACCCCGCCGTAACCCCCGACGGGGTGACGGTCCGCGGGGATTTCCACACGTACAAAAAAAAAAAAAATGGTATGTGTATCATATGGTGCACTAGCTACAGTATGATAATATTGGAATTATTAGCGCTTCCCCGTGTAAATGAAAATAAATACATACAATGTTATGTTCTGTGGTGGCTAGTACAAAATAATTTCTCAGAAAAATCGTTAGTGAAATTAGAATGGTTCATAAACCGGTGTACGACCCATAAAACCGACTTCATTTTAACTAATATCATATTTATAACCAAACAGTGAACATAAACCCGGTGTATTTAATGTGACTAATGCTCATTTGACACAAACGTAGGGTTGCCATTTTTTCAATTTGGAAAAAAGGCCAAAAAATACAGATTCACACCGGCTTTTAGATTTCAAAACCCGGACACGTCAATTGTTTTCTTTATTTAGTCAATTCTCATAAATTAGTACTACATCTTAAGTTTCTTAAAAAAAGAACTCTTTTGGAGCTCTTAAAGTTCCAAGACACTCCATAACTCTATAACCAACCGACCTAAAACCAGAAAATTTCGTAGTTAGTCCGGGTTTGACACGGATTGTAAATGAAATTCCACCCGGACGCTCCCCGGGAGGTCTCTAAATTAGGACCTAAACTAGGATCTAAACCCGGATGAATGGCAGCCCTACACAAACGTATTTTCGGGACCACGTCTGGGTGCAATATTCATTAAACATTTGCGACATATTGTTGTATTCGTTTATTTCACTTATGAAATATGAACAATGGGTGTTATATTGTGGTATAAACATTAAGCACTTGGTAGGCGGCCAGATAGTTGGAAAGGTTATAATAACACAATAGCAGTTGCGCAGAAAGTTCTGAAAGGTTAATCTGTAGTCCTAATATCTTGATTTAACTATTTATTTAAAAACAAACAGTATCACAGTCTTTGTTTCTCAAAATTTGGTTGATGGTTGTACTGGGGAATTGAGTTACGGTTCAAATAAAAACTTATAAGCTACATTATATTGTTTTAAACTTTCATGGTCAGTTGATCGCTACCATCTACCTTTTTGTTACTCACTAACAAAAAGGTACATGGTAGCAATTCCGCAGATTTCCATTTTAATTATGAGCTACAGCTTATAACTGCTCTAATAAACCTAATAGCGCAAACATATTTCAACTGAAGGCTTTAGAGAGATCATTGTCATTGATTTGACTGCCTTGTTGGTCTAGTGGTCAGCGTATGCAGCTGCTGATCAAAAGGTCTCGGGTTCGATTTCCGGGTCGGACTAAATGTTTGTGTGATCCACAAATATTTGTTTCGGAGTATGAGTGTTTTTCTCTGTATAGTATGTATATGTATGTATTAAAAAAAAAGTATGTTGTATTTATATCAGTTATACCCTTATTACAAGTTCTGCTTAGTTTGGGACTAGATGGCGTAGTGTCTATGATGTCCAAAATATTTTTTTTTATTTTAATTTTTAAATTTTACACATCTTTATCGGTAAAGATTGCCTGTTTGTTAAGCTTATAAGTTTACTGCTCGCGATTACTTTATCATTCCACTTTTTGAGAAAAATATCTCTCTAGAACGATTTGGAAATATTTCGAACATTATTTGCTTTATATAGTAATAAATACTAAAAATAAATACAAGTTATACAAAAAGGTTAGTCGACGTCACAGGGGACCGAAGAGCTGGCAGCTACCTCGGACAAAGAATTAGTATGTATAGCTATTCAAAGGGGTAACGCTTTGTTAAGTTCTAAGAGACTCCATAACTCTTTAACCAACCAGATTACAAACCAGAAATTTTCATAGGTAGTCCGGATTTGAACCGCATTTTAAATGAAATCCCACCCGGACGCTCTCCCGGCGGTCTCTAAACTAGGACATTTCTGGCAAAACCCGGATGAATGGCAGCCCTACACAAACGTATTTTCGGGACCACGTCTGGGTGCAATATTCATTAAAAATTTGCGACATATTGTTGTATTCGTTTATTTCACTTATGAAATATGAACAATGGGTGTTATATTGTGGTATAAACATTAAGCACTTGGTAGGCGGCCAGATAGTTGGAAAGGTTATAATAACACAATAGCAGTTGCGCAGAAAGTTCTGAAAGGTTAATCTGTAGTCCTAATATCTTGATTTAACTATTTATTTAAAAACAAACAGTATCACAGTCTTTGTTTCTCAAAATTTGGTTGATGGTTGTACTGGGGAATTGAGTTACGGTTCAAATAAAAACTTATAAGCTACATTATATTGTTTTAAACTTTCATGGTCAGTTGATCGCTACCATCTACCTTTTTGTTACTCACTAACAAAAAGGTACATGGTAGCAATTCCGCAGATTTCCATTTTAATTATGAGCTACAGCTTATAACTGCTCTAATAAACCTAATAGCGCAAACATATTTCAACTGAAGGCTTTAGAGAGATCATTGTCATTGATTTGACTGCCTTGTTGGTCTAGTGGTCAGCGTATGCAGCTGCTGATCAAAAGGTCTCGGGTTCGATTTCCGGGTCGGACTAAATGTTTGTGTGATCCACAAATATTTGTTTCGGAGTATGAGTGTTTTTCTCTGTATAGTATGTATATGTATGTATTAAAAAAAAAGTATGTTGTATTTATATCAGTTATACCCTTATTACAAGTTCTGCTTAGTTTGGGACTAGATGGCGTAGTGTCTATGATGTCCAAAATATTTTTTTTTATTTTAATTTTTAAATTTTACACATCTTTATCGGTAAAGATTGCCTGTTTGTTAAGCTTATAAGTTTACTGCTCGCGATTACTTTATCATTCCACTTTTTGAGAAAAATATCTCTCTAGAACGATTTGGAAATATTTCGAACATTATTTGCTTTATATAGTAATGAATACTAAAAATAAATACAAGTTATACAAAAAGGTTAGTCGACGTCACAGGGGACCGAAGAGCTGGCAGCTACCTCGGACAAAGAATTAGTATAGCTATTCAAAGGGGGAACGCTGCCAGTATCTTCGGAACCTTGCCTAAAGGGACTCCTTATAATTCTTATATATATTCTACTTTTATTATAATTTTTAAGGTTTTTAGTTTTTAGGTTCATTGTTCATGTATATTTATTAGAAAGCTACATTTAATCTCTTTTATACATTAGTAAACCTATTCTCAAGTAACAGTTATACTTAGTAATGTTAAAATGTTCATACTTTGATAGCTGAGGTCCAGTTACTAGAACGGAATACTAACTGCTCTTGGTTCTTCTTCCAAATTCATCCTTACAAGTAACTAGCTGAGCCGGCGAACTTCATATCGCCCAATTTTGAAACCCCAGAACTTGATCGCAGCGCCACCTACCGGGTCCAATTGCGTAATGTAGTCAAGGAGTGAATTATATTGAAGAGAGTTGAAACAATGGTCGCGATTTATTTCTAAGCTGGTTAAATTCATTGCCAACAATAACAGAGTAATGTCGAAACGTTCGGACGATGTTTGCGTGTATGTTTATATTTCTTGTTACAATATTTTTTTAAGAAGGAATTGTCGAGTTAGACGGAATCAGACGGATTAATTTTACGGCCCTACAGAAAGTATTATTCCCATTGCTGTTCAAGTATGCGATCAACAGTTTCCTCTAGGAGCGAAGGAAGGATTCTCTCGCTCGGCAACATGATTGCGGCCATGGTGCGCAGCAAGAGCGCGTGGAACTCCGCCGTTTATTTCTGCGAGCAAGTTATGCTTGCGAAGGAGATGGCGGAGTGAAACCGGTAAAGGTTTAGAATTCTCCCGGTCTCCCACAACCATCTGTTCCCTCCTTCTCCCCCTCCCTCTCCCAACTTACAAACTCTGGGCTGTTACTAAGCATTCCTATAATCAGATAAACGCAATAAAACTTTTTTAGCCTGGCGTCAACATTTGCTGTGAGTATATAAGCATATTTGTAAAAGTTTTAAGAAGTGAAATAAAGCTGTTAATATTATTAATCACTGTATAAACTTCATTAATTGTATTAACTTCTTCTACCAAATTCATCCTTACAGTAACTAGCTGACCCGACAAACTTCGTACCGCCCAATTTTGAGGTTAAATTCTGATATGCGAACAATAAAAAATCCCAGAATTTGATCGCAGCACCACTAGGTCCAATTGCTAATTTAAACCATTTTCAAACCCACTTGAACAAACACAAAAAATCGGTCCAACCGTTCAGGAGTTCAATTACAATTAAAATATTATTAAAACACATAAAAAAAGTAGGTAGGTATAATCCCACAAAATGTCAGGCAATGATCTGCTTCAGTAGGACACACAATATTTTCTGATTAAAACGTATTTCAACACTCGCTCGGCTTATTTACACAGCTTTATAACAATCACCCGGAGACGTTTTTATTACTGATCGTTAAAAGGAAAATAGACTACGGCTTCGTGCTCTGCTGAGTGAGAGACATTATATTAGTGGCTATAACGGACAGGATACATTAATTTTCATATTATAGATAATGTCATAACTAAGCTAACAGAATTTCGATGTCGCGTAGTACTTGGGTTGAGAAGGTATGGCAGTGTATACAGTGGGAAAGGTCTATGTTATTAGGATTTCTGCCTATGCCATCCATGTAGGTATCCAATATCCAGCAAGATGGGAGGACAATTCGTGACTTGCAAAATTGAAATGAAAGAATGAAATTATTATTTAAAAATTACGCGACTACCCTAGCAATGTATTATAATAAGTTTTACATATATACACATATAAGTAATGGTATAATTGATGATATTCGTCATTTCGTATATTTAGTAAAAGGTTTAAATACTTCATCAACTTCTTATCATGTCGTTTACATAATTCTGAACCGTTTCTCAATTTTGTCTAGCTGACAATATATTAATGTATGTATATATTATCTCAATACAACGCGAACAGAATCACTTAATTGATATTTATGAGAGAAAATATGAAGTGACACTATAAATTGGGAAAATCTTAAATATAGATTCAAGCAGACCCGACAGACATCGTCGCGTCGTGACTGGATGTGAATGTAGAATTATATTTTTCATTGGAATTGATGGCAAGGAAAGGTTTTAAATACTATAACGCGACTACATAAAAACTTTTGAGAAAATTTATGTAGCCTATGATACCCGTGCCATTATTAAGAATTTATTAAAAAATATTAATAATTAAGAAAATATTAAAGCATAGGTGGTATTTACCACCTATGCTTTAAAATGACACCCTTACAATATTTCCTCCTACAACTAAGACAAGACAGTGTGAATTTTTTTTTTAATTCATTGTTTTATCCATACATTTTCTTTTGTTTTTTTTTTCTAATTAGTGTATTGTTATCGGTCCTTGATAAATCCACAAAGCTTGAACGGAATCTGGCCGTTTGGTTGTGCGGATCTGGAAGTGTGTCAAAATCGCACCTGTATGTTTGTAACCGAATGGTTACAAACATACAGTGAAACTAATATAAAGCGTGTAAAAATATGCGTCTGTTTGTAATATTAAACTCACCGCTTTTAACTAAATGCAAATGTATGTATACATTGAACATATGCCAAAATATTATTTTGAAAAAAAAAAACTGTCCGTTGTTTGTTACGGGTAATATCTGGCTGCACCGATTTCGACGCGACTTTCACTGGCCAATAGCTGATTATATATAGAGTAACTTAGACTAATTTTGTAGACTAGTTTCGCTCCGCGGCGTTGCCCGCGGTTACAACAACAAACGCGAGTAACACCGCGGGGCTCAGCTAGTTTTCAATATATTCATTTATATTCCCATCGGAATATTCCCACAACATATTCAGCAAATATTACATCATTTGTTTCTAACATGGCTGTGCAGTAGCAATAACTTTGACATAATTATTTGACATTTAAATAATAGCTGTATGAACTTATTCCCGTCCATGTTCCAAATACCACAGCAACATGTTCCTAACGTATTCAATAGCAACACATTATTACCCTACCGATTGATTTAAGTTCGTTCGACGATTTAGTGTAATGGTGACAACATTACGAATAATTATGAGATCTCATAAAAAGCAAATTATTATCTCACTGTAGTTTCAGCTCTGAATATAATTTTGCATTTTATTACAGTCAGTACTATTTAGATACTTATAATGTAAAGCTTTTTAAATGTAAAATTGTTTATTCTTTTGTTAACTTATTTCAGTAAGGATCGAATAAAAAATAATAATAATAAATGCATAAAAGTATGTGCCTTATGGCTTAAATATATAGTGGGCATCAGCGTTTTCAGTTGAAAATCTTACTTTATAATTTTTATATACTACTAGCCGAGACCCGCAGTGTTACCAGCGTTTATTAGGGTTCCATAGCCAAATGGCAAAAAACGGAACCCTTATAGATTCGTCAAGTCTGTCTGTCTGTCTGTCTGTCCGTCCGTATGTCACAGCCAATTATTTCCGAAACTATAAGAGATATATTGTTGAGATTTGGTCAGTCGATGTATTCTGTATACCGCATTAAGATTTTTTAATAAAAATAGAAAAAAAAACAATACATTTTGGGGGTCCCCATACTTGGAACTGAAACTCAAAAATTTTTTTTCAGCAAACCTATACTATATCTATGGATAGGTGTTCAAAAATGATGTTGAGGTTTCTAGCATAATTTTTTTCTAAACTGAATAGTTTGCACGAGAGACACTTCCAAAGTGGAAAAATGTGTGTGTCCCCCCCTCTAACTTCTAAATTAAGAGAGTGATAAAACTAAAAAAAATATATGTTGTAGATTACCATGCAAACTACTAACGAAAATTGGTTTGAACGAGATCTAGTGAGTAGTTTTTTTTTAATACGTCATAAATCGTAACACGCAATTTACCTTTCATCCAATCAATACACTAGTATAAAAACATCGATGAAAGTTACAACGAACTACAAGAACTTTTATATGATGTTACTTGCTGATACGGAACCCTTCATGGGCGAGTCCGACTCGCACTTGGCCGCTTTTTTTTTATATACTACTAGTAGAGTCCCGCAGTGTTACCAGCGTTTATTGTTGTAAATTGCGAGTAATGCCGCGGAGCAAAACTATTCTAAAAGAGCCTAAGTTACTCCTTATGTCATTATCTTTCTGCCAGTGAAAGTTACGTCAAAATCACTTCAGCCGTTCCAGATATTACCAGGCACAAACAGACAGACAGATAGAGAGACAGACAATTTTTTTATTGTTTTTAGGTTTAAGTACCGTATACATATACTTTCATATGCACTTATCAGTAAATCAGTAAAAGACTGTTAATTGGACGTTACATACAGACACTTTAATTTTATTTATTTGTATAGATAAACCACTTTATAGCTGCTTAAATGTTTATTAACTATGTTTATAAAAATATCTGACACTAGTGTTTCTCTTCTATTTGTGCCTTCTATACAATTTTAAATTGCATTATTTACTGGTGTAAGGGACGAAGTAAATAAATATTATTTTTCTAAGTTTACTTAATCCCGTACATCTACAAATCATGGATACACATTTCAATACTGAGCAGAAACCGATCTCCTCGGAGAGCGGTCCAACCGCCGTGTCTTATTTTGACGTTGCGGTCGAGTGCACTATTGTATAATTAACAATTTCACTCACACTCAATAACCGGCCTAGTTTTCTAAGAAGCCCATTAAAACAAATAATGAAAAGTACAATTTATACAACACGTCATCACTCAGGTCACGCACACCCATTTCACGGTCGTATAAATCATTGACAGGGCTATGAAACAGATTTTTACTTCCAACTATTGGCATGGCCAAGTCAAGTGGAACAAAAATACATCTAGACATCTCCTACCGGCATTCATTCATAAATCCGACGTCATACCAATATATTCGTTGTTCATTTTACTAAATAAAAAAATTGTCTCGCAGCTTTTTGCTTGTTTATTTACCTGACAAATGTTGCGATGTTTATTTTGTGTAAGACAAATATTTTTGTTGGAGCCAGTTTCGCGTCCTACAGAAATGATGATTCAATTTCAATGTTTTGGTGTCCGCAGCAAAAGAAACGAAGCAAAGGTGATGGTAGAAATAAGGAGAATATCATTGAGGAAGTCTTCGATGATAAAAATGGAGACCAGAGTCTTGAGCCACTTCAAGAAAAGAAAACTCCCTGTTATGAAATAAAGCATTCGGATGTGATGGGCAGGTGAGAATTAAATTAAATGTCATATTTATTTAAATGTTATAAAACGTTTTAATCATTAAGTAGGTTGTTAACCATTTTTATCATGTTCTGTAAAAAAATATATATGCAATGGACTAACAGCGATAAAACAGTTTAGTACAATTTTGAACACAACAAGACTTCAATATTTAGAAAATGTAAAAGTAGTTCATAATGTGCAATGCACAGTCGTTTATAAATATTTATGGAAATGGTCCAATTTTAATAATGTTTTGAAGTATAATTTCAACCAGTGTCTGTAGCATTTTTTATAAACAGTTATCTGTGAAATAGTTCTATACAAGTAATGAGCTGTTGACAATCTTCAGTGTTGTCAACAAAAAACTAACTTTCTACTATTCTTGACTACAATCATAATTTTAATTTGCATTTTTTATTTTTTTTTAGATATTTGGTGGCGTCTCGTGACATAAGAGCTGGTGAGGTTATTGTGGAAGAACCGGCCCTAGCTGTCGGGCCATGCGCAGGCTGTGGCCTTATTTGTTTGGGATGTTATCGGGAGCTTGATGAAAGTAGCCTCTTCAAGTTGGTATTTTTCTACTATTTAATATTTGAATTTGAATATTTGAAATCAACTTTTCCAATTTCTTCACATTTGTGAGGTCTGCTCCGCTCTAAGACAGCGTTACTTTTTATAAAACTTTTCGAAACTAACTGGAAGCACCGTAGTTCTAACCAACAAAAAAACTGATATTCTTTTACACTTAATTATGGACCCATTTAAAGTCATCAGATTTATTTTTACTTTTAATTAAAAAATAACAGTATTCTGAATTGTTAAGAGGTTCTCTCTGCAGAGTACGAATACAAAACAGAGATCGGAATTGTTATAGAAATGAAATTATTGTTGAATGCAAACTTTTTACTGTTGGTGTGACCTTACCTTTTTCAAGGTAGTAGTCACGCTGAAAAATCAGCACGAATGGACCGGCTTGACCGAGGCGGTACTACCCTTACACAGAAGACCAAACTAAAATGACAACATTCTTACTGTCGTATTTTGTTGGTGAGTGTGAGGCCCAATGTTGCAGAAGCAACTCGTTAAGCCGCCATAGTCCGTCACAATGAAAATGGTGACCCCTACTATTGGATTCTACTCAAGCTTTCCATCAGGCAGAGTAGAGTCTTTTTGGTAGACTTAATAAAAAACATAATTATGGACTTTCAACTAATGTATCTATCACTAATTCAGCACTAATTAAAATAAAAAAATAATAAACTTATTAATGATGTTAACAATTAATTAAGTATCATTAAGACACCCCCTACTAACTACACTTAGATTAAATAGGTCAGCAATGATACTACAACACCTGCTATGCGATCCACATTACTCTTACGAAAATCAACTTTATGTCTTCAGGTGCCAAGGTTGCAAATGGCCTATGTGCAGTAATTCGTGTTGGGGTACCGGCAAGTACACCGGCCATTCCACATACGAGTGTGACACACTCAAGAAAGTACCACCGGACTATTCACAACTCGAGGATCTGAAGGAATCATACCAAGCACTTATGCCTTTGAGGTAAGGTTCAAATTAGATTACCAGAATATGATTTAGGTATTAATGTATAAACTTTCTCATTTAGTAAATCGGAGGTCGTATACAAATAATCGTGTGATGAGCACTTCACTTCACGCATTCATATGTAGGTACACCTGCTTGTTCCCAGATAAATACATGAAACGACAGACATGATCAACTCACCTGGTTGGCGAATTCACCTTTTGTGTTTTAGTGATTTATCATCCGTTCCTCCTTAAGTTCATTCGTTTGAGTATAATTTATCAACAGTCTGGTTATAACCCTGTGCAACAAGTGAGTTAAATCCAATGTAAACGCTACAGAAATATCGTAAATATAAATTGAATGGATTATTGCTCTTAGCTAACATTGTATGCATCGAGTAAATCATGAATATTATAATGTTAGTTGATCCTATCCTACGGATTAGACATTTGCCTATTCTTATCTATACACTAACGATTAATAATGTTAAATATAAAAAGGATATTCTTTGGTGCTGATCATATCAATTGCGGAATTTGTCTAGTACAGGTCCTGTCAAAACAGCACAAAACACATACATTAAGGAATATTATTATTTGGCCGGTTACCTACGACTTGTAGTATCAGACCAGTCGAACCATGCACAGTTTACAGTAGTCAGTAGGTGGTACAGCCACTCTGACTCTAACGGCCATCGCAAACTGGGCGACTTGTCGCCGCGTCTAGTCGCCGCGACAAGACGCGGCGTTGTCGTTTCATCGGGCGTCTCTGACGCCTAGTGTGCGGAGCTTAGGGCAAATTATATGAAGTTTGTCGGCCGCAGCCTGTCGTCGCGTCAAGTCGTCGAGGTGTCGCTGTCGCGTGTCGCCTAGTGTTAGACGAATGGATCGTCTAGAACGGGGGTGACGGGTAGGGTACGGCCCTCTCACAAATAACCAACTGAAAATAACAACATTTGCCCAGTCGTGTGTCTTTGTTCTTGGGAAATGTAAGGACTGAGACCCAATAATACGATCTGAATACACCGCCATAGTGTGGTTTGATATACTACTTTTTTGTTCTAGTCGTGCTTTCCATTAGGCAAAGTCACGTCACTTTAGTAGACTCATACAAAAAACTCGGTAGAAAGCATCGAAAGAATGACTTGATGCCGGTTTCATGTGATGCTGTAGTTATTCCACTTGTGTCAAAGCATGGCTCTCACACGATGAAAATCATTTAACCAGTTCGCCATTGGATTAAGCCTAAAACCGATTAAATGCCTTCTTGCACAAACGTGGGAAGTTTAACTACAGTTACGATTTTGTTTTAACCGACTTCAAAAAAAGAGGAGGTTCTCAATTCGACTGTATTTATGTTCTGTTTGATACCTCAGAACTTTCGATTGGGTTAACCGATTTGATTTTTTTTTAAAGCTTGTGCCTTGTGCCATGATAAGGAAACCAGGATCTGATAATAGGATTATGGAGAAATCGAGAAAACTCCTCAAATATCAGAGGCATACCTGTCGCGATTAGGGTACTCGAAATAGTTTTGCTTGGAATCTTTTTTTTTTAAACTAGTATTTTTTACTCCAAGATGTCTACTTCTAAAGAAGCACGAACCAGAAAAGTGGCTGGCTGTATCAAAAATGGAGGCTCACAATGAAATACGCCGAGTTAGAGGAGACATCTGGCCCATTAACGAAAAGAATGTTGTGTTGAGAATAAGAAAATGGAAGTTAGACTACGATGACGAGGAAATCCATACTGTGTGTGGGATTTTGGAGGTAATGTGCAATCTGTTTTGGTTTTTATAATATTTAATTACGTAATATGCATATTTACAGGTTAATTTTAATAGTTAAAATTTCTATAAAGAGCTAAATATTACACACACATCTTCATTAAACAATCATAGTTTCATTTATTATTGAATCGAATCTGAAGTTCTTAAAATAAGTTTAAAAAAAATGTGTGCTTCTCCGACAGAAGTGATAACTTAAACTAATCAAAGTTGAACTATTTAATATTGAAATATGATAATATAAGGAAAGGGTATTTATTAATAAAATCTTGATTATAAAATCTCTTTTGCGTCTATTCGAAATACGGCCAGCGCTGTGGGTTAGAGGGAAAGAGAGGAGGAACTTGCCTACCGCTTCCGTAAGCATGAGAGAAGGGGAAGCCAGACAGACTGGCGCCGTAACGCGTTAGGTAACGAAATGGTTTACCCTCCTCTTCCTATAAGAGGTTATCACTTCAAAAATTGTTTGACGCCATTACGTAGTGCACTACACGAGTTTAACAGGTTTGTGCGTCAGGTGAACGCGTTCGAGGTGGGGGGTAGTGGAGCCAATGCTCGCGCGCTGTATGACCGCGCGTTCCTGCTGGCGCACGACTGCACGCCCAGCACCACGCACACGGACGCCGAGCGCACGCCCTCCCGCCCCCTCACCGTACGCGCCGCTATACCGCACCGCACCGGGGACCTCATCTCGCTCTGCTACGCCTACACGCTGCAGGTACATACTCTCACTACGCCGGCCCAGCGACCCAAACTGACTCTTGGCTTCCGACAGTAGAATACGCCATTATTTTCTATTCTATTCCAATTTAGACCATCGGGCACTTTCATCTCTTTCATATTTCTGGCGACCGTATCTTTCCAGCGTTATATGGATCGACCCACCAGCCGCCGCCCTCTGGACTGCCAGAGATAAGTTCTTTTGACATCTCGATCTCACCCATTCGACGTGGTCAAGACCGCGAAATTTTCGCTGCTACATTTGATACATGCTCTTTACTAATGATCAACTGAAGGAAATTTTAGATATATCGCGTTAAACGAAGACAGAAATTTGTATCCAATTCGATTTCTAAAGAAAAGCAAAGTTCTGATCGCGGTCCAGACAAAATTGATGTAGAGCTGAATAACGTAAAAGCCTTTTTTTGTGAGCGTGTGAAAACGCCCAAGGGCCGTCACCCCACGAAAGCTTACAGCGGGATGATGTATCAGGATTCGGACCAACTAAAACCACACGGTGTGCCACTTTGCACCTAAGGTGAGAGGGGTCCGGGAACTGCTATTATTACGATATCTGAAGAATAACGTGCAAAACTGTATCGTCACTTGTTCTTAACAAATCCCAGATTTGTAAATAGTATTCGATATTATTGACATCAGTTTTTCTTTTTTTGGACTATTATAAACAAAAACTTGCTAATAACATATTATTTGTCATCTTAAGATCATTCAATATTCCAACGGCTTAATAATCTCAGAACGTTCCAACACATCCCTCTCTACATATTAAAAGTATAGATTAAAATTAAATATAATTTCCAGGGTACTCTCAAACGCCGGGAACACATAAAACATAGTAAGTTCTTCGATTGCTGCTGTAAGCGCTGTTCAGACCCCACAGAGCTGGGGACATACGCGAGTGCCTTCCGATGTCCAAAATGCGCTGGAGGCAGACTGTTGCCAACCAAACCCTTGGACCCTGCAGCTGTTTGGACGTGTGTAGATGGAGTATGTGGGTATACGATGCCTGCTGTTGCAGTTCAATTACTGATTAAAAGGTAAACTTTTGTCATCTCCCAGATTCAATGCTTTTTTTTATTATTTTTTTACAAAGATAGTGTGTTTTGGTAAACGGGCTAATCTCAGGAACTACTGGCCTGATTTGAAATATTATTTGACTGTTAGAGAGTCCATTCATCGAGGAAGGCTATGGGCTATATATATCATCACGTTAGGACCAATATGGCGGAGTATCGATGAAAAATGTTTTAAAATTATTTCTTTTGAGAGCTTCCATTGCATCCGCTGCGTAAATGGTTGAAGATTCGTGAAAATAATGTATAAAAGAATTCTTCCTCTTGAAAATTTCTAAGGAAATCCGAAACAATATTGTCTTTCTTCTAGGGTTGGCTTACTATAACCCTTTTTATGGGAAACTTTTTTTTTGTTTTTGGTATTTCAATTGGAATCGAATAAATATGTTTAGAAATTTCTGAAATTGTAATAACTCTCCTGTTTTTTCCATAGATTAACAGATGAATTCGAGCAAATTAACGTAAACGATGTCCGAGGATTTGAAGGATTCCTCCACAAGTACCGGAACGTCATCCACAACTCACATTACCTGTGTCTGTCGGCCAAGCACTCGCTCAGCCAGCTCTACGGTAAGGTGGCTGAATACATGATACATGAGATGCCGGATCAGGAGCTGAATAGGAAGATTGAGATCTGCAGGGATTTGATGAAGGCGTTTGATATCATCGAACCTGGATATTCTCGGTTGAGAGGTACATTTGAACTCTATCTAGAAATCCTTCTTTCTTCATAATAGAAATGTTTGTATACAATCTGTTAGTTCTGCCTTCATCGACAATCTATAACGTCCCACTGCTGGGCTTTAGGTGATTGGAAACGATTACCAAGGGTAAGCAAAGACGGTGCGGTCAGTACCTAGATGGGTGACCGTTTGTGGAATGATATGTTATGGCGTTTCCTTGATCCGGAGGTCACGTCTTCGGTCCTGGTTGTTATCACAAGATAACAGTCGTGAAGCTGTTTGGGGACTGGCAAGACACGTTGTGGATACGTAATCTTCGCGTTAGATGTTTTTAAACCACCGGAAAGCCTACAACTAAGCTTCACGACTGTTATCTTATAAAAACTGCCTCATAACATTTCATGCCACAAACGGTCACCCATCTAGGTATTGACCGCGCCATTACCGCTGACCCTCGGTGATCACGGCTACTTGATTATGAGTACTTCTTACTAACTTTTTTTTTTAAAAATATCTATTGGTCTCGACGATCGAAATTGGGTCACCATGCTGTATGGTGTGTACTCACAATGAGATTGTGCTGATGTTATCCATCAGACAGAGTTGTGTGACTTTGGCAGACTCATGATAAAAAGATGATAAAATACTCGTAAAGCCTCAGAGCGTCAGACTTGCCTTCGTATCGCACTCAGTTTACGGCCGAAACTCACTTTCAACACAAGGATTATTGGTTAAAAACCATTCTAGGAATATTTATCTGTTACAAGTATTTCTTATTGGAAAAACCTTCATCATTTTAGGTGTTACTCTATATGAACTTCACGCGCCTCTCATGATCCTTACCACAAGAGACTTCGAGAAGAAAGCCATTACCAAGGATAACTTGAGAATTAGACTTAAGGAGGTAAGAAGCCATCGGTACCTTAAAGTTTGACTTTTTATATTGATAACTAAAAAACCGACTTCAAAGAAAAACTATTCCGAGAACCCAAATCGCGTATGCCTATGATATCTGAGGGTATCCCTCGATTTCTCCACGATTCTATCATCAAATCCTGGTTTCCTTCACATGAAACCACATGAGAGGCACCACCAGCATTCGACTAAAAAAAGCATTATCAGAATCGGTTAACTCAATCGAAAGTTCTGAGGTAACAAACATAAAGAAAATAAAATCAAATTGAAAATCTATGCAATATTCTAGTCGATTATATTTCTTGAATAATTTTTAGTTTTCATTATTCATATTGTTAATCCAAGAATATTATATGGCGATCTAAATGTTAAGATACAAACATATAAAATAAAATAAATTGAAAATAAAAATGAAGTTGTCCTTTCAGATCGTGAGCTACTTGACAGAGTCAGCATTAATCCTCAGCTTCGAACCCCCCCAGTCATCCGAAGGTCTCATGGCTGCTGCTGCCAAAGACGGATTGAAGAAGATCAAGACTTGGGAACAAATTATTGGCAAAATTTCATGAGATCACATAGTTTTAAAATGAAGCTCACGGCCTATTTTTTTTGAACCAAACTTTTTTTCGTATTTAATACATTTTGAAGCATTTTAAGTTTTTTTGTTACTTAATTTTAGGTTTTTTTTAAACCTTTTGTCTCACTATACCATAACTATCACATCGAGTTTTTTTACATTTATATTTATAATTATTATATATTTTTAAACTAATATCCTCTAACTAAATACAGATGGGAAGCGATTTGTACGTTTGAAAATATATTTTTTTGTAATAAAATGTGATGGTTAGTTTGTGAACGAAAATGATAAAGAAACATTTTTTTTACAAATGCGTACGATTAAGTCAATACTAATTTATTTATGAGATTTATAATTTAGATTCATAACAAGTAATTTAATAAAATTTCTACGTATTATATTCAAAAAACTACATATTTTTGTTATTTTTTTTATTATTTATTCATTCCTTCCACTAAAAGACATTATTATTGTGTGAATTATTTAATTTATTTTTGTAAGCAAACGTTTAACTGTCTATGTATAACTAATTTAGAATGTAAATAAAATAATTTATTTCCGTCATTGTTGTTTAATTGGTATTTTAAGTGTTGATTGTAATTATGGTACAAGTTGAAGAGTAAAGGTGCAAGTTTCACGTAAAGTAACAACGTGATACTGTACTAGGCTCGCAAGTATTGTACTACAGCCTACTACTATAGTATGGTACTTTTAGCACTGTAGCACAGTACTTACAAGCCAAATACAATATCACATAGTTAATGAAAAATCTGTACTGTACTGTACCAGTATCACATAGTCTAGGTGAAAATTTATTACCAAAAAAATTGACTTCAAAGAAAAAAAATTCCGAGTACCCTAATAGCGACAGGTATGCCTGTGATATTTGAGGAGTTCCTTCGAGATTTCCAGAATCCTATCATTATATCCTGGTTTCCTTATCATGGGACCACATGGGAGTTATTAGATTTCAAATAAAACAAAAATTATCAGAATCGATTCACTCAATCATAAATATACAGTCGAAATGAGAACCTCCTCCTTTTATGAAGTCGCTTAAAAACCTGATTGCGCTGTACTGCACCGTATTGTACTGTACTATGGTATCTCATAGTTACTCTAGATTAACTATAAAGACCATTAATCAGTATTCAGTAAAAAAATTGGTCATAACAATAGAAAATTAACAACAGAACCGACAACACAGGCCAGGTCGAGTGATGATTGGTGCAAGACGGCTGGCAGAAGCTGGATGCGAGCCGAGGATCGAACTAAGTGGTGAGTAAGATGATGATGAATAGAAAATTAAAACAGGATTGATGAAAATCTAATTAAGACATACCACTTTTAAATACAAAAAACACCCAGGATTAACATGTAGAAAATATTATCTGAACATTATTTTATCCAAGTATTTTATCAAATTAGGTTGGAGAGAGTACGCCACAAGACGGTTGAACTTTAAATTTTTGAGTGGATCTACCGCCATCAGAGCAACACAAGCCAAGTATAGGCCGACATCTACGTTCTGTAGAAATGATCTTGTCTGGATTTTTAGGGCTCCAACGACTGTCATGACGGAATGACGTCATTTTAGGTTAATCTACTTTGTAAGTGTAGTACCACCCCGGTTGGCCCTGCCCGTTCATTCCCAAGTCAGCCTTGGTCCAGCTTGGCCTATATGCGGTAAGACATGGCCCACAGTAATGCTCAATGAGAACACACATTTTTATAAAATATTTTCAAATTGACAGTTTCGAGATATCGAGATTATATTAATACAACTAAAAGAATTAAAAGAATAGAAGTCGATTAGGAATCGTCGTAGGGTGTCGAGAAGGACGATCGATCAAATCAATCGCTCGAATATAAATCAATTCAAATAAAATATTATATTGATAGTATTCAAACAGACACTTTAAGGAATATAATAGCCGTGAATGTGTCATTTTGGTGTCTGGAAGGTAAGCAGACGTCAAGAGTTTTTGGTGAGAACCCTACTCACAATGATGATCTTTCTAATAATTCTATAATTCTATAGATACACAAAGAGCCATCTATTGAAAGTTTTAGAAATTACTAAAATTAATTTTGATGGAAATAAGCAGAGAATAAAAAAAATGATTAGGAACAGTTTTGCAAGGGACAAATAAAATTAACGGAAAACTGAAGTTGACAAATAATTCTAAATAGAAATACTTTAAGTTAAATCATAAATTTTTACACAGAATATAGTTTGTGAACAGCTAAGGCGATTCACACACTGCACCGCGCTACGTCGCGTAGTACGGAGTGGCAGATTTAAATATTGTATGCAAGATTAGTATAGAAAACACGCCAGGTCCAACACACCGAACACGCGCCTAGGCGCGTGAGCGCGTGCCTCTAGCAGATTCTGTCACCGCGCGCGTAGTCCGGGCGGGCCGAAGCAGTAAACACATTTATATACGAAATTGAACAATGCCCAGCAATTTGGGATATGAAATGCAAAGAATACAGACGACGTCGACCAAATGGAAAGTAACCTTTAGTTTGGTGCGGGCCATGTACAAAGCCGTCAGGCGCGGAGGCGTGGTAAAATCTGCTCGAAGAGGCAGATCTGCTCCTCCGACGCCGCGCGCGTGATCTGCTGCCACGCACCTACGCGTGGCCAGTGTGTGAATCGCCTAATGTTACAAAAACTGCGTGAGTTATTTATAATTCATCCAGAACATTTGGGCCGCGCATTCAGTGCATGTCAGCCCGGTACACGTGTGTCGGAAATATTTTCTTTTACTCAAATTTTGTACATGTAAAAAAAAACTATAGCACCTTTAAGCCAAGTAAGTAATGTGCAGTGTGCTGTGGATATTTTAAGTGTCTTACGGTATACTAAGATTATTTTCAAAGGTCGACGAAAATTAATTTCAATCTGCGATTAAGTATGCGTTTTAAGAATAATTTCTTAATTAAAGTCGTCTATAAATAACGATATTGTAGCACGTATTTAAATGTAAAGTGATTTTAAAAAAGTGTAATGAATAGATTAATCCAACGCCTTATGAAAACGTTATAGCAATAAATTGCGAAAGTGCTTTGCATCTGTATTTGATAAGAAACAACTAACAAGACATACCATAGCAGATCGAGTTCGTAGATAAAGGTAAATTTAGGAAAAAGATTTAAAAATCTCTAATGAAGAATAACAATACTCAGGAACTCCATTGGGTGGCGTAAGAGCTAACTCAGAGAGTGAATAAATGAGGACAAGAGCACTGCAAAGTGAATTCCAATCCGTCTTCTTAGAATGATATATATCTTCTTTAAAGTTAGGCCAAGAGAAGCCTACTAAAGGCTGTCGATGTGATGCTCTGTTTAAAACTCTTCCTATTTTTCCAGAATGACATCAGAAGGTTCGTGCATGGTGTGTCTGTCACCGGCTATCAACAAATGTTCTGGTTGTCAGATCGCTCACTACTGTTCTCGGGATCACCAAAAACAGGATTGGAAAACTCACAAGTTCCAGTGTGTACCATTCAAGGTGAAGGAAGACCCGAAGCTTGGAAGGTACTTAGAGGCTACGAGGGCAATTAAAACTGGTGATGTGGTGTTAAAAGAGAAGCCACTTTTAACAGGCCCAGCACAAGTGAGTTATTTACGTCTCTAGTTGAACAACATTTTTTTAAATTCCAGATTCATGTATATACATAGTTTCTAAAATATTGATTTTCGTTTGTTTGCCGAAAATTCTTACTAACGGAATTACACCTGATAAATTGTAATAGGTACTGTTTTGTCTAAAATATCCTTCGCATAATGAACCCAAGCAATTACATATTTATACTCAAAGAAAAGCCAATTATATATGGTAACAAATATTATGTATATCACACTTTATTCTTTTACATGTCAATAGACGCAAAAGACGCAAAGACATGTGTCGCCTATGCATTATAATATTAGTCCAGTGGTTACATGCATGTGTAAGAAGGCCCTAAAAATGTATATGTATAGCTTGTAATAATCTTTAAACAGGTAACTCCTCCCGTGTGCCTCGGGTGCTACAAACTTCTAGAAGAAGGCAAAACAGTCACTTGTGAGAAATGCGGCTGGCCATTTTGTTCTACAGAGTGTACCGCTAAACAGGAGCACAATCCTGAATGTCATTTCACTCAGAAACGGGGAGAAAAGGTAATGAGCGATCGTGTATTCTGTATTTAGGTCCTGTGTTTCTTCTCTTGAACCCTAGCTAGGGTTTCGGGAGAACTCTAAGGCCTGTTGAAGTGGAAACCGCCTGCAACTACAAACGGGTCAATGGGTGGGGCCTGTTAGTAGTTCTGGGGTGTTAGTTCGGTGGGGGCGTTACTGACTGTATCGTGTCAAAGTCTGGGTAGATCCCACGGCCTCACCGTCCTACCAGTGACGCTCTGGTCTTACACAGTGTGATAATCTGTTATATAATGATGAAATGTTTGTTAAGTTTGGTATAGATATACCAAATTGATCGGACTTTAAAATGGAGGATTATTTAAGTTTGTACACTTTTATTTTTAGACCATATTTCATTTTATTTTTGTATGCAAACTTTAAAAATAATATAATGCAGTAGGTAATACTTTTTTTAAAATTAATTATACTATTGAAGGTCAACATTACATTATTCGGAGAACCGAACCCGAACTACGAGTGTATAACAGTCCTACGCTGTTTATACCAACGTGACCACGATGAGAAACTGTGGGCCAAGATCCAAAGCTTGCAATCACATTGCGAGGACAGGCGAGGGACCTCCAAGTGGAACTTGGACAAGAAGATGATAGCTGACTTCATTTGGAAGTTCTTTAAGTTGGAGGGAACATTCAGTGAAGAAGAGATTATGAAATGTATTGGAATTTTGCAGGTAATGAAATGGCCATATAGTTTTTATCATTTATATAAAGACACCTAGAATAACTTTAATTTAGATCAGTGCAATTAAGATAAAACAGTCCGTGTGATGTCGGATTAAGATTGCAGAGTGTCACCACCCCTAGTCATCCCGCGCGGGTGTCGTAAAAGGCGATTAAGGGATAAACTACGCAAGACAACATCAATGCAAAGAGAAGGAAAACTTGAAACCAACCCTATACCAACCCGTCTGGCCAGCGTGGTATAGTAGGCCAATACCTCCTTTTCAAGGAGAGGCCTATGTCCAGCAGTGGACTGTTTAAGGCTGTTGATGAGTTGACTCCAAGCAACTGAAAAGTGGTTTCGGATTTTCAAGGTAGTTGAGTCACGCTGATTACAGCATGAATGGGCCGGTTCGACCTGGGTGGGTCTACCATCGCATAGAAGACAAATCTAAAGCGACAGCATTTGTGCCGTCGTGTGTCGTTGGTGAGTACGAGACCGGAGGCGTAATGATGCAGAAGAATCTCACTAGGTCACCATATTGTGGCTCACAGTGCTGTTTTGTCTGCTATTATCTGTAATGAGGATGGTGACCACTTTTGAATTCTACATTCTTCATGCTTTCCACTAGAACTAAATTATTCACTTTGGTTTGAATATATTAAAAAAAATATTTTGATGAGTCCCATACATCATAACGCTTAAATGAATAATTTTTGATTGCCTTATTTTAATAACACAATCACGAAGTCAAGTAATTAATTGGTAACTAAACAACCTAAATAATATTTTCTCGGGTTCGATTCCCGGGTCGGACCAAATGTTTGTGTGATCCGCAAATATTTGTTTCGGAGTTTGGATGTTTTTCTATGTATAATAATATGTATGTATTTACAAAAAAAAGTATGTTTATGTTTTTATATCAGTTGTTTAGTACCCTTAATACAAGCTCTGTTTAGTTTGGGACTAGATGACGTTGTGTGTTAGATGTCCGAAGATATTTAATTATTTATTTAATATTACATTTTATGTTACTGGTGGTTATTTTCTATCGTCTCTTGATTGTATCATTTTCGTCTTAGGGGTAATATCATTATTTTAATGTTACAGATCAATTGTCACGAAGTTCCTTTACAAGAGCCAGATTACGTAGCACTTTTTGAGCGTATCTCAATGGTAGAACACAACTGCCGCGCCAACTGCAACAAGAGCTTCACATCATCGGGAGAGATCGTAAGTTAAAAAAAGACTTAGTTATGTTTTATGTCATAAAGATACATTTTTTGGGTTCCGTAGCCAAATGGCAAAAAACGGAACCCTTATAGATTCGTCAAGTCTGTCTGTCTGTCTGTCTGTCCGTCCGTATGTCACAGCCAATTATTTCCGAAACTATAAGAGCTATACTGTTGAAATTTGGTCAGTCGATGTATTCTGTGAACCGCATTAAGATTTTTACATAAAAAAAGAAAAAAAACAATACATTTTGGGGGTCTCCATACTTGGAACTGAAACTCAAAAATTTTTTTTTCATCAAACCTATACGTGTACATATCTATGGATAGGTGTTCAAAAATGATGTTGAGGTTTCTAATATCATTTTTTTCTAAACTGAATAGTTTGCGCGAGAGACACTTCCAAAGTTAAAAAATGTGTGTCCCCCCCCCTCTAACTTCTAAAATAAGAGAGTGATAAAACTAAAAAAAATATATGTTGTACATTAACATGCAAACTACCAACGAAAATTGGTTTGAACGAGATCTAGTGAGTAGTTTTTTTTTTAATCCCTACTTAATATTATAAATGCGAAAGTACCTCTGTCTGTCTGTCTGTTACGCTTTCACGCCTAAACCACTGTACCGATTTTGTTGAAATTCGGTATGATGATAGAACTGAACTTGGGAAAGGACATAGGCTACTTTTTACTGCAATAATCGAGATATAAAGACCAAAGCTAGGTGATTATAAAAATACATAAATCGAAGATGTCAAAATGTATCACTGTTTACCTCCTGTCAAAACTTCACAGTTTGCTATTAATAACACACTTGCATGGCAACCATAATGATAGTTTGTAAATGACATATAGACCAGTAGACCATGGTAGATAATTTTTGAAAACAAATAAAATTATAGTAGGATGAAACCTATTGGAAAAGGAGGAGAATATTATAAAAATTAAAGGAAAAATAATTTACGGGCGATCTGAGGTCGGGAAGGGGTAGGGGGGAGGTTTTCGGGTCCTTCAACCGGGGCGTGAAAAAGCATCCCATTAGGCCGCCATAGTGTGGGCCGCCATACATTATTGTCCGCATTCGCAGCAAGTGTGGTAGCCCCGACTCTTGGATTCTGCTCATGCTTTCCATCAGGCAGGGTAGAGTCAGATTGGATGGCTAAATATATACAACAAAGGGTAAAAAACGGTTTATCTCGATTTCCGGCAAAACTACAAGGAAAAAAGTTAAATGGCAAAGTTGTAGGTAATTAAAAGATCTACAACTTTTTAGGGTTCCGAAGTTTATGACTTCGAACCCTTATAGATATGTCATGTCCGTCTGTCCTTCCGTCCGTCCGTCCGTCCTCAACTTATCGTCCAAACAGTAAGTGCTAGAAAGATGAAACTTTGCATGAATATGTATTGTAATTACGTCGACAAAGTGCTACAATAAAATTATGAAATATATTTTTATTTAGGGTACCTCCCCTACACGTAAAGTGGGGATGTTTTTTTTTGTCACGGCTACCCCATCAAGTAGGGTATCATTATATAGGTCTTTTAAAAACATTAAGGGGTTGTTAAGACGATTTTTTGATTTAGGTATCCGTTTGCGAGAAATTCCACTTTAAAGGCCACTTTTTAGGGTTCCGAAGTTCATAACTCGGAACCCTTATAGATTCGTCATGTCCGTCTGTCCGTCCGTCCGTCCGTCCGTCCGTCCGTCCGTCCGTCCGTCCTCGACTTACCGTCCAAACGGTAAGTGCTAGAAAGATGAAAGTTTGCATGAATACGTGTTGTAATTACGTCGACAAAGTGCTACAATAAAATTATGAAAAATAATTTTATTTGGGGTACCTCCCCTACACGTAAAGTGGGGATGATTTTTTTTTCTCGAGGCTACCCCATCATGTGGGATATCATTAGATAGGTCATTTAAAAACAATAAAGGGTTTCCTAGACGATTTTTTGATTTAGGTATCCGTTTGCGAGATATTTCACTTTAAAGGGCACTTTTTTGTAAAAACAGGGCGTCCCCGCCCCTCTAAAAGCTAAACGGCTGGCTCAAAAAATCTGAAAAAAATCGTGATGGTGGTCCATCTAATGAACTTTGAAGGAAAACTATAACCGATTAGATGACTTTCTTAGTTCAGGAGTTATAAAGGCTTATATGGTAAAATGCGCTCACTTGGAAAACGTCATACAAAATTAACGTATTAATACGTAAACATAACAATTAACTATTGGATACGATTTTAAATCCACATACCATTATAGGTGACTGAGGAACCCTTTCCTGTGCGTGGCCTGACACGCACTTGGCCGATTTTTGTAAAAACAGGCCGTCCCGCCCGCCGAAAAATTTGTGATAGTGGTCCATATAATGAACTTTAAATGAAAACTATAACGAATTAAATGACTTTGTTAGTTCAGGAGTTATAGAGGCTTAACTTTTACAATGCGCTTACTTGGAAAAGTCATACAAAATCAACGCATTAATACGTAAACATAACAATTATCCATTGGATACGATTTCTAATCCACGTACCATTATGGGTGACTGAGGAACCCTTTCCTGTGCGTGGCCTGACACGCACTTGGCCGATTTTTTAATCAATTATCGGAATTTTACACGATATTGTATACTTCAAAATTTACTTTTGTATTATGGTATAAGGGTCCAAAAATTGATTTAGGAACCGAAAAATAAGTTAACTAGTCACATACAACTACAGTAGTAACATAAAAAATTAAGTAGCTGCAGTGTTCCTCTTAATAAATATTAATATAAACAAATATCTGTAAATTACACAAAAATAATTGCTAGGTTGGACCAACTGGTCCAACCTAGCAATTATTTTTATATTAAACCCGAGACCTCAAGCACAGCAATCGCCTATATTACCACTGCACCACCAAGGCACTTAATTCCCTTCTATGATTATGAGACTGGACCGTCGGTAACATTATTCACTCTGAGTGAAAAGCATCAATTGCTTAACACTGCTAACATGTGAGACCTTTTTGGCCGAATCATTCCATATTTCTTGAAGTATGGCTTTCATATTTAAGCAGGTTACGATTTTATTATAAGTAACATTAGCCGAGTCAGCGAACTTCGTACCGCTCAGAACTTGATCGCAGGGCCACCTACCACTTGAACATACACAAAAAAACATTAAATTCGGTGTAGTCGTTTAGAAGGAGTTCAGTTACAAAGACACGAATAGAAGATTTATATATATAAAGTTTTGATTTGCAGGTCCTGTACGCTGGTGTGAGCATAAGTGTCGGCGCTCACATCAGCGTGTGCTACACGGACCCGACGTGGGGGACGGAGGCGCGACGCCATCACCTCGCCGACTCCAAGTTCTTCGAATGTGCATGCGAGAGGTGCTCTGACGTCACCGAACTTGGCACCATGTTCAGTGCTGTTAAGTGCAAGAAGAAGTAAGTAGTTCTAACATCTGCGTTTTATACCGCGCAGGTGCAAAAGTAATTTATACAAATTCGTCATAGCCGTTGGCTGTTCTGTCACCACTAACCGCTATTAAATATTAAATACCTATTAATGCTTATTAAATACATATTTCTATACATTAAATATCGTAATATTTAAGGGCCAGTTGTGAGTAATATCATCATCATCATCAACAGCCTTTAACAGTCCACTGCTGGATATAGGCCTCTCCTTTGAAATGAGGTTTTGGCCTACTATGCCACGCTGGCCCGGCGGGTTGGTAAAGGGTTTGTTTCAAGTTTCTGCAGTGCGATTACGCAGATCTGCGACTCGGCCATGCCCCGCGTACGTGGGCGTCGGCCTCCAAGGAAGGAGGTCTACTGGTGGTCCCAGGAGTTGGCGGACCTCCGTGCGGCCTGTGTTCGTGCCCGGAGGTGCCTCACTCGTAGTCGGCGACGCCACCGCGGAGTCGGTGAGGAGGTGGATCGGCTTCAAGAGGAATACCGTGAGATCCGGCAAACTCTGAAGCTGGCCATCTGCCGCGCCAAAGAGGAGAGCCGCAAGGAGATGCTGGAGAGTCTCGAGCGTGACCCCTGGGGTCGGCCCTATCGTGCGGTGCGCAAAAAGCTCTGCGCGGGGGGCCTGCCCCTCACGGAGACTCTCCAGCCCAGCTTCCTGCAGGAAGTGGTCGAGGGCCTATTCCCACAGCGGGCGGAGCACACGCCCCCGTCGATGGCCGTCATGGCCGGAGGCGACGACGAAGGCGAGGCTGATGTGCCGCCCGTCAGGGAATCAGAGGTAGGGGCGGCTGTTCTAAGGATTCGATCCAAGAACACCGCCCCCGGGCCAGACGGGGTACCTGCCCGAGTGCTGGCCCGAGCCCTCGATCATATGTCGGACCGCCTCAGGGGAGTGTTAGACGCTAGTCTGGCGTCCGGACGCTTCCCTGAGTGTTGGAAAAGCGGGAAGCTGGTTCTGCTCCAGAAGCCAGGTCGGTCTGCCGACTCGGTCGCGGCCTATAGGCCCATCGTGTTGCTGGACGAGGCGGGTAAGCTGTTCGAGAGGGTGCTCCACGCCCGCATCGTCCGGCACCTGCGCGAGGTGGGCCCCGATCTGTCGGACGCCCAATTTGGATTCCGGGAGGGGCGTTCGACGGTCGACGCAATTCTGCGTCTGAAGGCCGCGACCGAACAGGCGGTGGGCTGCGGCGACGTGCTGTTGGCGGTGTCGTTGGACATCGCCAACGCATTCAATAGTCTGCCATTCAGCTGCATCAGGGCCGCACTCCAGTACCACGGAGTGCCGCAATACCTGGGGCGGCTAGTGGCAGACTATCTGACGGAGCGTACTGTCATGTACGAGGACCGAGAAGGAGTCTTGAGACGTCGGGCCATGTCGTGCGGTGTTCCACAGGGGTCTGTCCTCGGACCACTCCTGTGGAACATGGGATATGACTGGGTCCTGCGAGGGCGTCTCCCCCCCGGGGTCGGTGTAATTTGCTACGCCGACGACACTCTTGTGACAGCCCGGGGGGCGACCTTCGAAGAGGCGGCACGCCTGGCCACCACAGGAGTCTCCCTGGTGGTAGGGCGCATTGAGGCGCTGGGTTTGCGGGTGGCCCTAGAAAAGACGGAAGCCCTACTTTTCCATGGGCCCCGTCGTGGTCCACCCGCCGGCGCCTCCATCGAGGTCAACTCGGTCCTCGTACCGGTCCGGGCCCACTTAAAGTATCTGGGTCTGGTCCTAGACGGTAGGTGGCTCTTCGACGAGCACTTCCAACAGCTTGCTCCGAAGCTGATCGGCACTGCCTCCTTCCTTGGGCGTCTTTTGCCCAATCTGGGAGGAGCCAGTGTCGCCACGAGGCAGCTGTACAGGGGGGTTGTCCGGTCTATGGCACTCTATGGTGCACCGGTGTGGGCGGCGGCTCTGACCGAGCAGAATAGGGCGCGCCTCAGGCGGCCTCAGAGAACTCTGGCGGTCAGAGCCATACGGGGCTACCGCACCGTATCGACGGAGGCGGCGTGCGCCCTGGCCGGAACACCCCCGTGGGATTTGGAGGCGGAAGTGCTCGCCGACGTTTATCGGCGAGTGGCTAACTACCGGGCGGAGAGTGGTGGAGTTGGACCTCCGCCCGAGGACGTGCGCGAGTGGCGCGAAGCCGCTCACCGAGCCACGATGGATCGCTGGTCGGTCCGGCTGGAGACTCCACGTGCTGGCTTCGCCACCGTAGAGGCGCTTCAGCCGGTCATCGGCGAATGGGCAGTGCGGCAGCACGGGACCCTTACCTTCCGACTGACGCAGGTTCTTTCCGGGCATGGTTGCTTCGGAAAGTACCTGCACTCGGTCGCCAGGAGGGAATTGAGTCCCGCCTGCCACCACTGCGACTGCAGTGAGGATTCGGCTCATCACACGCTGGCGGTCTGCCCCGCATGGGAGACGCAGCGCCGGGTCCTCACTGCAGTCATCGGAGGGGATCTCTCGCTGCCGGCCGTCGTTCGTTCCATGGTCGGCAGCGAGAGCTCATTTACCGCGGTCGCAACCTTCTGCGATGACGTAATCACGCAGAAGGAGGCGGCGGAGAAGGCCCGGGAGGACGACATCCAATCGGACCAGATTCGCCGCCGGCGACTCGGGCGGCGGAGGCGCGAACATCTGCGCCTCATGCCGCCTTGAGTGTGGCCGCGGGTGGACTGGACGGGTTTTCCCTCCACCCGCACTATGTGGCCAGCCGCGAGGGGGCGGCGTCGGTGTGTGCCGGACGCCCGCACGGTGCCCGCATCAGGAGCGGGCAGGCGCTGGAGAAGTTCAGAAGGAGATCTTACCCTGGACTTCTCCTCCTCCTAAACGGAGAAGCGCGGAGAGGGCACACTGTGTGTTTTTTAGTCGGTTCAAGTCCGACACACCACCCCGCCGTAACCCTCGGTGGGGTGACGGTCCATGATGATTTTTCACACATTAAAAAAAAAAAAAAAAAGGGTTTGTTTCAAGTTTTCCTTCTCTTGGCAGTGATGTTAGCTGCTTATTTTGTTCCTTTAGTCGCCTCTTACGACACCCATGGAATGAATAGGGGTGGTGACACTTTGTATTCTTAATCCGTCACCACACGTAATATACGGGCATTTAGTATAGAAACTGTTTATTTTATATTTAGACACTTCAATTAATTTATTCATTTATTTATTAGTGTAGATTTGACTACTATTTATAAAACCCATGTTTAAAACTTTTATTTATGCCTCAACTGTTTCTCAGTATCAACGTTGTGCCGCAATCTGTACGGATAGACTACAAGGTTGGCATAGTGGTTTAAGCAGTCGCCACGCCGCTTTTTGCTACGATAAGTATCGTAGGTTCAAACCCCACGTGTGACTAAACTGCAACACTGTGTGATCCCCAAATTGTTGTTCTAAGTCTGGGTGTTCTTTGTGTCCGTTTCATGTATGTTTGTAAAATCTTTCGCGACACAGGATTTATATTCCTTATGCGGGAGTTGTCTTTGTGTACAAAACAACTACAAAAAAAGCGGCCAAGTGCTAGTCAGACTCGCCCATGAAGGGTTCCCTAGCAGTAAGTAACGGCATATAAAAGTTCTTGTAGTTCGTTGTAACTTTGATCGATGTTTTAATAATAGTGTATTGATTGAATGAAAGAGAAATTGCGGTTTATGATTTATGACATATTAAAACAAAACTACTTACTAGATCTCGTTCAAACCAATTTTCGGTGGAAGTTTGCATGGTAATGTACATCATATAGTTTTTTTAGTTTTATCATTGTCTTATTTTAGAAGTTACAGGGGGGGGGGGGGGGAGAACCACATTTTACCACTTTGGAAGTGTCTCTCGTGCAAACTATTCAGTTTATAAAAAAATATTAGAAACCTCAATATCATTTTTGAAGACCTATCCATAGATAGGTAGGATATCCACACGTATGAATTTGATGAAAAAAATATTATTGAAATTCAGTTCTAAGTATGGGAACCCCTAAATTTGATTGTTTTTTTTCTATTTTTGTGGCTGTGACAGACATGACGAATCTATCAGGGCTCCGTTTTTTGCCGTTTGGCTACTGAACCCTAAAAATCGAAAATTAGTACTTGACAATGTATTGATTACAGAGACTGCAAGGGCTACCTGCTGCCTGAAACTTTCATAGTGCCAATTTTACACAAGACCAAAAATCCAAATCCAGAGACCCGCAACCTTGACAATAAGCTCTGGTATTGTAACACTTGCAAGGATGCTGTCTCTGACGGGGTCATGCAACAGCTGCTACAAGATATTGGGCGAGAAATCAGAATGATGCCAAAGGAAGATCCCTCAGCTTGCGAAAGGTAGGAAAAATGTTAAAAACTATATGTAACTCATTTATTCATCATCATCATCATCATCAACAGCCTTTACCAGTCCACTGCTGGACATAGGCCTCTCCTTGATTACTAGAAATAATTTTTTGGATTTAGTACAGAGGTTTCTTGACAAATTTTATAGGTAGTTATTCTTTATTGCATACTGCCTTGTTGGTCTAGTGGTTAGCGTATGCGATTGCTAATCGTGAGGTCTCGGGTTCAAATCCGGATCGGGCCAAAAAGTGTCATTGGGTTTTTCTTAGGAAAATCCTAATAGCAGCCCGGAGTTTGGAAGTTTGCCGGTGAATCACGTCTGTACCTCGGAGAGCACGTAAAGCCGTCGGTCCCGGTTGTCATGAACATCTATGGCAATCGTTATTGCGAAGTCAGTGCATTCCTATTGACAACTAGTTCAACCTTCGAATTTCAATTCTTGCTTAGGGTTGCGTTGAGGTCCAATGCCAGTTGCTCCGTGTAAAAAATTAAATTCAGGTAAAACCGGTTGAACTAGTAAGCAGATCCCAAATAATATTGGGACTAAAGGCTAGGAAAAAGACATGTATGGGTGAAATCCTTTACCCAACCTGCTTCCTACTATTCCAGGTTCATAAATCACTGCAGCAGCTACTTACACCCCTCCCACTATTACATGGTCGACGTGAGCCTAGCTTTAGCTCAGATGATCGGGCAGGAGGAGGAACAGGGTCTCGCCATGGTCTCTGACGACAGGCTGCTGCTCAAAACACAGCTCTGCAAGAAGATACCTGATTTGTTGGAGATTTTAGCACCTGGTAAGAGAAAAATAATTGAAATCACTTTTTTGTGACTTCAAACATTTCACACATATTTTTTTGCTTACCAAAGTAACTCTACTCGGCCTGATGGGAAGCGTGAGTAGAACCCAGGAGTAAGGGTCACCATCCGCATTGTAAGGGTAAGCAATGCAACATGGTGACCCATACGATGGCGGCCTGGTCGGATGTTTCTGCATCACTCTCCCGGTATCTGGAAGCCGGGAGAATGTTAAAATATTATGTTTAACGTAGTAAAAGTAAATTGTTAAATTAAATGTACATTTGACTATTCGTGTTTAAGGTTCCGTACCCGAATTGTGAAACGGGACCCTATTACTAAGAATCTACTGTCCACGTAACCAGAGCGCATTTCGTGAACCGTGATATTTAGATAGTTGAAATTTTCACAGATGACGTATGTCTGTTGCCACCATAACAACAATTACTAAAAACAGAATTAAATAAATATTTAAGGAGGCTCTCATATAACAAACAAACATAATTTTTGTTCCGTTTTTTGCTCGACATTAATAACGGCATCAGTTAGACGCTTGGAGTGTAAGGAATCTTTTATGCGCGAGTCAGACTCGCACTTACCGAATTTCTTCAGTTCAACATGTGAATGATGAGGAATATAAGTAGCCTTATTGGTTTCTAGCTGAGACCCGCCTCCGAGGTACCGTTTTGTTTGAACTACACGCTGCTGTAGCAGAAACTGGCAGGAGAAAAGCTCTTGTTGATGGTCCATTTGTTCTACTCGGCTATGTCTCGGTAAGTAATAATATTAATGATGTTTAATATAAACAATTACTTGAAAGCCATACTTAAATTCCCGGACAAGCTCAAATTTGCAAGGTTACAAGATGTGGTGGCGCTCTAGCACTGCTGATCAAGAGTGTAGAGAAGCAAGGCAGAATCATGAGCACTCAGACTCAGAACCGCCGAAGGGTTATGAAGAGATTGATGCATTGAAAGATGTCTAGACTGCACGTTTGACCTAGTGGTTTAAGCGGTCGCCACGCCGCTTTCCATTACTCCAGTGATGTAGATTCAAATTCTACATGGGATAACACTTTGTGTGACATTTTTAATAACCCCCACTTCATCATCATTATCAGCCTATCGCAGTTCTCTGCTGGACATAGGCCTATCCAATTGCACGCCACTTGTTTCGATCCTCGACTACTCGCATCCAGCTCCTACCAGCGTCCTGCGCAAATCATCACTCCACCTGGCCTGTGGACGTCCTACGCTACGTTTGCCGAGACGCGGTCTCCACTCAAGAACACGTTTACCCCAACGGTTGTCGGTTCTGCGGCTAATATTGCCAGCCCATTTCCACTTCAGCTTGCTAATCCTGTGGGCTATGTCGATAACTTTAGTCCTCTATCGGATAACCTCGCTTCTAATACAATCCCTTAGAGAAATGCTGATCATAGCCCTCGCCATAGTACGCTGCGCGACTTTGAATTTGTGGACTAGCCGTGTCGTGATCCGCACTTAAGAACCTTGAATTCCATGTGAAATATAAAGGGCTACACGTCATGGTTTTCAATTGCCGTGTGAAACGATTACGGATACGTAACACAGATATTTAAAGACAGGATACTACTATGTAAAAAATTAATAACACAAATATAATGGTACTAACAAATCGGGAAAGATAGTCATACTTTTATTTTAAGAAGATAGATGCTAACAATTATAATATGTAAAAAACCCAATTTACTTATAAGAAATATCTAAGTGTGTGAATATATTGATATCATATTCTCAAGGTTGAACAAAAAGCGCTTGTTGTACGTGTCTAGGGAGACAACTGGTGCAGTCAGTGATCGCTCCACTTTCAGACGCGAAGCACTGACATCCATTCGGTCGAAAACTTTTTTGTGTAACTCTGAGAAATGCAAGTAATTTAGTATTGTATGGGTGCTCTAAAAGAAAGATGGAGAGATAACCAGACCACCATTGTTTGGCAACACTAGCGCTACTTTTTTTTTAATTTAATTGTTCCTTTTTTAAATGCATTGACATTTAAGTAGTTCGTTCTTCATAGTGTTCGAAACGATATAGTTATTTTTTTAATTATACGAGCTAGAGAGTTTTAATGACATTTTGCGATAGCAAGAAGGTTGAAAAAAAAAATTGCATAGCCTAGACGGCATTAATAAGCTAATATGGAGATGTATAAAAACATGTTATATATGGATTCTGATGACTACTATAAGCATGGTATAGTATACCAAAGTCTTCGTTCTAATTCTCTAGGCTTATCTCCACCATCAGACTATTAGATGCTGTTGTTGATTAATTATTATAAGATCGAGATCTAAAACGGTAATTAGTATTAACAGAAATTGATTTGATCGTGTTTCATTGTTGTGTACGAATGAAATTAAAAACTTCTTGCATTCATGCATATTTTTATACCTTTAAAGAAGTTAAAATCGTACCAGATTCGACAGATTAGCTGGCACAAAGTGCCAATCAGACAATTTAAAAAATAAATGCATATTCGATGTAAGTACTGTATAATAGTGTCATATGAATTTATTTAAAAACTGTTTATTTGATATTACAAAGAGACAATAAAATTTTATTTATTTGTATAGATTTAACACGTTCACTGCGGGCCACATTTTGTAGAACTTTCAGCTGGTGCGGCTGAGGTCGAATCAGCCCCAAGCTAAACTTCCTTGTAATGCGGTTGAGGCCTTTTCTGCCTCATGTTTCAATCATTTGGTAAATGTGTTGTAACTTGATCAGGAGCGTGATTCGATGTTTAATTTTATGCTAAAATTACTTGCATGGTATTGTTTTATGTACACCTAGCTTCGCCCCGGGTTCTGATTTTTAGTTTTAGAGAAAACACCTAAAATATATTTGAGGTCGTTTTAGACCACACATCGCACTAAATCGGGGCGGCATTAGTGATGGGAATGAATTTATATCGATGAATGTCCATGTCTATGTTATATTTCTATTACTTTTTTATATTGTTATAGTATTGTGCATAAAAGTATGGGGTGTTGTTAAATAAAATACAAACTATTCGTTCATCTAATTTATTCTATATTACTTTGCATGCTGATAGTTAAAACAATGCAAGCACATAGCTTTCTTACATTGTGAACAATTAGTCATAATTTTTTTTACTTTCTTTGCATCCTGCATGGCACCTAATGTAAGTCGTAATTTTGCATAGCAAATGACGCAACGTTTCCTTATTTCACCCTTTGCAAGGATGTGCTGAGACTCTGAATGGTTATGTTATGTTTTGCAGAAAGTGTAAATAAATAAATATATAGAAGAATTTTCAGCTTTTATAATATAACTAAGGTATGGGTGTCACGGGCTCTCATTCGATAAATATATAACTAAACAGACACAAAATAACATTAAACAAAAGAATTTAACAAAAATAAAAAACAAACAATTAACACAATTTCGCAAAGACACGTGTTCCAGTATCGACCATGGTAGCGTCACAAAAGTCGACTTACCTGCTCTCACGCCGCCCGCGCGCCCCGACGCTGGAGGTCGAAATCGGCCTCAACCCGCACCTTATTCATAATTTTGTGATCAGTGCGTTTGAGGCGTATTTCGACCTCAAAGATTTTTTTTACAATATTGAGTCAATGCTTCGCAGACATAAAGAAAGCTATATTTGTCTTTGTCATACCTCATACGGTTGAGTGTAAACAGCCGCCGCACTAGAGAGAAAACACAGTTTTATGCGCCGCACCAGCGTAAAGTCTACCATGAGGCTGAATCAACCTCAAGCCGCATTGAACGTGTTAAATTATCTCGTGTTTAAATACAGTTATAATAAAAAATAATCTTATCATATCACGCATCGACAACAATGTAACTTGAAAACGCGTAGTTAGAACTCGTGGTATTTCCACAAATTCCAGATGTATCCTGATACATTAACCTTCTGGCTAGGCGGACAGAACACCCAGCTTATATGGTTTTAGTAACTTAGCCCTAGAGCCACCTATTTCCAAAAGTTTCTATTCAATATCCAAAAATTCATTTGTAAAAGCTTATTTTTCATTTGTTTTAAAGAGTAATTTCATGGGAGGTTTTCTCATAAAATTACTCGTAAAAAAATATTTCGGACATCTTACACACAACGCCATCTAGTCCCAAACTAAGCAGAGCTTGTATTACGGGTAGAAGACAATTAATATAAATGCATAAATATACTTATTTTTGGAAATACATACATATTATCCCAAACTCCGGCACAAATATTTGCGGATGACACAAAAATTTGGTCCGACCCGGCAATCGAACCCGAGACCTCAAGCACAACAGTCGCACACGCTACCACTGCGCAACCGAGGCAGTCCCCTACCATAAATCTGTAAGGTATGATCTGAACAAACCCTGAGGTAGTCAGTAACGAGGAGTTTGACGTCTGGCAATCAACTGTGGCTCTGTGCGCATACATCAAATCGCCAAAATTCGCTTGCCCGACTTCTTATTAAAAAGAAAGAAATAATTGTATTAGTCACAAACATATAAGAAAAAGAATGATTTAGAAAGAAAGAAAGAAAAAAAAATACACATTAGCTGACCCACGCAACCTTGTCTATACTAATTTGAATTTCCCCCGTTTTTGAAACATTTTTCATTGATACTCCACTCTTATTAGCTGTAGTGATGATAATGACTTCTTCGATAAGTTGACTATCATACTGAAATAATTATTCAAATAAGATCTCAGGTTTGTAATATTAGTATAGATTTCCGATTTCCATCTTTTTCATAAAATCACTTCCAAAAATTGCACGAAATTAAGACTAATTGTTACACCTGAGAAAAGAGGGATGAATAGATTGTCCGCGGACGCATGAAAAGTTTGAAGTGGATTAAACTAGTTGACTCGCGCTGCTTCGTCAGTGTCTTATAAACGAATAAATTTACCATGCATACCAACATTTTCATTGAACATTGTTTCTTAATAATTGTGTCATTATATTAAATAAACTATAGCGTTCCTCGATGAATTGAATACAGTAAACAAAAATAATGTTTCTGTTCGAACCAATAGATCTTGACATTAGTGCATTCAACCAAAAAGACAGACAAACTCTTCAAATTTATAATATCAGTATAAGTAGATTGAACATTATCTAACTAATCAATGTATCACGACTATTCCCGACAGCTGATGGCGTTAAATAGCCACACACGTTACAATTTCCATCGAAATCAAATTTCCGACATCGTTTTCGATCGAGATGTGTTTTCCCGTGTCATAAATATTAACCAGTTATGCAATGCAAGGGATTCCACTTGCATTTTAAGAATGATATCATATCATTCTTAAAATCAACATATCCTACTCATATTATAAATACGAAATTTTGTGAGCATGTATGTATGTTTGTTGCTCTTTCACGCAAAAACTAGTGAACGAATTTGGATGAAACTTTACAGTAATATAACTTATAAATCAGAAAAACACATAGGCTACTTTTTACTGCAATTATCGAGATACACGGATGAAAGCTGGGTGATTTTAAAAATACATAAATCATAGAAGTCAAAATGTATCACTGTTTATCTCCTGTCAAAACTTCACAGGTTGCTATACATAACAAACTTGCTTAAATTTAGTTTGTTAATGGCGAATTTAATAATGAGTTCTGGATAATCACATAAGTAGGCTACTTTTATCCCGAATATACGCGGGTAGCACCGCGAGGCGCAGCTAGTCATATATAATTAATTACATGTCTATATGAAGTGTCGTAGTAAAACTACAGCACAAATATTAAATTTAAAAGATTAAAAAACTATAACCTGACTACGTTAAAATACTTTTGTTAAAATTTATATAAAAAAAATCTTGTGTCGCGGAGTATGTTTCAAAACTCCTTCAATACGGCTGCAGCGATTTGTATGAAAATTTTGTGTGCATATTGGTTAAGTCTGAGAATTGCCAACATCTATTTATTATACCTCTACCTAAGTGTTACTGAAAGAATAGTAGAGATCTTGCAAGCAATACGAGTTACGACAGTACAGTAATTATAAATGCAAAAGAAAGGCGCATGAAAAATTGAAAAATTCGCGTTATCGCAAACAAGACTAATCTATCCCCCTGAAAACTCATATATTTAATTTCACGAAAATAGTTTAAGTACCACGGCACGCTGATTAAGTACCATAAATTTTATAAATATTAACATTGATTTATTTTGATCATAACTCAATGTATTATTTTTGTGTTAGTTTTAGTAGATTCTGTAATCAAAATTGAATTCATACGCATATGCTCCCACTGCGCCACCGTGGCAGTCAAAAGCTTATAGGGTCATAATTTTGAAATACAGGTTTACTCTACAGGAGTCGCAGAAAATTCTGAAGGAAGCAGCCATGCTGTTGCGCCACGAGCCCCCAGAGCTGCCCGAAGGTCGTCTCTTCCGCCAGGCCAAGATCAACTTGATCCAAATGGAACAACTCATAAAGAATTTGTCCGCTGTGCAACCGTCGCCATTGTAAAACTAAATATATCATTCAGAAATCTATTTCCATTGTTTTTTTTTTGATAAATTACTGCACTTGACTTTTACTGCACGATTTGCCTAGTGGTGTAAGCGGTGCCACGGAGCTTTCTACTGCGTTAAGTATTGTGGGTCCCACAAGGAATGATAGGACAACACATTGTGTCATTCACAAATTGTTATTTTGAGTCTGGGTGTTCTTTGTGTCCGTTACATGTATGTTTCTTAAGTCTCCTACGCAGGATGTACATATAAATGATATTTCATTTTGCAAGTATTTTAGTAGCTTTTATTTTTTGGGTTGTCACCCTGGATTCGAATCCGAGATCTTTTACTCCACAGCCACGCTAATCAAAAATAAATATTTTAGATTTCAGCCAATCATTCAGCAATATCATAGGTTCGCCGAAGGAGCCAGGCAATTAGTGCATAATGTCCAAATCTAACTTAAATAGTGGCAGTAGGTACATTGTGTACAATAACACGTCAACAAACATGTAAATGTATGAATTAAAGCATGCAGTCAAAACCTTTCTTTTTTCGGGCACAAAAAAACAGATCTTATATTTAAATCAAGTTTATTTAATGAACTTATAACAAACTTTCAATCTGAATAATTTCTCCAACACCTATATAATTTAATGCGTAAATATATAAAACGTACGTGGTGAAAGCTGTCCGGGGGCGAAATAATAACCTTATTAGTTGATGTGCTCGCAGACACGTGACGAGCTTTCGCCTTACTTCGTTTTGTTTGTTTTTATTGCGTGATTTGGCGAACTCTCACGTAGACTAGTGTCACTGACGAATGTATAACAAGCTAGTAATCAAGTTGTAGTACTTTCGCTTAGACACGCAGTTTGAGTATGTTTGAGAGTATGCTGGGCCTGAGTCTGTTGGTCCAGTGAGTTGAGGCTAATTTTCAATAAGTACATTATAAATTGTGTGATGATGTCATTTACTGCTTTATTTAGTTCTAGTTGTAGGAAAACCATACAACAGCGCTATCTAACGAAGACACACTGAACCACGGAGTTACGAAGTAACTATAACGATTCAGTATGAGCCTGAATCGCAACATAGAAATTCTTGCGCCGATTAGCATTTATAAAACTGCCCAACGTCAACGTCCGGGCCATGGCCCGCCAGGCATGATCAACCACCCGTTCCCTCTACAATATGTGTGAGTATTTTATTTATTTTTCTGAATACTATAAATTTAAGAAAAATAATGAAACTTATAAAAAATAATAATAATGAAACGAGCTAGTCTTACAGTAGTTGTTTTATGACGTAACATCCAGCATCTCACCTACCATTTGTTGAAAACAAATGTCGAGCGTTGACTCCACTTAATGTTTACACATTTCCGCAGGCGGCCGCGCTGTAGCCAATCATCATCATCATCATCATCAACAGCCTTTAGCAGTCCACTGCTGGACATAGGCCTCTCCTTAGAAAGGAGGGTTTGGCCTACTATACCACGCTGGCCAGACGGGTTGGAGTTTCAAGTTTTCCTTCTCTTTGCATTGATGTTGTCTTGCGTAGTTTATCCCTTAGTCGCCTTTTACGACACCCGCGGGATGAATAGGGGTGGTGACACTCTGTATTCTTAATCCGTCACCACACCACACTGTACCCAAAGTCATCCTGAATTATAACAGATTGTATATTTCTAATATTATTTAGTTAGTAGTTTAAAAATATTTTATATAACATTCAGATCCAGTAGAAGTTTCTGGTAGACAACCTATCAATAAAATAAGTGCAAATTTCGGTTTCACAAGTCTTGAACAGTGACATACATGTCAGATTTACATACATTTATCAGTAACTTTTATCTATTAAACAGTGTATGGTAGATACATATCTGAAACTTTGTCAGGAACTGGTGAAACGGTAAAAGCATAATGCAGCTTGCGAAGCCAAGTAATATGAAGTGGGTTATGTTATTAAAAAATTTAAAGTTAGTGCAGAGCCGGTATCATCGCTGAGTGACAGAAGGGGAGCTGTGTGTCGCGTGGACATGCTTTAATTGGACCGATATCGACATGTTCGCGGGATCGAACCCAACGCAGTCGACGCATTCCGGGCCATGCATTATACTTTTTAAATCTTATCGATTAATTTTACAACGGTCGTTTAACCGACTTAATCGAACAACTTATGTTTGTTTGTTTGTAGAAATAAATAAATATTTAGGACATCTTACATACAATGCCATCTAGTCCCAAACAAAGCAGATACTAGACAACTTCTACCCTAGCCAAGTTGCCAATGTTCTACGTTTTCTATTCTATTCTTTTGTTTCATTGGGCAATGACACTCAGTTTATTTATATTTATTTATATACAGTTTTATCAATTCATACATATTATACATAAAAAACATAGAAACTCCGAAATAAATATTTGCAAATCATACAAACATTTGGAGAGGACCCGGGTATCGAACCCGAGACCTCTTGATTAGCAGCCGCATACGCTAACCACTAGACCAACAAGGCAGTCTGTTATGAATTAAACAACGTGTTTTAACATCGATTTGTGTTTGTGGTTTCATGACTTTTCCACCGCTTAAGCAAAGGACGGGAGTAAATCAAATTGGACTACAGAACGGCAGAGTGGTGATGGATTAAGAATACGAAGTGTTACCAGCCTTATTCATCATGTGGTAAGAGGTGACTTAGAAGAGAAGGAAAACTTGAAACCAACCTTATACCAACTCGCCTGTATAGTGCGGTAGAGTAGGCCTAAACTTCATTTTTAAGGTGAGGCCCATGTCCAGCAGTGGACTTTTATGGGCTGTTGATAGTGTTGAAGACGGTTAGAAAATGTAATATACATATTAAGCATATGTATGACATAATATATTACATAGATTCTTCACGTGATACTGGTATCACTTCTATTTTCGCCTTTGCCATATATATTTTCGTTTGGTGCTAATTACAGCTTCAGGTACCTACTTGAAGTTTAAAGTACGATAGAAAAACAGAGAAGTATACCCCATAGGTAAAGAGTTTCTTTGCAAATTTATTTATATGTGTTATTCTCTGGTATAACTGGTATAACTAGCTGCTAAGAAACAATAATTACTTCAACACACTGCCTGATCTCACTTAAGTTGATGTCATTCCGACATACCTACCGCATAACTATTGAGTTATGGGGTGATCGAAAATCTATTAGAAAAGGAGTGTCTTTGAAAGTAGGATGTACAGGAAGAAATCCTTCTTCAGGCTATTTTTTTAAAGACGTCTCCCGCAACAAACATCTGACAACCAACTATAGCGCCTAGCTATATCGTTAGTTTGTTTTGAGTCTAGATTTCGCTGTGTAATTTTATCACACTGGTTTTGCCGTATATAAATGTTAGATGGTTAGACTGCGGTTTCTGATTTTTTTCAGGTTATTTCATGACATCATTAAGTAAGTGTTAATACACGCAATAACGCTTCGTGTAGAAACATACATTTAAAAATCCACGTCTGAATGTATTTCTTACGCTGCCGAATTGAGAAGAACTTAAGTAATTTCTACTAAGAAAAAAAAATTGCAGATACATAGAAGCATAACTTAACCCTCAATCTATTAACACCATTCAAATAAAGCTTTTATATGCTAAAAAACTGCAGTCACAATTAGATACCTGTCACAAACAATTGGTTGCCAGCAGATTGATGTATGACCAACACACTCAGGAGCTCAATGCTCAAATTACCAACTTGCACTCACGTCTGTCATCACTCATACTTGAACACGAATCAGAAACACAACAATACATTCTCAAGTATGAGGAAGTAGCCAAAGTAGCAAGAGAGAATACAGATCAATTAACTTCTCTTATCAAAAACAATCTTTGCTACAATTGCTCGCTACCACAGTCTGTTACACCCACAAACATTGTGAATACACTCACAAATACATCAAATTTGCATAACAGTACTAACAGTGACTCTGATTGTGATTGCGGATTGTTAAATATTTCACAATCTTTAGATAATACTGTTACTGAGAAACAAGTTGTAATTCTTTCTGATCAGCTGGGAATAGATTTTGGAAAGTTAATTAAAGGTCACTTAAACTATAAGGTCACAAATTATTGTTCACCAGGAGCAAAGTATAGTAGTTTAATTAGTAAATTAAATAGCATTAGTTTAGATGACCAATCAACGGTTATTGTATTGTTCGGTGATAGCTTCTCAGCTACCAAGAGAGATATAATTAATTTAACAGAGTCTATGATATCCATTAATGAAAAAGTAGGTTGTAAATTTATTATATGTGGACTACCTTACTCACAGTCTGTATCTGATATACACAACAAGCACATACAGCGCTTGAATTTGTTATTATACAACGCGACTTACCAGTATGGTAAGTTTATACTATTTTTCGACACGAATAAATTTATTCGTAACTTTATTTTAACAAAAAATACTATGTATTTGTCTTCTATTTATAAGCGACAGGTTGCTAAATTATTAGCATTTAATATACACGTTGACTCTGGTACAAATTGTGTATCACAGCAATCTTTTAATGTATATGCTGACTCTGATACAAATAGTGTATCAAAGCAATCGCTTTTTTGTGCCAATTCTGCTAGGATCAATAATGTGGCTCCTAGTTTAAACTAGTAAATGAGACAACGGATAAGCGAACTGGTAGTCTAACCATAGTACACCAAAATATTCAGGGCTTATCGGGCAAATTTCAGGAAATAGAATTATTTTTAAAGACCCACCTTGTTGATGTTTTCTGTGTCACAGAACACTGGTTAAAAAACGATGAACTGATTTTTAATAATGAATATTATAGTATGGTAAGCAAATTCATCAGGAAGAAAGCTATACATGGTGGCTCTATGATTTTTGTGTCTAATAGTGTAAATAGTAAAGAACGCAAGGATATTGTTGCTCGTTCTGTCGAGCGTACTATAGAACTCTCATGTGTAGAATTTAAGGAGCATATTATTGTTTGTGTTTACCGTCCACCACAGAGTGACTTTAATTTATTCGAGAATATAATGGAAGATGTACTTAAAGTACTTAGTTATGGTAAAAAGCATGTAGTAGTATGTAGTGATTACAACGTTAATATACTAGAACAGTCACCTATGTGTATTAGATTATGTACTTTATTTAAATCATTTAATTTAAAACATTTGTTTTGTGCACCCACAAGGATAACATCACATTCTGCTACTTGCTTAGATAATATTTTTTGCAACTGTAGTTATTATAATGAGGTTATATTAAGTGATTTAACATCCGATCACTGTGGACAGAAAGTCACTTTTCCTATTCATACAGTGGCTAAAGTAAATAAGATCACCTGTAGGCCAATGAGTACAGCTCGCCTAAACAAATTTAATGAAAATGTTTCTGTCCGTATCACCAATATAGATTTTAGTCAGGATGATCCGAACTACCTTTACGCGTCTTTGTTTAACATGATCAAATCGGAATTTAATAACATATTCACAACTAAGACTTTTTATAAAAATATAAAAATTAGCTTTTGTGATTGGGCAACTACTGGCATACAAATAAGTAGAGCTAAGTTGTATGAATTGTATGGCATGAAACAATATAATTTTGACCATAAGTTTGTTCAATATGTTAAAAATTATTCCAAAGTATTTAAAAAGACTTGCGCTGCTGCCAAGTCTTTATATTTAAGTAAAAATATTAAACAAGCAGAGAATAAAATTAAAGCCACTTGGAACATGATTAATGCTGAATCTGGGCGGGTCAAGCCACGTGAACATAATTTTGAATTAATTATTGGTGATATAACTGTAACTGACAATTTAGACCTGGCGCAAACATTTAATAATTTCTTTGCTGATATACCTAAAAATGCAACCAGCTCCCTAAGATCATGTCCGGTTGATGCTCAATCACTTATGAGAAGCAGTGTGAAAGAGTGTACTGTACCATTCAGATTTAATTTTATAAACCCCACTGACATAATAAAAATATTTAAGTCAATTAATTGCAAAAAGACAGCAGATTTATGGGGTATTTCTGTTAAATTAATTAATAGCATTATTATTAAGATAGCACCACATTTAGCAACAATATTTAATCGATGTGTTGATACCGGTGTGTTTCCTGATTTGATGAAACACAGTAAAGTAATTCCTTTGTTTAAAGCCGGTTCAAAAAGCGACCCTAGTAATTTTAGACCTATTTCTATTTTACCAGCTATTAGTAAAATCTTTGAAAAAGCCATACTAATGCAATTAGAAACACATTTTAATTCTAATAATCTACTGCATAGTGAACAATATGGATTCACAAAGGGTCGCTCAACAGTAGACGCAGGCTCTAAACTACTTAAACATATATATAGTGCCTGGGAAAACTCGCAGGACGCCATTGGTGTTTTCTGCGATCTCTCAAAAGCATTTGATTGTGTGATGCATAGTACACTTCTGCTGAAACTTAGGCATTATGGCATAACAGGTACAGCGCTTAATCTTGTTGCTTCTTATCTTAGTGAGCGAATACAGTATGTTGATATTAATGGAATAAGGTCCTCCGGATCACCAGTGAGTATGGGCGTGCCACAAGGCTCAATTCTGGGTCCTTTTTTATTTTTGGTGTATATAAACGATTTGCCATTTTTTACTAGTAAGTTATGCGATATTGTTCTATTTGCTGATGACACTTCTCTTATATTCAAAACCAATCGCAAAAACGATTACTCTGACGAAGTAAATAGGTCCCTCGCATTAGTCCTTGACTGGTTTACATCAAATAACTTGCTTTTGAATTCTAAAAAAACCAAATGTATTAAGTTTAGTTTGCCAAATGTAAGGAATATCAGTACAAATCTAGTTTTAAACAATGAAGTTATTAATTTTGTTGATTCAACGGTTTTTTTGGGAATTACTTTAGATAGTAAGCTACAGTGGGGCGCCCAAATATCGTGTCTCGCAGGGAAACTCAGTTCTGCAGCGTATGCTGTCAGCAAAGTCAGACAGCTTACGGATGTGGAAACAGCAAGGCTAGTATATTTCGGTTATTTCCACAGCGTCATGTCGTATGGCATTCTGCTATGGGGCAAGGCAGCTGATATTCAAACAATTTTCATTCTCCAAAAACGTGCAGTGCGTGCGATTTACAAACTAGGTGCACGGGTTTCCCTTAGCGAAAAGTTTAAAGAGATAGGCATTATGACAGTTGCATCACAATATATATTTGCAAACATTATGTTTATAAAACAAAATATGCATTTATATCACAGGAATAGTGACGTTCACTCGGTGAACACGAGACATAAGCATAAATTAGTAGGTCAATATCATAGGCTACATAAAACGCATAATTCATTTATGGGTCTTTCCGTGCGATTTTTTAATAGGTTACCAGCTAGTGTTATGAGTCTATCAGTGGAAAAGTTTAAAAACGTAGTCAAAACTTATCTTATACGTAAAGGTTATTATACAGTTGACGAATTTTTAAATGATAAAGAAAAATGGATTTGACTACTTGCTCCTTATCATTTTATTCTACTCATGTGAATGTTGTTATCACATTGTTTAAGAACATGATTTTACTTTTGTAAGTAAAGATTCTACGTGACTAATAAAGGCCATTCTTCTCTTTCTTTTGATCTTATAATTAATATTTTATATTTAATCTTTCGTTACCAGTAATTTGGCCAATATTTGAGCACATATAGTTTTTACCTTTGTTGTAAGTAGATGCTCCTACTATGTTGTACCCACTGAGGCTGTTGTTTTTTTTTTTAAATTAGCATAAGTTCTAATTTTTAATCACTATAATTTGCATCAGTCCTCTAACATGGTGTATAGTATATTAGTGGCAGCACCTTACCCCCATATCAGGTTTATAAACATTAAAACTATGTAAACATTGGCGATTTGAAAGGAGTGGCCGCGAGTTTTTATTGCCATGTTCTTTTCTCCGGCTCTACCTATTGTTTGCGAACATGGCATAAATGTACATGTAGAATCTTGACCTGTCACAAGAGATGTATTGCATCCTAAGTGAATAAAGAATTTTGAATTTGAATTTGAATATTTTTGACGGTCTCTATGGCTCAGTGGCAGCGTATACGACTGATGTGCTTGAAGTCTCCGGTTCGATTCCCGGGTCGGTGTGATCCGCAAATATTTATTTCGGAGTTTCGGTGTTTTCTATGTAAAATATGTATGTATTTACAAAAAAAGAAATGTTTATGTATTTCCGTATATAAGTCCAAAAAAATTCTTCATTATCAAATCCTTGCGCCAATTGTTTTTTTGTCAATTTAATTCAATCAATCACCATTTTACTCTCTACTTTTCTTTTCATACAGCAATCATGCAAATCTTATGTTTAAACATTGTATTCGTCAATTTTACTAAATCATTAATACGCACTTACGTTAGATGAATTAACTTTGGAAAGCCATGTGAGATAAAACCTGTAACAATTTAGAGTGTTCAAATTGGCAGAATAAATATTGAGATTTATCTAACAGATTATCAGTACAAACCTTATTTGCTTTTATCCAGTAATGGTAACAATACACGTCACCAAACGACTTAACAATCATTTTAGAGACCAATATATTTGCTTTAATTTACAAATTTATAAAAATACAATTAGAATGCGGAGAGGCGGGAGAAGAACTGCTATAGAATCACAGTTTGAATCTAGAAGTGTCGTCCATAAATACCTACTCTTTGACACAACAGAGCAAACGGAAAATGACCTAAACGATAGACTACAGTCCCTCAGGAGGTCAAATGCACCATGTGAGTTTTCTCAGTCAAGAAATGCGTGTTAGGCACGCCTTCTGTCACAAATATTAACAGATGATTAAAACTGCAATTACGTGTAACATATCTATATTGTCTGCAATTAATGCAGTACAAAAATAGAGAATTTTCCATTCTTCATAATGAAATTATCTTCATATAAACATAAAAATGTAAACAAAATGCTTAAAATACATTGCATCTCAAACGCTAAACCAATAAAAGTCATCTAATCAGTATTTTTCATCAACTTAGTGTATTCGTGAACCAGCCATTTTCTAAATAGGATCTTCCAGCAAATTTATCTCTAGTTTACACAGTGTACTAGTTTACACAATATATGTAAACAGTCAATCATTTACGACGGAACGCGAAAATCTGTGAACAAACACACTGTGGAGTTTCTTCACAATCTTTGAACTGAACAAACGTGGGATGTGCTTGTGATTTTTATAAAATAATTCTTTCATTTGCTAGTTCGTGCTCAGCATGCCTTGAATATCCAGTGAGGTTCTAAAAATAATATTTTTTCAAAAAAACATATCAGTGTTGCCATGTAGCTGTAGAGATTTGTTTTTTTATTTACTATGGAATTATATTGCATGGATCTATGACGCGTTAGTAACATGTTTGCTGAAGTGACGTACCGATTTTTCGTGATCATGGATTTTTCAACTAAATTGGACTTTAAAAACTAGAGGTGAGATGGTTTTATTTTGATTACATAATATATAACTAAATTCACATATACATTAGTGATCATTTGTTATCAGTCTTGGAAAATTGTCTAAAATACTTTTGAATCTACTAAAGCAATTTGTTTATTAGTAGACTTCGAATTATATGCACTATCTGCCGGAGACTTGACGGATTCAGTTTCAGTTTTACTACATAATTATTAGTAGGCACTATCAACATTATAAAGAATTGCTGGTTTCAGTTCAATCAAATCACTAACTAGTAGTTAGTGGGGTTGGTTTTGGATTTGGTGATCTCTTGGCATTTTCATAGAGCATATAATCCGATGTATTTATTTAAGAATTGTCACATCAATTGGCAAATCTGATCACCATCAATAGAATATATTTGAATTATCCACTGCTACTCAGATTAAAATTAAAAATATGTTTATTATAATATATATACCTTCATATTTTATCTACTTTTGTAGATTCGCAGTATTAATAAATAATACATACTTCGGACATCTGACACACGACGTCATCTAGTCCCAAACTAAGCAGAGCTTGTATTATAGGTACTAGACAACTGATATAAATACATAGAAAACACCCAAATCGGTCCGACCGAATCGTACCCGAGACCTCTAGATCGGCAGCCGCCTATGCTAAACACTTGACCAACAAGGCAGTCAATTGCACTCTGTATTTGTGCATTTTCAAAATCTAAAAGACATTTAAGCCTGTCAAAATGTGCTTTCTACTGAGCTGTCTCTACTGAGCCTGATGGAAAGCATAAGTAGAATCCAAGAGCAGTGATCACCATTGTCATTGTGAATGCAGACAATGCAGCAGGTGACCCACACTATAGCGGCCTAGTGAAATGCTTCTGCATCACCAACCGCACAGAAGATCAACCATTTAGGTTGATCTTCTGTGCGAGGGTAGTAGGTACTGAATTATGTGCTGAAATCAGAGTGGCTCTACTACCTAATAAAATATGTCTTAAGGACTATACTATGTTGGTCATGCTTACTTTAGTTTAATTTTTATTCCCTTTTTATGTTAATTGTTTAATTATTCAAAGACAACCAATATAACTGTACTTCTAACTGCTCTTAGTAGCTGCCCCCTTATTCAAAATGCAAGCCTTTTGCTTCTAATCTCTTTCTACAATCGCTAACGAATTTATTCACTTTTATTATTGGCTAGTATTTAGTTTTGACCACGTGACTTGGCGTTGAGGTGACATCATTCTAATGTCGTCATTTTACGAAAAATATATATTGTATATTCATCCTTTTACGAGATCTTTACAGGGATCTCACAACTTCTATTTATTGTTTAATTGTTTTTGGACACTACATGTGTAAATATCAGAATCGTTACATTGTCCTCACATTTAATAAAATGCCTTAAACAATGTAACCAAAAATTGTAAAAACAATGTTGGAAAAGAGTGTCCATGGAGTTTCTTGTCTGTTCTTCTCCATAGGATCTACGAATTGGAACAGACGATTAGCTTCACGACTGACTACTGACTGACTACTTGAAGTTTCAAAAGTGCCGTTGTATGGTTATTTGAAATAAAATGGTTTGATTTGATTTGATTTGATTTGGAGTTCAATAGATTCATATAGTTTCCAACTAACTGTGCTTTTGTGAACAAGTGCAAATGTCTGTTTAGCACCATGTCACTAACACTGCCATATTAAATGTACCTACACGAAATGAATCTCGTGTTTTTTTTTATTATATTTTAAATTGGTTACAAATATCAGCTCTTAGTAATATGATGTTGAGCAAGTTGACTGTTAGTTGAAGGGAAGTAGGGATTGCAATCCCGCACTGTTTTCAATGCCGCGGGTTTTTAACTGGATTGGGGGATGTACAGCGGGATCCCGCGTATCTTAAAACTTTTAAATGTAATTCAAATAATACATTTAATTATTACTAAAGTCCTAGTTAGTGGAAAAGGTGTTGAATTTTACCCTGACTTTCTAAGAATTTGTAAGTACATGAGAAACAGAAGTAGATATGACACGTATGTATTTGATCATTTGTAATCACGAGATATGTGTGTGTGAGTGTGTGTGTTTATGAAAATACCTGTTATGAAATTGTTATCTACATCTTATAACGTAATTACGTGGCCTGATACAGATAGTTCAAACAATAATAAGTCCAATACAGAATGTTATGAATTTTTGCGTTTTTCTTTTAACTTTTTAGCTTATTTTTTGTTCCTCCTCTGACTCTCTTAAGCCTCTAGTTTTTAGATGTTGAAAACTGAAGTGGGGATAGCAGTTACATTTTCTTTATTGCCTGGGGACGTATGGTAACCCTCTCCTGAAAGAAGACAGAGCTCAGCAGTGGGACGTTATGGGTTATTTAAGTGAAGTATTGCAAAATATTGTGTAATTTAAAATTTACATTCGCCTCTTCATTGGTCTTTACTTATGACGTTAATAAGTAAGTCATAATAGCTGCGATCAACAATATTAGTTTGAAAAACTCGGATATCCGGAAATCTGACTCTGATACAGATATGCCACTCTGACGCGGATATGCTAATCTGACGCGGATATGCCACTCCAACGTGGATATGCCACTCTGACGTGAATTCGGGACTCTGATACAAATATGCGACTCTGACCACAATCTTTCCATTGCATCTACCCCTCAACATAATGGCATGACTGTTATCAACATCGTATAATGATAGAATCTTCCACATTACTCAGAGATGATATTTATATCCAAATTAATGAATGATAGAAAACACGAGATTTATTTAAAGCTAAACAGACACTTGCTTACAAAAGCACAATTAGTTGTAAAGATCATGTAAAAAGAAAAAAACAATAGGTATTGATTTTCCTTCACAATGCTGAATGTAATAATAATAATAATAAATTACTTTATTGTACACCAGATGAATTTCAACAATATCATAAATTAGGAGATACAAGTGGCGGCCTTATCGCTCAAACGCAATCTCTTCCAGGCAACCATGGGATGGAATGAAAGCATGAGATCGAGAGTGTGGGGTAGTATCTGGTGATATTAAGGGATAGAGAAATAGTATAAATATACAATACTTGCTCATACATATGTAAATACATAAATATAAATAAACATACATACACATATTTATACACATATACACATAGTAATAGATAAGTGTTATATTCTGTATATACTTATTCGCAATATTCTGACTGGTCGGTTACACGTCATTGACGTCTCCCAGGTAGTATTCTCTTACCTTTCTTTTGAAAACAGTAACTGTTTGCGCACGTCTTGTTTCAACTGGTAGGGCATTCCACAACCGAACTGCTTGCACAGAGAAGGAGTGGTCGAGGAATTTAGTTGTATGTCCAGGCATCTTCAATCTCAGGTTCTCCGATGATCTCAACAATTTGGGATGTGTGTCATGTAGGAAGGTGAAACGGGATTTTAGGTAACGTGGAGTACAAGGGTTGTATAAAATATTATAAAGAAGAGATAGTATATGTGTATTCCGGCGAAGGCGGATTGGTAACCACTTGAGCTGTTTACGGTATTCGGAGACGTGATCATATTTGCGTAATCCAAATATGAATCTTATACACAGATTTTGGAGTCTCTCAAGCTTATTTAATTGGTCTTCAGTGAGATCTAGATAGCTGACATCGGCATAATCGAGGATGGGGAAAAGAAGAGATTGTGTTAAAGCAATCTTAGTAGATTTAGGTAGGAAATTTCGAAGTCTGCGCAACGATCCTGCAGCGGCAAACATTTTACGACTCAGCTCTTGTATCTGAGGAGTCCAGGATAAGGTACCATCTATGTAAATCCCCAGGTTCTTCACTTTGTCACTGTACGGTATAAGTGTGCCATTACAGGTGATATGAGGTAATGTTGTCCAATCAATTTTGGAGATCATACGCGAGCTTCCAACAACAATTACTTTAGTCTTCGATGGGTTAATTTTTAGGCCGTAGGTGTTGCTCCACTTACATATCTTATCCAGGTCAGCATTGGTAGTGTTAATAGCACTGGTCAGATTGTTCAGAGATGCCGTGGTATATATCTGCAGATCATCCGCGTAAAGGTGGTAGGAAGAAGTCAGATTATTAGTGATGGTGTTGATAAAAACTGTGAAAAGTAGGGGAGAAAGCACGACGCCTTGTGGTACACCGACTGTAGTACTACACCAAGAAGAAACAGTGTTTTCAATACTAATGCGCTGCCGGCGACCAAGCAAGTAATTGCGAAACCAGTCAATTGCAGTTGGAGATATGTTAAGAGAGCACAGTATAGACAGTAGAACGTCGATGTCTACGGTGTTGAATGCATTGCTGAAGTCTAGGAGCGTCAGAACTGTAAGCTCACCATTCTCCATGGCAGATCTGATGTCCTCTGTAATGTGGACTAGGGTTGTAGTGGTACTGTGACCGGGTCGGAAGCCAGATTGGAGAGGATTTAGTAGTAAGTTACTGGATAGGAAATTCGAAAGTTGGGTATGGATGAGACGTTCGAGGACCTTGGACAGAAAGGGCAGTATAGAAATTGGACGATAGTCGGAGAAGGATTCAGGGTTTCTCGTTTTGGGAATGGGTATAATTTCGGCTTCCTTCCAAGCTTTAGGGAACACGCTATACGAGATTGAGTAGTTCAGGATATGACAGATGACAGGAAGAATTTCATTGAGGATTGGGAGGATCATATTTCGACTGACACAATCAGAGCCTACTGCATTCGAAGTAATCGATACCATGCTCTTCTTAACATCACAATCAGAAAATTGACTAAAGAAAAAGGGAGAGCAGTCGGGAGTTGGAGCAGAAAGTAGAAGTTTCAGTGTGGCGTCTTTTGTCATTTTATCAAAATTTGACGAAGCAGAAAAATGTTGATTTAGTGAATTTAAGTTGACACTTTTAGGAAATAAATCGTGAGCGGGTTTGCCTACTCCCAATGACTTTAAGAATTTCCAGACCTTTGCTGGATCTCCATTTTCAACGGAGCTATGGATATATCGGCGTTGAGCATTCCTACACACCTTGCTGCAATGATTCCTGATAGCAACGTATTTGTCCCGATTACTATCTCTAGGATTCTTTTTAAATTTAGCCTTAGCAATCACCTTTTTCCTGAGTAAGGCTTTGATGTCTTCAGTTAGCCATGGGGCCGGGAGACGTTTGACCCTCATAGCTTGCATTGGCGCATGGTCATTGTAGAGTGTCGTTAGTTTAGTGTTTAAATGTTCAACCTTATCATCTATAGAGGCAGCACTGAAGATCGGTGCCCAATCAATGTTGGTAGCATCTCTAACCAAGGCTTCTACATCCATACTTTTAAAGTTTCGCTGCAGGATAATCTTCGCTTTAGTTTTAGTAGGTCGAAGACGATAGGATAGATAGAGTAAGTCATGGTAGGAAAACTCGTGAGCTGAACACTGGCCATGCTTAACTACGAGATTAGGGGAGGAAACAATGATGAGGTCCAACAGAGATGGTGTAGAGTGTGGGAAATAATGGTTGCATTGGAAGGAAGAATAGATAGATTGCTAGATTGCACTATAGATTGAAGAGTTGATGACCGAGTATCGTTTTTGAGGAGACAGGTATTGAAATCGAAAAATGTACAACATTTTCTTCTCATTACGTAAGGAAAAAACGAGCACCACGGTCTTTTTTTATAAGCTTGCTAAAATGACTACTCTGCCTGATGGAAAGGTCAAGCAGAATTTAAAGTAGAGGTCACCATATGCATCATGCAAATGCAGACAAAGCAGTAAGTCGACTAACTCTATAATAACGGTCTATTGAGTCTTTTCCGTGTGGTGCCGAATTAAGAATACAGTGTCACCATCCCTATTCATTCCGCGGGTGTCGTAAAAGGCGACTAAAGGGCCCGGTAAACGATCAAATTTGTTTGACAAATTTGTTGGTCAAACATCACGTTTAAATCAAAAGAGCCCTGTAAACGATCAAATTTGTTTGACAAACGCGTGAAACACAGCAGCACACGATCAAATAATTTGACAAACACGTAAATTTGTCAAACAAATTTGATCGTTTATCGGGCCCTTATTTTATTTTAATTTTTTATTTTTGGGATATACTACGGGATGTACTACTATTTATGGGATATACTACGCAAGACAACATCAATGCAAAGACAAGGAAAACTTGAAACCAATCCTATATCAACCCGTCTGGCCAGCGTGGTATAGTAGGCCAAAACCTCCTTCTAAGGAGAGGCTTATGTCCAGCAGCGGACTGTTAAAGGCTGTTGATGATGATGGTTGAGAGTCTTCTACTCGTACATGCGATCACATTAGGCCTGCGGTCGGGCACTAACCAACAAACACGACTGCACGAATGCTGTCTTCTTATGTTAGTCTTCTGTAGGAAGTGAATTATTTCTCATGGACTCATGCAACACACAGGCAGTTCTGTTAGTATTATGCGATTCTAACGTTAATTTTCGTAGTTTCGTATATATGCGCGATGTAGTCGGTCATATCGAATAGCCGTTACATCGAATTGTGAGAATGAGGGAACAGAATGTGCACCTGTTTGCATAAACACTTGCGCAATATCTCAGTCAAACAAACAGCCATCTCATGCTAAGTGCAAACTTCATTTGTTCAGGATAAACAGTAACTTTTATGTAATTATAATTCACTAGCTGACCCGGCGAACTTCGCACCGCCTTAGAATATTAATTCTTAATAACGTATTGTGTTTAGTTAATAACTGATAGTGACAAATCGACAGCAGCTTCAACTAACGGGCCCCAGCCGGTACCGCCACAATCGCTTTGTTGGATAGACATATAGCATCGCGATTTGTAGACCTTTTATGATGTACAATATTGTAGTACATTATTTTGATCTATCTCATAGGGTACAGTCAGCGTTTGCAATGTAAGCGTAAAAAATGGGTTTATTTACGACATCACATTAGAAAACCTAAAATTATTATCTAATATATTATGCATGTATTGTACATAAAAACCTTCCTATGAATCACTCTATCTATTAAAGCAAATGGCATCAAAATCCGTTGCGTAGTTTTAAAGATTTAAGCATACATAGGGACAGAGAAACCGACTTTGTTTTATACTAGTAGTGATGATGATGAAGATGTCATCTACCTCAACAGCAAATTTGAGTTCATTTGGCTGTTTGAAGGTGAAGCTTCACCTGTATGTTTGTATGTAACCGACTCCTTTAGACTTGTTACATTCCAAAGCCTGCCATACTACCTACTTTCGCCATTACATCTTAAGCATGATAATATTATATCATAGACGAAAGATACTACATGTTGTACATTTCGTCGATGATAATACTTATTGGCACATATATAAAAGATTTATATGGACTCACTTATGTACCTAGTCTTAACTATGTCTAGAAAATAATTATCCGTGTACCATTGAGTTTAACGGTTTGTGTGTTTAGTACATATTTTGTTTTACGTCATAAGCTGAATGCATATTTGAATAAACCCATAAAAATGACGGTTGAAGAACTTGCTGAAAGTATTGAAATAAATTGTATTTTCGGTACTAGCTAAGAAATTTATCAACACCGTTTAATAGCCCAGTGTCCAAGACCTCCCCTTCGAAATGAGGTTTTCCTGGTCTCAATTAAAAAATTATAAAGGCGTTCTTAGATCTAAGATTTAGATTCTTCTTGATTGTTCCAAGGACTCATCACTCATATCATACGCTCTATTTACTAAATTAATATTTTTTAAACTGATCATCTAGTTGATTAAGATCGGGACTAGATATTGTGTTTTTTAATAATTCTCAAACAGTGTGGCTTTAGATATCATTTATCATCATCATCATCACCAGCCTTTAACAGTCCACTGCTGGACATAGGCCTCTCCTTAGAAAGGAGGTATTGGCCTACTATACCACGCTGGCCAGACGGGTTGGTATAGGGTTGGTTTCAAGTTGCCACGATGGATCGCTGGTCGGTCCGGCTGGAGACTCCACGTGCTGGCTTCGCCACCGTAGAGGCGCTTCAGCCGGTCATCGGCGAATGGGCAGTGCGGCAGCACGGGACCCTTACCTTCCGACTGACGCAGGTTCTTTCCGGGCATGGTTGCTTCGGAAAGTACCTGCACTCGGTCGCCAGGAGGGAATTGAGTCCCGCCTGCCACCACTGCGACTGCAGTGAGGATTCGGCTCATCACACGCTGGCGGTCTGCCCCGCATTGGAGACGCAGCGCCGGGTCCTCACTGCAGTCATCGGAGGGGATCTCTCGCTGCCGGCCGTCGTTCGTTCCATGGTCGGCAGCGAGAGCGCATTCACCGCGGTCGCAACCTTCTGCGAGGACGTAATCACGCAGAAGGAGGCGGCGGAGAAGGCCCGTGAGGACGACATCCAATCGGACCAGATTCGCCGCCGGCGACTCGGGCGGCGGAGGCGCGAACATCTGCGCCTCATGCCGCCTTGAGTGTGGCCGCGGGTGGACGGGACGGGTTTTCCCTCCACCCGCACTATGTGGCCAGCCGCGAGGGGGCGGCGTCGGTGTGTGCCGGACGCCGCCTAAGAGAGGGTCGTCGTACAGAGACGGTGCCCGCATCAGGAGCGGGCAGGCGCTGGAGAAGTTCAGAAGGAGATCCCACCCTGGACTTCTCCCCCTCCTAAACGGAGAAGCGCGGAGAGGGCACACTGTGTGTTTTTTAGTCGGTTCAAGTCCGACACACCACCCCGCCGTAACCCCCGGTGGGGTGACGGTCCATGATGATTTTTCACACATAAAAAAAAAAAAAAAAAAAAAGGGTTGGTTTCAAGTTTTTCTTCTCTTTGCATTGATGTTGTCTTGCGTAGTTTATCCCTTAGTCGCCTTTTACGACACCCGCAGGATGAATAGGGGTGGTGACACTCTGTATTCTTAATCCGACACCACACACACACCACACACATAGATATCATTTATAACTTGTAATATTAAAAAAAGTTAAAATAAACACACACGAATCTTAAGGTTAGGAAAATTGACAGACTTAATTGGTAGTTCGCGGAGCAGATAAGACTTCCGATGAGGCCAATAATTTCAGAAGTGACCACGCAGTGAAGACGGAGTGTGGGTAGATCACTTTAAGATGGTACAACGACCATGTGAAGGGAGCAGGATACCCTTGGATGCGGGCAGTTCAGGGCCATACTGATTACTAACTGCGATGTTGGCATTAATGTCTGCAAGTGTTGTGGTTTAAGTGGTCGCCACGCCGCTTTCTACTGTGCCAAGTTTTGTGTGCCAACAAATTGTTGTTCTGAGTCTGGGTGTTCTTTGTCTAGGTTTGTAAACTAACCCGCGAAACAGGAATTAATATTCCTAAAGAAGACTAAAAATACATAGTATTTAGTAAACATCACTTAACTGTTACAGAAAGTAACCGTAAAAAGCCTATGACTATCTTGATTACTAACTACAAATCGTAGTTGCAATCACGATTACTTGATTACTCTTTATAAAGATATCTTCTAACTAGATATTTGCTATTAAAGTTAGAGCGTCGCACCCTGGGGTCAGTAACTTAAAAAGTATACATAGGCAATCACATGTCTCCCTTAATCCATTGAGTTTCCACCAAATGATGTGTCATGTGATAAAACTGAACTAATTTTTGCTTGATTATTAACTTAATATTTATTTTAAAAAGACCTTTTTTAATTGAGGAAGGCTTCAAATTAATATCACGCTATGACCTTTAGTAGATGAGTAGTGTCGATGTAGGATGGTGGCCTGGTTACAAATAGCGGCCAGGCCAAAACACATCATGATTGGGCGAATAGGCAGGGTAAACACAGGCTCCCCATGGATAGTGCCTGTCGAGGTAGTTTTTGCTGGACACACACCACATACTCCTGGCTCCTGAGTCCACAAGGAGCCAAAAATCCGAAGGGATTTTATACTGCGCCATCAAAAAAAACGTGAGCCGTGAAAACAAAAGCAGATAAACTTGCCGATAACATTAGTCTCAGTTTAGCAGTTAGTTGAGAAGAGTAGCCCTCCCAGTCATAAGTCATATTGCAAACGCTAAATAGCTAATATTTTGCTTTGATTATTTTTGATGTGATAAGAACAAAACATTATACACAGAGTGTTTATCTATGAACGTATAAACAAAGTATTGTTATCACATACCTAGTACATATCTTTATGATATGTACATATTTTACCTTTCACTTTAAACTTCGCACAATGGTTATTTAGAAAACAAGTTCACGTTGAACTTCTTAGAGTAATAAGCCAGTCAATGTCACTGTACTCTGCCTGACGGTCAACAGAAGTAGAATCCAAAAGTAGGGGTCATGAAACTGATTGAGTATGTACACAATGCAGCATGGTGACCCATACTATGGCAGCCTACCGAGATTCTTCTTGCAATATTGGACCTCTGGACTCACACTCACCAAAGAAACAAGACAGCTCGAATGTTGTCCCCGTCGAGGCGGGGCCCGTTCGTGCTAAAATTTGCGTGACTATTTTTGTAATAGTAATTGATTTTTCTCTCCCCACGAAGTTATACGGCACAAAATAGTGACTAGCTATATAACTTAGCAACTTATATAAATTATAATAACTCTATCTATTAGTCTTTGTTTGACCTGATTAAAATCAGTAATTAACATAAAATTCGGTTATTTCACGTAAAGCGGGTAACAAAAAAAAGTGAGGTCGTGAATTTTGTTTATACTCTGGTCAGTTATATTTCTAGTAGACGTGGATTTCCTTGGAATTCCAGAGTTACAAGCTTTTAAAAATTTACTAAGAATGAAGTCATGAATTTTTGGATGCTTATTATCCTATAGTATGGTTTCTATATTATGAAAATTAAAGTTATTAATGTTTTTTTCTGTCGAATTCTAAATTTGAAATTTTTTAAGTTTAGTAAATCGGAAGTGAATATTTCAAATCCATTTTTGGTTGTCCGCTTGACGTGAAATGCCCCAATTTTTAATTTTCAAATACTTATAAAAATGTTGTTATCACATAGAAAATAATAATGCTTCTGTACAGTTTAGATGTACAGGAGTTAGACGACAAACTCATCTAACTCCTCCTAAATGACTAAACCGATTAGGATGAAATTTGTTTCCTGGGTAAATGGAAAAAAGAAATGGATCGGTAAATTATGATTTAAACTTCTGGCTTTATCTAAGTACATACTAGAAAATGTTAAGCGTTGTGAAAATTTAACATATTGCTCATATCATATGTCCTCATTGTATATATACTAGCTCCGAACGCGTGTATTCCGGGTTTTGACAGAAGATAAGACAATAAACAGAAGCCTTTGTCCTTCCTCAACTATCAAAGTATCTTCATACCAAATTTCATTGTAATCAGTTCAGTGGTTGGCTGTAAAAACGTAACTGACAGACAAACAGATTTAAATTAGATAATACTAGATTTCGCCAGCGGCTCCGCCCGCGTCTTTCTCGAGGGCGTTGAATTATGTAGCAACATTTTTTTTGATATTTTTTTTCATAAAATGCCACTCCTATGCTACTAATACCTCTAAGAATATGTGTACAAAGTTTCACGATGATCGGTTGAGTAGTTTTCGCGTGAAAGCGAAACAAACAAACTTACATTCACATTTATAATATTAGAATGGATATACACACCTATTTATTAGGAGGTGGTCGGGTGTTTGGTCAAGGAAGCCAACACTCAAGTTTTGTACACAATACACTTTAGACAATGAATATAAAAAAAAGTTTTAAAAACTAAACAAACACGCTTTACTAAAAAGTAGAAAATAATTTTAATGAAAAGCGTGGGGCAACGTTATTTAAATATTTTCAGAAAGCACCCTACGTTATTGCATTAAAATTATTTTCTACTATTTAGTTTAAAAGCGTGTTTGTTTAGTTTTATAAAACTATTTTTTTAGACAAACTAAAAAATACTAATTTGTTAAATTTTTCTTTTTAGTTATTTTTTTTCAAATTAGTGTATTGTCCTCGATAAATCTACAGTTTGAACGAAATCTGGCCGTTTAAAGTGGGTCAAAAAAAAACACCCAAAGCCTACAAACATAGAGGTGCTAATAAAAAGCGTGTAATATCATTGACTTTAGACAATATATTCCCAAGGCAGTTAGTAGGCATGTCAGCTTCGTTCAGTGACGTAGGTCATAATGTTTACTTTGCCTCTGACAACACCGCTCCCTTATCAGAGTTATCAATTTGCGTTTGCTCCGAGATTTAATATTTCATCACACAATTCGAAGTTACAAATGCTTTATTGTTTTGACATAGCAAATTGTGATTTGAATGAGAATCGTCTCCTGTATTTTATAGTATAGGAATCTTTAATAAAAATAGTACATAGTATTTTATGAAATGAAGCACTCATAGACCCCTAAGGGTAAGAAACGACGTCACGGTCAGACCCAGATGAGTGACCGTCTGTGGCATGATATTTATTCATTTAAACTTACTGCACATATTGTACAAATGCTACGAGCGTTTCCGTGATTCAGAGGTCACGTTAAGCAGTCGGTCCCAGTTTTTTTTTTATATATATAACGCCTGCCAAGGTGACTTTACTATGCCTGATGGAAAGCATGAGTAAAATCCACAGGTGGGGGTCGCCATACTCACTGCAAATGCAAGCAGTATGGCGAACCACATTATGGCGGCCTAGTGAGATGCTTTTTCACGCCCCGCTTAAATTAAGTAGCAGTCATGAAGCTAAGTTGGAGGCTATCGGCCTTAAAAGCATCCAACGGATGGCAAGATTACGTAGTCACAAAATGTCTTGCCAGTCCCCAACGTACGATCCCCAAGACGTATGGCCTTAACCCTCTCCTGGGGAGAGACTCGAGTCGAGCAGTGGGACGTTATGGGTTGTTAACTGATTTTAATGAAAAATGAAAAGATCATAATGAAATGATGCTTTTGTGTCATGTTATGAAAAACTTTTTAACAATAGTTGTTCATTTAAAAAAAAAACAAAAATTCAATTACCTCGGTGGCGCAGTCTGCAACTGCTGTGTTCTCGGGTTCGATTCCCGGATCGGACTTAATGTTTTTTGATATTAGTGTTTTATATGTCATATTTTTTCACAAAAAAGTTCATAGAAAATTTCAAATGTATGGTACCCATAGTACAAGCTCTGCTTAGATTTAGTACTAGTTGGCGTTGGTTGTCGGTATCAGAAATATTTATTATTTTCTTTTCCAGAGAGCACGTCATGTCACTAGCCTACGTCTTATGGCTGTTCTGTTTTGCTCAATGCGTGATGAGCAGCGACTTCATAGGAGAATACGAGGCTTACACCAATAAACTGTTCCCTCAAGATAATAAGGATGAAGTTTTGCCCATAGTGCTGGGCAAGGATTCCACGTCTGGATGCATTTGTAGGGCCACCATGCACTATAGAATTATCGAGTGTTTCGGCAACTATGAATGCAAGCGATTTCCGAAGGTATTTCATATTTCTCGAATTATTGTTTTTTTTTCATTTTTGGTCAAAGTTTTTGGTATACGAGGGATATGAAATTTTAAATTTGATTGTTATTAATCCCAATTCGATATTAACATCATAATAAAAACGTGAGGCGTCGCCATGTTTTTGAAAACTTAGGTGTAATAGGATCAAAATTGTTGTTTTGTGTTTTATAGACTAACGGCCAAACGAGCAGATGTTTGTTACTGCAGTCTTAATTATATTACAATATCCGTACCATAATCCGAAAGACATATATTTGTTTTTTTTATACCCAAGATTATTCGGGGTCGGCTACTAGCTAAATCGGTTTAAGTTGAATATCAGTTTTTCCACGGAGCGACTGGCATTGAACCTTCAAACCGTGAGAATGAACTCAATTCTAATATGAAGGTACAGGTTTCCCAATAAGGATTGCCATAGATATTCATGACAACCGGGGTCGACCGTTCAACATACTCTCCTAACGTGCTCTAATAAAGGCTGTAATTAAGAAATTCTTGTATGAAAAAAAACTAACAACATTATCGACTTAATCTCGATATAGAACCCGAGACTTCTTGAGCGGTAATCGTATACAATATCTGCTAGATCAACAAGACGCAAGACAAAAGACATATCTCTTGTCAATTATATTTTTAGTTTTTTATGTTTACGCATTTTGCGTTGCTCAGGTTTTAAAACACTAATACATATATTTTATAACCAAAATATTAATTCTCTTCGCCTTCCTTTTCCTCTCACTGGTCTAAACAACCGTTTTCAGAAATCTTGCTAAATAAGTTAAGAGTATCTATGTATTACATACATTTTTAAAAAATAAACGTTTTATTCCTTGCAGATCAAAGTGAAAAGCGAGGTGTTGCGAGTCAGAACTTCAGTTATTAGAGAAGTGCACCGAGGCCGACTAGACTCACTCTATTATCTTAAAGTTCTTGAATTAGAAGCAAACCATCAGCTCCGGTACATACAACCCGGAGCATTCTCTAACCTGACCAATCTTCTACAACTCTCTATATCTTACAACACGCTTCTGCAGTCTATTCACGAAAAGACATTTGAAGGACTTATAAATCTTCGCAATTTGACCTTAGTAAATAATGGATTCATATCAATACTTCAACTATCGCCAGCTTTCAAAACAAGCATATTACCGTCACTAATAAATCTAGATTTATCAGAGAATACTTTTGGAACCATCCCGGAAGAGGCCTTTCAACCAATGGCAGGTACAACTCTGGAGAAACTGTATCTTAACTTATGTAGGTTGGACTACATACACCCTGACAGTTTCCTGCCATTAAAACATTTGAAAATACTTCAAATTGCCGACAACGATATGAATTCATCTTTAATAGCAGCCTTTATGGAAACACTCATCGAAAATGATATTAATTTATTAGAATTGGATTTATCTGGATTAGGATTCAGGAAACAACCACCAAGAAAACTGCTAGATATTATAGCAAACTCTACGGTGCAGAATTTAATGCTTGCAAGAAATCAATTCGAAACCATAGCAGATGATGCTTTTCCTCGAATGGTAAACATACAATTACTGGACATGAGAAAAGTTCTTGCGCTTTTAATAGATCCTAAATCTTTTGCCCCCGAGAAATTCCCAAACCTCAAAGGCTTATTATTAAGTGGAAATAATTTACCAGGGATACATGGAACTCATCTGTCAAATCAATTAAGGTTTTTAGACCTATCTAATAACAAAGGACAACCGAACAATCCAGTATTTTTTGAGATTGATAGATACACATTCACACAAAGCAAAGAACTGCAAATCTTAAATATTGCTTTTAACAGAGTTAGGTCAATATTTCATTATACGTTTATAGGATTAGAAAATCTCAGAATACTAGATATGCAAAATGACACTCTGTACTACATAGGTCCTGGAAGTTTTAAACCTCTGAAAAGACTGGAAATGTTAAACTTATCCAACAACCCCTTGACAGCAAGTGAAAATTTAACGTGTGAACAATTTGATGGATTGAATGCATTGAAAGTGCTCAGTTTAGAGAATTGTGGAATCAAACGTCTTCAAGAAGATGAAAATATTTTTGAAATGATGCCAAATTTAACCCACCTGATACTTAGAAACAATCAGCTTAATTCTGTAACAGCTGAAGTACTGAAACCGTTAAAACTCTTGAAGTTTTTAGATCTTAGTGAGAACTTGCTTATATCTTGGTGGAAACCTATATTTTTAGCGTCTGGTGTAAAACCAACGGCATTGTATTTAATGAATAACAAAATATCTCACTTTTCTATAAATATGATTGAAGATTTTGGTTATTTGTTGGAGACCAAGCACAGTTCGAATGTCATCATAGACATCAGCTATAACATTTTTGTATGTGACTGCAGATCCATGTTCGGCACTTATCGTTGGCTACAAGTTAATGGCAGTAAGGAATTAAAGCAATATTTTGCATCTTCAAAAGTTCAATGTAGTAGTCCCGACTTGTGGGAAGACAGAAGAATATCTGAATACCTATCGTCTATAAAGAGTTTGCACTGTTTGATGTACGAGAAGATTTCTAATGTGATGGTACTGGTTTGGACCGCACCATCATTGGTCACTGTTATTCTAGTCGTAATGATAGCAATAATTATTTATAAATACAAAGTATACATACGTTACTGGATGTTTTTGACGAAAATAGCGTTAGGTAGAAGACTGCCGAAGAAACAGGCAGAGACAGTTCTAAATAAGCAGTATAAGTATGATGCTTTTATTTCATATTCTAATGAAGATAGAGACTTCGTTGCAGAGATGATCATGCAATTTGAGTCGAAGCCGCCTTATTTAAAGTTATGTGTTTATGAAAGGGATTTTGAAATAGGGTCTTTTATATCCGAAGCAGTAATGACTAGTATACATGATAGTAAGTATATAATATTGATTATCAGCAATAGTTTTGCGAAGTCCCATTGGTGTCGATGGGAGATGCAGCTTGCAGAATACCACAGGATATTTTTGGAGGATGGGACAACTTATGATCCGTTAGTATTAGTGAGATTGGGTGACATTCAGAGTAAATACTTGACAGTAACATTGAAGTACTTACTAAAGACAAAAATCTATCACTCGTGGGATGAAAATAATACAGATGAATTTTGGAAGAAATTAAGGAACGTTTTATCTAAATCAACGTGATGTATTGTGATGTAAATAATTGTGTGCCTATTTCCTGTATATTAAGTTAATTACTGTAAATAAATTATTATAATGTATTATTAAATTATTATTATTAAGACTTAAAGGTGTTTAATTTGATATTTTTTCTAATCTGGGGATAAATACAACACTGCTCATATAATTGCATCTATTGTGCTTGAGGTCTCGGGTTCAATTCCTGGGCAGACCAAATTTTTGTATTACAACTAATTGAAGATCAATTAGTTGTTTCGGAGTTTGGGTGTTATCAAAGTATAATATGTGTGTTTAAAAAAAAAAAATTATATATGTTATGCATTTAACTGATTTGAGTAGAAAACTAGCTAGATTTATAGTATGGGTTAAGGTTGTAAAGTTAACTTTTGTAATAACTTTACAAAAGTGACATCTAGCGGCCAACTTCAACACCACATGTATCATTAGGCATCCGGTCTCGCACTCACCAACAAAACTCCACAGCACGAATTATTTTATAATATAACTAGTTGACCCAGCGAACTTCGTACCGCCCAACTTTAAAATTCCAGAACTTGATCGCAGCGCCACCACCGGGTCCAATTGCGAATCTAAACCATTCCCAGATCCCCTTGAACACACACAAAAAAATTCATCAAAATCGGTCCAGTCGTTTGAGAGAAGTTCAGTGACATACACACTCACACAAGAAATATATATGTAAAGATATATGTAGTTTAAGTAATATGGTATAGTATATAATAATAATAAACAAATAGTAGGTTCTAAATGCATACTAATATATTCAACTACTACTTCTCTCTGCAACATTTGATCCAGCCTTTAGAGTGGAAGAAATACGCACCAGAACAAAACGGTTCGGCTCTTCTTTCCTATGCCGAGCAGTCAAAGACTGGAACTCACTACCAGCTCACGTGTTTCCTTTCCACTGTGATCCCGGGTCCTTTAAGCGGGGCGTGAAAAAGCATCTCACTAAGCCGCCATAGTGTGGGCCGCCATACATTATTGTCTGCATTCATGGCAAGTGTGGTAGAGTCACTTTGGATGGCTTCATATATAAAAAAAAAAGCCTAAGGTTCAAGGTTGCCTGGAAGAAATTGCTTTTAGCAATAAGGCCGCCCTTTGTACACTCGATATTTGATAATTGTGTTCCTTTCTTGTAACTCTGTAATTTAGTGTGCAAATGAAGAGTTATCTATCTATCTATCTATTTTAGGTGATTTTCTGTGAGATGATATCACCGCACCGGTCGAGTCTCTCCTACTTCGAAAGTAGTCGTCCTAATCTAGTTCCTCCTAGTCTAATCACGAAATCTTTCATATTATTTAAGTGCTCTCAAAGATCTCCCCCCATGTTTGAGTCCCCCAGTCCGATGCCAGATGCTAAGTGTAAAAACTAATATTCAAGTAAAACCGGTTGAACTAGTACGGACCAAAATAATAATCTTGGGAATAAAGGCTAGGAAGAAGAAAATATTGAATAATTTTATTTTGTATAAAATATCAAATAACAATTTAGAATATATCATTCTTGTGTAATAATGGCATATAGTATATAAACATTCTGTTTTCCTTAATCTGCGCTTTCTTGTTGCGCGAAAGTTGCACGCTGTTACGTCCTTGTGAAAGGCAGTATGTCGATAATGGCAGTGCATAAAAGTTAATATTTATCGATGAAGTGTCGCTAATTCACAGTTTCACTTGCTTTCTACTCAAACAGATATACGAATAGGTCGCCGAGTAATAATAAATTAACAGATTTCAAACCTACCTTGTTTAATCGTATTATATTAGTCGTAGAGCTGATGACCGTTGGGGTAGAAGAGTTTTGGAATGCAGACCACGTCACGGCAAACGTAGTGTACAACGCGACGCCCACAGGATTGCGCAGGATATTTGGCAGGAGTTGGATGCGAAAGGCCAATGTCCAGTAGTGGACCGCGATAGGCTGATAATATGGATCTCAAACTAGACTGAGCCTATGGCTTGGATATTACAATGACAACTGTTCCCGGATCCCTCCTATCTCAAGCGCAAAGTGGTACACCGTATATACTCGGTGGGGTGACGGCCCGAAGGGGATTCAACCCGTTAAGAAAAGAGCCTATGGTATGGTTACAAGACTATAGAAACTTATTATCGTGTCTTCCACATACAGCGCAAGCACAAACATATATTCGAAAGCGCTATCTACCCAAGAAAGTGTTTCTTACCACGTAGTTACCAATCCTGAATCGCGATATAGAAATTCTCGCGCCGATTAGCATATACACAAAGGCCCCACAGTAACCGTTGGGCCGTGGCCCACCTGGCATGATCATCTCGCCTGGTCAAACGATCCCCTTTGTATTGGAGGGAAACGACACCCGCTCCCTCCACACATATCATCATTTTTTAAGATCTCTTTGGCCTATCGCTATAAGAAAAATTTTGGGGTACTATACCACGCTTACTGAACTGGCTCGTTTGGTATAGAAATTGACAAATAAAATAAGTCTTCTTCTTCCTAACCTTTATTATTGTCAGGATTATTTGGGATCGGCTACTAGTTCAACTGTGTTTACCTGAATTTCAGTTTTTCCACGGAGCGACTGGCATCGGACCTCCGCAACCCTGTGGGAGAACTGAAATTCGAAAGTTGAACTAATTGTCAGCATATTCGAGGGCATTGACTTCCCAATAACGATTGTCATAGATGTTCATGACAACCGGGCCCGACGAATTAACGTGCTCTCCGAGGCACGTGTGTGGATCACCGCCGAACTTCCAGACTCCGGGCTGTTATTAAGAATTTCCTGTAAGAAAAACCCAATAACACTTTTTTGCCCGGCCCGGGATTTGAACCCGAGACCTCTTGATTAGCAGCCGCATACGCTAACAACTAAACGAGGCACGAGCGTGTTTCACCACCAAACTTGCATACTCCACGCTGTTATTAAGAATTTCCTTTAACAACACTTTTGGCCCGACACGGGATCCGGGCACATGGTATTTTTGTTTAAATGCAACCCTGTCAAAGTGACTCTACTCTATCTGGTGGAATGCATGACTAGAATCTAAAAGTATTTGATCACCTTACTCATATACAATGCAACAATACGGCCTATTGGGATGCTTCCGTATGCTGTCTACATTCGCAGCAAGTGTGGTGGCTCTTTTGGATTCTGCTCATGCTTTCCATCAGGCAGGGTAGAGTCATTTTGGATGGCTAAATATATAAAATAAACTTACGTATCAGTTTAAAGGATGTATATATTTCTTTTTTTTTTAATGTTAAGTAGGGTCACAGCAATAATGCCACTTATAAACGAGTGAGCCTTGTAAAAATATTATAAAAGTGTACTTAAAATTTTCTTACATAAATATTTGTTCGGACAGCTGAGGTTATAAAAACTCTTTAAATATATACAAATAAAATCAATTTATGTGTCTGTTTGTAATATTAAATATAGTTTTTTACAAAATACTTCTGAAAGTATAAGTTTTTTTTTTTTTCTTTAAAAAAAGACAACTCCCGCATTAGGAATATGAATTCCTGTGTCGCGGGGGACTTTACAAACATACATGAAACGGACACAAAGAACACCCAGACTCAGAACAACAATTTGTGAATCACACAAAGTGTTATCCCACGTGGGATTCGAACCCACGACACTTGGCGCAGTAGAGAGCGGCGTGGCGACCGCTTAAACCACTAAGCCAACCGTGCAGTCAACAAGTATACGGTACTTACACCAATAAAGCAATTTTTAAAATGTTTGCCTATCTGTCTGTTACAATATCAACCCATAATAAATAAATAAATATTTTCGGACATTTTACACACAACGCCATCTAGTCCCAAACTAAGCAGACCTTGTATTATGGGTACCAGACAACTGATATTAATACATAAACATACTTTTTTTGTAAATACACACATATTATACATAGAAAACACCCAGACTCCGAAACAAATATTTGTGGGTCACACAAATATTTGGGCGACCCGGAATCGAACCCAAAACCTTTCGATCAGCAGCCGCATACGCTAACCACTAGACCAACAAGGCAGTCTTCTTATAATGTCCCTTTGCTGGGTCTCGTTTGTCGGGTCTTCTCTCAGGAGGGGGTGTAACACCTTTTTTTGCTTTGTTCGAATAAAACAAAATTAATTGAATCCCACAGATGCGATCTTGCTATTAGCGCCATCATTGGGCAACAATGACTACTCCATCGCCTATTAACTTCCGCAAGGCGTCCTGTTTTCTCCAACTAGGCACGGGGTGGCGCTCATGTCGGGTTCAAATCGATTTTAATCATAGACTAGGTATTAAATAGTTTTTTTAATTCTAGTTATCTCTGAAAATGGCGTGATGTTTATCTTGTTTTGTAAGGGGGTAGGTTCGTTATATCCTATAGACCTTGAAATAGGATATATAAAGCCGGTTTCACTCATAGAAATTTCATTTCCCTTATTGTGTTATATCTTGAACTAAGTTTTGCTGTTGTTAGTTACTTGTGAAGATTGATTTTTATATAGTGCCCGCAACTTGTGGTGAGTTAATATATTATATCTGTAAACTGTATCTCGGCCTTATCGTGTGTTCTGGACGTGTATCTTAGAATATAATCTTTTTCACAGGGTCGCTTCGCTTGGTATAGTTTTCTATAATCCTCGCCAGGAATACCTGGAGATTGCAAGAAAAGCCCCTCTTCTCATTTGAGACTCCACTGCCAGATACCGGCGAGTGCCATAGGTGGTAGCCACACAGCGCCGATCATTTCATGAGCAGTTGCTGGGTCACGCATTGAGTTCAATTAATTTATAATTATACATATACCTTTCTCTTTTGTTCGCCGGTGCGTGTACTTTAAATCGCACGAGATGAGGGATCCCCGAGAGATGCGTCCGGGTGGCCGTGAGCTCCCCTTTGACGCCCTCACATCCCGGTCGAGCCCTCGTCGGACCAGGGAAGCTTCAGTCAGGAACTTTTTTATGTGTTGACCCTCTTTTTTGTTTTTGCAAATGTAATAAATATAAGTAATCTAATATGACTAATAATGATGTAATAAGTTAGAATTAACAATATTGTAAATTTTAAATAGAATAGACGTATATGTGAGACCGAAACAGTGTTTTCCTTGAAGAATTCCCCGACCGCCCACATCGACATATGCACACATAGACCTTTGTCTGGTATTCTCTTAGCTTGTTTCTTTTTCATATCTAAATTCTACTAGTGAAAGGCGCCCTGGGATTTCTCATAGTTCTACTGACTGCGCGCCGGTGAGGTGATTCCCCCTGGTAGGGCTAGGGCCGACTAAACCCCCCTTTACCGGGGCTAGGGGTTACAAATTGGCGCGCCAACGTTTGGCTTAGAAACCGAACCCTTCTTTGTGTGTGTGCTGTGTCTGGGTGTTTTGGTTGTTCTTCAGGGAAACATCCGTCCGAGACTTCCCGGGACGCTAATTGGTTATGCGATAGCAGTACGCATGTAATAATCTCTTTTTTGCATTTTTCAGCCCAGTATACCACCATCTCTGCGGCATGCAAAAGTACTAAATTCTAAATTGATATTTAAATTGTAATACTGCTGTTATTTGGTAAGTTTTGGCCTTTTCCTATTCGGAATTCTTGTGTTTATATGTCTCTGTGTTTTATCCCCTATGTTTTTATTTGATTCGGTTTCACATTTATGTATTTTTAGCGTTATTTTTAGCCTTATTTTTAGCCTTGTTGTAAAAAGTCACTTATTGAGGGTAACTTTTTTTCAACACTTTGTTAGACTACCTACTTACAAAGTGGGTGAGTAAGCTGTGAGCTTGAACTGCATATCAAGTTCTCATCTTATTATCACAATACGTAACTTTTATTAAGGTTATTGTTTTCTTTAAATATTTTGTTAAACAATTTAAATTATACTTGGTTATTTTAAAAACTCTAGTAACCTATGTTTTGGGAAGTTAACAGTGAAACTGTTACAAATAATAGTGCGTGACTATATTGAGTGTATTGTGTGCCGTAAATCTGATAAAATTCATTTCAGAACATAACCTCCTTATAGGTTATAATATATATAATCTCAAGAAACCTAGACTCTGTAACAGGTACATTCGATCATTTCTAATCTTTTTATTTTTAATAACTTTGTGAATTTGAAACCAATTTAGCATTAAAGTTTGTTTAAAATCTTGTAGTATAACTGTCTTACAGTTATAAGTGAATGTATGTTGAGTTATAACAACTTTGAGTGTTATGTATCGAGTCTTGTAAATAAGTTTAAACTTTTATTTCAATATTTTAACTTTCAACATATTGGTAATTTGTTTAAACTATAAATATCTGTGTATGAATTAGTGTATATAATTGAAACCAACCAAGCTATTCTTTTGTAGGCTTTGGTTGTTTATAATACTACTTAACCTTAGACTCTAAATCTAAACTTTGAATCTTAACGTTGAACCTTAACTTTGAACTTTATCTTTGAACTTTGAATTTTTTGTATAACACAATGGCCCATTTAATCAAATGCATTAATTACCTTAGAAAGGATGAACTTATTAACGAATTGTCTACTATGCAACTTTTAATTTTGAACTTTGACTGTGAACTTTTAAATTTAGATTCTTTGATTAGCATCATGGCACATAGCTAGCATTTTGGCATATAGATTTGCTTGTATGAGTTATTGACTAATGGTCTGCTGTTTAACTTTTGACTTTGAACTTTTGACTTAGAACTTCTAATTTAGATTTTTTTAAATTGACTTCGTGACACAGATTCTCATGAGTAACTTCCTAACGCTTTATCTACTATGGGGTTTTCAGAGAATCCTGTTGGCGCAGTGACTGTCTCGAGGAATGAGCTGCGCTCTGCCTTGTGTCTTCTCCGGCGTGGCAGCACTAAAGCCAACGCCTCTGTCCCTGCTTCTGTCTGCATCGGAGATGTCCGTCTGTGAACCTAAGGTTTTATGAACTAAATGTAGTTCTCTATTGAGGTGACCTCTTTTTTTATTTTTTTTGAAATCCTTTTTTGATTTTTATACTGAGTCTAGTCACCGTAGGTTAACTCTGTGAGCTTAGGTGTCTTCTGGTTACATTACTAAGTAGTGGTGGTTTGGTCTACCCCGAACTAGTAGGTGTCCGTGACCTCTTGGTTTAACTCTGTCTGTGTCTGCGGTCAGCGGTCACTTACTATAATTATGATGATTCGGAGAGCAATACCAGCCCATGGTGTCGGTGCACACTACACCTCACCTGAGCAATAGGGGGTCCGTTAGACCCGACCCATCGAAACCGCTACTGTAATGATTTTTTTTCTATTTGTGTATTAACTCTACGTTATTAGTCAATACTTTGTTCAACTTAATGATAATTTCATTTATATTGACAACTTCGTATAGTAGCTTAGTGTCTGTCGACTACTTATTAACAGTTGAATTTTTTTTGTCTTCTGTAGTGGGCGGGTATTTTGTGGTTGGTGACTGTGTGTGTCTTTGACGAATTAAAACAAGCCTTCACGCTGCTGTGTCGGGTCCCTTGTACACCTGACACAGCTGATTGATGATGTTGATTGGGAGCTTTGTTGGTTGATGTGGCAGGACCATGCTAGTCCTGCACACAACTTTTGTCTGCAAGTTGCAGTCCTCTTTTATGTGGGGTAATGCCCGTACTAGGCTTACACACATCCTTCCTCTGCATGTTGCACTTTTTCCTATCTATAGCGGGGTACGACTGGCCTTAGGCACAAGTCTACCCGTCTGCTGTGTCCTCGTTGCAGCGGGTCGTGACTGCAACAAATTCGCCAAAGACATGACACACTCATTGCCCAAGATATCTCGCTTACTATTGGATGACATTAGATTCAATACTGTTTCCTGTCTACATGTTTAGGTCAGGCCTTTCTTGAACGTTTTCATCTTTGAAAAATTTTGAATTCATTTGTATTGAGAATTATTTTTAAGAGCTTTAAAAATTATTTAGCGTCCTTTTATTTTAGCTTTTAGTAAAATCACTTATCATATCAAGGACATTGTGAAGTATAGTGAAGAGGAGCCACTCTCTGTTCCTGCTCCACGTTGTATCAGTTATGTATTAAAAATAAATCATATATCTGACCATGAAGTGTGACATTGCACTTCGTGCGTTTCCTTTTAAGCTCATACCTTTCTACACGTTATCCACATACGTGTATAGCTTGCAGCGACTTGGTATGTTAGTTAACTTAGCTTATTTGTATAGCAAATTTTAGATTTATCCAGTATGGATAGTATGTTGTCGCAGTCAATGCGATCAACACTCTCTTAGTAGTTTACTTTGTTGTTTTGGTATTTTAATTTCCTTCGCCCCCTGCTCAGGAAATTTCACGGGGGAGGGGGTACTGTAACACCTTTTTTTGCTTTGTTCGAATAAAACAAAATTAATTGAATCCCACAGATGCGATCTTGCTATTAGCGCCATCATTGGGCAACAATGACTACTCCATCGCCTATTAACTTCCGCAAGGCGTCCTGTTTTCTCCAACTAGGCACGGGGTGGCGCTCATGTCGGGTTCAAATCGATTTTAATCATAGACTAGGTATTAAATAGTTTTTTTAATTCTAGTTATCTCTGAAAATGGCGTGATGTTTATCTTGTTTTGTAAGGGGGTAGGTTCGTTATATCCTATAGACCTTGAAATAGGATATATAAAGCCGGTTTCACTCATAGAAATTTCATTTCCCTTATTGTGTTATATCTTGAACTAAGTTTTGCTGTTGTTAGTTACTTGTGAAGATTGATTTTTATATAGTGCCCGCAACTTGTGGTGAGTTAATATATTATATCTGTAAACTGTATCTCGGCCTTATCGTGTGTTCTGGACGTGTATCTTAGAATATAATCTTTTTCACAGGGTCGCTTCGCTTGGTATAGTTTTCTATAATCCTCGCCAGGAATACCTGGAGATTGCAAGAAAAGCCCCTCTTCTCATTTGAGACTCCACTGCCAGATACCGGCGAGTGCCATAGGTGGTAGCCACACAGCGCCGATCATTTCATGAGCAGTTGCTGGGTCACGCATTGAGTTCAATTAATTTATAATTATACATATACCTTTCTCTTTTGTTCGCCGGTGCGTGTACTTTAAATCGCACGAGATGAGGGATCCCCGAGAGATGCGTCCGGGTGGCCGTGAGCTCCCCTTTGACGCCCTCACATCCCGGTCGAGCCCTCGTCGGACCAGGGAAGCTTCAGTCAGGAACTTTTTTATGTGTTGACCCTCTTTTTTGTTTTTGCAAATGTAATAAATATAAGTAATCTAATATGACTAATAATGATGTAATAAGTTAGAATTAACAATATTGTAAATTTTAAATAGAATAGACGTATATGTGAGACCGAAACAGTGTTTTCCTTGAAGAATTCCCCGACCGCCCACATCGACATATGCACACATAGACCTTTGTCTGGTATTCTCTTAGCTTGTTTCTTTTTCATATCTAAATTCTACTAGTGAAAGGCGCCCTGGGATTTCTCATAGTTCTACTGACTGCGCGCCGGTGAGGTGATTCCCCCTGGTAGGGCTAGGGCCGACTAAACCCCCCTTTACCGGGGCTAGGGGTTACAGGGGTTAAGGCCATACGTCCAACGCTGGTCGAGTTGGGTTCGGCTGTTAGTCCCGGATAATCTCTAGAACGACTCAACCAATTTGGACGGGATTTCACTGGCAGATTGCTGAAGACATAACTAGTAACTTAGGAAAAAGAAAAACAGACAAGCTTTGCTTTTGCTTTACAACAATAACCGCAGGCAACACCGCGGAACACGCCAAGTAATACATAAAAATATCGATGTCAACTAAATAAACTTCTCAATGTAACGGCTATATTACAACGCCTATATTTTATCATGAAATATTACTTACTGTTTCTGACGTTGAATATACCATATGAATGAAGCAATCACAACTGATCAGCTCTGACCCACTGTTTGCTAATCTCCATTAACCAGCAAAGCATTCGCAGACTTAGGGCTTACTGTAAGACGGAAACTATAACCTCTAGACCACTGACACAAATGTCTAACCCCATTTTAAACTGCACGTTTGGCCTAGTGGTTTAAGCGGTCTACTGAGCCAAGTGCCGTGGGTTCGAAACCCACGTAGGACAACACTATGTTTGTCAAGTCCCCCGCGACACAAGATGTATAATACCTAATGCGGGAGTTGTTTTGTGGTAAACTGAAGGAACTTTTTGTTTATGTATTAGCTGTATTTCAAATTAACAGGTTTTCACTAAAAGCCTATGAATGTATATACGGCATAATATTTCATCAAAATCTATATTGATAAATTTTATTTTTCTCTCTGTTTGTTCCAGTTAATTTTTTAAAAATATTTTTAAAACACCGTCAAAAACGTTTTTGATGGGAGTTTCACTACCAGATGACTGATTTTATAAAAAGTAACTCAAGATTCTTAAACTTTAGAAAGTAATAGGGTTTTATAAATGAAAATAAGAGCACAACATCTTGAAATTTTTTTTTTTTTTTTTTTTTTTTTTTTTTTTTTTTTTTTTTTTTTTTTTTTATATTTAAGGCTGCCAAAGTGACTCTACTCTACCTGATGGAAAGCATGAGTAGAATCCAGGAGTAGGGGTCACCATGCTTACTGTGAGGGTAGGCAATGTAGCATGGTGACCCTTACCATGGCAGCCTGGTTAGATTATTCTGCATCATTCTCCCGGCCTTCGAAGGGCGGGAGAATGATGCAGAATGATTGGGCCTCCGGTCTCACACTCACCAACGAAATACGACAGCAGTAATGCTGTCATTATTAGGATGGTCTTCTGTGTGTGGGTAGTACTGGCCGGGTCGAGCCGGCCCATTCGTGCTGAAACCAGCGTGGCTCTACTACCTACTATTCATCTTTTATTTGCAGTTTTATTAAATTAAAAATATCAAAAGGAGAAACCCGAAATCCATACAAACCTGGGCCTGGCGTTACAGTGCTAGAATTTGGTCATAAATTACAATATCTATGACGATTTCACGAGCCTAATTTTCAGGTCTCCCAGCAATGGCCAAATTGGTAAAATCAGACAATGTTTACATTTTAGGTTATGTTTATTATTTGAGTTATTTTAATGAAAGATTGGCCAAGTGTGTGTCAGGCCACGCATAAAATAGGGTTATGTACTCACCCATAATTAAATCGTGTCCAATAGATAATTAATAATAATAATAAATAATAAATATTTCGGACATTTTACACACAACGCCATCTAGTCCCCAAACTAGACAACTGATATAAATACATAAACATACTTCTTTTTTGTAAATACATACATATTATACATTGTTGTATTTGCTTATTATTTCTTTATTTTTGTACGAAGTTTTCTAAGTCAGCTTATTTCACAAGTTAGGCCTTTATAACTTCTAAAATAAAAAAGTTATCAAAACCGCTATAGTTTTCTTTAACATGAAAAACACGATTTGATACATTTGTGTTTTTCTATGGCAAAGTCACAGTAGTATAAAAGTGCAAAACTACCCTTTCATGCTATATTTAATGCTGCCAGTTGAAGATATTTTGAATTGCCGCCATTGTAAGTAGTTGTGTCACGATTCGCTGGCCAGACTCTATTTACATTGATTAAAATACCTATTAAAACAATCATTTATACTAAAACAAAGAAGTATTATTTATTTATAACAGTATCGATTTCCACTAAATCGATCCTATTTTAGGAATGCTACGTTTGTGGAGCTAGTTACGTTTATTGAAATAAGTATTGCAGAGGTTTACAAAGATTGTTTAAAACAATAGAATTCTACCTGTTTTCTACACTTGGCCATTGCAAATGAAGTTAAGATTTCGATAGGTTAATCAAGCAAAACAGACGAATTTTTTGGTACATATCCCATTCGTGTAACGCTTAGGCCCAGAATCGGGTTTCTCCTTTAAATATGGCGGCAACTATAGACTTTAGACAGCCGCTAGACATTGACGATAGAAATAACAAATATTGACATAAATGTTTCACTACTTTCAAATAATGTAATGTGGGTTGTTAACTAAACAGTGCGAATTGTTACACACCCAAAAATCACACAACTTCCTCTTAACACCATTCAATAAATATAACCTTTGTTTACTAACCTCTTTACTTAATAAATACTTAGGTATTTGTTTTTTTTAAGTATGTGCAAGGAGCCCACGCAAGTGACTGTATTTTTATTATAAAAGGGGGCAAATGTGTGGAAAGATTTCCTGAACTGAAGTGACTTTTGGTCTACCCTTCAGTATTAGGAGAAAGTCAAGTTTTAGGGTCCAGTAACCTCACATATTTAGCAGAAAACAACGAGTTTAACATCAATATGTTAATAAAATGCTAATCTACACAAATGAATATAATTAAAGTGTCTGTTCGTAATCCCTAATCCCTAATATCCCTAATAATTCTATAAATGCGAAAGTAACTCTGTCTGTCTGTCTGTTACGTTTTCACGCCTAAATCGCCGAACCGATTTTGCTGAATTTTGGTATAGAGATAAACGGAACCTTGGAAAAGGACACAGGCTACTTTTTACCGCGATAACCGACATACACACGGGCGGAGCCACGGGCAAAAGCTAGTATCAAATAATAGTCTATCTATAGATGGAGTAACTATTGAATAAAATATAAATTATTATATTTTTCTAACACCATTTATGGAACCTTTTGTATTAATAATATATATGAATCTTCGGCTGTCCAATCTTTTTAACCCTTATTAATATCAAGTATATTTTAGGCTGGTACTAGTTCCTGGCCTCATGAGTCATGGCATTAAGTCCACCTGCATTCGAGGGAACAACTATTTATTTAGTATATTTGAGCGCACTGACTTCCCAATAACGATTGCCATAGACCAGTTCATGACCAAAGAGACCGACAGCATAACGTGCTCTCTGAGGCACAAGCGTGAAACACCGTCATTTTCCATACCCCGGGCTTCTATTAAGAATTTCCAACAACAGCCTAACCCGGGATTCGAACTCGAGTCCTCATGAATAGCAGCCGCATAAGCTAACAGGTAGACCAATGAGGCAGTTAACACCATCGGGTAACATTAAATAGTTGTTGATGACATGCAATACATGATCAGTTGAATGAGTTGAATCAGTTGATGAATAGGGTTCCTCAGTCACCCAGAATGGTATGTGGATTTAAAATCGTTTCCAATAGAAAGTTGTTATGTTTTACTTATTAATGCGTTAATTTTGTATGAAGTTTTCCAGGCTAGCGCATTTTACAAGCTAGCTATAACTTCTGAACTAACTTATTCATCTAAGCCGTTATAGTTTTCCTTTAAAGTTAATTTTCCTTCATAATATAGTCTGCCATCGTGAATTTTTCGAGATTTTTTGAACCAGCTGTTTCACTTTTAGAGGGGGGGGGACGCCATGCTTTTACAAAATATGCCCCTTTAAAGTGGAATAAATCGCAAATGGATACGGAAATCAAAAATAATCCTAGAAACCTCCTAATGTTTTAAAAGACCTGTCTAATGATACCCTATACGATGGAGTAGCTGCGAGAAAAATAAGCATCCCCACCTTACAAGTAGGGAAGGTACCGCAAATAAAAATATTTAGGTGATATATTCTCGTGAAATATTCTTATTCGACAATGTGTGTCGACGTGATAAAGACAAATATCTATGCAAAGTTTCATCTTTTTAGCCGTTTCGACGATAAGTCGTAGACGGAGGGACGAACATGACGAAACTAACAAAGGTGGGTTTGTATTTCGATAATCTAGAATATACTCTGAGACAAACCAGAGACTTAGAACAGACTCGACTCGAACGTTCTTAAAAACGGCTCGAGTCAGGCAGACGAAAGATCAAACAGAAAATATATTTGCAATTGTGGGTCGTTTTATTCAGATCCTTTTCAGATTAGAAATTTTTGGTTGATGGAACATGGTCGTTTTTGAGGTTTTAAACCTCCTTTATAGCTCCATATTGATAACTCGATACCAAAATGAAAAACATACAAAAGGTAAATTACCAACAAACTTGCTTTCTACGTTAGCTAAAGCGTATTCAGAGCATCACTATTACATTGCCGATACCGTTTTGACCACGTATCTCGTGTTTAAAATAAGAATATAAAACAAACAGTGTAGCCAACAAAAAAAAATTAACACTACAACACACAAATAAAATGGCCACCCGCATCAAAATCAGTATAAGTACGACTAAAATAAATGCATTTAATTAACTTAATTAGTGCGCCTTTCGTTTTTAAAGCAGCAGGTTAAGGCGCCATTGTTTTGGCGCGGGAGAAAACACCATCTTCATTCAAGATATCGTTGCGGGATAACGGTGAGGCGCACGCGCACACAACTTTTCTCATTCTTACATACGGAAAACATGCAAGTGAGAAAGCGACGGAGCACAGACAGTGGCTGGCAAACGGCGCAAACGATTACTCGAGTGACCCACTCATAGCACACACTCTTTCTCTACAGCAAATGAAACCTAATTTTTATATCGTGTGAATTTGCAATGTAACACGATGCTCTTCTGTGTCTAATACCGTGAAATAACAGAAATTATAATTATTTATGATTATACGAAGCGAATTCTTGTATGCAACGTTGTATGACTTTGAAAATTGATTGATAGATGAAAAAGGAACCTTTGGTTCTTGGTCAGATTGATTGACTGTTATGACTGAATTTTTAGAATACAATATTTAGGTATTTTTCAAAATTAAGTTGTGATAAAAAAGCTTATGCACTTTCACAATGCTAGACTTGTCATAGTACCTATAGCGATAGAAATGCTGAAATTCAATATAAACTTATATTTATCAAAAGAATTTATACCTTTTGAATACAACAATACTTTCAAAGTGATATCAAATAGTCAGATCAAAAATCTGATATGGATTTCATCTTATTTGAACACTGTGTCGTCACCTCTATGTCCACAAACTTTTTCTTTTGCCTCGTTTAAACTGTGGGTTCTACAAATAAAAGGCCATTGGACAGCGACGTGATAAAACTACTGACTGAGTAGATGCACACTGCCCTTGTTCTCATAACGCTTTCAAGCTCAATGCTGCTCAATTTCTCATTACAATAAATTGTCCCGCACCTACTTTCATTTGCAACGGTGTAAAACGCCGGCGGTGCACCGGCGGAGGCGCCTTCCTACAAATCGATCATAAAACCCATAACAGACCACCGTCAACCTTTCAAGGACCACGTTTGTCATTAAGAAGTGCAACAGATGCGGTCCTTGAGATTGGCAATGGGAAAGTTAGTCGGTAAGCAACTGTGGTGGCAGCCGGTCGTCTCCACGATGCTTGTAAGCGCGTACGCAGTGAAAGTTCGTTAAGTTGCGAAATGCGGTTTGCTATCGCCTTTCTGTTTGTGGTGAGTGCTAATTACGTTAAAAGTGTTAATGGAGGGTGCTCTCTCTTTGCAAATGGACGTTCCGTGATTGATGTAGGATTACAACTTCAGGAAGATTACGATGAGTTTGTTGACGGAATTATTTTTCAATTAGGACTAGATCAACATATAACAGAAGAGAAGATTCTCGAAGTAATACGAAATACAGTTGACTTGTGTACATATCATCGTTAGAAAAATTACGAGATTACTAATAATGAAACGAGTTTTAGCGCTTAAAAATTGTGCGAAATTAAAAACTAGGGCATGTATAAAATTGGCTATGAAATAAGTCAAAGTGAACCAGTTCTTCTTATTAAAATGAATTGATTGATGATGCTTCGGTGATCAAAGCCAGAAAACATTATTAATATCTTTTGGTTTTAACGGCAATTGATATCAATTGCGTGTTGGAATAAAGCTAAAGAAATGAATATACCCATATATTGTATTCCTATATTCCCCATTTACATTTACAGAAGGTCAATATAACGTGGTTTTCTGTTCTTGAGAAAGTTATAATCACTTCACGTAATTGATAGATAGGTTCTAAGTCGGACGCATTTTAAAGAAAGAAATTAAACTAATGATATGAAGCAAGAAAAGCTTGTTTATATTTTCCATAAATTATACAAATGCTTCATGTTTTTCTTTACTTACAAATAACTGTTGTATCTTGAATATTTTATTGCGATATTTACGATTGCTAAATATTTATTGGTAGAATAATTATATTAATGTTTAAAGTTTACATACATGTATAATTCGATTTGAATCTTTATTGCACTCTATTACATTGTTTTTAATTTTAAGAAACAGGTTGTAATGTAAACCTTTTCTGTTTAAATTTATAGAATTTTTATTTATTTGTCCAAAATAAGTACTTATTTAGTAATATTTTTCTCGGAAGTCTGGTTGGAATAGCACAGCTCTACTTAGTTTTGATTTAGCTCTCGGAAATATCTAGTTCTACCCACGTGTTTGTCAATTGCAACAAACTCTCCTGGGTATAGTGTATCATATTACGAATTCAGTCAATACTTAGGTTTAAGAATCATTCTTTAATATTTGAAAGAATTTTAAAAAAGTGAGAAAAAGTTTACATAGCAATCAATATTTATAATAATTACTATTTGACTGCCTTGTTGGTCTAGTGGTTAGCGTATGCGGCTGCTGATCAAGAGGTCTCGGGTTCGATTCCCGGGTCAGACCAAATATTTGTGTGATCCACAAATATTTGATTCGGAGTCTGGGTGTTTTTCTATGTATAATAAGTATGTATTTACAAAAAAAAAGTATGTTTATGTATTTATATCAGTTGTTTAGTACCCATAACACAAGCTCTGCTTACTTTGGGACTAGATGATGTTGTGTGTAAGATGTCCAAATATTTATTTATTTATTTTTATTTATTCAAAAATCAATCGAATCGATTGGTAAATACGAAAATCTATTACTTTTTTAATGGCTTTTAAACACCTCAAAGGTCCATCAAAAAGGTTATATCCCTTTCACCTTAACTCAATGAATTTGTTATTGATCGATAACTAATCGATATAAAACAATTAAAGTCGTCCACAGTTAAAGAAGACATCGTAAGACGTTTACAATGATGTAGAGGTGAGTGAACTTGACGTGTTGACGAACAATTGTTGTCTAACTAGAAGTAGTTACAAACCAGTAAGTAGGTAAGTGATGAGCCAGACAATTAACCGTCGGAATATCACCGTACGGACACAGCGAGAGGTGGCCGCTGTACGTACACATGTAACACATGTACTGATTAATGAACCACCTAATGTTGTGAGTCTGTATTTGAGTTCGTTTATTTGTTATATTTTTTATGCCATCATCAATTTTGATTGACTTCATGGACACCTTCCTCTAAATACTTATAAGCACGTTATCGCCTTTAAAGTCCACTCACTAAAACAGTATTGGTCTTCGCATTTGGCAAAAATATCAACGAGCCAATGCCTTCTTTCACAATTATATCTGAGGAATGGTTTTAAAAGTGCAAAAGCAATTTCTTGACAATTGGTTTTCGAATGTACTACTACTATGTAGGTACGAGTAGGCAGCTAGTAATGCTAAGATTTTTTGTCACGCATTAAACTTTCAATACATTTAGTGCATTAGTTGTAAATAATTTTAAAACCGACTTCAAAGAAAAACTATTCCGAGTACCTACACAAATCGCGACTGGTCTCTGATATTTAAGGAGTTCCCTCGATTTCTCCAGGATACTATCATCAGACATCTTTATCATTGGACCACATGGAAGACACCAGCTTTCAAATAGGAAAAGATTTATCAAAATCGGTTCACCCAATCGAAAGTTCTGAGGTAATAAACATAAATAAAAAGAATACAGTCCCCCTCCTTTTTTGATGTCGGTTAAAAACCCAAATTGTCAAGGTATTGTGATCGTCATACGTACGAAGACGTAAAAAATTGAGATTTCATATTAGTGATGACAATTATTTCTGGTTTCGTTTTCGATCGAATTTGATCGATTGTGATCGCTCACTAATATTTATTTTCATGATTAAGTCCTGATTATATCTAAAGCCATTCTTCTTCCTAGCCTTATTCCCAATATTATTTTGGGGTCAGGACCGACGGCTTTACGTGCTCTCCGAGGCATGGGCGTGAATAACCGCCAAGCTACCGAACTCCGGGCTGCTATTAGAAATTTTCTAAGAAAAAACCCAAAAGCACTTTTTGGCCTGACCCGGGATTTGAACCCGAGACCTCTTGATTGGCAGTCTCTTACGCTATCCACTAGACCAACGGGCAGTTATATCTAAAGCCATTATGAATAAAATAAACAAGTCTTGACTTTTCTTTGAAGGCAGTAAATTAGATTCGGATGCTAATATAATCTTATGTAGTCATTTTAGCGGCTCGTGTTAAGTACCGGTTTTAATTTTATAAATACTGTATTACAGTAAGGTGTGGTCATTAATTTTTTTCGTGTGGAAATCCCACGGGTCTAAATCTCACCGGGGCTCTCGGCGCATGTTCGAATCGAACCGACTGAGACTATTGCGAGGGATGATGAGTTGGAGGATGAGGATATAGGTTTATTTGTTCCTCTTTCATGTCTTAATGACTTCACTGAGCAATGCATAACTCTAAATAAGGGCCATTTCTGAACGTGATTCATAAGGCAATATATGAGTTCTATTGCTGGGGGACAGGAACATAAATACACATCAAATCAACACATCAACAGCTTTTAATAGTCCACTCCTGGACATAAAAAGAAGGTTTTGGCCCATTATAACACGCTGGCCAGATGGGTTGGTATAGAGTTGGTTCAAGTTTACTTCTTTGTGCAGTGATGTCATTTTGCGTAGTTTCTTCTCATAGTCGCCACTTACGGCACCCGTGGAATAGATATTGGTGGTGACACTCTGTATTCATAGGAAGTAAAAGTTATAATTAATATTCAAACTTTCCGTTAAATAGAATTTTATGGGATTGGGGAAAAATAGGCATAGTAATAAATGGCAGCTTTGAAAAACCAAAAAAAAACATATATTCTATTTTCAGATCAGTTATAAGATATCTAATTTATTATTCAAACTTTAGTAATATAATACACAGATATGTATGTTTACACGCAGTTTCATTTCGACATAACATTTTTTTAAGTCTGCCAATGTGACTTTAATGTACCTGATGGAAAGTATTAGTATAATCCGAGAGTGGTGGTCACAATCCTCATGTGAAACAGACATTGCAGCATGGTGACCCACGCTATGACCTAGTGAAATGCTACTGCATCATGACCCGGCCCCTTCGTGCTGAAATCAGCTTCCCTCTACTACCTTGTTAAGAAGTCTAAAATTATTTCCAACATTTGTGTACATAGCTAATTACAAGTAAAATTAATAAAAGCTCTGCTTAGGGCTTTCACCCACTGGCCACGCGCTCACGCGCGTGGGCGCGTGGCAGCAGATCACGCGCGCGGCGACGGTGGAGCAGATCTGCCCGTTCGAGCAGATTCTACCGCGCCTACGCGCCTGCCGGCTTTGTCGCCAAATTGCTGGGCGTTGTTCAATTTCGAATATAAATGTATCCGTGTCCAGATCCATCGTGAACAAGTCCTTATAGCACGAAAACAGGCGCGATACTTCGTTCAATTTCGTATATAAATGTGTTTACTGCTGCGGCCCGCCACGCCTAAGCGCGCGGTGGCAGAATCTGCCCGCGGCACGCGCTCACGCGCCTAAGGGACTTCACACACTGGCGACGCGCCCAGGCGCGTGAGCGCGTGCCGCGGGCAGATTCTGCCACCGCGCGCTTGGTCGGGGCGGGCCGCAGCAGTAAACACATTTATATACGAAATTGAACGAAGTATCGCGCCTGTTTTCGTGCTATAAGGTCTTGTTCACGATGGATCTGGACACGGATACATTTATATTTGAAATTGAACAACGCCCAGCAATTTGGCGACAAAGCCGGCAGGCGCGTAGGCGCGGTAGAATCTGCTCGAACGGGCAGATCTGCTCCACCGTCGCCGCGCGCGTGATCTGCTGCCACGCGCCCACGCGCGTGAGCGCGTGGCCAGTGGGTGAAAGCCCTTACTTTGGGACTAAATGGCATTGTGTGTGTAAATCACAATCCTTGAATGAATGACACTTGAGCTGCAAAAATAATCCAAGATCATTCGTTCTGTTCATTCGTTTGCCCTACTATTATATAAAAAGTGAAATATATAAAAGTAAGATCATAGCTTCCAATAACTCGACTGCAGTCTCGTCATAGATCATAGTCGTAAAAACTAGTCTAAGTCTCGAAGAATCAGGACGAGCTGTACAGCCGCGAACAGAGGCCGCGTGGGAAGCAGGCCGCCTCACCCACACTAATTACTTTTCACACCGACTGTACCCACCGCTGATCATAACCGTACTTTCTGACAGTACGCCATATTTAAATCTAATTAGAACTCTAATTAACGCGGTAATGTACTAATAATATTAGCAAGCGCTCATAGCCGAGTGGCCTTAGGTGATTGGAAACAATCACCGAGGGTAAGCAACTACGGCGCGGTCAGACCTAGATGGGTGACCGTATGTGGCATGATATGTTATGAGCGTTTCCGTGATTCGGAGGTCACGTTAAGCAGTCGGTCCCGGTTGTTGTCATAAGGTAACAGTCGTGAAGCTTAGTTGGAGGCCTTCGGGCGGCTTAAAAACATCCAACGGTAATATTACGTAGCCACAACGTGTCTTGCCTGTCCCCAACCCGCACTCGGCCAGCGTGGGGACGTATGGCCTTAACCCTCTCTTGAGAGGAGACCCGAGCCCAGCAGTGGGACGTTATGGGTTGTTGATGAATATTAGCAAAAAAAAAAACTTAAAACTATGTCTTTACTTGATTATTCATTCGTGGTAACGTAAAATCATTAACGGGGGCTGAAAAATGAAAATTTTACCAAATAAATAACCAAAATCTGTACATATTTATTAAACTCGGTGAAATGTTTCCCTTGGGAGGCCATGATTAGCTTAGTAGTCAGGTATAAGCACCAAATGACGTCTCCGATATAGCGAGTACCATACCATTAATGTAAAGTTATGTGTTACACTTGCTGATCGACGGAGGAGGTTCTGGCAAACAAACATCCCGGTAAACGGCAATAGGCCAAAAAGGAGGGCATTAAAATGCCTCAGCCTACATCTTAGGGGATTCAGGCGTGATTTTATATACCTATGTATAAAGTTAAATTAATGTCCGTTTAAGTATACCACCAATCTTCATTAATTCTCTAATTAATTACTTTATAAGAATAAGATTAGAATTTCAATCTACATAACGTAGACATGAATCACGATACTTTAATACGAAAATTAAAATAACTTCGCACAAGTCACGCGAAAACCTCGTGCGGTGTAAGATGGACAATTCAAAAACTTTAAAACAGTTCGATATTTAAATTGTTATTGTGATATTTTCTGTGTGTGTGTGTGAGTGACTGCAATATCATTAATGTAGTTTTTACCAATGTTTAAAATCAACATGTTGGTATACATAGGTTACACTGTCCATTGGAATAAAATGTACCTATACTGTTTTAATTTGTAGCCATAAATTCTATATTTGAACAGCCTTAAACAGTAACAATGAACTTAATAATGGTATTCTCCTCATACTTCTCATAATTTATTCACTACAGCCAAAACCAAGTTCAAATAACAAATTAAAAAGTCAAGTTCCCCCTTCAATTTTGCCACTTTAGCATTCAGCCGTTCTCGCTCGCCCATAAAAACTGCAGGGCTGATGCAATTCAAATACCTTTGATAGTTTCTTAGTAATACTAGCTATGTAGGACGCTAAGGTTATTGGGTTACCCTAGTAACACAAAACGTACCAGTAACGATACACACTATGTTCATATTTATTTAATTAAAAAATATAATGCTTCTGCATAAATCATCTTCCAAGCTTTTATCATTTCCAAGATTATTTAAGGTTGAACTCCAACTTTTTCCAATGGTGCGGCTGCCATCGGACCTCCGAAACTCTGAGGGCGTACTGAATTCGAAGTTTAAATTCGATGTTAGTAGTTTTCTGGGCATTGACTCATAATAACGATTACCTTAGATGTTCACGACAATCGGGTTCAACGGCTTAACGTTGTGCACTCCAAACGGGAATGGCACACTCAGATAGCCCTAGCAAAAGTTTTGAAACTTTTTGAACACCCTTTTTTTAATGTTTAAAAGTGTGTAAAGGAACTATCAGCACTCCACTTTGGCCATGTGTTATTAAATTGAAAGCACAGTCTATACTCCTTGGTATATTTAAAACAGTCAACCATGTTCTTAATGATAATAAATCAAGGAGAACGAAGATCACAGACCCATTGCGGCTAGAAACGAGTTGACATGGTAATAAACGATTGCTCAACCAGTACTTACCGAGATCTGGTCACAGATGTACTAAATAAGCATTTACTACTACTACTACTGCGGTGCCTTTATTTAGATTCGTTTTATCTAACATTGAAGAGGTTCACTAATATTATAGTTAAAATGAAATAGCATTCGTACTTTATTCTAAAAATAATGGATTCCAAACTCAAAAAGTGTAACTTACGTCTGTGGTTAACGTCAAAAAATGGAGGCAAAAATGTATAAATTTGGCGGGAGTGAACCTGGCATTTGTTACAGATCTTAAAATGGTTGAAATTCCAACGTTTACTGGATTACATGTCTTATTTTATTGGCCAGTAAAACTTAAACTGTCATTTTATAGACTTTTATGCCACAACAGATCAAAATGTACGTAAAAAATATTGATATAGAAATCTGGACCCCTACAGTTTTATGATGCCGTTTTTACATAATTCTAAGTTTATGGCTTTATTGTTTATTAATTTTAGTTTTCTGCACATTTTCTACATGTAAACGGTAGGTATTCTCAATAGAAACATAGTTATTTGTTTAAAAAGGTAAACATTGATTTTTTCACAAAATAAAATTGGAATAGTAAATATAGATACAGGTATTTTAAGGAACTTCTGAAATTAAAAGCAAAAATTTTAAAGTGAAATCTTTTAAATGTTAGCTTTATCATTATTTTTAAATTTGTTATCATTTTTGAGTAGTTATTCAAACAATAATGTAACAGATTGTACGATAACAAACTAGGTAGGTATTGTAATTAAAAAAAAATTACACGCCGTGCCTTCTATGGTTACGATACAAGTATAAAAAAATGATTTTGTAGCGTCAGAGGCCTTCTGTCAAACACGATTTTGACATGTATGTAAACACCGTCCACATACCTACTGGTTCCCTGGTGTCGCAAGTTTGAAAGTTCTAATGTTACCCGAGCATCTTTTATTTGTATTCCTTCATATTATATCAGGTTTACATGTATACGTCACGATCAGATAACTAATAGACGCTTGATGACGTCACATAACCTGCTCCCAAAAACAATCAGTCACTTTCACTGCGTGCCTGTCCGTCCGCCGCGCCGTCCGCTTCGATTATATCCATTCAAATAGTTCATACATGATATAACAAAATATATACAAACTTTTCTTCTTTTTGATAATATTTCTAATTATTTGATAGACAGTAGAGCCACGCTGATTCCAGCACTAATAGGCCAGCTCGAACGGGGCAGTACCCTCACACAGAAGACCATCCTAATAATGACAGCACTTGCTGTCGTTTTTCGTTGGTGAGCGTGAGACCGGAGGCCCAATCATTCTGCATCATTCTCCCGGCTTAAAGAGGACGGGAGAAGAATGCAGAAACATCCGACTAAGCAAACCATGGTATGGGTCACCATGCTGCATTGCTTACCCTCACAATGCGGATGGTGACCCCTCCTCCTGGTCACTTTGATAGACTTAAATATAAAAAATACCACTTAGCCAACCATTTAGCATTATTTATTTAAAAAAAACAGTCTTGTCAAAGGTATCCAGAAAATGTAAAAGTTTGTTTGTACAGCTTATATAAGGTTGAATGGTCTAAACAATAAACCGAAGCAAGGTGCAAAAAATAAATATATTTAAGTGATAACTCTACTACTAATTAACTAAGTACTCCTACTGGTGTGATTTTAAATTAAATGTCAAAGTAATTTTATATAGGTAACCGTTTTAAGGGGGCCGTATACCTATTCACATTACCATTTTCATTTTAAAAGAGAATCAAAGTTCTAAATTCAAACAAGACATTTCTTGAAAATCCTACTAACTTTTTAAAGTGTTGGGTAACAGCCAGCTGCTTAGACAGGAATCGAAGGAAATCTTTACGATACAAGTTCATCGGAACATCGCCACCAATAAATGTCCGATAGTGAAATGTACGGATTCGTGATCGACCTTCTGCTGTACTCACTTATACATTATTCATTCAGTATTGTGAATTTTATTGGTAATGCAATATTGATCGTTTTTAGACGTGTAACACTAAGCTTAAGGTAAAAACTTATTCTGCCTCAATAGGTACCTATTTTATATATTTTTAAATTCAATAACAGAACATGTATTATCATGAGAACATGTAATATAACCATTATCCCTGTTACTATCAATCAAAATTGAATAAATAAAAATCTTTCAGAGAATATTAACTGAGAGGTCTCAGTGACCATAAACGCAAGTGAAATCGCTTGAAACGGCTATATTAGTATAAAATTATATTTGTGTGTTTACGGCTGGTCACTCCGCCCAACTTTGTTTTGCTAACGGTACCGGCGTGCCCACACGTCGCGGTTTTTGGTCAAGATCATTGTCATAAACATCTTCATTTCGAATGAGGCTAACAAGTTACATTAAGTTGTAACTTAATAGCACTTACGTGTGTACGCTTTTGTTTTTGTTGCTAAAAACATTTCTGAGTCAAATAAAAGCGTGGTGCTGGTACTATTAGGTATTCTGTGGTGGTACTGAAGTACGTGGAGAAGTCAGCGAAACAATGGGACGGAACATGTACCAACAGGATTCTGAAGACGTTTGGTGATTAACTTAATATCATAATAGTTTTTTAGAAATTTTGGCATTCATGTAGAAAATATGAAAGCAGTCAATATTACTAACCCATAATCAGTATTTGCACTATTATGTTATGTTTCGATTTTAATTTGTTAGTTATAAAATAAAATTTTGTATTTAAAAAATCTAATTTTCATTTACGAGGTCTATTGAACACGTGATCCAGTCCAATTTGATTTTAAACTCAGAAAGCTCTGTTCGACATAACCACTCCATATAAACGCATGGACAATTTCCCTCAAAAATATAATTTTTTGTGTAGTTAGGAACTTTAAATTGATGATCTAGCTAAAATCGAAAGAACTAGAACCAGCTCAGTAGGGACCATACATCACTGAATAAAATTGAAGAAATGAAAAATATTTATTTTCTATTTAGTCTACTTATCATACGAGTATAATATGTATAGTTTACCTGGATACCCTTCGAGTCTTAACTTGCTACCAAACAAAATGCTAGCTTTGTTGCTACATGACTGCTTTGTCGGTCTAGTGGCTAGCGTATGCGGCTGCTAATCAAGAGGTCCCGGGTTCGATTCCCGATTTGTGTAATCCACAAATATTTGTTTCGGAGTCTGCGTGTTTTCTATGTATAATATGTCCTGTATGCATATAAAAAAAGTATTTTTATGTATTTATATTACTTTTCTGGTACCCATAATACAATCTCTACTTAGTTTGGGACTAGATGACGTGTGTAAGATGTCCGAAATATTTGTTATTATTATTATCTAAATGATACCAAATGAAAGTAATAATAATTACGTAATATAGATAAACGAAAACAAAATTAAATTGTAACATATATGGAGTTCGTAAACTTTCTCTCGGAAGTGCGACTCGTTAGTGAATCAGTCAGCTGTAAAGTCCGTTTAGTCCAACCTAATCTATGTTGCGCAACCATCCCTGTAAGAAAACGGACATGTCTGTCGAACAGACTATATATACTGTAGAAAGTTGTACTTATGTCAAAAGTGAAACCGACTAGGATCGTATTAGGTGTCGCTCGCGGCTTTGCTCCACTTCCGTCATTTATTTTAAGTGTTTGTTTATCTATCGAAAATACTTATGAAATTTATTTTGTCTGCTAAAATCATTGTCTATGTATGCTAAGACGTCTCTGTCCTAGTTCTAAATATAATTATTTCGGACATCTTACACGCAACGCCATTTAGTCCAAACTAAGAACTACTAAGCAGAACTTGTATTATGGGTACTAGAAAACTGATATAAATACATACCTAAGCATACTTTTTTTGTAAATACATACATACTATATAGAAAACAGCCAAACTCCGAAACTAATATTTGCGTATCACACAAACATTGGGTCCGACCCGGGAATCGAACCCGAGACCTCTTGATCAGCAGCCGCATTCGCTAACCACTAGACCAACAAGGCAGTCAAAAAGTCAGTCAGTTATTGTTAAATATAATTAGTTATACTAGCCAACCCGCTTATACGTCTGCGGTAAAATGTAACTTCTTTATGAATCAAAATATGTCAATCCAAAATTTTATTGAAATTGTTTCCTTGGTTCAGTCATAAAACGAATGAAACAGAGATTTTTCTTATTTATAGTTTAGTAGCTGGTCATATCACTTTAATCTCGACATTTTACTATCAGTAAATAAATATTTTACTGCATTTACAAGAAAGTTAAGTCGGCTGTCAGCCGCGTACGTCAGCCGCGTCCGATATTGTGTTTCCAGCTTAAGTCGTACATAAGACGTACCTACATTATATATATAAGTACAAAGTAGTCGGCTTGTATTCACGAAATTGTTTACCTTACATGTTATATGTAGGTGTAAGTTTATTATTATGCTCATCTCAATACAGTTTTCTCCACCCTATAAGGGCAGAACGCATGACGTTTTTACAGAAACTGGCACAAAACATTTCGAAATAATTTCATAAATTAATTGTTAGTAAGTCATTTACGTGCATGTGTGTTTGCCAAGTGAGCAAATAAGATGTTAGAAATAATCATATTATAATGTAAATGTATGTGTGGGCGTAACTTTCATTCGGACAGGTGTTTCGCCTAGATACGAGACGAAACGTTTAAATATGACGGCGTTCTGCTAAATGCATAAAATTAAAATTATATCGCTTACATTTCGTCTCACACATAAGATAATGACATCACTGTCTATGGTCGAATTCGTTACGAAAGTATGTAACTATGATTTCTTTGAAATTGTACGTTTTCACCATGGAGTATCAGCATAGCTAATTCTTTTTTTTTTAATAATTACTCTTCATAATGTATTGATTTTGTTTCAGACGACATGGACTATAAGTCTGTGCGTCGGGCTCGACTACGCGTCGGCGTGTGCGCGGCCCAACAGGTCAAGTCGAGGGCGGGCGCTGCCGAACGTGCCCTGTGACTTGGGCAAACACAACTATTGTACCACACCCGGAAACAACTATCCCTGGCACTCGATCAGGAGATTTATAAGAGAAAATCAGGTAAGGCACTAATATTTCAACTTCATTTTAAGGTAGCTTTGTTATGCCAAAAATCACTTGCGTGCGGATAATATTGCTTCCTATTGATAGAGACTTTAAAATAGTATAGGCAACTTTGTAAATGATCACAATTGATATTTGTTTCAGGGTCTGATGAAAAGAATGTACGGTGAAGAACGACAAATATCCATAATTAAAGCAGAATTAGATAATTTCATAGAAGATGATGAAGACGTAAATAGTAAAACACCAAGTTTCGAAGAAGATATCATCAAAACCAAAATGATGTACACCAAGATGAGTCAAGGACGTGCCATGAGAGACAAACCACACTTCAGGCCTATCAATAGTGAGAAAAACAAAAAATTGGATAACGACACGCTAAAAGTTAAACCACTGGAAGCACCTCAAAAAAAAGATAATAACACAGGCACTAGCAACAAGACAGAAATAAGCAACGAAACGGTAAATGAAAAAGGTATATCTTATAAAACAAAACTTGAAAGCATTGCAAACATAGAAATAAATAATTTAGACCCTGCCGTTATTACTTTAGAAGCTGTTATCAAACAAAGCATTGAGACTAATAGCATATATCCAAAATATTCGAGTAAGATTAAAATAGAGGCAGTTAATGATACGAAAATTAATACAGATTCAAATTCAACAACTACAGAAAATGTTAATACTGCAGAGACCACCACTGACGGATATGACTCAACCACAGAAGCTGGGAAAGACGCCTGGAGACCAATGAACGTTGACACCTCAACGTTACCGCCGACCCTTCTGTTCTCTGAGCATGAGAAGGTCAAGATAGACAGGATAGATACAAAAATTACGGAAAAAAAGGAGGAGTTCCATCCTAAACCCGTGCAGCATCAGGAGAGTGTGAGGCCAGCTGTAATAAAATTAAGAGGAGCGTAAGTTCTGATTCTATTTTATATTTTAACTAAAGTATCATAAGCCTGTAGAAGATAGCTGACTATAGAATAAATAATAATAAATAATAAATATTTTAGGCATCTTCCACACAACGTCATCTAGTCCCAAAAAGATTCTGAAAACGAATATTCGTTTTCAGAATCGTTTTCACCAAACATCATTGAGAATATATATTAGAGAATAGATGCTTGGTCTAAGCGGTTGACCACAAAAAAGTCCAGTCAAAACCCTATACTATATTTCATCAGTATTTAATTGATCCAGAAATAAATTATAAAAATTAAGATTATGATTGACTGTGTTTTATGTTTATCATTACCGTTTCAGAAACGCCTGTGAGTCCAAAGAGCAGATAGCGGCGCCTTTCTGGGCAAACAGCACGCGCGGTGAACTTCTGGCGTTACTCAACATGTACCCTTATGAGCAATACATACACCTGGAGACCTGCGTGCATGAGCGGAAGCAGATGTATTGTCGAGAAGGTTGCAGGTACTTTAATATGATTTACTATAATAATTCAGAATTTAGGAGAGAAAATATGATCAGAGAATATGTACCTACACCATCTTTATTGGTACCTAAGAAATCTTAGTTAGTAACTAAGAATTTTGAATTGATTGAGGTTTGTGTCCAGTAGTGTCTTTCTTTCGGCTAACATGTTAATGAAGACCATGTTAATATCTAGACTAACCTGAAAGTATAATACTAACACTTCCAGAACTTCCTGAACTCGCTTAAAAAAAGAGCATTGGAGAACAATTGACTTGTGCCGCTACTTAATCACTGAACAAATTAGTCAAATTTCAAACTTCTCATTAATTTAGATTTTTTATATTTAAGCTCATGATGATGATGATGAAGCCTCTCTAATGTTCAAGCTCTACTCTGCCTGATGGAAAGCATGAATCCAAGAGTAGTAGTAACCATCCTCATTTTGAATGCTTAACGTGACCTGCATCATTGGTCCTTAGGTCTCACAGTCACCACGAATACGATAGCACAAATGCTGTCATTTTAGATTAGTCTTCTATGTGAGGGTAGTACTGCCACGGTCGAGTCAGCCAAGTCGTGCTGTAATCATCATCATCATCATCATCAACAGCCTTTAACAGTCCACTGCTGGACATAGGCCTCTCCTTTGAAAGGAGGTTTTGGCTGTAATCAGCGTGCCTCTACTACATTATATTTACGTTCTTGTAGTATCACATTTAATGCATAATTATTCCTTATCTCTGTCCTTTGACGGACACTTACGGATAAGATAAGAGAAATCCACAATTAACCTTGATATGACGAATGTAAAAATGGCAATACCTTAAACATTCGAAGAACATATTGCAATAAATATCAATAGCATAACTGGCCAACCGAAACACTTTAATTATATTATTAAATAACAATAAAGTTTTTAGTAGCGGTACTAAGACGTTGGAATTTTGATTGGTTTCGTGATGAAGAGTCGTGGAATGTACCGCACCTGTACTACTGATGTGCACCACTCCTAACATTTTTTTTTATGTATTTAAGCCTACCAAAGTGACTCAACTCTGCCTGATGGGAAGTAGGACTATCAGAATTTAGGAGTAGGGGTCACCATCCTCATTGTGAGGGTAGGCAATGCAGCATAGTGACCCATCCCATGGCGGCCTGGTCAGTTGTTTCTGAGAATGATTGCGCCTCCGGTCTCACACTCGCCAACGAAATACGACAGCAAGAAAGCTGTTAATACTAGGATGGTCTTCTGTGTGAGGGTAGTACTGACCCGGTTGAGCAGGCCCCATTCGTGCTGAAATCAGCGTGGCTCTGCTACTCTGTAGGTAATAGCGTGCATGTTTTTACTAAGAAAACAGTGTTTATAAAGACTAACTTGCTTATTATCGGCTACTGTAAGAATCTATCGTACTTCGTATCCTCGATGTCAAGGCACGACTGAAGTGATTTCACGCCCTTATAGAAAAGCGGTGCGTAGTGGTGAGCGAGTGCGCCTGAAATAGGGGTGGTTCAGGGACAGCTGTCATTACGTCCGTGTGGTGACGGATTAAGAATACAAGTGTCACCACCCCTATTCATTCCATGGGTGTCGTAAGAGGCGACTAAAGGAACAAAATAAGCAGCTAGCATCACTGCCAAGAGAAGGAAAACTTGAAACAAACCCTTTACCAAGCCGTCTGGCCAGCGTGGTATAGTAGGCCAAAACCTCCTTTCAATGGAGAGGCCTATGTCCAGCAGAGGACTGTTAAAGGCTGTTGATGATGATGATGATGTCATTACGACATCTGGACCCTCCCCAGCGCTTGCCTGCACTGATGTGGGCACCAACATGTGGGGTAACTCACAATTTGGGCGACGTACAGAAACCAACTAATAAAGTATATACCAACCCATCGGAGCCAGCGTGTTATAATTTAAAGTTTATTTCTAAGGAGAAGCCTATATATAGCAGTGTGCTACTAAAAGCTTTTAGCGATGGCGGTGCAACTATTCTATTCGAATAAATTACATTTCAGTCTCTGTTTTCAAATTGCCAGTTTTTCACTCAATGCATATTATACATGGACCTTACATAAGAAAAGCTATTTTTTTTTAACAATTTTATCTATCTATCTGTTTAATCTGTCTGTCCTGCTAATCTGGCAACTGTCCTAATTGGACAAGACTTTTACTGGCAGTTAGCTGAAGATACAAGAAGCTAAGGCTAGGCTTGTTCATAAGCTTCACCCTGTATTAGCTTTTTATTTTTTTATACCAGCTATTTAGCTAGCAAGCAATAAATTACAATATATTGTCTTTGTTCTAGATGTGAGCAACAGTTCCGTCTCCACCGCCTACTAGCCTACGACCCCAGGAACGAGTGTCGGGGCATCTTCGCAGAGTGGTTCAAGTTCCCGTCCTGCTGCGTCTGCAAGTGCTATGACGTACCCCTCGAGTTTCGAGCTCGATCCCCAAGAATACTACATCCCCAGTATGATGAGGAGGTGAAGAGAGTCATATATGAGGACGTAGCCAGAGATTGGTACTCAATGTCCGTCTATGACGATGAAGACGATTTGTTTTAGTAAGTAGTTTAGGTTTGTGAAGCTTATCTTGATAAAAGTAAAAGTCTCTGCTATTTTGGAAACAAATTATAACTTATGTGTATATTGATGGTACAAGGTAATATGAACTGATGAATCAAATATGACCGACATGAACTATTAGCTATACTGAAAGTAATGCAAGTTCCAAAATAGCTAATTGATACAATCGGTCTGGAGATTTATCGGAAAAAACATAGTACACCCACCTAATCGTTTGTCTTTCTGTCTATAAACAGACAACAGACTGTGCGGTTGGCCTAGTTGTTTAAGCGGTCACCACGCCGCTCCCACTGCGCTAAGTATTGTGGGTTCAAATCCTACACGACAAAGCACTGGGATTTCTTTGTTTCCATTTCTCTTATGTTTGTAAAGTTCTTCGCGACACATGAATATATTCCTAATGCGGAAGTTCTCTTTTTTTAAAAAACATAATTATTGTCTACATTTTTTTTGTCGTTAGTAAAGTAGTAAGCAATCCATACGTCTATACAAATAATATTAATTCAGAAGCAACTCTTTGTCAGTCTGTCTGTCTGTTTAGTTCGATTTCAATTAAATTTAACATTTTTTATTCTTGAGGAATGACATAGATTACCCTTTACCTCGATAACTGACATACACGTGGTCGGAGCCGCGGGCGAAAGTTAGTATCATATTAACAGTAAAGAAACTACAGTAGAATTGTCTTTAAAACAATTTTATTACATTCATCATCATCATCAGCAGCCTTTAACAGTCCACTGCTGGACATAGGCCTCTCCTTGAAAAGGAGGTATTGGCCTACTATACCACGCTGGCCAGACGGTTTGGTACAGGGTTGGTTTCAAGTTTTCCTTCTCTTTGCATTGATGTTGTCTTGCGTAGTTTATCCCTTAGTCGCCTTTTACGACACCCGCGGGATGAATAGGAGTGGTGACACTCTGTATTCTTAATCCGTCACCACACGGACACTTACTTCTAATAAACGTTATTTACTAGAATTCGAAGATATTGGCTGATTGTACATTTTCTTTGTTACAGAACCCACTTGCATCAATCTGATACAGAATGAACAGATTATTAACGAATTAAACCCACCTGGATATAATTTAGAAATTCACAAACGAGGATGAAACTACTTAAATTATTGTTGTGCCCATAATAATATTTATGATACATTGTAATTATTTGTGAATCTCACACGCCCCGTTAAATAATTATTTTTATTGTTATTTCTCTCCATAGTTTAGTGAACTGTAAATAAATAATATATACAGTGAACCCCCGGTAATTCGGCCCCTGTCTAATCCGGCACCCCCTGTAATCCGACATGTCTATTATTATAAAAATGTTTTGAAAATCTTCACTAATGCACGATTGAACAGGTTACAATGAAAAGTTATCATTTTTGTAGGTATGTTCTATAAGATTAATAGCGTTAATTTTATAATGAAACGGGTTTTGTTTAATTTACTAAATTCTACATACATAATGAAGTAAGATTTAACATATAAATCTTATTATTGGATTTGTTATTTGTCGGATTAGAAGGTACTCTGTTGTTAAAAATTCCGGACTATAGGGGGTCTTAGGCAGTACTCTATAATCCGACAATTTCCATAGTCCGACACTGACTTGCAAAACGTTTGTCGATTTACCGGGGGTCCACTGTAATGTATATTTTTTATTATTAACTTTTATAAAATATAACACTTATTTTGTAAGGCTAGTGAAAATTTGTAAAAAAAATGTTAACATTATTTTATTACGCGTTGTTATTTAATAAAATGTATTTAATTTTAAGGTTGCAATTTTTTTGTTTTTATTTTTATTATAGAAAATGCCTTACTTACGTAATATAGACATAATACTTGTACTTAATTTTGATTTCCTTAAACTTTCCACAGTCGGTTGCAAGCCTTTGTTGACTTTTTTGCAAATCAGTACTCAAATGACAGAATTCTGAAGGAATACGCATAAAATATATAACTGTATCACGGAATGTTATTTAATAGTATTGTGACTACTAATAAGCTACTGTAAAGTTAAGCTACAAGTAAATATAACATTTTGAATTTGGTAAAACTGTTGTGAAAGGGAGCGCAGTATCAATGAAAAAAAATCGGCCAAGTGCGTGTCAGGCCACGCACAGGAAAGGGTTCCTCAGTTACCCATAATGGTATGGATAATTGTTATGTTTACGTAATAATGCGTTAATTTTGTATGACGTTTTCCAAGTAAGCACATTGTAGAAGTTAAGCCTCTATAACTCCTTAACTAACAAAGTCATCTAATTCGTTATAGTTTTCATTTATATGGACCACTATCACAAATTTTTCCAGATTTTTTGAGCCGGCTGTTTAGCTTTTAGAGGGGGGGGGGGCGCCCTGTTTTTACAAAAAAATGGCCTTTAAAGTGGAATTTCTCGCACACGGATACCTAAATCAAAAATCGTCATAACAATTCTTTAATGTTTTTAAAGAACTATATAATGATACCCCACATGATGGGGTAGCCGCGAGAAAAAAAACCATCCCCACTTTACGTGTAGGGGAGGTACCCTAAATAAAAATATTTTCATAATATTATTGTAGCACTTTGTCGACGTAATTACAATACATATCATATAAAATCATATCCCATACATAATTATTTTACATTCCTGAAATTAAACTCACTTGTTCTTCTTTTGTATCGGTAAAGAAGACCTTTCATAACGCTATAAGGCGAAACCGGTCAGGTAAAAGTTTTAAATTCATAAAATAGTGGAATAGAAGGACAAGTAAATTTAATTTCATTGATGTATTATAAGAAGTGCTACGAAGTGCCGACAATCGAGAGTATAAATTCGATAATTGTTACTTTTCCTTTAAAGTTCATCACATCTAATTAATATTTTTATATGATCACGATGGGGTAGATCTGAGAAAAAAAAACATCTCGACTTTACGCTTTGGGGAGCTACTCCAATAAAATTTTAGTACTTTGACGACGTCATAAAAACACATATTCATGCAGTTTCATCTCTCTCTAGCACTAACATACGCTATTTTTTTGAAGACTAGGTTCGCTCCGCGGCGTTCCTTCCTCGCAATTTAAAACAATAACCGCGCGTAACACCGCGGAACTCAGCTAGCTATTAATTAAATCAGTTACGAGTTACGAGCAGTGCAAACATTGTGAAAACTAACTTAATTATCATTCTATTTTAAGCCTTAAAGAAAAAAAAATTTACCTATGTGTTTCTCAGTAAAATTCCTAATTCATTTTATAATCTAAAAGTATTCTCTAAGAGTTTCATGCGGCAACACTGGTCACACAACATCCAAGCTTGTCAAGTTAAACTTGTCTATGTTCTAATATCAACGGTAGCGATAGCGACGTTTTCATTTTTCAATTGTTCAGTTTGTTTAGTTGATTGATTTTAAATATTTTGCTGTGTTTAGTGTAAGTAGATGTGGACTAGTCTGTAGTATTAGTTATAAAATAAACTTAGTAATTATGGCTGGAAGAGCAAAAAAGGCGGCACCGAAGAAAAAAGGTGCGGGTTATAAAATGCCCGATCCTATACCTCTTGGTGAAGTTATTAAAGATACTCTGTTCAAAAAAGAGTGGAGGATAGGTCCGTCTATAGGTGTTGGAGGGTTTGGTGAAATATATTCAGCTTCCGATAACACCAGCAAGTCAAAAGACTATCCGTACGCCATCAAAATCGTAAGTAATTTTCAAATCGTTATATGTTTCATTTCATGAGTATCATTACTGAATATTATAATTTACCTGCAGGAACCATCGGAAAACGGCCCGTTATTTGTAGAAAATAACTTTTACATAAGAAATGCGAACAAAGACGATAGTAAGTACAGATTATAACTCGAATATTTGGTAAACATTATTTAAAATGATTTAATGACCAATCCAATTAGTTTGAGTCTCAGTTCTCATACCTCATTCAAGGTTTATGATACGCCATCACCCTAACTCTTACTCTCTATATGTTATACAAATTTGCTGTATTTTTAGTTCTGGTGTCAACCAAAGACCTGGCTTTAATAATGTTGTTTAAAAACTATGCCAATATAGTGTCAGTTTCTAATTTCAAGTTAACAGCTCTTAAACCGCACATGCACCAAATTTTTTTTTTTTTTAAATTTCGTTCTGACTTATCTCTGGAACAGCTGAACTGATTGTGACGGGACTTTTACTGGTGGATAGCTGATGTTATAAAGAGTAACTTGAGCTACTTTTAATGTTGACTTACTTCAGCCTGTGGCATTACTATTGGTTGTTGTTGTAAAGTGGGGTGGAGCTAGTCTAAAAATAAATAGAATGATGATAAAAATATTACACAGTTGATGTCCATATCTATAGAAATAAACAATAGTGGAGTGTCTGTATGTAATATCTTATAAACATTTTTTTTACCAAATGCCTATGAAAGTATACACAATACTTTGTAAAAGCTATTTTTAAATTTTAAATCTTATAATTCAAGGGAGCCAGCTGCATGCACGAAAAAACATTACTCATTTAAGGCTTGAAGTACAAGCGAGAGCGCAGAACAAGCGAAAAAGAGGCACAATCTTATGACATTGTCACGTTCAACTATCGTCAGTAAACTTTACAGACAGTCAATTTTTTGTCTGTCTGTTTGTCATGGCTTATCTCTGGAAAGGCGAAACTGATTTTGACGGGACTTTTATTAGCAAATGCTGTTTTTCTTAATTGAATCCTACTGATGACCGTTGGGGTAGAAGAGTTCTGGAGTGGAGACCGCGTCTCGGTAAAACGTAGTGTAGGACGCCCACAGGCCAGGTGGAGTGATGATTTGCGCAAGATGGCTGGCAGGAGCTGGATGCGAGAAGCCCAAAATCGATCAAAGTGGTGTGCAATGGGAGAGGCCTATGTCCAGCAGTGGACTGAGATAGGCTGATGATGATGAAGGTGATGAAGGTGACACTGGTTGGTGACGTATAAAGTAATCTATGTCATCAACCATCTGCTAGTGCTAAGACTAATTTAGTAGACTTGCTTTGCTCTATGGTGTTTATGCCATTTACGACAATAAAAGCGGGACTGTTTGATTTTGATAGTAGTAAATGTAAATACTTATCGATTGAAATATATCTATATTTAATGCTTAGTGATAAATGTGAACATTAACTTTATTCACAACTGTTATGTAAATAATTGATAACACCCATAATCTACTTTTAATTGTGTAGGTTGTATGCATTTACAAAAAATGTATGTTCATGTATTTATATCAGTTGTTTAGAACCCTTATTACAAGTTCTGCTTAATTTGGGACTGGATGATGTTGTGTGTAAGATGTACGAAATATTTATTTATAATTAAACCCTGTGGTGTCTTCTCCTCGGTTGATGATGTAAACATCAACCGAGGAGACAGAACAAACAGAAGATATATTGAAAATTGATATTTTAATACATGTACCATGGAAATTTTCATATGCATTTGGTGAAATGTTTTGAAATTAGAAACAGACACTGCAATTTGACTTATTTACTAGCTGAGTCCTGCGGTGTTACCTGCCGTTATTGTTGTCAATCTCGAGTAACGCCGTGGAGTGAAGCTAGTCTAAAAAAATTTAGCCATAGTTACTCCTTACGTCATCAGCCATCTGCCAGTGAAAGTCCCGTTAAAATCGGTCCAGGCGTTCCAGAGATTGCCTGAACAAACGGACAGCCAAACAATTCTAAATTCAATTTTGGATGTCTGTACCGTAAATACTTTGATATGCGTTCAGTAAAAAACTGGTTATTTGTTTTTAGAAACAGATATATTTAATTATTTAGACACACTAAGAGATTCTTTGTTTGATTTTTTAATTTCAGTTGCTCAATTTATCAAAAGCAAAAAGTTATCAAGCCTTGGTATGCCACTATATTTTGGCCGAGGGACACACGAATGTAAGGGTGTTACATACAGATACCTTGTATTGGAAAAATATGGGAAAGATGTGTGGAGCCTCTTCAATAATGCTGGAAAATCATTTGTGCCAACTACTGTCTTTCAATTAGGTATACAAATGGTAAGTTTATTTATAAATTATACCAGTAATTTTTAAGCTATTGCATAGCTTTTATCGCGGGCTTTGAGCGCTGCGACCGAATCCAGAAATTCCGTAACGAAAATAAAACCTAACACCCTGTGTTAAAAAAGTATAGAGAATATGATTGTAACTGCAGTGCGACAAGGACAAATAACGGGCGCCTGGCATGCATAGATGAATCAAATAGAAGGGAAATCGTAGGCACAATACATAGCGTCCGCGTCCTCCAGTACTGTATAATTGAATCTTAGTGTTTTTTTATTCCATAGATATGCTTAAATTACTATTATGTTCCCTGTTTAGTTGTCATTGTCTTTCGGTTAATAGTAGTAATGATTATATTGTTTGGCAATAATAGTGTTAAAATGTATGTTGGTAAAAAGACAGTGTATATTGTTTTGTAAACAAGAATTAATAAAAATACTGCATAAATAAAAAATAAATAAATAATTATAATTACATAAGTTGATAAAAAATGCTATGCAATAGCTTTACCACGGCAGTCCCCGAGTGCCACACGTTTTTTTTTCAAGTACATTGAAACTTGGTTAAGTGTCCCACTTAATATAGTGAAGCTGGAGGAGTGACAAATCTCCATAACTGGAATTCATGCACACCGAATTACCTCTGACTGTGACGAAGCAAAGCTTTTATCGTCTTAGTATTCTTTTTAACTGAAATAGCTAGTTAATTTTATATGCATGAATCTCTAACTTAGAAAACTTTTTCATTTTTTTTTACATGACACTGGAAAAGTGGCATACCTTTCTAGTGAGACAAATTGGCAGGTCCATACCATCCTCCTTAACCAATTTTCACTGTATTTAAATAGAGATGCTGTCCCTGTCCAACACTTGCCTTACTCTTTAATTCAAGGTTCTTAATGCTTGACCATTGGAGACCAATAATTTCTTGCATACCAAAGTTAAGCAAATTTTCTCGACGATTGTCGTGGCTCCCTCTTGGTCGAGGCTTGAAAAAGTTATCATCAACCGGCACCATGAGCGTGAACAGCTTCTATGCGCGATGGCTAGCATGAATTAAATTAGGTTTTGTGATGTATTATATAAATTAATAAATGTAATAAATGGGATCTCGCCACACATCTAATGAGAGAGGGCCCAGTAAAACCTCTCTTAACTCTTGTGTAAACACTTACATAAAAGTAACTGGAGTTGCCATTGTCTGTGGTTGATAGAAGCAAAAAATGTACTTACACTGTCAATCTAATATTTCAGTTGGATGTCCTTGAGTACATCCACAGCCGAGGTTACGTCCACGCTGACATAAAAGGTGCCAACATGCTATTAGGTCTCAAGAAGGGATCTGAAAACCAGGTGTACCTTGTGGACTTTGGTTTGGCCACGAGGATAAGGGAAGACCAGCCTTTCACTCCCAACCCCAAGTGTGCACACAATGGCACTATTGAGTACACAAGTAGAGATGCACACTTAGGAGGTAAGAATTATTAATTGTTGGATGATTAATATTTTAAAACAGCCCTGTGAGCTCAACTTCCTGAGTCTGTCTCACTGTCACTTTTTGAGGGACACAATATTGAGTGTACTGAGTCTTTAGTGTTTTATGTATTCGTTTAATTTATATTTGTAAAGAAGAGATGTGTCGTTGACGTATTTATGGGTAACGAAACGAAACCGTTAAAAGTCGACAATCAACTAGTCCGTTAACTAGTTAAATTTTTCAACTAGTTACTTTTTTAACTAATAGTCGTCTTGAACTACTCGACGTTGAAACGTTTTAAGTCGAAGTTAACAGTATTGCGTTTCGTTGGACGAGTTGACGACTTAATTGGCCGTCACTCATCGAGTTTTTGACTCTTTGCGGGTTCAATGCCTGCTCAATCCACATATTTATGAGCCTGAATTTAGAATTCAAGGTGTAACATATTAATTCTATTTATTATTAAATGTATCTTTTATTTACCTAAAAGATTAATACACAATTTGAATTTGTTGAAATAATTATAATATCGATCATGTTAAGTTAGAGACTAGTAATTACAGACTGTCATAAATTCAATTCAAATTATTAAAAAATCGCATCTAAAGAAATAATAATAAAAAGACCACCCACCACCAGCTATCTCTTTCACACTTTTTAAAGTAATATATCGTCATCTTCTTCTACGATAGTAATAAGTTTGTGCACATTGCTTAATGATGCATTTAAATTTCAACGTTGTGACAATAGAGATAAAGGTTTATATAGATTGACTACTAAGTCACTGCAACGAGGTTATACGGCAATTTAAAAGCGTTGTTGAAGAGTTGAACTTTTACGTAAACCCCTACATTCTCCGTTTGGCCGTCTACGAATTCAACTAGTCGATCAAAGAATGATGAACAGTTGAAGCGTTGATTGTACGCAGACGGCAATGAACTCAAGTACACGTACTTTCAAGGTATTCTCACTAGATGGCGTTCGCATATAGTCGTAACGAAATCATAAGTTGCATTGATTCAAAAAATTTGCATAACGCCATCTATCGATTGTCATTGTGACTTTTTTTTTAAATTTATTTGATCATCTTTAGAGGCTTCAAATTAAAAAACATCTTATTTTAAAAATTTTACTTGTTTACTTATTAGTTCACTATTTTCATACGACATTATCCAAATAAGCCTATTTTACAATTAGACCCCTATAACTCCTGAAATAAAAAAGTTATCAAAACCCCTATATTTTTCCTTGGAAATTCAGTATATGGACTACTATCTTGAATTTTTCTCATCTTTTTTGAGTATGCCGTTTGGCTTTTAGAGGGGGGGACGTGATTGATTACGTGATTTTCGATCTTATAAGTTTAGTGAAAAAAAGAAACAGACAGATATCAATTTAAAAAATATTTATAGACATTTACTGAAATACTGTTAATTTGAAAATTACAAACATTCTGTCCAATTTTATTTATTTGTCAATACGAAAGTCGAAACAAAATATAAATTTAACTTATCTCATTTTACGAGTTCATTCGAACTCAATAGCCCACACACATGGCTCACGAAGTCCACCCAGAGTGCTATTTCTTTCACATACTTTAAATTAATGTATTGATATCTTCTTCTAAAACAAAAATAAGTTAAAAGGCATATGCCGCTTAATAAAAATTGATTCAAATATCAACGCTATTGCTATTGAAATAGAGATTAAAATAGATTAACTGTTCATCCGATTTATCAGCGGCTAAGTGTATGCGGACTGAAGCGTTGATTCTACGATTCTACTACATCGCTACTGTACTACGGACTAGTTAGTTTTTTCAACTGATTCAACGCGTCAGTTGAAATCAACGGCTGTCTACGACTCTACGAAACCTACGAATTCAACTGTCAACTAGTTAATCATAGAACCGTTAACAGTTGAAACAGTTGATTCTACGTAAACGGTTGATTTAACTACTTTACGTTTTACGTTCGTTACTTTAACGCCCATCGCTATTGTAAAGTCATTATGTATGTTTTTTTTTTTGGAGTTGCCTTTTACAAAATCAAGAAACATTTCTGAAATTACACAATCAAGTCATTTATTCTCACACTCTCTGGAGTCTGTAGGTCAAATTGATACTTTGAAAGTATAGGGTAACATTAGAAATAGTTGTACTTCGTAGACGTCTAACAAATACTGCTTACCCACAGAGCCCACAATGCGAGGAGATCTCGAGATTCTGGGCTACAACATGCTGCATTGGCTCGTTGGCGAGTTACCCTGGGAGAAGTCGCTCAAGACACCACAGACTGTGCAGACATTGAAAGAGAACTTCATGAAAGATGTCCGAAAAAATGTTTCAAAGTACAGTAATGTACCAGGTGAGTTAAATAAAGTAATATTTAGTATTGGATTTAGTTTATTTACGTAATCTTATAAGATAATGGTTAAATACATATTAGAGACTTGTCTAAACAATTTCCTGTGTTGGCCTTCTCATTCGTATTGAGGGCTACCGCGACTGAATTCGCCGATAGAGGCGCTGGTGTAGAAGAAGGTCTGAAATATCAAATTAGTGTTTAAGTAGGGCAGAGGGCGGTTAAAGGCGTTGCTAGGACCTCATTGTACAGTGGCGCTCACTGGTGAGCACTGACTGGATAGGATAACATACAATTAACCACTTGTCTTTAAAGCAATTTGCAATAATAAGTGAATTGATCTTTTTGAAATAACATACACAACCTACATTCATAACATAGCTACAAAATGCATCATTATTATTGAATTAAATTTTCAAGTCTTCTTCTTCTACCTAGCCTTATTCCCAATATTATTTGGGGTCGGCTACTAGTTCAACCGGTTTTACCTGAATATCAGTTTTTTTTACGGAGCGACTGGCATCGGACCTGCGCAACCCTAAGGGAGAACTGAAATTAGAAGGTTGAACTAGTTGGCAGTAAATTTGAGGGCACTGACTTCCCAATAACTATTGCCTTACTTTTATTATCTATTTACTAATAATAGATGTTCATGATAACCGGAACCGACGGCTTTACTTGCTCTCCGAGGCACGGGCGTGAATTACCGCATAACTTCCAAACTCCGGGCTGCTATTAGGAATTTCCTAAGAAAATCCCACAAACACTTTTTGGCCCGACCCGAGTTTTGAACCCGAGACCTCTTGAGTCGCATACGCTATCCACTAGACCAACGAGGCAGTTAATTTAAATTTGCAAGTAATTATAAAAAAAAAAAACACAATTTCGCGCCATCTTCTATCATAAACTAATATAATAACACTATTTCCATACTTTTTTTCAGATGCCTTAATCAAATTCTTCGAGTACATCAATTCTATGAAACCGAAAGACGTACCTGACTACGCGAAGTGCCGCAAAATGTTTGAGGATTACCTCAAAAAGCAAGGTGTAAAAAGCTCAACAAAACTAGATTTCTCTAATTCTAAGAAGTCTTCTAAAACTAAAGCAAACATATCAGGAGATGTTGACGTAACTGACGGCGAAACTGCCAAAGATGAACATAACGGAGATGTACCCAAGAAGAAACGATCACGAAAGGCGAAAGTCGCTCAAGAAGTAGACACAGAAAACAGACAACCTGAAACGCATACAAAGAAAGAAAAGGAAACAAAGAAGAGTAGTAAAAGGAAATCTTCTGAACCTATCGTAGTGGTTAATGTAAAGAAGACGAGATTAAAACCCAGTGCCACACCACCCGCTAAGAAGAATCACATAAATATCGCTACACAAACATCCACAGAGAAACAGACGCGACGTTCTCCTAGAGTGCAGACCTCCCGCCATGTGTCTTTCGATAGTCCCATCAGTGAAATTGTTAGCGATAAAAATGTAGATTCGATCAACTCCAGCGGAGACATCTTCGATGATTCGTTTACCATCAAAGAGGTCAAAGTTAAGCCTAAGAGGAAGTTATTATCTAAGAAGGAAGAGGAGATTACAGTTGAGAGGGTAGTTAAGAAAAAAGTGAGGAGTGTGAAAAAGCCAAAATCGTGGAAGGATTCAGCGACAATAGTGAATGGACGGTCACCACCTACGTAAGCGTGAGAATGCGATGTGACCTAACTTTAGTATCCGTACAATGCGTGTATGCTGTGAGATCGAATTTTTGAAATACATATTCGTTTTGATTGAATTTTGTATACTGTTTCTAGTTAACTATGATAAACGTACAAATTATACACAGTTAATATGCAATAGTGCCATTATTAATATACCACTGAAATAAGCTTTAATTCAACACAAGGATTATTGCGGCTTGTAATAAAAAACCTATGGGCCAGCCAGGTTTTGTCAGCATTATGATCAATGCTCAATTTATTTTCAATGCTTTTATTGACTAAATTTTTCTTCTTCTTTTCTCAAATTGGGTGGGGTCGGTTGGCTCTCCTTGTTTCACGGCGCCAAGACATTCTGTCAATGGTTGTCGGGTATGGTAAATTCTCCTTCAATTTATTAGTTAGACAAAAATAGCAGTTCACTATGAATGTTCGTCGGTTCATTTAAAGTTATTCATATAACTCAGACAATTAGTTAGTTAGTGGCGGCGTTAAGCTTCTTACAACTGTAATAAGTGTAAGGTATACAAGGATTGTTCCTGATCTAATTAACTCGTACAAGCAACATTTTAGAGATATAAAAAGATAGAATGAATCAGCTAGAACATTAAATACTTAGTTCCTGTTCTAAGCGAGAATTGGTATTTTCTTGTTCTTGCTGTAAGGCTCCATAAACTAAGATAGCGGCCGGTTGGAGCGATGGATGTTAAGTTTGTATTATGTTGGTTGTAAAATTCACTAAAACATTTGTTGGAAGTTCGTTGTTACCGTTACATATTAATAATGTAAATTAAGTTACTTATTATTTAAAACTACGGACACAAATCGCTATACTTGGGCCATTACAAAGTTTACACTCTACGAGGCATAAATCTCTCGCTCACACTAGGTATTCACTCTCGCTCGCACACAGTACAAAAGTGTGAGCGAGAGGTTTGATAAAAATGATTTATGACTCGGTTTGCACTTCGTAATGGCCCAAGTATAACTAAATATTTGTAGCAGTTTTAAACCGTTATATTTGAAGTTGTGTGAATCCTTATTAATATTATAAACGTAAAAGTTAGATGCTCTTTCACGAAAAAACTACTGAACGGATTTGGATGAAATAAATTATAAAACCTATACGTCAGATTAACACATAGCTACTTTTTACTGCAATAATCGAGATACATGCGAGCGGGGAGCCGCGGGCCTAAGCTAGTTGTAGCCTTAGTACCCAAGACGAGTCAGATTCGAACTGTAATGATTCCGTATTGTTATTAAATCATCTACAATAAATCAATCGTGTTTCTTGAATGGCAATTTATTGCAAAGTCGACGGAACAGCGGTGGCTACGCTTCCGTTCACATTTAACAATTTGGTAAACTTGTCTTGGTTGATAATACAAATGCAATCAGAGCATAATACAAGAATAACCCACCTACTGCAGCCTTCAATATTGAAATTATTACACGTTTTAAAACTAAAACGATGAAACAATAAACTGTTGACTAAATCCAATACATTTTTACCTCGTCAGCTTCACCTCTAGCTTATATCTTACATCAGATCTGATGTCCACAAATGTATACCTATTATACCGATATAGACCTACCTTGCTAGTGCATATTAAATAAAATAATCATATGGCCTAGCAAGGTGTCGGGGAGTGCTGGTTTTAGTTCTGGTGTTAATAACAAGTAGGGTTGGGGTTCAAATTGGTGATCTTAACGTATTTTAATAGTGCATTTATTACGTTGTCTACCAAGACTTGTGACAAATATATTTAAATCCAACTACTTGTATCTGTTTAATGGTGTTACGATGCAGATAACATCTCAAACTGGAACTGGTGAAACTTACCTACTTAAGTTTTTTGTGCTAATATAGGCATAATAGTTTGGAGAATCGATAATGATTTTATTTTTATTTATTTATTTCAGTTACATTACCCTCACTATCATTACAGGTAGACCCAATGTGATAGAAAGGATGTTGTACCTTTTGTTACGCGGGACGTGATTATTATGAAATAATTACCATTATATGCGTTTTAATGTTATGAAATTGTAATTAATCACAAATTTTGCAGATCACTGTTTAGTGATTTTGTTAATGCATTTGTTTTTGTATGTGTGTGATCGATTAATATGAAAAATAAACAGTATTTCTTTTATTTCATTGTTTCATTTTAAATAAAAAAAACCCAAGCACTCGTTACTTGTTTCGCTAAATCATTGAGATGGCAGAATCCGTACCATTTCCTACCTCGCACGTCTAAATTGTGGAATGAACTGTCGCCTGCAGTGTTTCCGGACCGATACGACTTTCAAACCTTAAAAAAAGAGCGTACTCCCATCTTAAAGGCCGGCAACGCACCTGCGACTCCTCTGGTGTTTCGGATGTCCATGGGCAGCGGCAATCACCTACCATCAAGTGATCCGTCTGCTCGTTTGTCCCCTATAATATAAAAAAAAACCTCAGCTGCGATGTTTAGAGCTGTGGAGTGTGGAGGTCTAAACTTCTGAAATAGGTATTGCAATAAATAAACAAATACGCAAATCCAAAGCTTTTATTTTTCTTTTTATTTACAATAATATGAAAGTAAACAAAATGTAATGTACCAAAGAAATTAGATTAAGATATTTTTTTCATATAATTTAACGCCGGACGCGTCGACGTTTTGATCAACGAAACATACGCTATACATTGTGATACTTGTGTAAGTACAAACTAGCAACGCTGCGGACTGATATACTCTTTAATCATTACCAGTGAGCGTGGCGGACACACTGAACAATGTTCTAAATTAGTTTATAACGCGTCGTCAATCAATCCGCACCGAGGTGCCCGAGTGACAGTCCAGCCGTCGCGAGCGACTTGCAACTTACAAAAGCTATGACTACACCTATAGTCGGATTTTTAATTAGACGATATCCACTGACGTTTACTGTGTTGTCAGTTTTTGATGAAATAAAAATAGTGTTGTGACAAAGTGAATGATTGAAAAAACTCCTGAATGAATAAAATTAATAAATATTAATAAAATTAAAATTAATTAATAAAATTAAAAAACAATCCTAAACACAAGTACACGATTAATTCTGTGCCATTACAACCAGTGGACTCCTAAAGAGACCTCGGAGTTATCATAACACATAAACTGAAGTGGGATGAGCATATTACAATGATAAGTTGATAACAAAGAAGGCAAACTCATTATTGTATATAATTGGAAAGGCATTCTATGTTATCAATAAAGAATTATTTCTCAGCATCTATTTAACGTACATTAGACCCTTGCTGGAATTCGCGTTTCAAATATGGAATCCATATTTAAAAAAATATATCGTAATGTTGGAAAGAGTACAACAAAGGGTAACTAAAATGGTCTTCTCTTTGAAAAAAATGTCCTATGAAGAACGTCTGCTATAACTCAGTCTACCAACACTAGAACCTCTATTCTAAAAACATAAACATTTCTGATCATATACAACAAAAAATACTTTTTTATTTATAATTATTTATTATAAAATAGTATTTTTTGTTGTTTATGAACTCTTTTGTATTTTCTATCAATACAAACTTATATGTCATGTTTTCATTGACATACATCAAAGCCGGAATTTTCCAATGAAAGAAAACATGTGGTATGGGCTAGGGGCCCGCCTCGTAAGACTTTGGTTAAAACCGCATACCTAAACATATTTCTTTTGGAGGAACGGGGGTGAAGCACCATGGAGCCGTCAAAGACCCATGTTGCCACTTTGCCTCAACAGGAATTAACCCAACCTCTTGAGGGATGTCAGTCTGGGCTCCGACCAGCTGACTTAATGCAAGGAGGACAAGAGGGTGCCAACCTCCTTGTTGGTATGTGAGTGGCAAATTATGAAGCTGTGCATAGCGCCTCAGCCATCAGATACGTAACAGAATATCCTTGGTATCCGATGACAGTAACTCTACATAAAATATTGGTTTGAGGTAAAGAGATCATAAGAAATTCGGCGCTTCCAACTACACACTAGTGCATCTAGAAATAAATTTTAGAGATATGACCGGAAACACCATATTAGAGAGTCAGGCCGCGAATAACACATGACAGATCTATTTAACAGGGCAATTGTGTCGTCTGACCCCTACATTTCTGATGTAAGAGTGCAGAGGCTACAAAAATTAGACCGTAAGCCACTACCAGTGAGGGCTTTAGAACTGATCCAACCATATCAAACACCAACATCAGATTTAAATGAACCAGATGATGTTAATGATCTCTTTGAAGATTGTGAGAATTTAATTTTTACATCCAACTTTCACAATTGATTCTTTTTAAAAATTTGTATAAATAGGCAAAATTTTCTGTCTGTCTGTCACTCAATTCGATTCGTTTATTTTTAACACAAGTGCAAGAAAGTACAACAAACAAACAAATCAAAACAATAGAGCAAATCTATTGATGTTCAGTAATTTAAACACTAGAGTGAAATTTATTGACATGTATACTGCCAATACCCTTCCTAGAGTAAGAGCCCAGAGCGATCAGACATAACTTATTTTCACATGGATGAAACCTTAACTACTCAGTAGCGTCTAGTGTACTTTTAAATACCTGCGTGTTTGTGGAACTAGATCTGTGACACCTGGGCAGATATCAGGTGAGAAAGGTAACTAAAAATAAGAGTTATCTAACTTAAATTAGTATGGCTGATCTTTATATATATTTTGTAGAATATCATTCTAAACTAGTTTCATAAAGTGTCAGACACTTTTCATGGACCAGAGCTTGTGTCAGACGCTTTAAAGATCGACAAAAAATTAATGAACTTTACTTATTTTTACATGTCTGATTTTTTAATATGTTATTATTGTTATTAAAGTAACTATTACAAAGTTACATTTCATCAGTCAGACAAATTCGAGTGACCAAACATCCCTTAAACACAAAAATTATTCAGCCGGGAGTGCGATCATCATGCTATTTCAGAGCGAGTGAGACGTCCACAGCAACTTGGATCCCGTTTTTTAGGGTTCCAAAGCCAAATGGCAAAAAACGGAACCCTTATAGATTCGTCATGTCTGTCTGTCTGTCCGTCCGTATGTCACAGCCACTTTTTTCGGAAACCATAAGAGCTATACTTTTGAAACTTGGTAAGTAGATGTAATCTGTGAACCGCATTAAGATTTTTACATAAAAATAAAAAAAAAACAATACATTTTGGGGGTCCCCATACTTGAAACTGAAACTCAAAAAATTTTTTTCATCGAACCCGATTTCATCGAGTAAAAAAATTAAATGTAATGAAAATACTTACTAATTTCAATCTAAGATTTTCGCATTCTTGTTTCAATAACATGGGATTCAACATGAAGTTGTTAATTATTAAATATTAAAGTGAATTCATTTATTGCATGTATTTGTGATAGGTGAATATATGAGGATCCATTTTATTTTATAAGGAAATATCTTTATTTTATTGTAAAAAAGATACCAGTTAGAAAAAGATATAAACAAAATATTACCACTACCACAAAAATATCACTATGATTAATTACAGCAAATATCTCCTAATCATCGCAATCATCGACGCAGTCATTAGAATAAATAAATAAATAAATTTAAAAAAAAATTGCAGTAAATTGCAGTTTACGATTTATGACGTATTAAAAATAACTACTTACTAGATCTCGTTCAAACCAATTTTCGTTGGTAGTTTGCATGGTAATGTACAACATAATTTTTCTTTAGTTTTATCACTCTCTTATTTTAGAAGTTAGAGGGGGGGGGACACATTTTTCCACTTTGGATGTGTCTCTCGCGCAAACTATTCAATTTAGAAAAAAATGATATAAGAAACCTCAACATCATTTTTGAATACCTATCCATAGATACACGTATGGGTTCGATGAAAAAAATTTTTTTGAGTTACAGTTCCAAGTATGAGGACCCCCAAAATGTATTGTTTTTTTTTTCTATTTTTATGTAAAAATCTTAATGCGGTTCACAGATTACATCTACTTACCAAGTTTCAAAAGTATAGCTCTTATGGTTTCCGAAAAAAGTGGCTGTGACATACGGACGGACAGACAGACAGACAGACAGACATGACGAATCTATAAGGGTTCCGTTTTTTGCCATTTGGCTTTGGAATCCTAAAAAACGGGATCCAAGTTGCCGTGGACGTCTCACTCGCTCTGAAATAGCATGATGATCGCACTCCCGGCTAAATAATTTTTATGTTTAAGGGATGTTTGGTCACTCGAATTTGTCTGACTGATGAAATGTAACTTTGTAATAGTTACTTTAATAACAATAATAACATATTAAAAAATCAGACATGTAAAAATAAGTAAAGTTCATTAATTTTTTGTCGATCTTTAAAGCGTCTGACACATGCTCTGGTCCATGAAAAGTGTCTGACACTTTATGAAACTAGTTTAGAATGATATTCTACAAAATATATATAAAGATCAGCCATACTAATTTAAGTTAGATAACTCTTATTTTTAGTTACCTTTCTCACCTGATATCTGCCCAGGTGTCACAGATCTAGTTCCACAAACACGCAGGTGTTTAAAAGTACACTAGACGCTACTGAGTAGTTAATATTTCATCCATGTGAAAATAAGTTATGTCTGATCGCTCTGGGCTCTTGGACCATCCTGTTTGCTTTGCCTTTGCCCACAGACGAGTAATATCTCTATTATCAACCCTAAAACCAAAGAAAAAAGTACAAAAATCGAGAAGCTTGTAACTTAAAGATCTTGGATGATTAGGATTTGTTGTTTTTTTTGTATTACTGGTACTATTACAAGCTAGTTATTTATCAAGGTTTTAAATCCAACTAAGACAAGATATAGCTGTAAAAAATTTTATCCTGAAATAACATTGTTTGTATTTCTCTCCGATATTTTTCATGTTATGGTTTATATTTTTGTGTTATTTGTGTATGTTAAAGCCGCAAAGAAGGACATTAGTAAATTTACAGAAACTCATATGGGATCTAAGATTTTAATAAAAAAAAAAATTTAAAATAATTACAAAAAAAAATATTTTGATCAAAGCACATTTGGACATCAGGAATTCTCGTCTTTCTTTTTAAATTAATTTATCTATTTAATAAAAATATAATAAGAGGATGGTTGTTTTTTGGGTCAAAAAACATAATGCGCGGCGTTGAGCCGTCAAAAAACTGATTGTTGTTACATACTACTAGTATCTTATATCAGAGCACTTTTATACAATTTTATTCTTAAATAGATATAATATTCTTTTATAGTTTGAAATAATTAACTATTCACACTCATTGTTCATTCATCTGATTGAATGAGAACTGAACGCATCACTATTACTATAAATATGGCAGCATTATTTTACTAAGTGACATTAGCTACTGTCAGGTAGCTTCGTCTAATTAAAAATCCGACTATAGACATACTCGGTGATGTTCTATGTGTAAAGAGGCGCGCGTCACACGCACGATGTACATTATCTACAATGGTAGTAGTAGCGGCTAAGCTATACTCGACTAAAACACAAAACGGTAGCACCATTTGTAAAAAAATATAATTTTATTTTTTACCATTTCAAAACCAAGATAATTTGCGTCATCGCGACGTTTGTTGACGACTGATCTAATTAACTCGTACAAGCAACCTTTCAGAGATACAAAAAGATAGAATGTATCAGCTAGAACATTAAATACTTAGTTCTAGTACCTGTTCTAAGCGAGAATTGGTATATTCTTGTTCTTACTGTAAGGCTCCATAAACTAAGATGGCGGCCGTTTAGAGCGATGGATGTTAAGTTTGTATAATGTTGGTTGTAAATTTCACTAAAACATTTGTTGGAAGTTCGTTGTTACCGTTACATAATAATAATGTAATTTAAGTTACTCATTATTTAAAACTACGGACACAAATCGCTATACTTGGGCCATTACGTGCGAACCGAGTCATAAATCTCTCGCTCACACTAGGTACTCACTCTCGCTTGCACACAGCACAAGTGTGAGCGAGAGGTCTGATAAAAAGGATTTATGGCTCATTTTGCACGTTCGTAATGGCCGTAACGTTATATTTGAAGTTGTTTGAATCCTTACTAATATTATAAACGCGAAAGTTTGTTGTTTGTTGCTCTTTCACGCAAAAACTACTGAACGGTTTTGGATGAAACTAACTAAAAAACTTATACGTCAGAATAACACATAGGCTACTTTTTACTGCAATAATCGAGATACACGCGAGCAGAGCCGCGGTCGAAAGCTAGTTATAGCCTTAGTACCCAAGACGAGTCAGACTCGAACTGTAATGATTCCGTATTGTTATAAAATCATCTACAATAAATCAATCCTGTTTCTTGAATGGCAATTTATTGCAAAGTCGACGGAACAGCGGTGGCTTCGCTTCCGTGCGGTTCCGGTCACATTTAACAATTTGGTAAACTTGTCTTGGTAGATACAATCAGAGCTTAATACGAGAATTAAGAACAACCCACCTACTGCTTTTATACTATTTTATTTAACGATATAATTCAATAATGTTTGCCTAATATTGATTAACTATTAATAGCAGTTTCAAGGAATAGGGGGGATATTGAAAAAGTTAAATACAGTCATAACCAAATTGTTATATGTTTTAAAACTGTAAAACGATGAAACAACTGTTGACTAAATCCAATTTACATTAAACGCCAGTTTTACCTCTAGCTCATAAACTCCCTGATAATTCTGAACTTATTTGCTACGTAAACAACTTTCAGTTTCACAAGATATGTACCGATATATCTTGCTAATGCATATTATATAATCATATGGCCTAGCAAGGTGTCGTGAAGTGCTGGTTTTAGTTCTGGTGTTAATAACAAGTAGGGTTGGGGTTCAAATTGGTGATCTTAAAGTATTTTATTAGTGCATTTATGACGTTGTCTACCAAGACTTGTGACAAATATATTTTAATCCAACTACTTGTATCTGTTAAATGGTGTTACGATGCAGATAACATCTCAAACTGGAACTGGTGAAACTGACCTACTTGAAGTTTTTTGTGCTAATATAGGCATAATAGTTTGGAGAATCGATAATGATGTTGTACCTTTTGTTACGCGGGACGTGATTATTATGAAATAATTACCATTAGGTATATGCGTTTTAATGTTATGAAATTGTAATTAATCACAAATTTTGCAGATCACTGTTTAGTGATTTTGTTAATGCATTTGTTTTTGTATGTGTGTGATCGATTAATATGAAAAATAAACAGTATTTCTTTATTTCATTTTTTCATCTTAAATAAAAAAACCCAAGCACTCGTAACTTATACCGCTTAATCATTGAGATGGCAGAATCCGTACAATTTCCTGCCTCGCTCATCTAAATTGTGGAATGAACTGTCGCCTGCGGTGTTTCCGAACTGATACGACCTTCAAACTTTCAAAAAAAGAGCGTACTGCTATCTCAAAGGCCGGCAACGCACCTGTGACTCCTCTGGTGTTTCGGGTGTCCATGGACGGCGGCAATCACCTACCATCAAGTGATCCGTCTGCTCGTATGCCCCCTATAATATAAAAAAAAACCTCAGCTGCGATGTTTAGAGCTGTGGAAGTAGGTAGGTGTTGCAATAAATAAACGAATACGCAAATCCAAAGCTTTTATTTTTCTTTTTATTTACAATAATATGAAAGTAAACAAAATGTAATGTACCAAAGAAATTAGATTAAGATATTTTTTTATATAATTTAACGCCGGACGCGTCGACGTATTGATCAACGAAACATACGCTATACATTGTGATACTCGTGTAAGTACAAACTAGCAACGCTGCGGACTGATATACTCTATAATCATTACCAGTGAGCGTGGCGGACACACTGAACAATGTTCTAAATTAGTTTATAACGCGTCATCAATCAATCCGCACCGAGGTGCCCGAGTGACAGTCCAGCCGTCGCGAGCGACTTGCAACTTACAAAAGCTATGACTACACCTAGACATACTCGGTGATGTTCTATGTGTAAAGAGGCGCGCGTCACACGCACGATGTACATTATCTACAATGGCAGTATTAGCGGCTAAGCTATACTCGACTAAAACACAAAACGGTAGCACCATTTGTAAAAAAATATAATTTTATTTTTTACCATTTCAAAACCAAGATAATTTGCGTCATCGCGACGTTTGTTGACGACGCGCACTTCCATTTAGCGCTCGCAGCATAGCGTGTCGACATCCCCAGGTACTAAACAACTTTATCAGAAAGTTCTAGACGATACAATATTTAACCTATATTTATACCTTATAAAAACCTTTACGCCGTTTACAGGAACATTTTTATGCAAAAATTCTGTTTAACTTGCAATGGGACTAGTATAGATTTCTTAAAAAAAAAACTCCGTATGTCATGGCGCAACACGCGGAGTTTGGTAAATTATTTTGTATATTTTTTTTATTATTTATAAATATATTAAAATAAGGCCGCATTCACACTAGCTTTCTTTCGATGTCGCTTAATACAAGTCTCACCAATGTAAATGTAGCCTAAAGCTCCTTTTACAATACGCTTCCATTTATTACATTACTTTCCTTCTGTTCGTCAGTTTTGTGACCTTGGTCATTCAAGTTTTTTTAACATAATTTAAAATAAAACTCAAATTATGCCACATGTTTATAAATGGCAATTTAAATCAAAAGAACATTGGTAGCGATACTTGAATTAGATACATATTTATACAAAGCCAGACCAAGAAAATAACAAAATCTCTTAGGTACGCCATCTGTAGTTTTGATTGCCACACTATTAAGATATATGTGTCCTCCAAGACTATACATTGACATTTCAATAATGAAACCAATTTTTGCAAACATGAAGGTTTTTTTATTTTCTTGGTCAAGCCAAATAGTCGTTAGGCCTATACTTTGCTCACGTATAATAAAAGGAGTTTTAATACAATATTTTACGCATCACCGATCTGCCGTACACCATTATTATTCTATATATATATTAAAAGTCAACACTCTTATTTCTATTTGGAATTAAGTAATATATATGTATATATGTGTTACAATTTGTATGTACCATGGTACTATGTAACTGCGAGGTGGCACTAGCAATCTGCGGATTGGCTAATCTAACTTGACTGACTGGGGGATTGTGATTAAGCTTCCTGGATCCTGACAGGAGCAGGAAGGTCATTTCAAACACAAAAAAAATATATAACAATTAGTTAGTTATATACAGATAACCAGTCAATGTTCTACAAAGTAAATAATTTTTGAAGACATCAAATAAATATGCCTACAGTTCCCGCTGCGGAATACGCATTCAATTACAATGCGTTAGTAAATATTAAACATAAATATGTCTTCTACAATATTTTTTTCTATGTTCGTCAATTTCAATTATTAGTCGTATTTCATTATCATCACCAATTTAAATATTTCTACAAATAAACTTATCACTTAAAATCAAATTTCAATCCCCCAGCGGTCCTACAGAACTTCAAAGAGAGTTCAATTGATACCTACTACAATATCAAATACAAAAATGTAAAACAGTGGCCATGCCTAATTGTACTACACTACAAGTACTTGTCGCTAAATTTAACAATACGAAGTGATCAGCCTGGCTTCAGTTGGTTAAGGAACAATGGTGATGAAAATTTCTTTATACGGCATTTGTGACTTGTATTGCCTTTAACAGCGACATCTATGGGACGAGAGAGAACTAAACATGATTTGAGAATGGTTGTCTTATAACCAAGATGTTCCTCAAATTGTTATATACTTAATTAACATTAGTTTTTTTCTCCTGTAGCTTTATACAAAATTTGTATAACATCGAATTTTCAATCATTAAATATTACACAATGATAATGTGTTTTATACACATTGCTAATGTTAGAATACAAATATGATATGACATCACAGCTTTATTCAGCATTAATCTGAACTACCGAATATACCCGCTTCATTGACTTCACTGGTAATAATTTTTAATTGGGCAATATTACTTAAGCTTTCACTGTTAAGACGTACATACAGAACGCGTAGGGCTCTATAACAACTATTTGTTTTAATGTTGTTATAACAATAGGGTCATACCATTCGTCCGAGATTTCCTGGATTTATTATAGATAGATCCAGGAAATGTTTACCATCCTGGTTTCCAAATTTTAGAAATAACAGCCCTCTATAACAACCACAAGTACCATATAAAAGAAATATATTACATAAAAAAACAACGACCCATACTCCTTTACGGTATGAATTAACAGAACTTTGTGGTCTATCACGGTCTATTTTATAGCTAAGGTAACAATGCGCATATACATGTCACCACTGAATATAAATGTACCTTAGAAGAATAAATAACTATATGCGATATCAAAGTTTGGTGTCGACTCAGTCATGCATTATATACAGGTCCCATCACTTGATGCATATTCAGGGAGCTTTGAGCTGTGGAATATGATTTCTTAAATTACTTATTATTTGATTGAAGCAGCGTGCTTGAATTTTTTTTCGCAATATAGAATAGAAGTCTCAAAATGAAATTTTTGAAAAGTGTCTTACAAGTCTACTCGGGAGGAGGGACTCCTCGGAGAGGTGAGGCAAACGCAGGGACGTTAAGCATACGACGGCTGTTGGGCCCGCACAGTGGATGGACCTCTAAATTATTTAGTTCGTTTTTTTTAATACTGTGTTTGATACATAGGTATGTACTTAGCGAATAAATCACCAATACAACAATACAATCCACTGCCATTTTTATTTACGTCTACCTGCATCCTAACAAGTCGTATAATATGTATAATTATTTCTAAACTATATGCACTAGTTTGTACATAGGCGGACTTCATGCCCAGGGCACTCTCTTCCACTGCAGCTGGTGTAGAAATCTTATGTACACAAAGTGTGTGCAAATATCTCACTTGGGGGCTGTCCGTTAATCACGTCATGTTTTTTTAGCCCTTTTTTAACCCCTCCTTCATTCCTGGTGACACGTGGTAAGGTTTAGGACAAACCCCCCCGCGTCAAGCGCGCGGTTTACAAATCGCGGGCTTGACGCGAAAATAAATACATGTGATATCTTATACTATACCCCTGGGGGTAGGGTAGGGGGGGACCCTTGCGATATTTCGTGATTTTTGTCGAACCCCTTCCTCCCCCTTCCGAGCCTCACGTGATTAATGGACGGCCCCTAGTATCTGACGAACAATTCTAGAGCGCTCTTACTAATCAAATCTAGTTTCTGTCACATTTCCGTCCCTTTTAAGTAAATCACTCCTATATTTCCAGGACAGGGAGAAGAAAGATCTTACGATAAAAAATTATGTGTATGCTGACCTTTTATTACATAGTAGACCTTTTAGAGCCAATTCATAAAAAAATCTTAGTTTCCAGAATTCATTTTGAGTAGTCACTTTCATTCTATGATTGTCGTGCAATTTTTTTTTTTTTGAAATGTTGATATTATGATATTATTGAGATGAATAATATGTTTCATAATACCTATTACTTTTATGAGAATTTGTTGTTTCATGTCAATAATTATACAAAACATCGCTAATTTTCATATCGCTTTTCATAAACACAAAAATACACACATTGTTTTACATTCCTTTAAATAATGGGTAGTATTTAAACAAAAGCAACTCTAATTTCACTAGCATAAGGTTAGTTTGAAGCACAATCGTTTCAAGCACGCTGCGATTCAACTGTAAGGCCAATGACATTTGACTACATGAAAACGGCGATCACGTGATCGGTTGAAATGACTACAGCTATATATTTCGACTATCCAACAACCACATATTGCTCAAATAAGGGCCATCTTTTTATTAAAGCGCCAATAAATAGAATACACAATGTACTAAAGATTTGTATAGTCCGTAATCGGGAGTTGATTAATTTTATATGATATTTGTAAAGGATATATTAACATGCCGGGTTAGTTGGTCGACAAGATAGCTTCATTCATTGATAACAATAATACATCATATCCTTTAGAAATATTAAATCACGAAAGTCATAATACAATTTTGTATTTCATAACTGCTAAACAATGATAAATTAAAAAAATATATCTCGGTTAATCACTTCTATGTGTAGCTCAGAGGAATTGCTTTCTAAACATATTATTGGAACAAGTTTTTAACATACTCGCAGATAATAACAAGACACTGTAGTCAATTCGCGATAAGAACCGATGAAGCCCCGCCCCCTGACCAATCAACATCTAGAATAATATCGTTTTGTTACGAAGCTTCAATCTGATTGGTCAGAGGGCGTACTTTATTAGTAGGTCACTATTTTCTTAACGCGAATGACTACAGCAAAAATAATATCCACCTATGTGTTTAATTAGTCAACTATTTTTTGTTTTATTAACAATATCCCTATAGTAATTATCAGTTATAAACCCCAGTTAAAACAGATTTGTAATGAACACATAAGTTACGTAGATTGTTATATTTGAGCTTGGCATTTAGAATAATTTTCTGTATATAAAAATAATTATATTACTTCTAATCATCTGTCATTTAACAAGTTCTAAAAAGAAATACAAAAATTATATGTCTCAGTTTTTAAATATTGATATTTCCAACTACCATATCTAAATTTTGTTTATTACATGCTAGCTTTCCTTGCACGCGTGTGTCGGTATCGCGGTAAAATGTAGCATATGTCCTTTCTCTCTTACAAGAATCATATAAACATGCTTTCTCTAGCATTACCTTCCCATATTAATTTTCTTTTCAAACAATCACTCTATCGCCATCTACTATTGAACGAATGTCTAGCCCGAGAAGCGCTATCCGAAACCATAAACCGCTATCATTCCATTCATTTACCATACTTTCGACTACATATACTCTACCCATTTTTGTAATCTTTTATTACATTATTTGATACAGACAAAAAGCTTGGCTTTTACAAATCACCTACTTACTTATCACGTTAATGAATTTAACATATATATAATATATCCTCCATGCCAGAGAAATAAAATTATACCCTTTTTTACGAAAGTTATGCTAAAGGAGAATTATGAAATTTGGCATTTATAAAGTGGAGGAGGAATACAGCAAGCAAAAATTATGATCTACTAACCCGGTATTGGGCAGTGTGTATCCGTCCATCTATTTTCTTTCAATTTACCTAATTATTGATATCTAACTAAGTTCTAAGCTTGTTAGGCAGCAATAGGTTTGCCTACCTCTGGGCCTTCAGGAGGGCGTGTGTTTATATTAATTTGTGTATAAAACTAGTGGAAGCCGAAATTATACCATTTTTATATATATTTTTAGCTTACTGTACACTCCTCCTTCGCATAAACTTTCACTAAAAATCCATAATACATATCCCACTACTGATTTCGGATCTCCTCTCAGGAGCGGGGTTAAGACTATATGTCACGCTGGCCGAGTGCGGGTTGGAAACCGGCTGCTGTTGGATGTTTTATTGAAGCCGCCCGAAGGCCTCCAACTAAGCTTCACGACTGTTATCAAACTACGTTAGTAATTTTCGTAAAAAGGGGTGTGAAGTTTTTGCTTCGCGTGTAAATATATAAATTACATTTTATATAAAGTATATATTTATTTATATCTTTCAACGATTATAGCGATGATAATATACACTATTTAACGATCTGTATACCTATCCTAAATATTATAAATCACCTGGTGGACGAATTTCTACCGTAAATAATCAAGTTTCATTATTACATTACCTAATCTATATAATTTGAACTTTCATTCCACAGATTTTTCATGCTTTGAAAGGTCAACATCGACGCCAGAAAGCGAAAATATCGTATCTCGAAATATTTCAACTTCACACCAGTCATAAAAAACGAAATAAAAAAGTCATTTTAAAAATGTATAACTAGTAAGTTAATAAATATAGAAAGGTATAATAGTGAAACAGAATATTCAACGCGGTTTTTTTTTCTAATCAAAACTATAACAAACGTCATTTTGTCTAACTTTCTAGATACGTCATTTTCGCTTTCTGCCGTCGATACTTACCCTTGTATATTTATAGCCATATTCACATAATTCAATACAGACCAAAAGCTTGGCTTTTGCATATCACCTACTTATAACGTTTATGAATATAAAATCATAATCTTAGACGCCAAGATTTATCTTAAAAAGTATAATTCTCTATGGATATCGTTCTAATTTGTATTTCTAAAATCCCCGTTGCGAGACAGCTGTTTCATCTAGAATGGCTATGGGCTTCATGCTACGAGTTTAAGAAGTGCAGAGAACGTTGATATACTAGTAACAATAGTGAATAAGTTATACTAAATATCAAGCTCAAATAGAACTATCTTTTTTAGTCGACTGTTCAGCATGACAAGCAATGACTTTGTACATTCAACTGACTTACTCACAAGCCAATGTCCCATTCAAGATTCTTATAATAACCAATATATTATTAACTTTATTGTATAATTAATTATTGTTATAAGTGTATATTGTTTTCTATTTTGAATTTTATAAATATTTTTATCTATTTATTTTTAACATCTGTTAAGGTCTCCTCTGAAACACATTCCATTCCAATGGGTTAATGTTAATCCCGATACAAAATATGTATTGTCAATAACTTTATTATACAATAATCTGTTTACCAATAGACAAATAATTTCGAAACAAATAAAATATATAATAACAATAGGATCGATCATGTCAAAACCTTCCATTATCATTTTGCAAACAATGCACGTACTAGACAGTGAGTGGCAGTCCTAGGGTCGTGTAATCGGTGAAGCTAATACCCAGATGTTGTATAATAATAATAATGGGCATCTCCTGACCATTAATTGTGGCGACTTCCACATAGAGCGCGACGAAAACCTACAACAGCGCCATCTAGCGAAGATACAATCAACCACGAAGAAAAAAACGGAATGAACTATAAGGAGTAACTACTAATCCTGAATCGCAATAGAGAAATTATATTCCAATCATATATACAACATCCCAACAACTATCGGGCAGACGTCCGCCAGACACGATCAACTCGCCTGGTCGGAGGATCCTTTCTTTGTGTGGAAGGAACATTCACTGAAATAAGACTCGATAATCCCCAGCCTCATATCAGTTTCTGAGGACGATGATACGTGGATTGCCATGTATCTACTTAGCTTTTATATGGTCCTTCGAGCTTTAATAGGTGTGACGTGACCGAGCTTTCAGATTTGTACGTTGGTTCAATAAATGATCAAGGCTGCAATACTTTAGTTGCGTCACTTGATATGTTGATTCATATATCCAAAGAAGGTTATTCTGTGATGAGGATTGGCACAACAGTTAATCGCTAGTATCTTACGGACACTTCAATAATCTCATGGGAGGATCCGATTTGATAGAATTTATTGACTAGGAATTTGTTAACATAATATTTGATTATGTCGACAGAATGGTGGGGGCAGAAGAAGAATTAGATGACCCGTACTTATATTTCCTATACCAAGTAGACTTTTCTCTAGTTACTAAAACCGCATATTCAGCTATTTCCAATCCTCTTGAATTAGTGCAACTTGCAGGGACTTTATGCAAGGCACAACAATAATGAACAGGCAATGAACATACGACTGAATGCAGCCATACTATCGTAATTAAATTTAAATATTATAATTTGACTATAATTGAAGCTTAAACCTCTCTTGTAAGATCTTGAACGGGACACGAACTCTTACAAACAATAACAGTGTAGATATAACATGATATATAATGTTTTAAAATTGCACAGAGTATTCTAAGAACACAATAGGCAGTATTATCGGGAACAGAACGTGTACCAACTACTGTTAGGCCTCTCTCACAACCGTGGCTTATAATTATTTAATAAACATTTATTTTTAAACGTACACGACCCAATAAAACTTGTGAACGGTTCCGTGCACGAGTTGATTAATTACAATTATTTTATATATATGATTTTATTTCCGCGATTGTACTAGAGAGATACGCTAAGACCTAGAGAAATAAATATTTAATTATAAGTGAATAAAATAACATGATAATGTATAGTTAATTTAGTGAATCTTTTGGAGTTAGGACTTAGTATAATTTCTTATTTCATAATATAATTAAATAGGTTTTGCTATACATGTATCACTGAAGTATCATAACAATAATAGTAAAAAAAAGAAATAATAATAAAATTAATAACAAAATGTGTGTATTATACAATAACAGAAGCAAGCAACATCGAGTCTAATACAAGATAGACTGTCCCACAAAATGTATACACCAGTACTGACTTACACAAAATGTATACACCAACCCGTCTGGCCAGCGAGGTATAATAGGCCAAAACCTCCTTTCAAAGGAGAGGCCTATGTCCAGCAGTGGACTGTTAAAGGCTGCTGATGATGATACATCAATACTGAATTACACAAAAAATATACACCAGTACTGAATTACACACAATGTATATTATACACGTTGTGTACATGTTGTATCTTTTTCCTAGCCTTTATTCCTGAATGATATTAGTTATTATTGTATACATGTCATATGTGTGTGACATAAATAATGTATACGGTGGCATATATATTCTAGAACGGTGTAGAAAGGATATCATTTTGTATATTTACTAACTGTCTCTTCAAACAGACTGTTCATGAGAGATGCAGAGGTATGACTGTATACATTGCGTTACGTTAATAATCTAATCTAGATGATTTCGCTATTTTTAGTAAAAAAATTAAACGTCAGTAATGATATTCATAACAGGTTTGTAACTTTTATATGATTGCTAAGATATATTTTTGACCTGAATATAACTTTTGTATTTTTATGTAAATTAGTTTTTGGGTCATATATTAATGTATGATACGCCGTGTTTATAGTATTAATTTTTTCATTTTATATGATTTATTTACTTGATATATTTTTATTTGTTTGGTATAACATAACTCAATGTATAACATGTAAAACGGGTCGAGTTTTAGTTTTATATCGTATCTCTGAACGAGTGCTTTAGAGAAACATAATGATGGCTCTTTTTATCGGTTAACGGTTGTAGAATTTATAAAACAAAACTAGGCTCAAGATAATCGTTCAAAGATGCACGACATCGTTTCGATACATTCGTAACTCGAAACGGCAATCGAATCAGATATTTGTACGGTCATAGGTCGGGAAGGGTTCCTCACTCGGTGGCACACCGAACACTCTCGTCTATATCGACAGTCGCACTCGTAGCGTTCACAACCGACACCGGTCTATATCGACAATCGCACTCGTAGCGTCCGTAGGTGACCGAGGGGCTATGTGGCGTCGGCGTGCAGCTTCTCGCTACGGATGAAGTCGATCTGCGTGTAGGCGCGTAGCGGCGTAGCGAGGGGCGCGCGGCGCGGCTCCAGGTCCAGCGCGGCGTAGTGCAGCGGAGCGTCCGCGCTGAAGCGAGCCGCGCCCGCTCCTGCGCACGGCCCCGCGCCCGCCACCACTAGCGCCGCACCCGCCTCCGCTGCGAACCGACACACACACCACACCTTTATACCTATTACAACACAAGTCCACACGAGCTCACTCGATAGAAAGTGACTGCCGCAACATATGAACGAATGAATTGTCATGCATATCAGAAACAACCAACATGTTAGTATAATTAGTAGTACTTATGTAAATAAGTAAATAAATAAAATAAGTGATTCACGAGCGCACATTACCGCTCTTTGAGAAAGGAATACGCTTTCGTTACCTTTTATACATACCTAAACATAACTTCTGGTCGTATAATAAAAACTATTAATAATGTTAAATCGACTTCAATGAGAAGGCTTTAAATTAGATTTTTCCTTTCATTTGCTAAATCACATTTGAATTGTAAGGATGCCAAATTGAAAAGAAAAACAACTTATTACAATTTATTCAGAATTAAGCACACTGTCAACCAATCAATAATTTCAGAAATAATCTTTCTCTTTTTGAAAACTCTTTTATTTTATGACAAATATCAAATCTCTGTAAAAATAAATTACTCTTTAGAATTTCAAAAAATGATTACAATATGGTTCATTGTCGTATTACATTTAACACAATTATCATATGGAAAGTAAACACTGAAGAGATTCTCTGTTATAAGAAATTATTAATTAACGGCCCATTCACGACCTTTCCGCTGTGAGCGGCAGCGAAAAGCGAAACGCCGAGCGGTCATATCAAAAGTATAGAAATGTACGAGGCACGCCACGAGTCGCCGCTCATAGCGAAAAAGCTAGCGGTTTTTGCCGAGCGAATTGCTACAGTGGCGGGCGGTATGGAGAGCGGCGGGAACAAAGGCACAAGTTCGTATGTGCGACGCCACGAAACAGAGCGGCGTGGACAGCGGTGCAGGAGTGACGGACTCAGCGGCGTTAAATAAAAACAAAAAATTTTAGACGATTTTATGGCGGTAATGGATACCGAGGCTTTTATAACAGAAATTTAAATAGACCGCCTATATGGATGTCAAAATATCCCCAACATAAATATAAAAAGGTTGTGGGAAGAAATTAAACAATGTTTTCCGGAATATAATGGTACTTACGTTTAATTTAAATTGATAACACAAAAACATAGAACCTAGGTACCTACCAAACGAAGCCACTGATATGTTGACAAAACTACTGGTATGTTTACGTAATGTAGGTGGATAGTTGACAAGTTTTAAAAGTTAATTTTTTTCTCTGTCAGTAGGTACCTAATTAGCAAAACAGTTTACATATCAGTAGTTTTGTTTGTCGATATAACTACACACGAAACTACTAGTATGTCTTATACGCAATGTAAGTAGTTGACAAGTTTTTAAAGTTTTTTCTCTCTGTAAGTACCTACTTAGCAAAACACTTGGAAACATCAGTTACTTCTTATAGGTAGGACCTTCGTATAGGTCACTAAATCCACCATCTAAATACCGATCCTTATTTAGTTCGTGCACTCATTCTATCATATTAAAAAAAAAAATTGTTTCTAAACAGACAGGGGATAATTTTTATAACGCCATGATTTTTAACACGTTTCGACTACCTAAATACGTCCACCGTCGCCGCTGCAACTATTCGCTACTAGGGTTCGTGGCGTGCAAAACGCACCGCTCACCGGCGCCGCTCCGCTTTTCGCTAAGACCAAAACTCGTGGCCAGGCCGTAACAGTCTCACGTGATACGTGATCTACATTTAGGTGAATGTGATTTACTAATTAAATAAATGTTTAATACTTTAATAGATAATTGTTCTCACCTTTGCCGTCGACCAAGTCCGGCAACCTCACAATACTCTTATTGGCTAAGGGGTTACATGATATCTCCTCTTTCTCCTCTCGTCTCGGTGCAAGAGTCACGTACTGAGGCGATGCCGTCACGTCAGGACTCTTTCTTCCATCTTCAGACAACTCCCTCACTGTCGATAAAGCGTGTGGTGGATCATCAGCGAGAGGAGTCAAGTCAATGGGTGGGGTGGAAGGCGTAGGGTCTTGAGGGTCTGCGGGCGAGTCCAACGACATGTCGAAAAGGGTTTGACTGCCGTGTGGGGTGGCCCTCTTCCTGGGTTCGTCGGGAGACGCCGCTGCAGTAACTCTCGTTACTCTTTCTGTACGCGTTGCGCCGATGGCTATCGGCCTCGTAGCTGCCCTTCCGTAGTTCATCTCCACGTAGCCGTCGGTGGTGGAGGGGGTCGAAGGGGGTTCGCCCGGTTTCATCTCGACGTAGCCGGCGTTACGGGGAGACATATCAACGTATTCGTCTACGTTAGTCTTCGGACGGTCGTTGTACGATATTGGAGGTGTTCGGGCTACGGACGATATCTAGAACAATGCACCGTTTATTATAACTAAATGGAAGGATGCTGATCAATTTTGGTAGATAAATCTTTGAAAAGGCAAAGGCTTTTAGCCCCTGCTCTGGGCTTTTATAGGTAAAATCGAAGCTAAACAATTCTTTCGTCGATTTTATTGGGTGAATCGTGGTATCAGAAATTAATTGGCGCTAATCATTCGATCATTACTCAGCTTCTTCAAGTCCACTCTCTTTAACGCTATGCTTTAAAAAAGTACAAAAAAAACATTACATAATCAATTCATTAGAATTCATACGACAAATTGGAACATAAAATTTAGTGGATAGAAGTTAAAAATTACAAAGGACTCTTAGCCAATAAGAAAGCACCACTTAATACATAGGTATCATTATTAAAACAAAGTTAGAAAGTGAATTGCAGCAACTGTGGCACTTACTCTATTGGCAGGCGAGTTGTATGAGAAGTCAATCTCCATGTGGTCTTCGGTGAGGTGTCGGGGATGGGGGTGCCGAGGCGGCCTCTGTCTCGCTCCCACGCTGTAGGCGCGGTGGCGGCCTCCCTCCAGGGGGGCGGCCGCACCCCCCCCATTTCCACTCCCACCGCCAGCAGTGGGCCGCGAGCCCACGCTGTAAGCGCGGGGAGGTCGGGACTCCATGCCTATGTGGGACATCGCGGGGTCTAGCTGGTACTCACTGTAAACAATTGCATATGGTAGTTTTAAAATAGGGGTCATCCATAAATTACGTCACACGAATTTCATGATTTTTTTGCCCCTCCCCCCCTCCTTGTCACAGCTGGTCACATTTGTGAGACTCCCCCCTCCCTAGTGTGACGTCACATAATTTGCAAATTTACATTTAGAAATCATTGAATAAAAACAGGTTCCGAAATCAGTTCTATTTCCATTTAAATTATTTTTTACTAAAATTAATATCAAATCAAACAATTAACACAACAAAAATTGATTAATTACATAAATTAGAGAAAATATTAAAACAAATTTTTTTTAAAGTGCGTGTCAGGTTGCGCATAGAATTGGGTTCTGTGGTCACCCATAATGATAGGTAGATTTAAAATAGTGTCCAATAGATAATTATTATTTCTTAATTTTTGTACGAAATTTTCCAAGTGAGAGTATTTTACAAGTTAGACCCGTACAACTCCTGAAATAAAAAAGTTATCAAAACCGCAATATTTGTCCTTTAAGTTTTAATATATGGACTACTATCATGAATATTTTCAGATTTTTTGAGCCATCTGTTTAGCTTTTAGATGGAGGGGGATGCCCTGTTTTTACAAAAAAATGCGTTTTAAAGTTGAATAACTCGCAAACGGATACCTAAATCGATAAATCGTTTTAAAAACCTCGCAATGTTTTTAAAAGACCTATAAAATGATATCCCCCACTATGGGTAGCCTCGAGAAAAAGAAAACATCACCACTTTACGAATAGGGGAGGTGCCCCAAATAAAAATAATTTTCATATTTTTAATATAGCACTTTTTCGACGTAATTACAACACATATTCAAGCTAAGTTTCATCTTTCTAGCACCAACCGTTTGGGCGGTAGATCTAGGACGAACGGTAGGATATGACGAATGTATAAAAATTCGAGTCAAGAACTACGGAACCCTAAAAACGATTGACTATATTAATTACAGAAATTAACAAAATAAAATAACGAAGCCAAGATTTATTGTAATTTACTATCCAGTTCTCAACGTGACTCACAGATTAGTGGGTATAGGTTGCCCGGGAGTCCCACACAGACCCTTCATTGTCCCCAAGAAGGGTATGGTGCGAAAAGCATTCCCCGCGTGAAAAAAGTATAAATATATAATTATATATAATTTACTCTAGAAAAGTAAATTTATGGACCCTATCTTCTTCAAATCAATTTCAAATTTGTCACAAATATTTAATTATTTGTTCAACTATATTAGATTAGATTCTACTTTATTGTACACCAAATACAGTTTTTGCAGTTGAAAGTTTCTGTAAGATATGTACAATCGGCGGCCTTATTGCTAAAAGCAATCTCTTCCAGGCAACCTTTGGATGGACTATTCGACAGAAGAAAAAGGTGATTTAATCACAAAATAGTAGAACTAAGAACGTCGTTGTTTCATTCGCGAAAGACAGTGGTCAAATGAAATAGAAACAAAGAAAACAAATCACCGCTAGGCGCAATCAAAGGGCGCCTAGGCGGTCGGCGCGTAATACTAGTAGAGCTAAGTGGTCACCAAAACAATTGGTATCTAATATTTACACAGATATAATTGTATATGTTTTTGAGGTTTTCGTAAAGTAATAGTTTAAAGTTCGTGTTTTAAGACTTAGATTACAATAGATTTTGAAATGTGACGTCACATAATTAAGGACCCCTCCCACCCCCTTGTCACACAATGTCACACTTCGTCGACCCCCTCCCTCCCCCTTAAGGTGTGACGTAATTTATGGATGGCCCCATAGACATTTCCCGAATAATTCGTAACCCCTCCCCCCTTTCCATTTATGTAAGACTGACTACACCCCTTAATTTCTAAGAATATCTTATTCATTATGTTTCCAGTTAACATCCTCTAATCTCCAAATGGGTCAATAGTCTTACCTCTGTTACGGAAGTGAAGTCAAATTATAATAAACTAGCTGCGCCCCGCGGTGTTACCCGCGTATTTTCGGGATACAAAGTAGCCTACATAAGTGATTATCCAAAACTCATTTTTAAATTAGCCATTTACAAACTATCATTATGGTTGCTATGCAAGTGTGTCATGCATAGCCACCTGTGAAGTTATGACAGGAGAGAAACAGTGATACATTTTGTCATCTAAGATTTATGTATTTTTATAATCACCTAACTTTATTGCAGTTAAAAGTAGCCTAAGTGTTATTCTAATACTGTAAAGTTTCATCCAAGTCCGTTCAGTAGTTTTTGCGTAAATGAGCAACAAACATACATACATACTCATAAACTTTCGCGTTTATAATATTAGTAGGATGAATAAATTCAGTTATTTATTTAGTTTTTCATCTATTCATTTGCTGCATTTTTTTATATAATATATTTCGTACATCTTACACACACTTGTATTATAGGTACTAGACAACTGCTACATGACTGATAAATACATAAACATACTTTTTTTTTGTAAATACATACATATATATTATACACAGAAAACACCCAGACTCCGAAACAAATATTTGCGGATCACACAAACATTTGTTTCGACCCAGAAATTGAAACCGATACCTCTTGATCAGCAGCCGCATACACTAAGCATTAAGGCAGTCATATATGTAACAATTGTCCCCAACCCGCACTCGGCCAGCGTGGGGACGTATGGCCTTAACCCTCTCTTGAGAGGAGACCTGAGCCCAGCAGTGGGACGTTATGGGTTGTTGATGATGATGATGATGATATGTAACAACTGACGTTTGAAGATTGATGAGAGTACAATGTGCTCACCTGAACCTGGGGTCGGTTGAAGGCGTGCCGCTGCACAGCGAGCCGCTGGAGGCGGAGATGAGTCCGGCGAGCGCGTCGTGTCCCGGCCCCATGTGCAGGTAGCCCGCGCCCGACTCGCCCACCGACGACGTGCGGGAGTGGGCCACTGAACTGCCGCTTATTAGCGATGTACTGTATACCACACATATATACATGTTGATGAAGTAGAGTAATCATTTAGAATATAAGAAACATTGAATTAGAAACGACGAAGAATGAGCGGTTGAAATAGCAACCTGTTAGCGTCACTGTTTGCCCGTAGCATTATGTATATGTAGCTTTTGCCCGCGATTGCGCCCGCGTGTATCTCGATTATTGCAGTAAAAATGCCTGTGTTATTCTGATATATAAGCTATATTACTGTAAAGTTATATCCAAATCCGTTAAGTACTTCTTGGATGAAAGAGCAAGAAACATACATACTCATAAACTTTCGCGTTTATAATATTAGTAGGATAACAGCAAGTACCTAAATTTAATCAAAGCAAGTAAATCAGCGTGGGGACGTATGGCCTTAACCCACACCTAAGAGGAGACCAGATCCCAGCAGTGGGACGTTATGGGTCGATGATGATGAAGTAAATAAATCTAAATAAAAGTGTAATAATTAATATACTTTCTTGTCAGTTAATTGGTACTTTTAAAAGAAGCACGTACTAAAAATATGTAGTAAAATACAAACTTCATGAAATCCTTGGAGATTTCACAGCAGTCGGGCTCTTCGGGGATGCGCGGCGTACGGCTCCACTCCGCCATCGCGTCGGTCTCGTCACGTGACATGTCCGGACCTACACACCACGTGGGAAATTTACACTTATAATACACGTCACTTAAATTGATCTAAGACTTTAGACTACAATTGATTGGCCTGGGGCACATGGTACCATGAAGAGGAGGACAGAACTAGGAGTAATCAATAAAAGAATATTATATGCCACTCAGCTAGAGTGTGTTTTGGTGGTTTTAGTTCTCTCTCTCTCTCTCTCTCTCAAGCACTGTCTCAAATAAAAGACTGTCCAGCACCCAACGTACCTTCAAGGTCATTAAACCTAGGCTGTGGTCTCTCAACTTCGAAAGCTGTAGTGGGTCGCGAAGGCATACTGTCGCACCTACTTCTCAATGTACCCGCGTCTGCAAGTAAATATACCAGTAAGGATTCTAACAGTGATTACTTTCACCATTGTAAATGCAGCTCTGCGTGAACGTGCTACGGTTTATATTTGTGTAACTTGATCAATAGTTGCATGTGTCAAAGTGCTATGTGTTGCAAGTGATATTGTACTTTATGTAATCGAGTTTTGATTGATAATTAAATGCGTATTTTGTATCAGGTAATTCTGGTGTGGCATACAAATAAAATCGTGAATTATGGTAGTTTACATTCCTGTCATGTGAACAGTGATTTTGGTGTCTGAATAGTGTGTATTATTAGGGAGTTTCTACATAAGCTGCATTTAAATTTTATGATCATGCCGAAATATAAATCTTCTTCCTAGCCTTTATTTTCCGAGATTTTTTTTCGGCTACTACTTGATCATGCCAAAATATAAATGTTATTGCATAAAAGCAAAGCAGTAACCTACATTCTTGGGCATTTAAATTTTCAATGTATACTATTTTTAGAAAAATTGGTCACAAAATTTTTTTTTAACAAGCAGCGAAGTCCAATCTTACCTTCGTCAATTATATTTATGTACAAAAAGTAGTAACACCGTGAAATAAACACGAAAAAGCAGACAACAGAACATGCAAGCAATTTGTCAGTTTGTTTGTCTTTAAGTTTAGTCGTCTGAATCATGCATACACAACACAACAAAACATTTCGGCTTGCCAATTAAGAAAGTTCATTTTCATTATGGTTGCAAAAAATACTACCATTACAAAAATTGTCCTTTCCTTTGGCAACACCAAATATAAAGTTAGTTTAAGCGATGTAGATTAAAATGAAATATGCACGAACTTGAGGGGCGTTCTTAACACAAAAACAATAATAAGGAAAGTTTGTCAAGTTGTCTCATTTATTTTCAAAACTATTTTATTACCATATATTAAATATCTACCATAATCTAAGCACATTAGCACTAAATACAAAAAAAGTAGCGTGTCACGAACGCCCCCAAAAATACATACTCTTAGAATGAGCCGGCGACAATTTTGACCATCGAGTTCCAGTACTGGCCCGCCTCGACCATTGCATCTTCCTTTCTCCATTGATGGCCTTACATGATGAATGTGCCATGTTTTTTTCTAGCATAATCCTGTCTACTTCGTCTCCAGTCAACGGTGCTGACCTTGTCCGTTCATGTTGGATCTTGAGGGGCTCTTGGAATATGCAGCCAGTGGGCAAAGATTCAGTTCTGTGATGCTTTATCAAACGCACGGGCGCTTCTGTTTTATCTGTTAGTGTGTTATTCTGGTGGTCGGCTGTTGACAATGATACGCTACACGTAAAACTTATGCACCCAGTGGCAATCGGTGCGAGGTTATGGGAGGTAAACGATGACGTTTATGTCAGTTGTGTGGGATCAGAGTGGTTTTTGTATGAGAATTAAAATTTGTGATTGTCATTGTCTCAGCCCTAAGCTGGCGACGTTGTAGTCGCTATCTAAAATTAATCTTTTGAACAAAAATTATTTTATCTCTACTTGTTTTTCCAGAATATAACTTCCTTACTTTCACTACTACACCTGGTATAATTGGTGACTAGACCAAACATATTCTAAGGAACTAGTTATTCATTTTAATGAGTAAAAGTCATCGTTTACAAATGTGTTAAAAAGATGTCAAGACAATGTGAAAAATTTATAAATTTTCTTTTAAAACCACTTTTTTGCATGAAATAATATTTGGAGTTCGGCAAACATAAATATTAATTCAAATTCAAATTTCTTTATTCACTTAGGATGCAATACATCTCTTGTGACAGGTCAAGATTCTACATGTACATTTATGCCATGTTCGCAAACAATAGGTAGAGCCGGAGAAAAGAACATGGCAATTATGTTGGGAGACTACTTACTTATTGTTAAGTTTACTTTTCTATTATAAACAAACTAGAATCTTTTACATCAAAGTACACGATAACATCAACCGTAACAGCCTGGCCACGAGTTTGGTCTTAGCGAAAAGCGGAGCGGCGTGCCGGGCGGCGTCGGTGAAGCGGTGCGTTTTGCACGCCACGAACCCTAGCAGCGGTTAGTTGCAGCGGCCACAGTGGACGTATTTAGGTATTCGAAACGTGTTAAAAATCATGGCGTTATTAAAATTATCCCCTGTCTGTTTAGAAACAACAAACATTTTTAAAATTATGAGAGAATGAGTGCACGAACTAAATAAAGATCGGTATTTAGATGGTGGATTTAGTGACCTATACGAAGGTGCTACCTATAAGAAGTAACTGATGTTCCCAAGTGTTTTCCTAAGTAGGTACTTACAGAGAGAAAATACTTTAAAAACTTATCAACAACTTACATTGCGTATAAGACATACTAGTAGTTTCGTGTGTAGTTATATCTACAGACAAAACTACTGATATGTTTACTGTTTTGCTAAATAGGTACCTACTGACAGAGAAAAAAATCAACTTTTAAAACTTGTCAACCATCCAATTACATTACGTAAACATACCAGTAGTTTTGTCAACATATCAGTAGCTTCGTTTGGTAGGTACCTAGGTTCTATGTTTTTGTGTTATCAATTTAAATTAAACGTAAGTTGGTACTTACGTTTAATTTTAGAAGTAATTAGACAAGTTTTCCGGAATATAATGGTTTATATTCCGGAAAACTTGTTTAATTACTTCCCACAACCTTTTATAGTTATGTTGGGGATATTTTGACATCCATATAGGCGGTCTATTTAAAATTTCTGTTATAAAAGCCTCGGTATCCATTACCGCACTAAAAACGTCTAAATTTCTTTGTTTTTATTAACGCCGCTGGGTCCGTTACTCCAGCACCGCTGTCCACGCCGCTCTGTTTCGTGGCGTCGCACATATTCACTTGTACTTTTGTTCCTGCCGCTCTCCACACCGCTCACCGCTGTAGCAATTCGCTCGGCAAAATCCGCTCACTTATTCGCTATGAGCGGCGACTCGTGGCGTGCCTCAAACATTTTTATATTTTTAATATTACCGCTTGCCGTTTCGCTCTTAGCTGCAGCTCACAGCGGTAAGGTCGTGAATGGGCCGTAACTAACCTTTTTTAAGTCTTTTTTTAATATTTATGCCTACCAAAGTAACTATACTCTGCCTGATGAATAGAATCCAGGAGTAGGGGTCTTCTCATTCATGATCCTCATTTTGAGGGTAAGCAATGCAGTGTGGTGACCCATACCATGGCGGCCTGGTCAGATGTTTCTCCATCATGCAGAACGATTGGGCCTCCGGTCTCAAACTCACCAACGAAATACGACAGCAAGAATGCTGTCATTATTAGGATGGTCTTCTGTGTGAGGGTGGTTCCTGCCCCGGTCGAGCCGGCCTTTTGGAGCTGATATCAGTGTGGCTCTACTACCTACAGAAATGCCAACATCTACATCATCAATCATGGTAAATTGGTGTAATCTGGCCAGAATAAAGTATTTGGAACAACAGTATAAGCCACTTCTATCAAAGCAAGCGTAATCTGCTTGAAATGTGAGGTTTTTCAAGGAACTAGGCGTAGGGTTAGATTAACAAAATACTGTAAGTACAAATTTTCAAAGGTCAGTGCATACAAATCCTTGGGAGATGCAAGCACCCCAACACTAGGAAAACGGCTTACCACCATGTGGACATAAAATAACGTGTCTCGAATATATATATATATTATAATATTCTATATAATTTCAATATTCTTTTTACTCTTCTAATTACGTTATTTCCTTTTTAACCATTCATAGAATTGTGGTCAAAATTTTTGACTTTTAAATTAATTTCATGTCTGAAACAATTGACTGGAAATTGTTATTAGTTAGTGTAACTTTTTTTTTCAAATAGAAATTCTTTAAATATAATGTCACTAAATAAGAGAGTTACGTGGTTTAATAAAAACCTTAGAAAAATAATAATTTGCCGAACTCCGTAAATTTGTGACATATGTACATAATAAATTGTAAATGTTCATGAGAAGGCGCCACATGCAAATGTGGCTATTACTGGTATCCGCATGCAATTCGCCAATTGTTCAAGATGCGCCGACAACATAAAATATGCATGCAAGCTAAAATAAAATAAAACGACCAAACGTCCAATTTTTATACATTTTGATTCAAATTTCGAATTGTTTAATATTAAAGCTTTTATTGGTTAATCTTGTTTGTAAGTTTGTAAATTACTTTTAAAGACCAAACACACTATAGCAGGTATGCTAACTTTTTGAATAAAATATAATGAATAAATGCAGTATTGCAAGCATTATAAAAAAAATGTTGTTAACTTTTTATTTTTAAATATGATCTTTGATGAATATATGATTTAAAAAAATTAAGAAAAATAATATTACACAGCGGTGTTAAATTTAGCATTAGTTACATTTATTAGAATTTATGTAAAAGCTAAATTTATAACCTGTGCACCTTGTATTTTGTTGCAATAGAGAATAACAGTATTTTTTTAAATAATATTACTGGTAACATTTATCAAGTGAACATTTAACTAATTTTAGTTATTGAAAATATTTGGCTAAACCATGGAAAAAATATGAATTAATTATTTATTATTAAAATAAATTTCTGTAAATTTTATCAATGTGTATTACCTATATGTTAATATTTAATATACAATAATATAATATTAAAATAGTACACATGAATAAATTGTATTTATGATTAATACATATAACATGAAACGCGCAAATTTAGTTATAAATATAGTATAGAAACACACAACAGATAATACAGTCGAGCCAGACGTTATATTTACAGGACTGTTTGTACATAGACAACTTGTTTGTTTTTATGGTGAAAGGCAAAGCCAACCAAACATAAGGCTTAATGTAATCGCACGATATCTAACAGTTAGTTTACGACAAATTGAGGCAAAGAACATTAATTAATGTCCCTAAAAGCTTTATGTTACAAGTTTAGTACACAGCACATGGAATTAGTAAACATTGCGTTTTCATTTCGATTATTGGCGGTTAGATAATTACACACTCTATGTCCAAGTGCTTAAAGTTGAAACTTCAATGTTCACACAACTTTACATTATAGAGCAATAGAAGTAGAAGGAAATATTCTCATGTTAGTTGAGAAAGAGAAGTACAATTAATAGACAGTTGCTAGGAACTGTAACAAAGAGAGAGAAGTATAAAGCTAGGAAAACGTATAGAAAGATTGGTAACGAATGAACGATACATAAAAAACAAAAAAATATGAAATATAAAAAAATTATAAAAACAAAAAAATATTGAAATTGTACTCTTAATAAAATCTTTACATATTATAAAATGCTCTTTTAAAGTACTCAATGGATTTTATTGCAGCTTTCAGCAATAGATTAAATGATTCAAGAGGAAGGTTGATATTTGTAAAATGTGGATATTATAGGGGAAGAAATCTGAGAATTTGAAAGACTTTCGCGCGAAGCACGGCCAGGTCAGTAGTTCAAAATAAATTTGTTACTGGACCTCCAGTAGTCTGCAAGCGTACACCACGTTAGTCGTGAGAAATGAACAATAGGCTACAGGACAAAAAATGCCGTCCTAGTAGGTACAACGACGGTAGGTTGAACGGACGAATCAGCAATCATTATTTTCTGTTAGGTCCCGAGCAAAATATTTTCTTAGCTTATTCTCATAAAGTACTCATATTTGATATTCAGTAGCTATTTAACAAAAAACTGCAAAAATATATATATTTTTTTGGTATCTTTTGATAATAACTATTTTTTATGTATCGATCACCAACCAATCATCAATAGATACACTGGGCTTTATTTGGTCAACGGGGTTTAGGAACAGCTAGCTTCAGAATCAGTATATTAATACACAAGATAAATTATTCAGCAATTAATAAATATAATAATATCCAGTTAATTCAAGTTTATACGTCGGGTTTGCTAAAGACGAGAAACTAGAAAATGAGTTACTGTAGTTCACAGTCTTAAATCAATTGTCCCTAAGTATGAACTATAAAACTACAAGTATTTATCTCATAGACAGCCTGTATTTATAATATTTAAGCTGAATAGGGAAAGGATATAAAGTGCTTTGGACCTGACTTAACATAAACACTCCTTCACTATCCACTGTCCTCGTAGAGTTCCCCGCTCAACTTTACGTAGATCGGCATTTCATCTGTATGCTTAGTGTGAGGTTCAATATACAAATAGAATGACTTAGCACCGCGTAAATCGAGTTTACGGCAAACGGATCGACAAGCGAATACTCGCGAGTGTGAGTGCTCACCGTGAGAACGTACACTTTTTTGTCAATGTTGGCAGCACTATAGCGTCCATGCGATAAACCAACTAAATTAAATACAATGATTTTAGAACGCTATTTGTATAGAGGCGTTGTATAATCAAAAATAGTCGGGTTACGCTAGGCGTCACTTGTTTGATTTTGTTCATCGTTGTGTAAACAAACTGTGCGAGCATTAATTGTTATTGTTTAACTCAACAATAAAATAAAATGAAAATAAGTCAATATCAATTTGAATTATTAGTAACTTTTATGGAAGAGTAAGTACCTAATCAAGATATTTATAATAGTGAATGCGAGTTGTTGAAGTGAAATTGTGATATATTTTGTTTTTGTTTTCTTTTTGCTAGACATGGAGACCTTAGTAAGCCGATAAGAAATGCAAAAGGTAGGATCAGCATTGGCAGAAGTTTACATCACTGCTTAACAGTGATAGCAGTGGTGATACAAAAACCACAGAAAAGTGGAAAAAAGTTTTCATGGCAATAAGTGATCCTTCAAATAATATGTTTATTGGAACTCTTTTTATCGCAATATCAATATATCTTCTAACAAAAAATTACGAGTTGCCGTTTTTTTTCTTGAAAACAACCCAAAAATTATATAAACTTTGTTAGTTTTCACTCTCACTACCAAAAGCTAAGTGACAAAGTTAACTTGCTCGAAAGTGAAGGAGTTAACAATAGAACTGTCAAAATTGACTAACGTTGCAACTCACACACACAAAAGCGTCATTTGAGCTCGTTTAAATGCTCACTTCCACAAAGTTACTGGACCGTCACAATCGAAAAGTAAACAAACAATCTCGCACTCACAAAATATGCCTTACAAACGTTCCGCTAGGTGGCGCTGATCCAATTCAGTACAAATTGGAGTTTACTTTAACACGATAGAGTAGTTAAAAAAACTCGCACTAAGCACACTGGTCACAGGATGTTATAAGACACACTACGCTTCCCTAGAAACTCGATTTCCTCTTTTTCCTCGGTTAACGGGAACTAGGAATATCGCATTGCCACTTCAGCTTTTGATTTCTTATTTCAGGTGACAGAATAATTTCTTAAGATTACTACTTCTCACGCCAAAAGCAGCTTTTTTAATAGATCTCTAAGGGACTTTAAGCTTGCGGCCCGTCTACATTTACGTATACGCATAAGTACGTACTTGTACACTTACGTATAAGTATATGTGTATACGTACAACATAGATCTATCTCAAATGTAATGGATGTATTCAAAATGGATAAAATGATGCTCTGGATAAAAACCTTGTGATATTTGTAAAGCCCATGAAACTAGCCCCTTCCAAACCCAAACATGCCCAAAATTTTTCAATATATCATAGGTGTTGTACCGTTGAGTGGTAGTGCGGGATGCGCGGCTGACTCGTCGATGGAGTACGTGGCGCTCGCACACACGCACTGTATAATGCATGAGCCCACGCATAGCCCCTTGTCTGCAAGGGACAACCTACTTTAGCCCCGCAAAATTACGACTCAAATTTGCGTTGCACTTTAAACATGTAGGATTTTTTTTATACTCGAGTAGACTATTTTATTTGCAGATGAAAGGGGTGAAAAATGAATGAAGAGTCTGATATACAGATCTGGTCTGGTCTACAGTATACTTTACGAAATAACCGAAATAAATGTTAGATGAAAGAAATAATAAACAGAAGAAATTACTTATTTTTTTTATTTAAAAGCGACTTTATCGTTGTTGCCTTAAAGTGCAAATTTAACATGCCTCACAATTTTGTAAATTTTATTGCTTTTAAGTTACCTTAATACCTTTTTCTGCAAATAAAGTGGCCTGTTTGTTTATGGACTAAAAATGGGCTCAATATTCGACCCAGTTCACGGTCGATTTATAACTTTCTTGACATTAGATAATTTTAACAAACTTCTATTTTATGTTACTTAAGCAATGGTTTAGTTACAAATACAGTTTTTTTTACTTTTTATTGACAATTTAAACAGTTTTTTGGACACAATGTTAGTCACGTCTAACAAAGTATCTACAATATAAAAAGCAACTATTTACTACTAACTAGTTCTACATGTGATGAGATAGCAAGCACTTCTACACTACTGATGTTCAGACACAGGAAAATAGCCCTTAAGACAATGTTACAAAAGTGTCTAACTACATGAATTACGTACATGAACACATACTTTGGTCATACATGGAGTGCGTAATAAAGAATAGTATTCACCGTTAAAAAAAGTAAAGATTGGTAGGATTATAATTGTAGTCTTTGGGTTGCCAACCATATTTTATCGTAACCTACTTCATTTTTGGTAATGATTACTTTATACTTTTAGATATAAATAAAGTTCATGGAAATATATTGTTTTCGACATTTGCTGTTATGCGTAAAATAAAACACTCATTAAATACTTAATTATTTAACGGTATAATAAATATATAACAAATGATAGCAATGATGTATATTAACATTGAACGAAATTTTAGATGTCAGATGTCATTCTGACATACGTATGACAGATGTCATAAAAATGTCGAAACTGTTTGGAAATCTACTAATAATGATAAAAAAAAAACTGAGAAAAGTACTATTGACAAAATATAATATGGGCTTAAAAATGTATCTGATAGATAACCCAATATAGAAATTTTGTGATTATTTCTTTTTTATTTTTAGTTCCCACCACTTCAGCTATCACTGAGGTAAGTTTTTCAGTAATGGATGTTTCCACGTTGAATCCAATTAATTTTGAATTGTTTATTTGTTTAAATATTGATTGACACTCTTGCTATTTTCAAATGCATGTACTAAAAAATTACGTTTTAAGGCAATAAAAATATAAAGTTCGAAAACTCTCTTTTCTAAATGTTCCTTTTTTATATGTACTATTTTTTCTTATACTTTAATACGTTTTTTTGTCAAAAAGTTGGCAACCCTATAACTGCCACAGATCAGTTTATAGATATCGATCTAGATACCCGAATAGAAAAGTCATCGACCCCATGCCTAAAATCCCGTAACAACACCAGATCTAGGACGAATCAAATAGAACATCATTTTAACTAAAATCATGCAAAAAATATACATATACAATCCATCCCAAACAGGACTGTGATTAGATCATACTCCGTACTACTTAAACCTCTGGTACTACTTCAACTTTAATAAGGGAATACCCAAACATTAATAAGGGAAACCAAATAATCTGTTATGTTATTTTCAACTAACTACGAAGGTTGAAGATTTCATACTTGGAGAGGAGAGGGAACATTTATCAAGGGAATACTTAATACTGAAAATATAAATATTCTATGAACACTCCATATATGACCAAGGAGCCCATCCCATAACCGCCCAATATAAAACTGGGATCCATACTCACCAAAGCTGCCAACTTTAGTCTTGACGTCAGAATTCGACCGTTCTCTAGAGAGCTGGTCGCCCGCTGAGATCACGATGTGGTCGCGTTCGTTCTCTATCTCACGCGCACAGTTGCGCATTGCGCTAGAAAGAGACAGATGATCAGTAGCTTAATGGTCAACTTTACATGTAAATGACAAAATTAACGCTTTCACTTGAACATTATGTGTGAAAACATACATTTTAATTATCAATTTAATTGGTTGCATAGAATGGGAACGGCTTCAGAGAACAGTTGCCCTAAAGAATTACGTCAATTTACTTTCTTCCATCAATGTTAAAGTTTCGACTGGTATAGATAATTTCGGTTTTTTTTTTTATAAGACACTGGTAATTTAAATTAATAACAAAGAAAATTCTGAAATACGAGAAAAAGTTTTAAAAGTTAGACCCAACTACGTAAAACCTTTCGATAAAATTTATATTGCCTGTGTCACCCAGGCTACTATAACGAATCTATTTGATACCTTATTAATTAAAATCGGTTCAGTAGTTTAGGTGCAGTGGAACATACATCATCATCATCAATCATCATCAACAGTCCACTGCTGGACATAGGCCTCTCCTTAGAAAGGAGGTTTTGGCCTACTATACCACGCTGGCCAGACGGGTTGGTTTAAAGTTTTCCTTCTTTTGCATTGATGTTGTTTTGCGTAGTTTATCCCTTAATCGCCTTTTACGACACCCGCGGGATACTCGTATTGGTTCTGCCGTAGTTGAGTAAAAGGTTACAAATAATTCAAACAACATTTTACTCGTATTTTCTTAACTCTAGCGACTAAGTTATGCTGACGTATATGGCCGCTGGACAGGTGTTGGTTTGATGAGGTTACCCTGCCCTGTAAGGGATTTTGCACTTTGGGACCTTCTGCCCTAAGTGAATAAAACTGTAGATTTAATTACAACCAACCACCATGAACTCCAATGAAAAACATTACATCTTGTACTAGGACTCGATTCAAATAACTTGTCCACTAGATGGGAACTTTTTTTTTAAACTTTCGATCGCCTTCATCCTATAGGAGTGTAACGTTATTGAAATAGTAACATACTGGTATATAGTGGAGTGCATGCTCTGTGCAATGTTGGAGTCGTCAGTGTGCATCCAGAGCTCGCCAGCGCCGGTCGTCGTCTGACGTCCTACCTCCATGTAGAAGAAGCATTCAGAGTCGCCACATCTGTAACGAAATCATACAATCTCTACTGTAACTTTTCTTCTGTCTCTAAATCATAATCCTCTTAAAATTTGTACCTAGATACTTTATGTAAAACCATGTATCAAAAGGTAACCACAACAACTTCAGCTAATGAGGTAAATTCCTTACGGGTCGTGTTACAAATATTTCTAATGTTACAACTTTTTTTTCTAACCTCGGAACTTTTAATTTTATATTGTACTCGTAATAGCTTTGTTCTACCACCTGCGTGTATTTTGGATGTTGCGAAAATTATTTTTTGGGTTTATATACAACCGATACTCACAAATAATGGCTTTCTATGGTAATATTTCTTTCAAAATCAATTCTGTTGATCCAGAAATTACCCCTAACAACGTCACAAACTCACGTTTCCTACCTATATAACTTACCTATACCTAATGTTAGTATAGATTTAGGAACATAGTCTACATTGGAGTATATTTAACTACTCAAGATTTTTTTTGGAGCGGTTCTTACTCACTTAAATCATTGCGTCATATACTTACGTGCACTCCAATTATTTTGTATGGCGTGAATGATACACGGTACCAAATAAACGGCATATTGATCGCGATGCGGTACTACATGCTCAGTTACTGCGGATTTCTTTGAGATAACAATTGAAAGCGAACGCGAAATTTTATAAAAGTATTGAAAGAAGACAATATAGCGCCACTGGATGAAAAGTTAAGAAGTAATAGGTGATATTGGTATGGACATGTTATGCGGAGGGATGAGGAAAATGTGGCAAAGAAAATGTTGGGTATGGAAATTGAAGGTTACATGGCAAGAGGAAGACCAAAGAAAAGGTGGATGGATTGTGTGAAAGAAGATATGAACAGGAAAGGAGTTAACAGTGAAATGACGAGTGAGTGAGTAGAATGGAAGGATAAAACATACTGCGCCGACCCCAAATAAAATTGGGATAAGGGCAGGCAGATGATGATGATTGAAAGAAAACTATATTTAATACAAAGAGTAAGGTCGTAAGTCAAAGACGATTCCAAACGCAGAAGGCAAGACGTTACTATGTATTAGGTCTTCGTTAAGCAATGAACGGCCTTAGGCTAATGATGTATTAGTTTCTAAATCTCTCAAGAGTGATTCATTTGTGAATCTTGGTAATTTTAATTTAGAACTAGTTAGCAGTGAATGGGGTAAAAGAAATCTCTCCATAACCCATTGTGTTACAAGTTGGTCCATTCTAATTACAGTTGGGACTAATAAACTTCAAAAGAAGTATAATTGTTTAATTGAATTGAATTAAATGATTTCAGCACAAATAGGTCGGCTCGACCAGGGCGGTACTACCCTCTCACATAAGCCAACCAAAACAGCATTTCTGTAGTCATTTTCGTTGGTGTGTGCGAGACCGGAGCTGTTATTGTCTGTATTCGCGATAACAATGGTGATCACTACTAGAATCACTTTTACTGGCTCACATAAAAAAAAAATGTTGCGTCGAAATTATGAAAAATCTACGAGCTGTTTGCTTTATTCCTTCATTGTTATTAAAACTTCATTCCTTATTAAAACTGGATACAAATGGAAACTACCTACATTCACCTATCGAAAAAAAAATCGCAAATCGTTTCTTTACTGACGAAGCTTTGAGAAAACAACCAATCAAATATAAAAAATTAAAAATCCACATAAACAAACATCTTCACTACTGTTCTTGAAGTCAAATAACTCCATCCGCTTGAGAAATATCATAAACTTCCTGAATCATACCAAAATTGGTACCGATAATCTTTATCTACCTTATGGAAAACATTGCTAGTTACGCAAAAAGTCAAGTTTCAAATCCGCAGACGCTCAAATAAACAAATAAGGCATTTTAAACCGCATACTATTGTCGACAAACATAGGAATTCGTCTTTGGGGAAAACTATGATGAATGAATGAACTGGGATTATAGGATTTATTTAGCTTCTTTTAAATTTAATATTTAAAAATCTATGAAACGGTTTTCCGGCAGTTTTCAAAAGTGAAAAAAAGGCAACTCGGTTCCTGTATTCTTTAAACGGCTAAAAATGTCTTAACACCCTCGTGATGACTCTTACTAGCCTTTTTAGGGTTCCGTAGCCAAATGGCAAAAAACGGAACCCTTATAGATTCGTCAAGTCTGTCTGTCTGTCTGTCTGTCCGTCCGTATGTCACAGCCAATTATTTCGGAAACTATAAGAGCTATACTGTTGAAATTTGGTCAGTCGATGTATTCTGTGAACCGCATTAAGATTTTTACATAAATATAGAAAAAAAAACAATACATTTTGGGGGTCCCCATACTTCGAACTGAAACTCAAAATTTTTTTTTCATCAAACCTATACGTGTGGGGTATCTATAGATAGGTGTTCAAAAATTATATTGAGGTTTCTAACATCATTTTTTTCTAAACTGAATAGTTTGCGCGAGAGACACTTTCCAAAGTGGAAAAATGTGTCCCTCCCCCCTCTAACTTCTAAAATAAAAGAGTGATAAAACTAAAAAAAATATATGTTGTACATTACCATGCAAACTACCAACGAAAATTGGTTTGAACGAGATCTAGTGAGTAGTTTTTTTTTAATACGTCATAAATCGTAACACGCAATTTACCTTTCATCCAATCAATACACTAGTATAAAAACATCAATGAAAGTTACAACGAACTACAAGAACTTTTATATGATGTTACTTGCTGATACGGAACCCTTCATGGGCGAGTCCGATTCGCACTTAGCCGCTTTTACTATTATAATGTTTATTATTTAGTCCAACTTATATTTCTATATAGGACGTATCCGTACTAATATTTACAATTATAAAAAACTAGCTTTCGCCGGCGGTTCCGCCCGCGTGTAAGTGGGTTATCGCGGTAAAAAGTAGCCTATGTCCTTTCCCAAGTTCAGTTCTATTTTCATACCAAATTTCATCAAAATCAGTTGAGTGGTTTAGGCGTGAAAGCGTAACAGACAGACATACAGAGTTACTTTCGCATTTATAATATTAGTAGGGATAGTAGGGATATGAAATCGTGTTCATCGTTCTGAGTAATTTCTCTAGAATAAAGGCATCCATCGCTTATTAAACGCATCTTCTAAAAGACTTCCACTTTGCCTTATTTCTCGACGTCAGAATAATTAATATACGCAAACCGATATAATTATTTTGGTTTACCGATGTGACTAAAACACTACCTACCTATATGTACGCACGCACACGTATTTAGGTATTAGTATTTTTGCGGTTGTATACAAATGTTGTTTATCAAGACTAACTTAGGCAAAGTTCGAAAACAAATACATTACCTAATACATGTACATACATGTATTGTGTATAGGTACTAAGTCATAAACGTACGATCGAATGATGTACTTCCCCAACCAAACAACAAATATTATTTTAATGCAATTTCCTGTAGGTACTCACACTTTTATAGTCTTGCAATTTTAAAGAAAAAACATTAATAGATAGTGATTTCAAGTTGTTGGTCTGCATTTTATGACATTGATGTCATACGATTGCAATGATCTGTTTCCTTTATGTCCCTCATTAATTATCTAAGTGTTTCTATTTGACGCTATTTTTATTTAATTAAACATTGCTTTTTTTATAAAGTTCAAGGTGAATCCTTACCACGCTAGAAATGCCTTGTTAATTTTACTAACTTAATGGTCCGAGAGCTGGTAGATAGGGAAAATTTTGACAGATACTTCTTCTAAACTATCCTAATGCAGAAATGCAAACCTGGTTGGAGGGCAGAGGTCATATAACAACCCCTAAAAGTTTAGTAAAAAATTGTTGCAATAAATATATTTGAAAGTAAAGAAAATAAACAAGTCAGGTGATTTGAGACGGATTTTAAACCTGAAAGATGCTTGCCAAAATTATTATGCTATAAAATAAAAAAATGTTTGAGGCAAGTTGCAATTTTAACAGGGTATTATTGAATATAAAAAAGAAATATTCTAAAAGGAGATAGGTCATTGGTGAGATTTTCTACCTGTCAGGTGATCAAACAATCAAGTTCTGATGTCCGAGTAGCTTAGCCCAATCGGCAGACTAGGTTTATTTTAAATATTTTATTGTTATAACGTTTATGTACGTTCGTTACGTAACGTAAAAAAAACGTTTATTTTAATTAAAAGGAACCGACCACATCTGCCACTTTTTCTAGTGCGTCTCGGGTTCAAATCCCGGGTCGCGCCAACAGCGATGTTGGGTTTTCCATGAAAAAAATCTTAATAACAGCCAGGAGTATGGAAGTTTGGCGGTGACTCACGCCCTTGCCTCTGAGAGCACACATTAAGGCGTCGGTCCCGGTTGTCATGAATATCTATGGCAATAATTATTGGAAAGTCAGTGCCCTTAAATATTCTGACAGCTAGTTCAACCATCGAATTTCAGGTCTCCCTCAGGGTTGCGGAGGTCTGATGCCAGTCGTTTCGTGTAAAAACTGATATCCAGATGAAACTGGTTGAACTAGTAGACAACCCCAAACAATCTTGGGAATAAAGGATAGGAAGAAGAAGGCTTGACCACATCCAAAAACCTTAGACAACCCTATCAATTCTTTCGGTCTAACGAAATCAACGCATAAATAATAGGGTAGTTTACATTTTGCACAGAGAATAGACGTGTTTGGTTATTAAATAATCCAAAAATTAATGTTTTCAGGGAAAAATACATGTTAAAAGGATTTGGTTTTATATAAGAATTTGAGATTAATAAAATTCTCAATACAATATAAGAATAAAATACTGCAATCGGCCATTTTGACTGAAACACCATTCACACCTCATGACGTCACGGTTAGGTAAATAAACTTCACTCTGTACTGTTTTGTTCAGACTTACTAGGAAATACACATAGATTATTATTTTTAGTTGGTGTATGATTTATCCACTCTAGAACATATTTACATCAATGGAACCAGGCTTTGTTGAAGCAAACAGTTCAAATTTGGCCAGGATTGATGCGTTGATGTTGAGTAATTTCCTCGCAACAAGGAGTTTAGCTCGTCTGAGTTTCGAAACATGAAAAGCTCCGTGTAAGTCAATTTTGCATTTATCTTAAGCAGTAGATACAAACATAATCAACTAATAAAACTGTTATTGTATTAAGTATTTTATTTTATTGTATTTTCAAGTTATACGTACGATAAACTTATCAGTGTTTCTTTTTGAGAACTCTCTCGTAGCATATAAGTTTGGTACTTTATTTTTATTTTTTGATATTTATTAAGGGATATTTATATATACAGGCTAAATGCAAACAATTATATAAAATAGTTACATTAGACTTGGTGTGCTACTCCTATAAATAATATGTATGCACAAAATCTGTATTTGACAACATTAAATATTAAAAAATAAAAAGATTAAAAATTATTAAAACAGCAGTGATTATACATTGCAGATTGTCTTGTTATTGGAGCTTGTGCAACAAGAAAAACTTACTATTTTAGAGCTAGACCCGATAAAGCGAGTAAATGTCAACTATATGGATTTCCTATATTTTCTCATAGTAAACACCTAATTTTGATGTTTACCTAACCGTGACGTCAGACAGACAAGACACCATGACACTAAGAGCTGTTTTCGTGCACTATTTAACCAATAGTATGAAAAAGGTTTTAAAATTGGTCAAACTTTACTTTATTAACTAAAGTTTTTTTCGGAAACAGTAAACGTATATCCACATTATAAAAGAGGATTTCAAAAGTTTTCACATGCCTATTCTCATCTCGTGCTCTAATGCCACACCGGTGTTAGTCCTATTGTTCAGAAGTTCTTAAAGTAACTAAAAACCACTTAAAGCGAGTTCTGGCATGGATTAAAAAAGCATAGACATTGGATTGACTAAAATAGCAAAATTTTAGTTTAAATAGTACAAAAGAATTAGCACCAATGTTAATGATCAATAATGTTCATCAAGTCGATTATCATTACCTCCGAATGTTTTTCAGTGAATATTCTACTCGCTCCGGTATCCCAAGGTCGCTGATTATGTTGTTGTGACTCTTAATCTTCACCAGCGCCAGTGTCTTGTCGGTGAGGCACAGGTTGTAGAGACCCTGGATGTTCTTCGTGGCACCCAAGCCTTTTTTCTGCACATTCACTTGCCATACGTGTTCTGAAAACGCCAAAAAATATTTAATTTTATATTTTGTTATTTTAAAAGCAACACTATTATATTAGCCACTCCTAGTGATATAAATTCTTCATGATAATTACTACTTATTATAATATTGCCAAAGCAATTTGTCTGTAATGTTTTCACTTCTAAACCGATTTCAATTAAAGTTAGCATGGAAATATTTTGATTCTTAAGAAAGGACATAGGCCACTATTTACCGCGATAATCGATCGATACATGGGGGCCTGATAATCATAATATTGCGTCAGTAATTCTGTCTGTATGTTATCTTTTCACGCAAAGCCGCTAAACTGATTTTATAGAAGTTTTGCCATGGAGATACTTGTAATAACCGACTTGAAACGACCGATAATTCTGCGGAATGGTTGGGCCTCCGGTCTGACAATCATCAACGAAATACGACAGCAAGAATGCTGTCATTATTAGGATGGTCTTCTGTGTGAGGGTGGTACCTGCCCCGGTCGAGCCGGCCCATTCGTGCTGAAATCAGTGGCTTTATTACTTTTAAAACTGGAATTCTGGACTGGATTTGGTACTGGATCCTTCCTACTACTTACCCGGGGTTGTACAAGTGTCATCTACATGATGAAATAAAACGTACATTTAATAAAAATGTATTTATGACAATATATTATAGCTAAAACGGAAGCCGATATCCGCTCAAATAGTGTTATTGAAGGAAGTCATAATTATTTGCCCCTTTAGTAACTAAACTAAGGTGGGTAGAATAGTTATGTTCTGAAGTTAATGTTATTATTAGAAAATTAGGTCAATAAAGTACGTCTTTATTAACTTGTAAGTTTCAGTTTACATTTTAAAGTATGTTTAAGAGGCTGTGAAACTTAACCTTTCTAGCATTAACGTAAGACGAGGACTGACGCACGGACATAACGAATCTGTAAGGGTTCTTAGTCATGAACCCTAAAAAACGTGACCCGTGGTGAGTGCGATATCAGCCTTTGAAAATATAACGGGGAAGATGGTTGCAGCTCGATCACTCGAAATACAATATAAAAAATATTGATAGCGAAGCGTGGATCCAAAACACCTAACTAGACATTTCTAGATTAGTCTATTCTAGGTGTAAGGTATTTGTGATTGGTACAAATGAAATCGAATTAAGTACAGTTAGGGGAAGTCCCTGAATTTGAAAAACTAAAAGATCATAAATATCAGTGCTGACTATGCCTACAACGACTTTACTGACAATTTTATTCATGTACCTCGTTTTTAAAGTAAATTACGCGAATACGCGATCGGAGAGCGGCGTGGCGTCAGCGTGAACGAGTGGATTACACGGTGATCGCAATAATTGACGATGTAATTTAAACCTTACACTAAAGACACACGAACTATACATAAGAGCTACGCTTCCTGCCCTACGCCGTGTAATCTTATCCGCTATTATCAATTTTGATACTAAATAGAATATGCGCGTTGACGTACACATAATATTATACATTGCCTAGGTCATTAGCGTTCAACAATGACCTAATGATCTACAACACGCTTTAAATAATACATCACGACGTTTTCACACTTGTGAACACATTTATGACTATGTTGCACGATAAACAGGTTACAGTATCGTTTGTTTTTGTTCTATATTATGTGTATTTTCTATATACTAGGTGCCGTTTCTAAGTATTTTATTGTTATATCTTTACATGTCTTTATTGAAAAACACGATATTCGAGGTATGTCCCAAAAGTTCCCCACCTACATTCATATCTTCGCGCGAAGAGACTCTGGAGGATACGAACGAGACCAGCTACTTCTAACCATCTCATCAGTAGCTCGAGAATGAAACGCCTTAGTTCCTCCGCAGCATGTTTTTGTTTACAATGATATTTTTGCATTAGTAGCCACTTTTTTATTGCTAACGCAGAACGACAGCGCATTTGAATAAAAATTTGGTTAAATCTCTTTAAAAGTTGTGCAAAAACTATAGAAATGTTGCAAGTTGTTATTTTCCGCTTAAGGGATATCGGTTCGTCATTAAGAGACTGTTGAAACTAATATAACGAAAGCCCTTCAATAATGTTTTAATTAGTGTCAATTTCGATATGAACATCTTGTTCAATCAAGAAATTTGAAGAATGCGACCTGCCGGATGACGAAGAATAAATCAAACGCCGAGAAATCGAAATAGGTCGGACACTTGACTACTCATTATGAAATTAGCCTAAGATGATGAAGGCAGGATAATAAGCTGTCTCCTCTTTTTCCAGCAGTAGTAAATATGTACATACACTTCATCAACTGCCTTTAAACGACCACAGCTGGACATAGGCCTCTCCTTAGAAAGGAGATTTGGGTTGGAAGGTTAAAACCTACTTTTTATTCCACAACAAAATAACTATTGTTTTTTTTGCCATGGCAGAGACATGCCTCAGAACATAGGCTAGCTATAGAACAACTGTTGTCAAGCCTACCTGCTGCCTCTTAATTAGTGAAGTTACAGGAGGTTTATTACTCCTCTCACTCCCTCTAATTCTTAGGGCGACAAAACACTTTCGGAATAGTTTCAGAAGTTTTCCTGGAATTGTTCTCAGTAAACTTCCGCGGTTCCACACTCATCCTCTGTATCCCCAATAGAGGGTTTAGTTCTATAAGCACTACCGCGTAACAAAAGGAAGAAGTACCATACAACTCTAACGGGGTTATCTGGTTTTAAAGAAAGATGAATATATTTATAGAGCTGACAATGACAACAAATTTCACATTGTCTCTGATTGGTTCTTGTAAAAAAACTGTCGATACGTCTATATCAATTCTGATAACACATCTTCCCATAGTGAACTAGATCCTATTGAAATCATCAACACTCCTTTATTAATTAGATATTAATATGCAAGACAGTTCTGCATTTGATTAAGCATTTCCTGCTATTTAGAATTTCAATCTAGTTAGGTAGCTACAAAGTATTAATTACTTTAGAATGTCATTATTATGTGAATATGCAACACTGAAGACTTAAGAGCGCTCAGAGCCGAGTGGCCTTAGGTGATTGGAAACAATCAGCGAGAGTAAGCAACGAAGATGCGGTCAGCATCTAGATGGGTGACCGTTTGTGGTATGATATGTTTATGAGCGCTTCCGTGATTCGTAGGTCACGTTAAGAAGTGGGTACCGGTTGCTATCATAAGATAACAGTTGAAGGCCTTCGGGCGGCTTAAAAACAACGTGTCTTGCCAGTCCCCAGCTTGTACTCGGCCAGCGTGGAGACGTATGGCCTTAACCCTCTCTTAAGAGGAGACATGAGCTTAGCAATGAGACGTTATCGGTTGTTGATGAAGACTCAAGAAGTTGAAGATACTATGCAATTTTTTGATACAGAACTCTGGGTTCCAAAATTGGGTCCTCCAATATTAGTTTTGGAGTAGATATATTGGAGGAGTAGGAGGACAATATATTAAAACTGGATTATGTGACTGCCTTGTTGTTCTAGTGGTCAGCGTATGCGGCTGCCGATCAAGAGACCTCAGGTTCGATTCCAGGACTATTTATTGGACTTTAGGGTAATGTTCAGAATATTGCTCCAACGACTACAAGAATAATAAGCAATTTTGCAATTGTACGTGTTCTTCGGGAAATGCTTTTTTTGCAACTAGGCATTAAAACGAACATCATATAATTTGTATCAAATTATAGCGGATAAAGCCAACCTTTGCACGTATTTATCAGATTTCAAAATCTGTAATTAATTTATCATAAATTCGCAGTTGGTAATCGTATGGTGACTTCGAGAAAACTTTCGTCTTGTCTAGCTGAGGACTTACACTTGGTCTATTTCGGAGCCAAACTGCTGAATTGACAGTACCATCCATATTCAAGATCTATTCCCGACAAAATAACAGTTTTAAGACTTTCACGACTTTTACACATAGGTACTCAGTCTACCAGTGACCACGAGCGGTACAACCCGTTCGAAACGTGGGAAATTAGAAGGTATCGTAACCTTTATAATTTTATCGCGAATAAGTCCCATTTACAGCTAAAACATGATTACATCCTAATAAAATGTCAAAAAGGTATGTCAATGTCGGTTATCACGGTAAAAAGTATCCTATGTCCTTTCCCAAGGTTCCATCTATCTCAATGCCAAAATTCATCAACATCGGTAAAGCTGTTTAGGCGTGAAAACGTAACAAACAGACAGAGGTACTTTCGCATTTACTTATATTAGTAGGGATAGTATATCAGGAACTTTATCAGTAGTCGGTAAAACTAGCCCTGAAATTGACAAAAGACCTCTAAAAAAGGTTTTTAAGCAAAAAGTATTGACATAAAAGATCAATCCGGATAGAGAGAGAATCTAGACCATGTTTTCTTTTTAATTTTATTGACATAGAGTGAAATTAAACTAAATATAGTTTTTATGAATGCACGTTTTATTATTATGCTTGGCTGCAGCAAGCTTTGTTTACTTGCAAAATAAACCACAAACGAATGTAATTACTTCTTGGAAATATAGATCGACATCAATATATTGATTGTTCTTTTATATTGTATACGGTTGTGCACCGTGAATAATGTAAAATGCAAAATAAATAATAGTATTCAAAGAAAAAATCTACTTATATTCTTTTAGCAATACTTACAGCACATTAAATACTTATTATGACATACTTGAATTTATGTAGTTTATCCTACTAATATTATAAAGTCGAAAGTTTGCGAGTATGGATGTACGGATTTGGATAAAACCTTATCAGTAATATAGCTTATATATAAGAAGAATAACACATAGGCTACTTCTTACTGCGATAACTGTGATATACACGGGCGGAGCCGCGGGCGAAAACTGGTCTGGCATATATCTACAACGGCCTTCCTAACTCAAGCATTCTCTTCAGAAGTAATTTTGCAATATTGCAATAATGTAAAATGTTTACGAGATGTCAATAACAACACGTTTTGTGTACATTTCAATTGAGACAGCAAATATGTAGTTATACCGCACAAAGTGTGCTGTTTGTGAAAACAGCGCGAACCAACAATAAACAACAATCATCATAATAAATATTACGAGTCACCACAACCATCGTAAACACAAATTAACAAATAACAAATACATGTGAGATCACTGCTTTACACATATAGGTTAAGCATGTGTGTGTATGGGACTTGTCACGATAGTTTCACAATTGTATGAACATTATAATCGTAATTGCAATCAATGTTATTAATTCATGACTACCGCTCAGAGACTTGTTGCCCTAGGTGATTGGAAACAATTATTGAAGGTAAGCAACTACGGCGCGGTCAGTACCTAGATGGGTGACCGTTTGTGGCATGATATGTTATGAGCGTGTCCATGGTACGGAGGTCACGTTAAGCAGTCAGGTCCAGTTGTTATCAATTCTACTCATGCTTTCCATCGGGCATAACTTAATATAGTACTTGGTAAGAATCACTTTGGTAGACTTAATTATGAACAAAACAGCTTAGTTCGAGGTCTTCGGAAGGCTTAAAAAACATTAAACGTCAAGATTTCGTACCCTGCACTCGACCAGTATGGGGACGTATGGCCCCAACCCTCTCCTGAGAGGAGATACGATCCCAGCAGTGGGACGTTATGGGTTGTTTGAGAATGGTGGTGACATGACTACCGCAAAATTAAAAAGGAAGGGTTATTGTTACCCTTCTTTTTGGCTGTCAATTTGTATATGATCACTGTAGCGCCTAAGCTACTATCAATTTAGTAATAATGGCGCAAGTGAAATGGGAGCGCTTACAATTTGATCAAAAAATGTATGTAGTCGGATTTTAAAGAAAAATAAAGGTATGTGACTAACTAATAGCCGTCCATGATCATTCGCAAGTCAAAAGTTGCCAACCGTTCAGTCCCCCCTCCTGTGTTCACGAGGGGATTTTGGAAACCGGTGACTTCAATTACTCGGTGAAAAAGCACAGAAATAATTTCTTAACAATGGTTTTCTGAGGGATCGTGGTATTACTACGATTAAGCCGACCCATCGATGCTGTGCTGTGCTCTCCCATGCAGGTTTCAAGAAAAGTAGCAGGTTCTGCATTCGGCTGTATATTTTTTCGGTTAAGTAGAAAATTATAAGCTATGTCCCCATTCTACCCGTAACAGTGAATATTGGAATGAAAAATACCTACAGTTTATTACGTAGGCGCATTGAAGTCGTTAATACTTTTTTAAAGTTAAATATTTACTTTAGTGTCCAAAGCTGCCAACATCAATCATTCGCGATCTAAATATGCAGGCGATCTCGTCACCTTTCACATAAAGACATGTATTACAATCACGCCTATAACTCAAAAGGGTTAAGCAGAGATGCTTAAATGTCCTCGCCACTGTATGCCCTTCAGGAACCTACAACACTTGGCCCAGTATGAAGTGACGTGGCGACCGTATATATCATCCTATCCCAGAGCTTAGGTACTTATCCCTCAAGGGCGGCTGTGCTCTGGTAACTCCTCAATTGCAGGGGTTTCTTAACGAATGTCTTCGTCTGCTAGTTTGCAGTTTTTGCACCTATTTCATAAAATGAGGTGTGAACCTTTCATTTTAATTCCACTTAGGTTCAATCATATTTTAGAAGAAAACTAGCTCATGTCCGCGGCTCCGCTCGCGTCCTAGGGGTATAAATAAATAATAAATAAATAAATATTTTGGACATCTTACACACATCATCATCTAGTCCCAAAGTAAGCAGAGCTTGTGTCATGGGTACTAAACAACTGATATAAATACATAAACATACTTTTTTTTTTTGTAAATACATACATATTATACATAGAAAAACACCCAGACTCCGAAACAAATATTTGTGGATCACACAAATATTTGGTCTGACCCGGGAATCGAACCCGAGACCTATTGATCAGCAGCCGCATACGCTAACCACTAGACCAACAAGGCAGTCAAGTATGAAAAATAGATGTTGGCCGATTCTCATACCTATCTGATGTGCACCTAAATTTCATACAAAACGGTTCAGTCGTTTCGGAGGAATATGGTAACTAAGATTGTGACACGAGAATTTTATATATAAGATAAAATGATCGAATTTGAAAAGTTAAAGAGCCTATACATTTCAAGCAGTAGGCCATTCATATTTTCTTTTTAAAAATCTTGTTTTCTATTGCAAAGTTAACGTTGCTGTTCGGTAAATACTTTCCACATACATTTATGTACGTAAAATATTTTTTTAGCTACATAACATAAGTTTGGAACCACAAATACCTTTTTTTGTGATATAACAACATGTTAACGACATACGGATGTTTTCAATTACCTGGTCACACACGTAATTGACAACATCCGAAATGCTTTCTTCTCGACAAATTCCATTTTTCTAGGCCAATAGGAAATACCGAATAGATGCGGAAGAGCAGGGTAGTTGACGCTTTTGAGGGGAGGCTTGTCTTCAGCAGTGTAGGGCAATAGACAAGTTTGTGTAATCTTTGGATCTATTGAAGCGATTTTGAAAATAATACCCATAGAAAGCCATATTATTTGTGACTGTGATCGGCTATATATTAACCCGAAAATGATAACCGCTTTATGAAACATACACGAGGGCTGAGTCGCGAGCAAAGACTAAACTAAGTAATAAATAAGTAAAAAGTTTTGACTTTGCTTTTTACAGAGTGAAGTTATCGTAGGACAAACAGTTTAATCCTGAGATTCAGAAGGCAATAACGTACTTGTGACTAAATTACTAAAACTAAAATATATTTTTTTATATTGAAGCCAAAGAGACTCTACTCTGCCTGATGGAAAGCATGAGTAAAATCCAGAAGTAGGGACCACCATCCCCATTGTGAGTGCATACGATGCAACATGGTGTTTCACACTATGGCGGCTTAGTGAGATGTTTTTGCATCAACGATACAGTGATGTAGAATGGATTGGGCCTCCGGTCTCACACTCACCAACGAAAGAAAAATTTTAGTCTTCTGTGAGGGTAGAAACTGCCCATTCGCGCTGACATCAGCGTGGATCTACTACCTATAAATCGAATAGCTATATCAAATAGCTCAATATTTAAACTACGTTGAATTAAAACCCCTGTGTATTACAACTTCAAGGGTTCGCAGACCACTTGTCTGCCATCCCTAAAGATGATAATTGATATTGAAGGGTGCCTAATTTTATATCAACTTATTAATTAATAATCACATCTTTGTCTGTAACACTGTATTGAGCGAAATGATAATATGGTAGAAGTAACAACGCCCTCTATCAAATAAAAAATTACATGTTTAGTTATGTGTATTACGTCAAGCACTGAAAATCATTTTATTTTCAACTTTAACATAATATAATCAAATGTGATTTCCTTTTGTATGTTTTTACGTTTTTATTACTTTTTTTCTTCATTTTGTTGAATTTAGACTTTTGAAACGGAGGTTGAAACGACGATTGGTAATTGCAATGGTTTGATTTTCTGGTGGGCTCAGTTCTGTGGTCCCTCGAAGTTGATGATTGATGTTAGTTGCAGTTTTACTAATATACTCATATGAATTCCTGTAATGCAATTACCTTTTTGATAAGTAATACAGCTACGCTGCAGTAGGTACGTAGGAATAGCAATCTGTTATAGCAATCATAATAACTAGTTTGTTCATAAAATTGGACATACCTAGGAAATAATAAGATTATTTATCGTATGCTTGTGTGTCTAACTTTAAGATAATCCATGTTTATCTAATAACATTATCTTTAGCGAAACGATAACGCGTTTCAGGCAGAAGGAACAACGCCCTCTATCGAGATTACAATAAAATATTAACTGTTCAGTGTCGTGATTAACAGCTCCAGTTATTAAGTTATTTCAAGAGGATGTTTAAACGATATTTCTATCATACAACCGTATGGCACCGAATCGGAAAGACTCCAAAGACCGTTTCAGGCAGAAGGAACAACGCCCTCTATCGAGATTACAATAAAATATTAACTGTTCAGTGTCGTGATTAACAGCTCCAGTTATTAAGTTATTTCAAGAGGATGTTTAAACGATATTTCTATCATACAACCGTATGGCATCGAATCGGAAAGACTCCAAAGACCGTTTCAGGCAGAAGGAACAACGCCCTCTATCGAGATTACAATAAGATATTAACTGTTCAGTGTCGTGATTAACAGCTCCAGTTATTAAGTTATTTCAAGAGGATGTTTAAACGATATTTCTATCATACAACCGTATGGCATCGAATCGGAAAGACTCCAAAGACCGTTTCAGGCAGAAGGAACAACGCCCTCTATCGAGATTACAATAAAATATTAACTGTTCAGTGTCGTGATTAACAGCTCCAGTTATTAAGTTATTTCAAGAGGATGTTTAAACGATATTTCTATCATACAACCGTATGGCATCGAATCGGAAAGACTCCAAAGACCGTTTCAGGCAGAAGGAACAACGCCCTCTATCGAGATTACAATAAGATATTAACTGTTCAGTGTCGTGATTAACAGCTCCAGTTATTAAGTTATTTCAAGAGGATGTTTAAACGATATTTCTATCATACAACCGTATGGCATCGAATCGGAAAGACTCCAAAGACCGTTTCAGGCAGAAGGAACAACGCCCTCTATCGAGATTACAATAAAATATTAACTGTTCAGTGTCGTGATTAACAGCTCCAGTTATTAAGTTATTTCAAGAGGATGTTTAAACGATATTTCTATCATACAACCGTATGGCATCGAATCGGAAAGACTCCAAAGACCGTTTCAGGCAGAAGGAACAACGCCCTCTATCGAGATTACAATAAGATATTAACTGTTCAGTGTCGTGATTAACAGCTCCAGTTATTAAGTTATTTCAAGAGGATGTTTAAACGATATTTCTATCATACAACCGTATGGCATCGAATCGGAAAGACTCCAAAGACCGTTTCAGGCAGAAGGAACAACGCCCTCTATCGAGATTACAATAAGATATTAACTGTTCAGTGTCGTGATTAACAGCTCCAGTTATTAAGTTATTTCAAGAGGATGTTTAAACGATATTTCTATCATACAACCGTATGGCATCGAATCGGAAAGACTCCAAAGACAGGCGTACTGACTGAGTAAGATTCATATGTAGCAACTGCACTACAATGGCATGTTGGTGTCGCAGAAAGCGCCCGCTGTCAAGCTGGTGCATACATATCATCAATAGAAACAGCCAGACCTAATCAAATATTAAATGTTCACGCACACAAATGTTTCAATTGAGCTTGAATCGAACCCGCGACCTAACAATAACTGGAATAACAGTTCGTTAAACAAAGCTATCAATATATATAAAACTGTTCCGTAACTGACTGACTGATAGACAAGGTACAGCCGAAACTATTGGAAGCAGGGAGCTGAAATTTGGCATGTGTGGTCATAGAGGAGCGTATAGGCTAGAACTAAAAGCATGGCGCACCGAACAGTGACACGTTAGGGCCACAGCAGACTAGCTACTTTTAGCATCGGCGATCGGCAACTAGTCGCTTTTTAGAAGCTAAATACGGCGACCGAACGCTCTACACCGCACACTTAAAAACGCCAAACGCGGCGATCGAGTCGCTTTTTAGAAGCGCGACACAGCAGCTGAACGCTACTCTCCGCACTATTTCGGATGCCGGTAGCAGCGACTTGGCATCTGAGCAGTCGCTAAAACGCGCGTTTCCGATACCGCGATCGAACGCAGGAAGTCGCTAAAACGCGATGCAGCATCGATGCAGTCGCCAAATCGCCGATCGCCGATGCTAAAAGTAGCTAGTCTGCGGTGGTCCTTAAGCATGCAAAGACTTCTGGTCTAGTCTGGAGGCGTGATAGAGCCGTTTTTAGGGTTCCGTTGCCAAATGGCAAAAAACGGAACCCTTATAGATTCGTCATGTCTGTCTGTCTGTCTGTCTGTCTGTCCGTCCGTATGTCACAGCCACTTTTTTCCGAAACTATAAGAGCTATACTGTTGAAACTTGGTCAGTAGATGTATTCTGTAAACCGCATTAATATTTTTACACAAAAATAGAAAAAAAGCAATAAATTTTGGGGGTCCCCATACTTGGAACTGAAACTCAAAAATTTTTTTTTCATCCAAGCCATACGTGTGGGGTATCTATGGATAGGTCTTCAAAAATGATATTGAGGTTTCTAACATCATTTTTTTCAAAACTGAATAGTTAGCGCGAGAGACACTTCCAAAGTGGTAAAATGTTGGTCCCCCCCCCTGTAACTTCTAAAATAAGAGAGTGATAAAACTAAAAAAAATATATGTTGTACATTACCATGCAAACTACCAACGAAAATTGGTTTAAACGAAATCTAGTTAGTAGTTTTTTTATAATATGTCATAAATCGTAAATCGCATTTTACCTTTCATTCAATCAATACACTATTATAAAAACATCAATCAAGCTTACAACGAATTACAAGAACTTTTATATGATATTACTTGCTGATACGGAACCCTTCATGGGCGAGTCCGACTCGCACTTGGCCGATTTTTTTTTTTTCAAAGATGAGGCTGGAAATGCGGTATATGTCAATGGATCGCGAGAAAGAATCGACATCTGTCAGCGTGCTAGTGGTGGACATTTTTCAGATATTATTCATAAATAATAGCCTAACTTTTCTCTTCGTAATACAATAAAAATTTGAATCATCTTCATATAAATGATTTGTTTTATATTTTTTTAGAAAAAAAAGTTTTTGTTGAAAAACCCTATATTTATGTAGATACCTAGGTATTGCCACAACTCCGCCAGGGTGTATGTCGCTTATCGCGATAAAGCGTGTGTAGTTAATGTAGGTAATGTGTAGGTAAGCCTTATGTAGTTTCTCAACAACCAAAGTCTCTCCATGCCAAATTTCATTGAAATGGATGCAACAGTTAAGCGTAACAGACAGACATACTTCCTTTCGAATATATACCAGACCCGAAACCGTTTGAAATTAACTACCTATATAGTTACACAAGTGTATGGAAAACCCCACAGGTCATCAACTGTCCTTGGCTTACCGGCAAATATTTCTGACTAAAATCTACTAAAATTAAATAAGTAAAAGAGTTAAGTAGGTATCAATCAGCCTTTTTGATTTTTTTTCTATGATTTATCAGTTATAATTCTTACTTTTAAAACGAACTTAAGCTGATCTATTGACCCTACACGATTACAAGAAAAAAACGCATAAAATAGGGTTCCGTAGTCACCCACAATGGCACGTGCATTTGAAATCGTGTCCAATAAATAATTGTTATGTTTACTTGTTTTGTTATTTTTGTACGAAGTTTTATCAAGTAAGTGCATTTTACAAGTTAAGCCTTTATAACTCCTGACGCTATAGTTGTTTTTGTCCTGTAGTTTATTACATCATTTTTTCAGATTTTGAGCTCGCTGTTTAGCTTTTAGAGAGGGGGGGGGTTGTCATAAAAAAAATGGTTGTTAAAGTTTAATAACTCGCAAACGGATACCTAACGCAAAAAAATTGCCTTAGAAACCTCTCAATGTTTTTCAAATACCTATCTAACAATACGTGGGTACTTACAATAAATTTACGCATAACGCATGACGTAGATTTTTCTTTTATCAACCCGGTAAGTCTAACAACCTACACATAAACAAAAAGTACTCTAATAAAAAAAAAGTTCTAAAGTACTCGCCATTATTTGTAACATCCCTTAATGAAGCCCACGTCATACAGTCGTCTACAGAAACGGGGTGGTTTATTCTTAGCTGAAATAATGGCGCAATACTTTGGAGGTCAACCTGGACCAAAATAACTTTATAAGTAAATAACCTGACGATTTAATTACTTGAATTATTTTGTGTTTAATAAGCTTAGCTAATTTATGCGTCTGCCGAGTTGATTTCATGTTCGACGGCATACAAAATCAGTCCAATTTATGGCAACTTTTTGTATAAGTGTGAACAGCTAAAAATAACTCATATTTATACATATTAAAAAAAACATGTACGTGAACGACCTCTAGAAATCTTCTAGTAAGAAACACGTTTAGTCCGACTCACACTTGACCTATTTTTATATTCATTCATTATATTTAAGAGATTGAGAACATACGTTACACCCATTAATCATTACTAGAGATCGTCTAGGCGAATTTTAACTATAATTCATTGCGTTTTTGTTTCATTTCAATACCACTATAACTTGAACTGGCATTATAGACTTTACTTATTAGAACAGATACATATAAAAATGAGATTTCCATACTAATCTCTATTAATATTATAAATGCGAAAGTAACTGTCTGTCTGTTACGTTTTCACACCTAAATCGCGGAACCGATTTTGATGATAGATCGGCCCTTGAGAAAGGACATATGCTACTGTTTACTGCCATTACCGACATACACGCGGACGGAGGCTGGGGCGAAATCTAGTATTTTATAAAGGAGATGGTCCAAAATGTATGGACCAAAAACCCAGAATCGATTGGGACTAAATGGGTATCAGTAGTTTCATTATACTGTACAATGTACCCCACCGAAAGCGCAATGCCCAAATCAATGGGGTATAAGAGCTATAGGCTGACAAAATATGTATGAAAAAATCATGCGTTACTTGTTGATTGATGATGAGTTTCCAGTTTTTACAAAAACAATAATTATTACTGATCAACAACAATAATAGGATTACTATAAAAGTTATAACATTCTGGGTCTGGGTCGATTGTGGGTTTTTTTGGACCATCTCTTTTTTTACAAGTTTTACAAATCATAACAGTAAGATGGGTATATTGTTCTAAAAATATAACTTATATGGGGAATCACGGGATTCTATATTGCATGCTTCCCTATGTCCGTCTCATTTTAAAATAATAGATGTTTATCTAACAACACTGGGTAGAGCGAAATAATAACGCGATTCAGGTAAAAGAAAAAAGCAGCCAAGTGCGAGTCGGACTCGCCCATGAAGGGTTCCGTATCAGCAAGTAACATCATATAAAAGTTCTTGTAGTTCGTTGTAACTTTAATCGATGTTTTTATACTAGTGTATTGACTGGATGAAAGGTAAATTACGTGTAACGATTTATAACGTATTAAAAAAAAACTACTCACTAGATCTTGTTCAAACCAATTTTCGTTGGTAGTTTACATGGTAATGTATAACATATATTTTTTCTAGTTTTATCACTCTCTTATTTTAGAAGTTAGAGGGGGGGGGGACACACATTTTTCCACTTTGGAAGTGTCTCTCGCGCAAACTATTCAGTTTAGAAAAAAAAAATATTGGAAACCTCAACATCATTTTTGAATACCTATCCATAGATAGGTATTCAAACACGTATAGGTTTGATGAAAAAAAATTTTTTGAGTTTCAGTTCCAAGTATGGGGACCCCCAAAATGTATTGTTTTTTTTATAAATTTTTGTAAAAATCTTAATGCGGTTCACAGAATACGTCGACTGACCAAATTTCAACGGTATAGCTCGTATAGTTTCGGAAATAATTGGCTGTGACATACGGACGGACAGACAGACAGACAGACAGACAGACAGACTTGACGAATCTATAAGGGTTTCGTTTTTTGCCATTTGGCTACGGAACCCTAAAAACGCCCTCTATCAAAATTTAAACGTACCTATTACATGATCGGTTATTCACTTTAAATAATTGAAATGCTGCTTTGGAGAATTGGTGTGGAGAATTTCCTTCAAGTATTAACATACATTGATGATGCAATCTAAAGGTATAAATAAATAAAATGTGTGTTTGTAATACAAATTAACAGCTTTTCGCAAAATGCATAATGAAAGTATGAAGGTCCTTCATGAAAAAATCAATTGTTTTACTTTTAGTCTGTCTGTATGTTTCGTCTAATCTGAGGTAAAGCAGGACCGACTTTAACGGGAAGATTTCTATAGGCAGATAGCTGATAACATAAGAAGTTGGGCTTTTTCCGAACCGTTCAACGTGGGCAACACCAGTGGCTAAGCTAGTTTTAAAATATAAGAGATTTCTCAATTAACTTTCTCTTATAAATGCCTGCTGAAGATTTAATCTTTAGACTAGGGAAGTACCGTAAGGAAACCCCTCGATTACCAGCCCTAAAAGACTCGTTATGTATCTGCTGGTGAATGCGAACTGCGAACGTGTGAAATTAATGCTAGGGTTGGCACATTCGTATGACAATACTTTTTTCGTTTATATAGTATATCTAACTACCTCAAAGGCGCTGTGGGGTATACGAATGCTGTGTCACGGATTTAATTCCCGGGTAAAATAAATATTTCGGACAAATTAATAAAAATAATTACATATGGCCAGCGTGAAATAGTAGGCCAAAACCTCCTTTATAAGGTGAGTCCTATGTCCAACAGTGGACTGTTAAAGGCTATTGTTGATGATGATGATATATGTATGTATGAATATAAATGAGTTGTTTAGTATGGACGAGTACAAGCTTTGCTTTTTTCGAGACTAGATGGCGTTGTCGGATGTCCGAAATATTTATTTAGACATATTTGTCTAACAAGCAGACCTTGGTAACTAATATTATAAACGCGAAAGTTTATGAGTATGTATGTATGTTTGTTGCTCTTTTACCTAAAAACATAGAATGGATTTTGATGAAACATCACAATAATATAGCTTACATATCGGAGTAACACATAGGCTACTATTTACCGTCATGACGGACAAACATGCGGGCCGCGGGCAAAATCTAGTATCATGACATAAATAATTTATATTCTTTTTTATTTCCTCAAAAACTGTAAAAAAGAAACGATAAGTGTACAATCTAAAGAGGTTTAAAGACGCATCCCCACACCTACCTATTTACTTGTTTTGACTGCCTTATTGGTCTAGTGGTAAGCGTATGCGGCTGCTGATCAAGAGGTCTTAGGTTCGATTCCCGGGTCGGACTAAATATTTGTGAGATCCACAAATATTTGTTTCGGAGTTTGGGTATTTTCTATGTATAAAATGTATTTACAAAAAAAATGTATATTTATGCATTTGTATCAGTTGTTTAGTACCCATAATACAAGCTCTGCTTAGTTTGGGACTAGATGACGTTGTGTGTAAGATGTCCGAAATATTTATTTATAATACAACATTACATAGCGTGGCGACGCCGGTTGACCCTCCACCTTATAATAATAACGGTGATGGCTAAAAGAATGGTGTTCAAACTCACAGAATATTTTTTTATTAGTCATTTCATCATTACGCTATTGGAATATTTCATATAAGAGTAATCAGTTATTTAGGGGTCATTCATTTATTACGTAAGGTAATTTAGGGCGGTCGACCGTGTTTTATTTTTTCTTAAAAGGGGGTGGGAGAGCGTCTTGATAGTTATGACTTAAGATCACATAGTTCAGAATAGTGATAATATCGAAATGTTTCCATTCAACATGTTTGTAAATGTATTTTTAAAGATAATACATCATACCCAGGCATTTTTTCCTTAACATTTTTAAGTAATAAATAATAATAAACAGGAAGAGGGGTCCGCCTACTCCTATTTTTTTATTTATGGGATGGGAGGGAGTCAAAAACTTACAAAAAAAAAAGAATGGCCCCTTAAAAATAATTAGCGTCCTAAGATAAGAAAGCAAAAACGCGACAGCGTAAATTTAGGCGTAACAACTAGATTAACAAGTGACGACACACCAACGATAAGATACGTCACAGTGGGAATTCCCATAGAATGTGTGACGTCAGCTCACGCAAATAGCTTCATATTCTAGTACATTCAGCGTTCAGCCCTAGACATCATCAACCTACAATAATTAGGGCTGCCATTCGTCCGGGTCTTCCAAGGATTGTCTAGTGACTATCCCGGCGAAATTTCATTAGTGATTCGGGTAAATTATCTAGTTTATTGTTGGTCAGTTAAAGATTTACGAAGTTTCTTAGACCTCTAAGATCTACAAAGAGTACAATTTCTTTTTTAAAAAAAATACGATGCAAGACTCATTCGAGAGAATTTATTTAATAAAAATAACTGTTGACTTGTCCGGGTTTGAACTCTAAAATCCGAGGATTTGTCCTGGTTTCCAAATATTAAAGATGGCAGCCCTACAATAATGAATGACGATGACGCATTATTTACTCATCGTATATTTTAATCGTACCCTTCGCGAGTGGAAACAAAACTGTGACCTTTGGTATCGCATCAAAAGGGCCGTGGCGCGTAACGATTCACTGGTATTAAGATTAATGATAGTAGATTCGGTATGTTTACCCACAGCATCGCACTATTCGTGGGTCAATGACCGCTTCTTACGTACGCACATAAATTTCCATAGTATAGGTACATATATGTACATATTAGACATTTTATGGAATGTTAATAGACAATACTTGACGTATTTGTACTCATGGGAAGTTATACGATTTTGTTTGATTAAAATTGTTGGTTGAATGAATGTCTGTTAAAACCTCTAAAATGCGTCTGCTTCAGAATGAGTCCAGTTAAGAACGAAATCATTCTAAACTGTTTTAAAACACAGATATTTTGATAGGTATATTAGCCACAACGCCCACAACTATCAAAATAGGATTATGTCAAACATACAACAATACTGTAATAGAACCACGTTGATTTCAGCACGAATGGGCCGGCTCGACCGCGGCAGAACTACCCTCACACAGAAGACCATCCTAATAATGACAGCATTCTTGCTCTCGTATTTCGTTGGTCCTGTTGACTTCCGGTGGCCGGGATAATGATACAGAATTTTCTGACCCGGCCGCCATGGTATGGGTCATCATGATGCATTGCCCACCCTCACAATGAGGATGGTGACTCCTGGATTCTACTCATACTTTTCTATATATATAAAAAAAAACGTATTGGATTGGTTTTGATCAAAGTCATGAAACCTGGTCACACTGATGAATTACTAATTCAGTATACATTAATTTATATATTACATGTCCAAATTGAGTCGAAAAATCACACAAAAAAAAAGATATGTCAATTTGATAAACAACTCAGGTTTCCTCTCAGAATCACTTGTATGAGTATAAGGTGTGATGTGCTACAATATTTAGATAAGAATCATTTGCCAGAAAAAAAAACAACCAAGCGCGTGCATGTCAGGCCACACTGTTGTAACAATAGAATGCCATTTATAATAATATAACAGACAATTGATACCTGAATCAAAACTCAGCAGCCTATCAATGTTTTTAATAATCTAATAATAATAATAAAAACTATGAGGTAAATAAGAAAATATTTTTATATTCATTTCATATATCAGATCTCAGAACCTGGTGTATGTTTATTTTATACATATATATATTAAAAGTTTAGGACATCTGATGAATGTTTTTATTTCAGATTTTGCCTGCTAAAAGTTAACTTAAAATTGTGGCAATACTGGGAGGAAGTTAGAGTGATAACATTGTTAAAATAAATGGAGTTAAGGTTTTTCTTAACCAGATCAAATAAACAGGTAAAACTTAAAGATTTTTTTTTATATATTTATTTAGGCCTACCAAAGAGACTCTACTCTGCCTGATGGAAAGCGTGAATAGAATCCATGTGAAAGGGTCATCATCCTCATTGTGAGGGTAGGCAATGTAGCTTGGTGATTGGTTACCCATACCATGGTGGCCTGGTTAGATAATTCTGCATCATTCTCCCAGCCTTTGGAGGCCGGGGAGTAAGTGTTTTTTTATTAGTAGAATTACTTCAAGTAAATAGTAGTACTTAATAGTAACCCCGCCTAATGTATTGGAGATCCGATGCAAAACTAGTGCATTTAAAATATCATACTTATGTGTTCCAAATGCTCCTATAATTCCAAATGACTCTACTTGCTTAAAAATCTACTGTAATGTGTACAATAAATGATATTGTTTGATTATAAGAAACTCGTAATAACATTGAAGATATTTTAGTTTTTATTAAACTTTAAGAATGTCATGGTAATGGTAATGGTCATGTAAATGTTCTTTTCTTTCTTTTAAGACATGAACAATATACTTTTTTTCTGTCCCATAAAGTGTTCAGACACTATCCAATTACAAAAAAACTCAAATTTTTAATATGTTCTCAAATTATATAAGTATTAATATACAGTATATATCTAAAGTTAAGAAGTAATGGGTTATATTGGTATGGACAAGTTTAGCAAAGGGATAAGGAATGTGAGTTGAAGGGTACAAGGAAAGGAGAAGACTACAGAAAAGGTGGAATGCAAATGAAGGCATGGCTTGCAAGGGGGTTGACTGATAAATGATAAGTGATAGAGTAGAATGAAAGTAATAGACCACAAATATAATTGGGACAATGTAAGTACATGCATTTCAGACGTGCAGTATTTTGATCCATTTGTAAAGATATTTTGCGGTCAAGCTGATAGTTATATTGCTTTATTGTATAAACTAACTTAAACTGAAAGGGAAAAGATAGAAAAAAAGAAAAGATAATTTTACAAATATCTGTCTGTTTTCGGTCAATTATAATTAAATAGTGGAATAAAACTACAAGTGTTTGTTTTTACATGAATCTGTGTGACAGAACATTAGATATATACAAGAATGAAGTCTGTTTGTATAACAAAATTTTACCACAGGCCATAGCTTTATCACTAATTAATAAAACAGGTTGGAGTCTTAAGAAAAAAACTACTTATTGTAAACTTTCATAATATACCTACATAACACACTCTACTTCTTCAAGGCGAGTTCTGAAAGATTCAAAATTAGTGGAAAATTCCATTTGGATGAAGAGAAAATAATACTTATCTAAAGAATTTTTGAAACTATTGATTTTATGTTTTTAAAGGCAAAAACACTTTTCCTTATTTAATATTTGTTTAACCAAACAAAACTTGATAAAAAGATTAAAAATTTAATTACTAACCTTTATGTACACATTGTTAATTAGTTGTTTATATCTTATATCAACTTAAAGAAATCAAACTAATTTCTTAATTTTTCAGTAAATGTATGCACAAGAAACTAACAAGAGTATGTAATGAGTTCTTAGTTTCTAATTGTTTGTTTTTGCAAATATCATTATAAATAATAAACAAAAATAGTAAAACAAGTAATCAATTATTGAGTTTTTAAGGCCACCAAAATAGAATCTTGAAGAAAAATAGACATGCTAGAAGTTATAAGATTCTTATAAGAATTAAAACCAAGTACCAAAGGTTTGTCACATCTGAATCTGACAGTGTTTTTACATAACCTTAAACTTTGCAGCATGTACCTGTGTATTATTCTGACTAATATTTGATTTTGATATGTACTCACGTATTGGATGTAGAAGCTCCTCACTTGCGTCGTCAGATCGGTGCTGCTTCAGTATGGCGGTCAACCAAGCATGCAGATCCTGTTCATTCTCTGCTACGATGCAGAACTGTTCCTCACGCGTGAAAAGAGCGATCACATGCTTCTGCTTCAGGTCTAAACGACGCATGATGTTATAGCAGCTCTTGAGCGGCAAAACACGACGCGGCGCCGCACCTGAGCGAAATTTCTTCTCCGATTCATAATACTCCAACCTTGCTGAGCAGTCTGCTGTCTCCGCGCGAAGCACGAAGAACTTCTTCCTCATCGTCTTCAGTTTTCGCAGGTGCCCTTGGCGCACCACGGCACCTGCGCCCCCGCCAGTTCCCCCCGACATCACTCCTGCATCCCAGTCCCGCGGCTAACGACACTGGCACATGCCAACCGATAACCTTGAAGTTGTTTACACCGATGATGAAAGTCACCCTAATATGCGACGAATAGTAAAACACCGTCGGCGGACACTCGCCACGACTAAAAATACTTACAATAATCACCATAAAGTGCGTAAATAGAACCTCGTTGATTAATCGAACGGCGTAACGAATCCGACGTAATACCTTATAAATTTATTTCTTATGTGGTACCGCACCGATTTCTCACAAACACGATAACACATAAGTTAAAATCTTATCTTTACGAAATAATCATAATACATCAACAACAAACACTAGGTATTTCAATCCATAATTTGGTACGCTCGCTGTTACACTCGGTCATTCACAGACACTCAAGTTTAGAAAGAGATAAAATCATTCATAGTAAACGTAATTCGCACCGCACGCCCTTCCGTAGGTACGCAGGGCATGGAAGTCATGCCGTGGTCATGCCTTGCAACATCAAAACATTCAGATTTAACACCGTCACACACTGTTATGATAATCTACTGTTATGAAAACCGTTTTAAATGATATACCACTAATTGTTTTTGTGTTTAGTCATATAATTTATAAAAAACACGTATTTGCGCCTGGTTTTTTATTGGCTCTTCACTATTGCGTGTCATTTATTTGTACGACGAAATAGTACTCCATCTAACTATGTATAGGTACGGCGTGTTATCTTTATATATTATGCTTGTCGCTGAAAAATTAACCAATCACAGTGCAGTGTTCAGCTGCGGCATAAAAATATGTTGTCTGTCGTCTAATAGAGTTCTCGTGCTGTTTGATTGTTAGCCAATGAAAGGCCGCGATTCTTGAATCGATTGTTTTGACTGCAAAAATAAAGGACGTTACCGAATATTACGATTGAAACTTCTTCGCAACTTGAATTTAACTAACTTTACGTTCTCACAATTTTTATTATTTATTTCATTGTCTTTGAAAAAAAAAGAAATCTGGAATACGAGGTCAGACTGATAGCTATATTGTGTTAACTAACTTAAACTGATAGGGAAAGGATAGTTTAATCTGTTAAATTGAGCATTCATTAAGTCAACTTCTAAAGTTAACGAAATATTGCCACTATTAACTCTGTTTATTCTCGTGTGGACAATCTTGTGATCTACTTAAAATTAAATTTAAAACTGTTATGTATTCCTGTTTAATCCCGTTGAGAAGCACTCATAACCAGGTGGGGGTGAGAAACTCTCATAACCATCTATACCGTTGAGAAGAACTCATAATCAGGTGGGTTTATGAGGGCTTCTCAATGGGATTGGGGCGGGAAATATTTTTATTCCGTGTAAGACATGGCGTTGATCCGAGAAGAACCTCCGAGTCTCCCAGAGCAGAGCGCTAGAGGTGCCCGTAGTTTTTAGCTACCACACACACACACCACACAAGATTAGCTCTTGTCTCCTCGAAGAGACGGGGATCCGTTGGTATTTTCGAGCTTGTCAACATAAAGTAAGTTAAGGCATGGAATAAGGTAGAAATAAGATGAATTTTGAAAAGTGAAGAAAAACAATTGGCCCGTGGTATGTAACTGCTAAGGAGAATTCATGGCTAGACTACTGAAAATATTTTTATTTGCCCCAATAGTTAGATTTTGTGAAGCACAGAAAACAAAGCCTTACTTCTTTTTTTAAGGTGTTTCTGGAGTCCCTTAGAGAATTGTTGAAATAGGTATTTCAATCCCTCACCGCTTTGCGTTTTAATTAATTTACTTAGTAAAACATTTTAAAAGTAAATACAAGTATGTTCGTATGTTTCTAATATTGTTGTGTAAATGTTTCTAAATAATAAGCTTTTTGTCAAGTTAACTCGTTTTAAAAATCAGTGAAACTAGAATAATATTTTTGTCCGTAGTTTGTAAAAATAGACATTATAATATTTTTGTTTCTTATTCTTTTGAACTTTCGTAAATTAATTTTAAGCACACTAAATAATGTGTCCGATCGTATCTGATGACATTAGTCAATTCAATATGTCGGACGTCCGTCATTCATTCATTCATTTGCCTTGCTAAAAAAGGTAAAGAAACTAGAAATGTTGGCAAATTAATAACGATAATACGTGTTACCTTTCCTTTCCTGCCATTATTGCTATTATTGGTAACAAATATTCATGAATTTGAAATGGCATCGTTTACAATGAGCCGCTTTGGTAATACTTATGATGTTTACATTGTGAAATAAGTTCGTAGACAGATGTGTCGCCGTGAAAACCATAATCTTAGCGAAAGGAGTTTTTTTGTTGCTTTTACTGTGTTTGATAAGTGATTTTGGTGTGCGGCGACGCTTAATGGACCGTGTCTGTGTACTGTTAGGTGATAATTGTGGCGTACAAAGTTGCATGTTTCGTGTGCAATCGCAGCAGCGCTGTTAGTGTGGTGCAAATTTTGTAATAGTCGCTAGAGCGTTGAAAATATGTCAGGTGGATTGACCCCTCTGTATATTCTAATTTAACAGTAATCTGCTTTTCTAGATGGTATCTTATTTACTAGTGATGTTGGTGTGAATGCTAAATTGTTTGCCTATTTTTAACAGGTCCCAGAGTTATACAGTGAAGTGGAACAATGGATGTTAAATTCTAATCATTAAGGTAATAACACTAATGTTGTGGAATTTTGTTGTTTTTAATACTGAAAATTATTTGTTCTAAGCTCTGTTTACAATGAAACATATCAGACTGAAATAAAGTGATAAAATAAATGTAGATATGACAAAGTATTAAATGTAAATATTAAATGCTTTCTCTTTGTTGTATATAGAGCTAGATATTTATCTGAACACTAATTGAGGCTTTAGCCACACAATTTACTTAATTGTCTAAACTATATAGATACTCCTTACTGTTATACTCTACTGCGATGAGCTTTAACGCCATAAAAAAGGCATCTTGAATGAACCTCAAAGATTTTCTTCTGTGTCTATATTCTGTATGAGGGTTGATTCAATGTTGGTAAGATGTTCTGCATCACAGAGGATATCTGTTTAATGAAAATAAAAAGTTGTGAATAAGAACAATAACATATAATATTTTCTTTGATAAAAAAAAAACTCTTGAATATATCCATATTAATAATATTATAAGTGATGTTAAAAAACTGTTGATGAATATTATAAATTGGAAAGTATACCTGTCTGTTACACTTTCACAGCTAAACCGCAGAACCAATTTGACTAAATTTTGGCTTAGTGATAGATTGGACCTTGGAGAAAGACATGATTCACAGACATACAGCATACAGAACCATGGCTGAAGCTTCTGCTAAATAATAATTTGGCTTTTTTCTTCCTTTTGTGTAAGATACAGCCCTATACAGTATACCATTTGCTTCAACAAGTTTCCCTGATTTGACTTCTGTAGTATTTATTATTATAATAAACTCGAAAAGAACAAACAATCAGACAACATTGCAAATGATAATCCTATAATTATCGTATGCAAGTTATTTTGAACTCAAAGACTGTAGTCAGAAGTATTTTTTCAGTTTGCAATAAATATTATGTACCATGTGTATTTATGGAATATACATGTGGGTGTCAGTCATAATATATCTAAATGTGTGCCACATTCCATTTATAAAAGACATTGCAGATATATGAAGATGTTATGTACACTCCCAGATGCTCAAGTTAAAAGTTTTTTTTTAAATTTAGTTTTTAAATCTTATGTGGTAGTTGAACTTAGGGAATGTATAGGCTAAGATTTTTAGCATAAATAATTGCTGAATAATAACTTTTATCCTTATATTTTGCAAAATATAGTGTATTTTTTTTTATAATACTTAACATATTTTCACACACTGACACACAACATCATCTAGTACCAAATCAAGCAGAGCTTGTAGTATATGGGTTAGTACCCATTTGTATTTGTGTATTTATATCAGTTGTCTAGTGACAACTGATATAAATACACAAATACTTTGTTTTAAAATACTTACATATACATAGAATACACCCAAATTCTGATACAAATATTTGCAGATCATACAAACATTTGGTCTGACCTGGGAATCAAACCCAAGACCTCTTGATCAGCAGCCACATACACTAACCACTAGACCAACAAGGCAGTAAAATTTTATTATGGTAATCCATCAGCTGTGCTGGTTATACAATATTTGAGCATAAAGAGAGGTCTTGAGCATAAAACATGTCTGGCATACTGGTCCCTGAAGTTGCAGTTCACACCAGTTTAGGGGGCCAGAGAATTTATGTATCAACTTTTTTTTAAATATTTATACCTATCAAAGTGACTCTACTCTGCCTGATGGAAAGCATGAATAGAATCCAGGAGTAGGGGGTCACTATCCTCATTGTGAGGGTAGGCAATGACCCATATCATGGCGACCTGGTCAGATAATTTACGTCATCGGATATATAAGTATTTGTGTATTTATAATATTCTTTATTATCCCTTTTCATGTGCTTTATATTTTCAGGTATATTATGGCATCTGGGACCTCATCTTTAGAGAGTAATGGCAGTAATGGTATGTATCTGATTGTTTGTTTTCCAATAAGATTAATACATCATTAACAATGAATCATCTCTAATTAGAAAGATGGTTTTAGCTTACAATAATACCGCTTTAGTTGGTTTCAACTTTTCTTTCTAAGCAGAATGCTATTGTTTTGTGTAATTATCTCTCTTAGACATCTTTTACATACAAAAATCCTTACTAATATTATAAATGCGAAAGTAATTCTGTCTGTCTGTCTATTACGCTTTCACGCCTAAACCACTAAACCGATTATGATGAAATTTGGCATAAAGATGGAACCGAACTTGGGAAAGGACATAGGTAGAAGTAGTTGAAATAGGGGACGAAAGTTTGTATGGAAGTTCTTTATTGTCAAACATAAAATCATGTAAGATTGTTCAATCTACTCCTTACCACGTCGAGCGATAAAACCGAAATCCACGCGGGCAAATAATAATATAATATTTCGGATATCAAACACACAATGCCATCTAGTTTCAATTAAGCAAAACTTGTACAGCCCCCAAGTTGTAGCCAAGTTGCAAATGTTTTTCGTTTTTCTATTCTCTCTTGTTGCATGGGCTAATGTCACTCAGTCAAGTGATCCGCACTTAAATTACTCTTGACCGAATGAGTCAGTTAAAGGCTTACCTTTAACTGACTCACTCTTGCCTTAGATAGAGAGGGTATGGTGACTGAAAGAGCACATTTTTAACTTTAATTATTTATCCAGGTCTCCATGGGTTTTAATTAATTACCGTTAGCTGATACATTTGTCTCTAATAATGTAAAAAAACATGTCAATTAAATTTCAGAATCAATATCCCACAATTACGTGAGCCAAGAGCGCCACACCACCACCCAGCTGCCGACCATCCCCATCCCCATAGAATATGAAGTACTAAGTTCGAACTACGAGAAGCAGAACTATACGGTGAAACCGCACGGCGCGCACGTAATGAGCGGGCCCTATGAGCCGCCTCTACAGTATGACGTCATCAACAAACAGACCAATGAGAGCTTGAAACAGCAATGCGAGAAGACGTTGCACGAATTGAACCAATTGAGGCGACAGCACACTGAGAAGTCGCGGAGGTGTGAACATGTTATGAAGGTTTGTGCTTGAATTGATTAGTTTAGTCGATGTTTTTATAAACAATTATTTATTGTTTTTTGTAGTTACTATAGTAGTATTTTTTTTGGTTGAAAACTGGACAGGTTCAGTTGCAGTTATAATTCTCTGCCCGATTGAATTCGAAACGACGTTATTCGATAGAGAACTAAATTACTAGAGTGAATATATGCTAGAGTAGGGTCCCTGATTGGGTAAACGTAGTGTATGATATCTCCAATGTCTGAAATGGTTGAAAAATAAACCTAAATAGTTCGACTTTCGCTATAAACAACTGATAAACTTCGCATTCTATATAAAACTCGAAATACCCACCATAGATTAAAATCAGTAAATAACTATTTTAAAAGTGATGCTAAAAAAACTTAGAAAGTCAGATACTTTCTATTGCCTGCGCTAGCGCCTATGGAGGTCGGAAAACATTCTGTGCTCTCCTTGGGATGTGCCTCTTTGGGACCAGAGAGTACCCTTTCCATTCTCTTTTAACTGTTCTTTTTCAAACACTCTTTGTACCACTACTATTTCCATCTTTGTTGCTACATTACTAGTGGTTATGTCTGTCTCGAAACGCACGCTATCTCATTATCATTAGGATACTGGGAACCAGGTGTACCCTAGAAATGATGACCTCCTCCTGAGTGGGGAACTACCCTGAATATTCACGCATTCCATTCAAGTAATTCATTTGTCAACTGTTATTTAAAATGCCTTACGTAGTACACAAACGTCTGATCTATAAAGTTTGAATTGCTTCAGGAGTTGGAGTACTTTCGAGGTCAGCATAGAGCAGCTATGAACCAGCTGGAAGTCTCTGCACAGGAGGCTAGCAGCCTCCGCGGCAAGTACGGCGACCTGCTTAACGATAATCAGCGGTGAGTGAAACAACTCTCTTATCCTTACTAATAAGTAAGGCTGTCTGACTGACTGACTGGACTTTCACGGCAAAAACCACTGAACCGACTTAAATGAAATTTTAGACAGATAGCTAGAGCCTGACCCCCATCGCAAACTGGGCGACTTGGCGTCTTTGTTTCATCGGGCGTCTCTGACGCTTAGTGTGCGGAGCTTAGAGCAAATTATATGAAATTTGTCGGCCGCAGCCTGTCGTCGCGTCAAGTCGTCGAGCTATCGCTGTCGGGTGTCGCCTAGTGTGCGCGTAGTGTGAGAAAGTACATAGGCTACATTTTACCGAGAAAATCGACAAACACGCGACAGATGAGAAATAGAGAAAAGAATTAGATGAGAAAAATCATTGTCACTGAGTTAAACCTTATATAAACAACTAATTAGTTGCTATGAAGAAAAAAAAAACGGAGAATCCTTTTATAACATTATTGATTGTACTTGCTATTGACAAGTATTTTATTGTTATAATAAAAACTATTTGCAGTTTGGAACGCGAAGTACAGCACTTACAACAGAGTAGCAACCCTGAGACAAGTTCGGATGCTCTCGTACAACACACACTTAGGAAATACGAAGCCCTCAAGGAGGAACTGGAATGTTTTCAGAAAAGGTAACCTAACTTTTTTTAAATGAACGAATATATTGTCAGCCTATCTCTGCTAAGGGGCCATTCAGCTAGGCTTTATCCACTAGGGTACAATGTGAACACAAAATCAAAATAAATACCAAGATTTTTATGCAGGGGATCCAAGTGGATGTTGTGTTTATAAAAACTTCCAAAAGAATTCCCTAGTGGATCAAAATGGAATCCAAAAAGATCTCCCAAGAGATCAGTGTGGACGAAAATTCCAAATGGATCCCCCAGAGAATTTTAGGGGATCCTAGTTGAAAAAAGCCTTTATTTATTACATAAGGCTATTTAAAGGGAGAGGAAGTTGACTATGTCAATTTTTGGTACAAGGAAGTGGGAGGGAGTCTTGATAATTCTTTCGTAAGAACACAAAAATACGCAGAGTAGTGATTTAAAGAAAGTTTCCAATTATACTGAATAGAATCATTTTAATCAATTGGATATTAAATGATTCTATTCAGTATAATTTCAAACTTTTCTAGAAATAGTTTACTTCTAAAAATAAATATCAAAGCCAGCTAAAAGTACATGTATTTTATCTTTTAGGGTCCGCATATTCATATTTATCTGATTTAAGGAAGGGGCTCAAAAACTAGTACAAATCGTTTTACATATTAATGCATGACCCCTTAGTTTAATGTAATATATTTTGTAAGATTTCGTCAGGATTGTCAGCAATTTTTCAAAGTAAAAAATACCCCCCTTTTTTGTCTATGCAGCAATAATTTAAAAGTTTTTTTTAATGTGTTTACATCAATTGCAGATACGATGATCTGATAGAGAACCACAATACAACACTAGAAAAGCTAAGAAATATGCAAGAAGAGAACAATAGACTAAAAACTCAATGTCATGACTTAACCCAAGAGAGAAATGCTGTGGTAAGTTTGGTCTTAATTCTAAAATTTAATCTGGTTCTTAATGTGTGTAAAATCCCCCATCACACAGGATATATTCTTATTGCAGTTGTATTTTTATAAAGGAATTTTCAAATTCTAGTAATCATTGGCTTGACTTGACTATCTTATTTGTGATTCTAATTAAATCTCATATTTGCATACCATTAGGAACTTTTGAAACACGATAGTCAGTATCAGAATACCTTACCTGCAACTTGAATAGTAAAAATTGCATCAAATGAATAATGAATACAACTCTTGACTTTCATTGAGTATAACAACAGACCTACGAGCATTCATGATTGAATGCATTATTGAATGATGGGAGAACGATGCACAACATCTCAGTAGGTCATAGACCATGAGGATGGTTCTATCAGCCAGAGTGTCTACACTTTGGTATAGATTGAGGATGGTGGTAGAGTGTTTAGTGTGAGGTGTGCCGACAGATCCGCGAGCGCAACGGTCTGAAGGCGCAGGTGGCGGGCGTGGTGCGGCAGTGGGAGGGCGGCGCCCGGGACCGCGCCGACATCAAGCGGCTCACCGACGAGCGGAACGCGGCCATGGCCGAGTACACGCTCATCATGAGCGAGAGGTGACACACCAATATCATCTTTGCACCACATTTGTTTAGTATCAAAGGTTTCCAATTGAAAAAAAACTTGTATATATAATCCTTTTAGAAGTTTCAAACTCTAGACATTTAAAAATATATTTAAAATTTTAGTGTTTTTTTTAAATATTAATCAAAACATCGCCATTTCTTTTATAAAAGTCACTATCGTACTATATAATATGATCACAATAGCTATTAATAGCTCCGTAATTAAATTATCATGCTATTCAAATAGTTATGCCATGTTTTGCATTTACATAGGTCTGTTACAAATATAGTATGTGAAAAAATATATATTTAATTTATTCATATCTATTACTTTTAGTGTTAAAATTAATAATACATAATACTGACAAAATATGTTACTCTGCAGAGACACAGTACACAAAGAAATGGAGAAGCTGTCCGATGATCTACAGGCGGCTTTGAAACGTGTCGCCGCGTTAGAGTCAGCGCTACAAGCTTCAAGGGAGGAACAGAGGGCCACTGCACTACAGGTGTGTTTTATGTCATATTTGTTGAAACCCTGTGTTGAATATATGCTTATTTATAGTATATCAAATGTTTTAATAATATTTATGAAATATATTCCATATCCAATATGGCATTCCGCTAGGTGGCGCTGTTCACTATAGCTCCAACAAATAGTGATCCATATAAATAAATCAATTTAAAATAGTTACAGTGCCTACAGCATATAAAGTTAACCGTAAAACCGCTTCCGTAAATTAGTGAAAGATGTGACATAGTTATCAGATCTCTAAACACTAGGAAACACCACGTAAATTAGTGACACTAAATTGTTAAGAAGTACATTAAAATAAACCTAAATAAAGCAACAAAGTGTAGTATTCTAGTTATAAGTGATAAAATCAGTGATAATTTTACATCAGAGCGATATAAACTGGTGAGCACTATAGTCATAACTTTAAATTTTGATTTATATCTGTGTGAAACTGTGAACTAAGTGTTTGGAATGTGAAAAAAATTCCTAAGCGGTGACTCATAAAAACGGTTATTGCACTTTAAAAATCACTAATCTTACAAACTGATTCCTAAATTAGCTAAACATTTCTAACGTTTACGTAGCTTACCTGTGAAACAGAGCGACCGCCAAAACTAACGGAAGGTCGCCGGTTCGAATCGCGTATATAATAATTGTCACTTTTTGTGCTATTATTTATAAACATTGTCCTAAATAAAATCCAAAAAGTAAGAAATACAGGCTACGAAAACGGCGACCTCTAACGTTGGTCATGTGAATCACAATTACTTTCACGAAGCCAAATTAATTCCTGTATCTATAAAAGTTGATTCAAGCAATAGAGGACGCTACGAGTAACAGACCTCTGTCTGTGAAATCACAAAGGCGAGGGTTTGTGGGTGTGCGTTTGTTATTCCATCACGCGGAAACTGCTGAACGGATTTCGGTGAGGCTTTGCAGTGGTGTGGCCTGTTCATCGGAGTTACGCATAGACTGCTATTTGCCGCGACAGCCAACTTATACGCGGGCGGAGCTAAGGGCAACAACTATTACACAAACAAATAAATCAGCGTTAACTAGCTGTATTTTAAAACAGTAACATCTTAGAGTGCCTATTTTATTTAATAAAGTAAATCAAAATATGCCGCTTAAGCGCACACCTCCCACCCCCGTTGCCCCATCGACGTCTGCGGGGGTCTCTGCGTGCACTCGAGGTGCCCCTACACCGAAGGATTCGAAGATGCCGCAGTGTGGGTCTGACCCCGATGTACAATCATTCGCTGTAAATGTTACTGAGCGTAAAAAAAGGAAATATGACGAAGAATACACTGATGTTACAGCCCTTATTAAGGAAATGTTTAGGTCCTTTTCTAAGGAGCAAGACATACGCTTTCAGGAACTCAAGGCGAGTATGGATGTTATGTCCAATAAATATGATGAATTCCTGTCCAAAATTAGTTCTCTTGAAAAGGAAAGAAAAGCTGATAGAATACTTATTAAGGAGCTGGAGGAAAAACTAGAAGCTATTGAACGGAAGTCCCGAGGAACTGGTATAGAGATTCGAAATATTCCAAAACAAGACAATGAAAGCAAAGATACCCTTTGTAGCGAAATTAAAAAATTAGGAAACTCAATAAACCTTCACATCGACAACAGGAACATCAAGGATATCTACCGTTTGAGATCTAAGGATGCCTCAAACCCGGTAGTCGTGGATTTTACTTCTGTACTTCTCAAAGACCAGGTACTTAAGGCCGTTAAAAGCTTCAATAAAAATAAGGCCAAGAAAGAAAAGTTGAATGCAACCCACTTGGAGTCCACATATCAACCAAAACCACTGTTTGTTACGGAAACACTAACTCAAAGAACACAGAGGCTGTTTTATATGGCTAGGCAATTTAAGAGTAGTCATGGTTATAATTTCTGTTGGACGGCAAATGGGATTGTTTACATTAAGAAAGATGAAAACTCGCCTCCCATTCGCATTAATTACGAAAGCGATATAATTAAATTAAGAAATATCCTGTGACTGTTCTGCGCCCTTTGCTGTGAAATTATGTATTTATATATTCAGCTGTTTCTTCATTCTTTGCATGTCTCTGCTGTTTATATTAATTTAAAATATTGTGGCACACTATACATTCACACATATCACACATCCAACACATTACACTCAGAAAATTACAATTCAATAGTAACCGACTACACATATGTTTTATTTCTGTTACACAATTTCTCACAAACATATAAAACAATTCTTACACATTACATAATTTATATGACGGTTATAACGAACCTAGCAGTCCTATATTTATCTTTTACACCGACCAATACAGTTGAAGAAACCGGTTACTGCATCCACATTCGGTGACATGGTTTGGTTAACCGAGAGCATAGACCATGAAAGTATATCGCACTCACAAACTGTAGATATCGAAGAATGTCATCAAATAATACCTAAAACGTCTGAGCAACTTTTATTCATCACACAGAACATACGCAGCGTTACCTGTAACATGCCGGGCTTTGAGGTCTTACTGGCGAGGTTGAAGCTGCAATGTGACTTAATTATTTTAACAGAATGCTGGCTCACCAACACTACAGTTATCCCCAATCTGCCTGGATATTGCCACGAGGGCACTATAATGAACATTAAACAAAATGATGGCGTAATTATTTACCATAAGGAAAATCTTAAAATAACCATAACAGAACCAAAAGTGAAGGAGTGCAATTGTCTAGTTGCTGTAATTGAAAATCAAATCGCAATAGTCACGATATATCGCTCTCCATCCTATAGAATCATTGACGATTTTCTATCATCTTTAAATACTGTTCTAGAATCCCTATCGCACTACAAACATGTCTATGTTGTAGGGGACATAAACATTGACATTAGTCCTGGTAAAATTAACTTGGACGGAGAGCGTTACTTAACCCTCACTGCTACGCATGGCCTCTTACCCACACACCACTTGGTGACCCGATGCGCAAGCGACTCATGTCTGGATCACATTCTAGCAAAAACAAAACATCCTACCACTACAGGCGTGATTCAAACAACCCTGACAGATCATTATCCAGTCGTACTAAGTGTCATTCTTAAAAAATCGCGCACATTTGCAATAACATCTGTAACTAAACTTAATGAATACGATTTAAGTCAGGATCTTGCCAGTATTGACTTTGGACTCGTTTACAGTCAAAGTGATCCAAATACTTCATTGGAATATTTTATTAATTGTCTTAAAACTGCAATTGAAAATAACACTAAACAGGTATCACTCTCTAAACGCCATAAAATTATCAAACCCTGGATCACGCCTGGCTTGTTACGATGCATCAGAAACAGAGACAAGCTACACAAAAAATCTAAACTTGCACCGGGCAATGAGGTTATAAAACTGACTTACATTCGCTACAGAAATTTCTGCAATACGATACTAAAAAAAGTGAAACGAACCTATGAAAAAAACCTACTACAAAATGCAAAACAAGACAATAAGAAGCTATGGAGAGCAATAAAGGACATCACGAACACATCAAAAAAACATACAGACTCTAGAGACTTGCTTGAGATATCCACATCGCCTGAGGAATCGCTAAACATAGTCAATTATTATTTTGTTAATGTAGGAGGCTCGCTAGCAAAAAAAATCTATCAAAAAAACTTGCACACGTCAAATTCAATTAGCGAAAACTATCAAATGAATAAAAGCGTATGTAGTTCGTTTGTCCTACTTGACACGACTGAATCAGAAGTAGAAAGCCTAATTCTGGATTTAAGAACGGATTGTGCTAGCGGTTGGGACTGCATTAATAACAAGATTCTCAAATCGTTTAAAAATCTTTTTGTATCTCCACTCACTAAAATATTTAATGACTGCCTTCAGATGGGCATTTTCCCCGACTCCCTGAAGAAGGCTGTAGTGTGCCCAATCCTTAAAGCGGGTGACAGAAGTCGTGTTCAGAACTATCGCCCAATATCTATCCTACCATCTCTTTCAAAAATACTTGAACGCATTATAAACGTGAGGCTTATCAACTACCTGGAAGACAATGGTTTGCTTTCAGATAACCAATACGGTTTTCGTACAAATCGGTCAACTGATCTAGCCGTCAATAAACTCACCGATTATATAACATCAAACCTGGATAACGGTAAAAAGTGCCTCACTATTTTTCTAGACTTAGCCAAAGCCTTTGACACTATTTCTGTTTCCATGCTGCTGGACAAACTGGAGAGATTGGGTGTGAGGGGGATGCAATTGAGACTGTTTGAGAGTTACCTGGTTGGACGACTACAGTATGTTGGAGTGGGAAAGCATAGAAGTGGTGAACTTGAGGTGCTACACGGGGTCCCGCAAGGAAGCATACTCGGCCCTACGCTATTCCTAGTGTATATAAATGAACTCACAAGCTTAAGACTCTCCAAGGGCGAAATCATTTCTTTTGCAGATGATACTGCACTCTCTTTTGCCGCCAACACATGGGATGAGGTCTTTATTGCTGCACAGACAGGTTTTGATGCTGTTGGGAACTGGCTAAATAGAAACATCCTTACTCTTAACGTGGATAAGACGAAATATGTCTGTTTTAGCATAAATAGTGTCACGAAAGGTTTCGATTTTCATAAAATTTTTTCACATCAATGTCAATCCCCCTGCAACTGCTCATGTCCTACAGTAGAGCGTGTAGATTCCATTAAATATTTGGGCATCACTATTGACAGAAATCTGAACTTTAAAGAGCATGTAAGGGTATTATGTGGTAGGATAAGAAAGCTGATTCACATCTTTAAAACTCTCAGGCATGTTGCTGATCCTGAGTTGCTCAGACAGGTATACTATTCACTCTGTCAGTCGCTCTTGATGTATTGCATATCTACCTGGGGTGGCGCTCCAAAAACAATTCTCAAACCGATTGAAATCGCCCAGCGTGCAATATTGAAAGTTTGTACCTTCAAGCCCATATTCTTCCCTACTACTATACTATATCGGACTGTGGAGGTTCTGACTGTTCGTCAGCTGTTTGTAATAAGTGTGTGTCTTCTTCAACATAAAAAACTGACATTTGACCCACAACTTCTGGAAAAACGAAGAAACGATATTGTTTGTCCCCGAATGGTAATTTGTAAAACCAAATTTGCTCAACGATTTACCAATTTCATTGCCCCTTTTGTATACAATAGAATAAATAGAGCTATAAATATATATCCCTTGACAAGAGTGCAACTGAAAGAAAAGGTACGTAAATACTTATTAAAGTTAAATTATGAAGAAACGGAATTACTTCTACACATAATGGAGTAAGTAAAAGTGACAAACAGAAATGACCGACACACATACACACACACACACACACACACACACACACACACGCACACACACACACACACACACACACACACACACACACACAACCACACACACACACACACAACCACACACACACACACAATTTTGCATGAAGACCATTCCATTTTCTAATTTTGTTTTTACTGTTATAGAGTACTGTTTTTAATGTTATAGAGAAATATTTTATAATTATAATTAAATAATTCTATTAAATTATTATGTTGAATTGTATCCGAGAGGATTGGATCTGATAGCCGAAATACAGGCATTGCCTAGTTCGGCTACAGATGTTCACTTTGAAACTCTGTATTTTATATTTGTGAAAATAAACTATTATTATTATTATTATTATTATATTGCTCCAGGCGGAGAGTCTTCGTCGCGAAATAGAGTCTGCTCTAGTGGACCGAGACCGCGCCATCAAAGAATGTACTGATCTCAAAACACCACAAAATACTTCCACTTTAGGAAAATCCCGGTAAGATTTGTTCAACCTTCGTGACACTTTTCTAATGTGCGATGCAAGATATGTCACGATCACGAAGTAGTTTTTAGTGTTTTCGTAAAACCGGGTACTCATTAGCGAACTGTAACTGTAACCGGACAGTTACAGTAACGTGGTTCTAGTGTGTACGCGTGTTGTAGTCTTCGTGTCCATCGAACTGAATATGTCCATCGAACGCCCTAACCCACCGTACTCATTCAGTCGACTGTAACTGTTACCGAATAGATACAGTGTGTGTACGCGATGTCCACATTACTGTGAACGTAACGACAAGCCGGCTCTGACACAGTGTTCTTTTGGAGCTTGGCGATGTTGGACGATATATCTTTCGCGTGTGCAGTATATATACTTATAGACGCTTTACTCGATAATTATAAAAGGCCACGAAAATGGTGGTCTCTTCGAATGTACAGGGAAAGAATGAATCTACTTTTTCTTTGTTTTGTCTAGTAATCTTTGTCTTTCGGAATTCATAGAACACTGTTTTCTTTGTAGGCGTCTATCAGCAAAAGACATTTATCCTCTGTCCACTCACTCATCTCGAGAAGAATACTTATACATAGGTTCGTGGTGTGCAACGACCTTCTTTGGACGTCCACGAACGCACCGCGAGCTTCCTTTGGTTCGCGCCAAAAACAGACATCCATCTACTCGGTGCGAGCCGCTCGCGCACAGCTCGCGGCAGGCGCGCGTGCCACGTACACACTGTGATTTGTTGTTACAGTAACGTCCAACGGTTACTTTACATAATGAATACCTGTTTATCGTCGGCTCGCTGCGAACTGCAACTCGAACCGCTCGCGGCAAGTTCGCGAACCACGTACACACTATAATTTTTGGTTACTTATCATGCAACAGTTACGGTTACAGTTCGCTAATGAGTACCCGGCTTAAGATGGCGCTAGGTGTTGTCGTGAATAAATATTATTTATGGACTTAACACGTTTATAATACATTTCAAATAAGAATAGGTTTGGAAATCCGCCATCTTACCCTGCAATTGTCAACCACTTCAGATATTTTAGGATGGTGTGCAAAAAAAAATCTTACAATTAAAAAACTGTTTAAAAAAATTCAATGCCACTGAGAATCAGGGTTAAAAAAATATAAATGCTAACATAGTCTTAGCCGCGCTTTTGAGAAAAAATGGAATTTATATTTTTTTATTTTATTTGGTGTTTATACCAATGCTACATTTCCAGTGAAGTTAGTCACAAATCTAGCCCTATTCTTATTTGAAACGCATTGTAGTGATATTGTTTTGGATAAAATATTTTACAAAAAAAATATTTAATTAGTGAGTAGCCGAGGATCGAACTAAGGGGCGTGCAATTGGGGAGGACTTTGTCCAGCATTGGACTGCGATAGGCTGATGATGATAATGAAATTTTTTATTTTTTTTTAAGTACTTTTAAAATGTTATTATTTATTATTTTGAATTTAGTCTCGATTAAATTATGTTATATTTAGTCAGTAGTTTATAAACTAGAATGGATTGTCAGCAACTATTTATATTGAATTTTAATGATATGTTCCACAGACAGGACAACTCAGCGTACCACCACTTGGGGCTAGCAAGTGGCGTGGGCAATGACGGATTCCTCAACGGTCAACATTCCAATGATCCATCATTGGATAAGTTGCAAGGTAAGAAGTTCTTTTTATGTGGCGACTTCCACATACAGCGCTATGAAAATATACAACAGCGCCATCTACCGAAGAAACATCGAACCACGAAGAAAACACGGAATGAACTGCTAACTTACGCTTTCCAAAACCTATAAATCACACAGTGTTATCCCTCCTGAGATTTGAACCCACGATACTTGGCAGTGTGGTAACCGCTCAAACCACTAGGCCAACCGTGCAGTCAGTTTAGAATAGTAAGAAAGAAAAAAAAGAAATTTTGGCTACCAAAGCTATTTTGCTTAGTGACCAGATAGATGTTCGGCTCGGGTTTCCTCTAAGGAGATACATAACGATGTCATAAATGTAATCAGAAAAACATTAATGTGACGTTAAACCCCAAGCATGTGTCGCAGGTCTAGTGGGGCTGGTGGTGGACGCCGTGGACAAAGAGCGCGTGGACAACCTGGAGCAAGCCAACCAGGAGCTGGAGCGCCTCAGGAAACAAATCGACCGGCTGCAGGCTGAACTGGCTGATGCGCAGCGGGAAGCTGAGGTACCATACAATAATCATTCATAAATACCAACAATCAGTCATGCTCATTTCATTAATTCGAATTACACAATTAGAAATGGTTCTTCTATCCGTGCTCTGACGAATTTAAAACACAGAATCACCAACCCTATTTATTTCGTTGGTGTCATAAGAGGGTAGCAAACTACGCTCCTGTATATAACGCCTTTGCAAAGAGAAGGAAAACTTTTTTTTAAATTTATATTTAAACTCACCAAAGTGACTGACTGCCTGATGGAAAGCATGAGTAGAATCCAGAAGTAGTGATATCCTCATTATGAGTGCATACCTGTGACCATACATGTGACCCACACCATGGCGGTTTAGTGAGATGTTTTGGCCTCCGATCTCACAATCACCAACGATTTTCTTCTGTGTGAGGGTAGTACTAGCAGGGTCGAGCCGAACCGTTCGTCCTGAAATCAGCGTGGCTCTATTACTACCCAGCCCGTGTGCACACAGGGCAAACAAACAAAAATTTGAGGGTACTTATTAAAATATGTGTTCCAGGTATCGAAACGTCGAAGAGATTGGGCTTTCTCAGAAAGAGATAAGCTGTTGCAAGAGCGAGAGAGTGTTAAAGCTCTTTGTAATCGACTGAGAAAAGTAAGTTTCATTAACTTTCAATAACCGATAATTATTCATCAATATCCATTTTGATGCACTATGAAGGGGACCTTCATAGTGCATTATATCTGAGCGAATCCCCCTCAGATATAATGCACTTATGGCGTAAGTTCGCTTCTTCCAATCGTCGAAAAATCGAATCGAATTAAAAATCGAAGAACACAAGTAAACGTGACTAACCTTTTTAGTTGTCAACCACAAACTACTATTAACCAAATAAGCTGATAATGCCAACACATGTGTACCATCATAACAAAAAAAAAACGATAATCGAATGTACACAGACAGCGATAATTTAAAATTCACCTTTTCTTTTCTTTTAACAGACCGCATTTTTGCCATACTATGGGCTCTGCCTAGTTTAGCATTAAACAAACCATCTGATGTGATCCCATGTGTGTGTGAAATATAAGCGTCGATAAGCAGATATATGTGTCGTCTTTTGTAGGAACGAGATCAAATGGTAGGTGAGCTGGCAGACGCTCGACGTCACGGGAATAAGAAATCTTCTGACGGCAAAGAACTGAAGCGTGTAATGGCTGATGATGATGAGAGGAAAGACTGCCGGAGACATATGCACTCCCGAGACTCTGCTGTAGACACTGACATGCAGGTACGATAATTATATTACGTATTTGAAGGATAAGACGAAAGATGTTTTTTTTAAAAGACGTGCCCCGCACTGCCTCGTTGGTCTAGTGGTTAGCGTATGCGAATCGAGAGGTCTCGGGTTCAAATCCGTTTCAGGCCAAAAATTTTTTTTGGGTTTTTCTTAGGAAACTCTTAATAGCAGCACGCCCGTGCCTCGGAGAGAGCACGTAAAGCCGTCGGTCCCGGTTGCCAGAAACATCTATGGCAATCGTTATTGGGAAGTCATTGCCCTCAAATTTACTGACAACTAGTTCAACATTCGAATTTTAGTTATCCCTTAGGGTTGCAGAGGTCCGAAGCCAGTCGTTCCATGGAAAAAATGATATTCAGGTAAAACCGGTTGAACTAGTAGCCGACCCCAAATAGTATTGGGAATAAGGCTAGGAAGATGAAGATGATGTGTCCCGCACTAGTAATATACATGTGTCGTGAGGGACATTACAAACACACACTAAACGTTTAGACTGAGAACAACAATTTGTGGATATAGGACGTTGATCTCTGTGGCGACCGCTTAAACGGCTAGGCAAATGGAAATGATGCGTCATTTTTAGGCAGAAAAGTTTTCCAAGAAAGAGAAGTTACTTATAACCTTCTCTATTTAGTAGGTGAAAAAAAGATAACCGTATGTGTCTCAACTTTTCTGTGTACGTACTGGGCGAGAAATGTAGTCCTTTTGAAATGATTTCCTTAGTTTATATATATGTAATCTTTCTTTAGATTCAGTTACAAAAGTAAATATTATCAATTTACAGACAAAAATTACTGGATCCCGACACAGGGAATCCTACTGTGGGGACCCGAGATATTTTAATAGTTAATTGTACTGATAAAACATGTGAATATGTTTTGTGAAAAACCTTTATATGTTATTACTTATTTATAGCCCGTAAGTTTGTTAACATGTAATGTTTTCTTCCAGGATTTCGAATGGGAGATCATAGACGTGGAACTTCCAGGTCTGACCAAGGATGGAGATCTAGGATTTGAGTTGTCAGGAGGACGCGAGGAGCCGCACTACCCGAACGATTGCAGTTTGTATGTCACTTCTGTGAAGAAGGGATCCGTCGCTGATGGTAAAATTAAGTAAGTTTGTTATTTTTGTGTTTTAGTGGTAAGGGGATAAATGGGTGTCGTTTAAGAAGAAGAAATATTTATTTATTCTTTGCATATATATTTATTTAATTTTTGTCTTTTTTTTTAAAATGTTTATTATAATTGGATGATATACTGTGACTGTCGACTGTCCGTGTGGTGATGGATTAAGAATACAGAGTGTCACCATTCCTATTCATCCCGCGGGTGTCGTAAAAGGCGATTAAGGGATAAACTATGCAAGACAACATCGATACAAAGAGAAGGAAAACTTGAAACCAATCCTATACCAACCCGTCCGGCCAGCGTGGTATAGTAGGCCAAAACCTCCTTTCTAAGGAGAGCCCTATGTCCAGCAGTGGATTGTTAAAAGCTTTTGATGATGATGATGATGATGAGTGATGGAAAGTTGGAATATTGTTGATATAATGTATATGTGTATACTATATTATATAAAATTTGTGAGGTTTGAAAGGGTATTTTTTGGAACAGTAAAATTCAAAATCCTTTATCAATAGAAGGTCATACTGGTTGAGTTGATTTGAGTTTACATCCTGGGATTTAGAGTCAATTTATCCATATCATAATATTATTAAATTTGAACGTATCTCTGTTTGTTTATTGCTCTTTTACGGTTAAACCGCTGCACTGATTTGGGCTACTTTTGACTGCGATAATCGATATAAACGCGAGCGGAGTTGCTGGCAATAATAGAACATATATAAAATGCAATCGTCAATTTTGTTAGCTAATAATTTTACTAATATATTATGAAGTTACAAAGTTTTTCTAATGTGTGATGTGTGGTATGTTGCAGGGTGCTGGACCGCGTGATGGAGGCGTGCGGCGTGTGCGTGTGGGCCAACGGTCCCTCGGCCGCGGCCGGCCTGCGCCAGGCCCTGGCCCGCGGCCCGGCCTCGCTGCGCGTGCAGAGGCCCCGCGCCCTGAGGCACCGCCTGCTGCTGTCCGACGCCAGGGGACTCGCGCTCGCACACGGTACCTATCCCAACCTCACAATGTTCTTAACGCGAATGGACTATACTGCCGTGCTAAGCGCTAAAGCGGTATCTCAATCTTCATACCATCGGATAGCTTAAATACGCATCTAATGAACTAAGACTTATCAAAGTATAGAAAAATTTGTAAGTAGCTTTTTCTACCCCATTTTTACATTACATAATTTATACTCGCTCAGACCCAAGAGGCCTTAGGTGATTGAAGAAAGAAAGAAAGAAATTCAAGGTCACGTTAAGCAGTCGGTCCCGGTTGTTATCATAAGATAGCAGTCGTGAAGTTTAGTTGGCTTAAAAACATCCAATGGCAAGATTACGTAGCCACAACGTGTCTTGCCAGTCCCCAACCCTCACTCGCCCAGCGTGGGGACGTATGGCCTTAACCCTCTCTTGAGCGGAGACCCGGGCCCAGCAGTGGAACGTTATGTGTTGTTGATACTATTTAACTTTTATCTCTTCACAGGTATTTTAATAAGCAAAATAGCGTCTGGTAGTGCTGCTGCTAAGGAGAGTCTGTATGTTGGCGACAGAGTTGTTAGTGTGAGTATTACTTTTAAGTTAAAATAATACTAGCTGCGCCCCGCGGTGTTACCCGCGTATTTTCGGGATAAAAAGTAGCCTACAGATGTGAATATCCAGAACTCATTTTTGAATTAGCCATTTGGGAACACCCTCTGAGACTATGCCGAAATTCATCTAAGAAAAACCCTAAGAGCCATTTCTTATCTAACCGAGTTGTGACAGCCTGGAACAGGCTTCCATTCTCCAAGCTATTTGAAACACACGCATCAGCTCTTTAGCTGCTAGTATACTAAATAATAATTAATTTACAAACTATCATTATGGTTGCTGTGCAAGTGTGTTATGCATAGCAACCTGTGAAGTTTTGACAGGAGATAAACAGTGATACATTTTGACATTTACGATTTATGTATTTTTATAATCACCTAGCTTTCGCTCGTTTATCGCGATTATTGCAGTAAAAAGTAGCCTATGTGTTATTCTGATATATAAGCTATATTACTGTAAAGGTTTATCCAAATCCGTTCAGTAGTTTTTGCATGAAAGAGCAACAAACATACATACATACATACAAACTTTCGCGTTTATAATATTAGTAGGATTTGTGAACTTCATTGTTATTTTCGAATAAAAATATCTTTTTGTATAATTATTATTGTATCTACTAGTTTTTGTGCAAGAAATAGATGTATTTTGAAAATCGGTTTATATTATGCTAAGATATTATTGCAGACATATGCATCAATTTTGCATACGAATTGATTAAAAAGTCGGAATACAACAATTACAAAAAAAAATGTTTTCTTTTTTGAGATTTTTTAGGGTTAAACTCCCAAATAGTAAAATGGGACCCTATTACTAAGACTTCGCTGTCCCTCCATCTGTCCGTTTGCCATTCTCATGACTCATGATTGTCATGATATACAGTTGAAATTTTAGCAGATGATGTATTTTTTGTTGTCACTACAACAAAAAAAAAACTAAAAAGCAATTTAATGAATATTTTGAGGGGGATTCCTTAAAACGAACATGATTTTTTTGCGTTTTTTGTTCGATTTTGCTATCAGCAACAAATAGAATAATATTATGGTATGGTTTTCCTTTTTTTACATTTAAGCCTACCAAAGTGACTCTGCCTGATCAAAAGCATTAGTAGAATCCAAGAGTAGGGGTCACCATGCTCATTGTGACGGTAGGCAATGAAGCATGGTGACCCATACCATGGCGGTCTGTTCAGATGTTTCTTCATCATTCTCTTTTTTCTTATTGTTGTAATGGAATAGGCGTTTGTCTTCCATCTCACCTGATGGAAAGTGTAGATGAAGACGAAAATGGTACACGCCCATCCAAAAGAACTCTTAAAGGCTTCAGAGTTCAACTTGTCTCTAATGTTTTTATACGATGTTGCAGATAAACAACGTCTCACTCGAAGGTATGAAAAGCGTGTCGGAAGCGATGGCGCTGCTCAACGAGTGTCAGTACGAATCTGTGGCGTTGACTCTGCTTAGACCCTTGTACACGTGCTGCAACAACACTAGGGAAAGGTATGTGGCTCTTTGAACATGCAGGGAAGTATTGTTAACTAGCTGAATTCCTCGGTGTTGCCCGTTGTTACTGATGTATATAAAGCGTGTCGGAAGCGATGGCGCTGCTCAACGAGTGTCAGTACGAATCTGTGGCGTTGACTCTGCTTAGACCCTTGTACACGTGCTGCAACAACACTAGGGAAAGGTATGTGGCTCTTTGAACATGCAGGCAAGTATTGTTAACTAGCTGAATTCCTCGGTGCTGCCCGTTGTTACTGATGTATATAAAGCGTGTCGGAAGCGATGGCGCTGCTCAACGAGTGTCAGTACGAATCTGTGGCGTTGACTCTGCTTAGACCCTTGTACACGTGCTGCAACAACACTAGGGAAAGGTATGTGGCTCTTTGAACATGCAGGCAAGTATTGTTAACTAGCTGAATTCCTCGGTGTTGCCCGTTGTTACTGATGTATATAAAGCGTGTCGGAAGCGATGGCGCTGCTCAACGAGTGTCAGTACGAATCTGTGGCGTTGACTCTGCTTAGACCCTTGTACACGTGCTGCAACAACACTAGGGAAAGGTATGTGGCTCTTTGAACATGCAGGCAAGTATTGTTAACTAGCTGAATTCCTCGGTGCTGCCCGTTGTTACTGATGTATATAAAGCGTGTCGGAAGCGATGGCGCTGCTCAACGAGTGTCAGTACGAATCTGTGGCGTTGACTCTGCTTAGACCCTTGTACACGTGCTGCAACAACACTAGGGAAAGGTATGTGGCTCTTTGAACATGCAGGGAAGTATTGTTAACTAGCTGAATTCCTCGGTGTTGCCCGTTGTTACTGATGTATATAAAGCGTGTCGGAAGCGATGGCGCTGCTCAACGAGTGTCAGTACGAATCTGTGGCGTTGACTCTGCTTAGACCCTTGTACACGTGCTGCAACAACACTAGGGAAAGGTATGTGGCTCTTTGAACATGCAGGCAAGTGTTGTTAACTAGCTGAATTCCTCGGTGCTGCCCGTTGTTACTGATGTATATAAAGCGTGTCGGAAGCGATGGCGCTGCTCAACGAGTGTCAGTACGAATCTGTGGCGTTGACTCTGCTTAGACCCTTGTACACGTGCTGCAACAACACTAGGGAAAGGTATGTGGCTCTTTGAACATGCAGGGAAGTATTGTTAACTAGCTGAATTCCTCGGTGCTGCCCGTTGTTACTGATGTATATAAAGCGTGTCGGAAGCGATGGCGCTGCTCAACGAGTGTCAGTACGAATCTGTGGCGTTGACTCTGCTTAGACCCTTGTACACGTGCTGCAACAACACTAGGGAAAGTTATGTGGCTCTTTGAACATGCAGGCAAGTATTGTTAACTAGCTGAATTCCTCGGTGCTGCCCGTTGTTACTGATGTATATAAAGCGTGTCGGAAGCGATGGCGCTGCTCAACGAGTGTCAGTACGAATCTGTGGCGTTGACTCTGCTTAGACCCTTGTACACGTGCTGCAACAACACTAGGGAAAGGTATGTGGCTCTTTGAACATGCAGGGAAGTATTGTTAACTAGCTGAATTCCTCGGTGTTGCCCGTTGTTACTGATGTATATAAAGCGTGTCGGAAGCGATGGCGCTGCTCAACGAGTGTCAGTACGAATCTGTGGCGTTGACTCTGCTTAGACCCTTGTACACGTGCTGCAACAACACTAGGGAAAGGTATGTGGCTCTTTGAACATGCAGGCAAGTATTGTTAACTAGCTGAATTCCTCGGTGCTGCCCGTTGTTACTGATGTATATAAAGCGTGTCGGAAGCGATGGCGCTGCTCAACGAGTGTCAGTACGAATCTGTGGCGTTGACTCTGCTTAGACCCTTGTACACGTGCTGCAACAACACTAGGGAAAGGTATGTGGCTCTTTGAACATGCAGGGAAGTATTGTTAACTAGCTGAATTCCTCGGTGTTGCCCGTTGTTACTGATGTATATAAAGCGTGTCGGAAGCGATGGCGCTGCTCAACGAGTGTCAGTACGAATCTGTGGCGTTGACTCTGCTTAGACCCTTGTACACGTGCTGCAACAACACTAGGGAAAGGTATGTGGCTCTTTGAACATGCAGGGAAGTATTGTTAACTAGCTGAATTCCTCGGTGTTGCCCGTTGTTACTGATGTATAAAATAATAACCTAAGTTGATCATTGTGTTATCACCTTTCTACCAGTGAAAGTTCCTTTAAAATCGGTCCAGCTGTACCAGAGACTAACCGGAGACAGACGGACAAAAAATTTTTTTTTTTTTTTTATATCGGTACCGTATATACTTTGATACGGTACCGATATCAAAGTATATACGGTATTTGACTGCCTTGTTGGTCTAGTGGTTAGCGTATGCAGCTGCTGATCAAGAGGTCTCGGGTTCGATTCCCGGGTCAGACCAAATATTTGTGTGATCCACAAATATTTGTTTCGGAGTCTGGGTGTTTTTCTATGTATAATATGTATGTATTTACAAAAAAAAAAGTAAGTTTATGTATTTATATCAGTTGTTTAGTACCCATAACACAAGCTCTGCTTACTTTGGGACTAGATGATGTTGTGTGTAAGATGTCCAAAATATTTATTTATTTATTTATTTATTTATTATTTGATATGCATTTAGTACAAAACTGTTCATTTGATAATACTTAGTTTTTTAATATTTTTGTCTGGCTGGACCAATTTTGACGGTACTTTCACTGGTAGTTAGCTGATGATATAAGGAGTCACTAGGGTTATGTTTATTTAGACTAACCTAGCTTCGTTGGCGTTACTCGCGATTTACATCAATAACCGCAGGTAACACCGCGGGATTCAGCTAATATAGCTCTAAGATGTAACTCAACCTTCTTTAAACAACTTATAACTTATAAAATAATTATCGATAACTTTCAAAATTTTTTTTTTTTTTTTTGTTTTTAAAGACAACTCCCGCATTAGGAATATGAATTCCTGTGTCGCGGGGGACTTTACAAACATACATGAAACGGACACAAAGAACACCCTGACTCAGAACAACAATTTGTGAATCACACAAAGTGTTATCCCGCGTGGGATTCGAACCCACGACACTTGGCGCAGTAGAGAGCGGCGTGGCGACCGCTTAAACCACTAGGCCAACCGCAAACAAATTGAAATCAATAAACCGTTTTAGATATTTTTTTTAATATTTGCAATTTCGTCTGGCTTATTGTAATCTTCTTTAACACAGGAAATGAGTAAGAATTTCATGTATACAAATATTCCGGATAAACTCAATACTCCATCCGCTGTATTATTTGATATTAGTAGCGACGAAAACAGACATAGATAAATATTGTAAGATAAATCAGTGTGAAGAAATATTCAGCCGAGTTCTTTCCAAGTGCGTCACTGAGGCCCAGGTTGTCATCATTCGACTTTGATTGATTAGTTTCAGATAGTGCACTTGCTTACCTTACGCTCAAAGTAACCAAGACTATGTCAGTGTACTCTGACGTCATAATGGTTATTGGGAAGTCAGTGCCCTCAAAACTGACAACTTTTTTTTTTTTTTTTTTTTTTTTTTTTTAGTGTGTGAAAAATCATCATGGACCGTCACCCCACCGGGGGTTACGGCGGGGTGGTGTGTCGGACTTGAACCGACTAAAAAACACACAGTGTGCCCTCTCCGCGCTTCTCCGTTTAGGAGTAGGAGAAGTCCAGGGTGGGATCTCCTTCTGAACTTCTCCAGCGCCTGCCCGCTCCTGGTGCGGGCACCGTCTCTGTACGACCTCTCTTAGGCGGCGTCCGGCACACACCGACGCCGCCCCCTCGCGGCTGGCCACATAGTGCGGGTGGAGGGAAAACCCGTCCCGTCCACCCGCGGCCACACTCAAGGCGGCATGAGGCGCAGATGTTCGCGCCTCCGCCGCCCGAGTCGCCGGCGGCGAATCTGGTCCGATTGGATGTCGTCCTCACGGGCCTTCTCCGCCGCCTCCTTCTGCGTGATTACGTCCTCGCAGAAGGTTGCGACCGCGGTGAATGCGCTCTCGCTGCCGACCATGGAACGAACGACGGCCGGCAGTGAGAGATCCCCTCCGATGACTGCAGCGAGGACCCGGCGCTGCGTCTCCCATGCGGGGCAGACCGCCAGCGTGTGATGAGCCGAATCCTCACTGCAGTCGCAGTGGTGGCAGACGGGACTCAATTCCCTCCTGGCGACCGAGTGCAGGTACTTTCCGAAGCAACCATGCCCGGAAAGAACCTGCGTCAGTCGGAAGGTAAGGGTCCCGTGCTGCCGCACTGCCCATTCGCCGATGACCGGCTGAAGCGCCTCTACGGTGGCGAAGCCAGCACGTGGAGTCTCCAGCCGGACCGACCAGCGATCCATCGTGGCTCGGTGAGCGGCTTCGCGCCACTCGCGCACGTCCTCGGGCGGAGGTCCAACTCCACCACTCTCCGCCCGGTAGTTAGCCACTCGCCGATAAACGTCGGCGAGCACTTCCGCCTCCAAATCCCACGGGGGTGTTCCAGCCAGGGCGCACGCCGCCTCCGTCGATACGGTGCGGTAGCCCCGTATGGCTCTGACCGCCAGAGTTCTCTGAGGCCGCCTGAGGCGCGCCCTATTCTGCTCGGTCAGAGCCGCCGCCCACACCGGTGCACCATAGAGTGCCATAGACCGGACAACCCCCGTGTACAGCTGCCTCGTGGCGACACTGGCTCCTCCCAGATTGGGCAAAAGACGCCCAAGGAAGGAGGCAGTGCCGATCAGCTTCGGAGCAAGCTGTTGGAAGTGCTCGTCGAAGAGCCACCTACCGTCTAGGACCAGACCCAGATACTTTAAGTGGGCCCGGACCGGTACGAGGACCGAGTTGACCTCGATGGAGGCGCCGGCGGGTGGACCACGACGGGGCCCATGGAAAAGTAGGGCTTCCGTCTTTTCTAGGGCCACCCGCAAACCCAGCGCCTCAATGCGCCCGACCACCAGGGAGACTCCTGTGGTGGCCAGGCATGCTGCCTCTTCGAAGGTCGCCCCCCGGGCTGTCACAAGAGTGTCGTCGGCGTAGCAAATTACACCGACGCCGGGGGGGAGACGCCCTCGCAGGACCCAATCGTATCCCATGTTCCACAGGAGTGGTCCGAGGACAGACCCCTGTGGAACACCGCACGACATGGCCCGACGTCTCAAGACTCCTTCTCGGTCCTCGTACATGACAGTACGCTCCGTCAAATAGTCTGCCACTAGCCGCCTCAGGTACTGTGGCACTCCGTGGTACTGGAGTGCGGCCCTGATGCAGCTGAATGGCAGACTATTGAATGCGTTGGCGATGTCCAACGACACCGCCAACAGCACGTCGCCGCAGCCCACCGCCTGTTCGGTCGCGGCCTTCAGACGCAGAATTGCGTCGACCGTCGAACGCCCCTCCCGGAATCCAAATTGGGCGTCCGACAGATCGGGGCCCACCTCGCGCAGGTGCCGGACGATGCGGGCGTGGAGCACCCTCTCGAACAGCTTACCCGCCTCGTCCAGCAACACGATGGGCCTATAGGCCGCGACCGAGTCGGCAGACCGACCTGGCTTCTGGAGCAGAACCAGCTTCCCGCTTTTCCAACACTCAGGGAAGCGTCCGGACGCCAGACTAGCGTCTAACACTCCCCTGAGGCGGTCCGACATATGATCGAGGGCTCGGGCCAGCACTCGGGCAGGTACCCCGTCTGGCCCGGGGGCGGTGTTCTTGGATCGAATCCTTAGAACAGCCGCCCCTACCTCTGATTCCCTGACGGGCGGCACATCAGCCTCGCCTTCGTCGTCGCCTCCAGCCATGACGGCCATCGACGGGGGCGTGTGCTCCGCCCGCTGTGGGAATAGGCCCTCGACCACTTCCTGCAGGAAGCTGGGCTGGAGAGTCTCCGTGAGGGGCAGGCCCCCCGCGCAGAGCTTTTTGCGCACCGCACGATAGGGCCGACCCCAGGGGTCACGCTCGAGACTCTCCAGCATCTCCTTGCGGCTCTCCTCTTTGGCGCGGCAGATGGCCAGCTTCAGAGTTTGCCGGATCTCACGGTATTCCTCTTGAAGCCGATCCACCTCCTCACCGACTCCGCGGTGGCGTCGCCGACTACGAGTGAGGCACCTCCGGGCACGAACACAGGCCGCACGGAGGTCCGCCAACTCCTGGGACCACCAGTAGACCTCCTTCCTTGGAGGCCGACGCCCACGTACGCGGGGCATGGCCGAGTCGCAGATCTGCGTAATCGCACTGCAGAAGCGACCAGCCCCCACGTTGACCTCTTCGGCCGGGGCCTGCGGAGGCAGCCAAGAGTTAAGAATGGCCGCCTCCTCCAGTAAGTCCCTGTCGAGCTTGGCGACAGACCACCGCGGAAAGCGGGAGGGACGCCGCGCCGCGTGACCCCTACTGGCGTCCTGGGACCGGGAGAGCTCAAATCGGATATACAAATGGTCCGAGAGCGTCTCAACCTCATCCAGGACACGCCAGTTCTGTACACGTGCGGCGAGTGCAGGGGTAGCGAACGAAAGGTCCACTATCGACCCCCCCTGTTGTCGCACGCACGTGTTGGTGGAGCCTCTGTTCAGTAGACAGAGGCCCACCGAGGCCGCCCACTCCTCTACGGCCTTGCCCCTGGCGTCCGTCGCCGGGGAACCCCACGCAATGGACTTGGCGTTGAAGTCCCCCAGCACGAGGACGCGCCCAGACGCTAGTTGCCGCATCGAGGTCTCCAGGTTGTTCAGGAAGACCTCGAAGTCACTCAAACTCTTACTGGGGGAGAAGTAGATACCGTAAACGGTGATCCCCCCCCACTCGGCGGCAACATATCCCGTGCCCCTGTCTTTGAGCGACAAGGGCGGGGAACCAGCCGCCGTGGAGCCGACGACTGCCACGGAGCCGTCCCAGTCACCCATCCAGTTTGGACGGGGAGGGACGAAGTAGGGCTCCGCGACTACGGCCACACCGACCGACCACTGCGCCATGGTTTGCAGGAGGAGATCCTGCGCTGCGGCGCAGTGGTTCAAGTTCGTCTGGACGAGAAGGTTGGAGACTTGATCCATTAAGGGTTCGTCTCTACAACCTCCTCCATGGGCGTCGGTGCCGACGCACTAGTGACATCGGAGGCAGCCTGGATCGATAGGCTGGCCTCCGGCGCTTGCCGAGACGCGCGGGGAGGCTTGCAGCCCCCCTGCCCGGTCTGGTGATTGGCGGGCTTATTCGCCGCCGCACACACCGGGCAGTGGGGGGCAGCTGAGCAATCTGCCGCCTTGTGCCCCGGTCGACCGCAGCGGAAACATAGACCGCTGCAGTCGAAGCAACTCTCGCACTTCGAGCGAGTGTGTCCGGCGGTTAGGCACTTGAAGCACCTCATCGGCCTCGCAGCCAGGACCGTAACCCTGGCATTCACAAAGCCGACGAGGATAGCTCCAGCGTCGCCCAAAACTTTGGCTGACGCCACGGGACAGCTGACCCATGCAGCGCCTAGCCCGCCTGGACCGGGGCGGATGGTGCCGACCCTGATGTTATCCGCGCTGCAGCCGGTCTTCTCCCGGATTGCATCGCGGACATCTTCGGCCGTCACAGAATCGTCCAAGCCCGAAATACGCAGCTCCGCGCACTTCGTGGGCCTGGCGATCTTGACGCCATCCAACTCGGCAAACATGCCCCTCAGCGTCTCGGCACATTTGTCCGCCGTCTTTGCGCCTTCTGCTCCAGGGAACTCGAGGACTCGAGCTCCCGTCTGGGCGCGGCGCAACCTGACCCCTGCCGGTCCAAACTCGCTGGCAAGACTGGCCCGGGCCTTTTGGAAGACAGCCGCATAGGTCAGTCCACCACTGGCCGCCTCCGGCGTGACGGTCACCACTACAGCCGCGGTTTTAGGCGGCTGCAGTTTTCGCGGCTTCTTTTTGGTGGCCGCTGTCACCACCGGCGGTGGCTGCGAGGCTTCGGCTGCCTTTTCGGCGGCCCTTCTGGCCCGCTGCCGCTGCCGCTGTTGGCACCTCTTTGAGCTCCCCACGACCTGCCAGCTGTCGTTAGCAGCGGCAGATGTGGAGGTGCCCGGCAGGGGTGTTGGAGTGGGGAGAGGGGGGAACTCCTCTCCTGTTTCCGGCACCGCCTTGGTCGGCGCTGTGGCCGGTGTCTTTGCCGGCGCCTTCGCCTGCGCCTTCGCTGGCGCCTTAGCAGACGCCTTCGCCTGCGCCTTTGCTGGCGTCTGGGCCGGCGCTTTCGCCTGAGCCTTGGCCCCCTTCCCCTGTTTCTGGGGAGCCTCAGAGGCCGGGGCAGCGGCCGCCGCCGCATACGACACCGGACCTCCCTCAACGGGGAGTTTGGTCGGCGCCGCTGCAGCCTTCAGCCTCTGCGATGCCAGCGGCGGACGTACCACTGGGGGTGGAGGCAGCATTGCCTTCAGATCCGCCAGGCGACCATCCAGCATGTGCCCCACCGCGACTAGCACCTGGCGCAGCTGGGCGTCAGGCATCGCCGCATTGGCTGGGGCTGGGGCAGGCTGGGGCAGGGCAGCGGCCACCATCTCGGGATGACTCGCTTGGAAGCAGGCGAACTTGTATCCGAGCTCAGCCACCTGCGCTGTCAAGCGGTCATTTGCCGCCTGCAGACGAGCCACGTCTCCGACGAGCTCGTCTACGGCCCCCGTGATGGCGGAGGAGGACTCCTTAAGGGCCCTAACGAAGGAGCCCTTCAGGTTTGTGGACTTGGTGGCCACTCGGCGGATCACGTCCACCGCCACCTTCGCCCTATCCTGCACGGAGGGAGGAGCCTGCGGTACATCTCCCGCCGTCGTCATCAGCTCCTTGACCCTCTGCAAGAGTTCCTCTACATCTTCCTCCGCCTTTGCCTCTTTGTCGGCCCTGTTGCGCCGGTAGGTCTCCGGCTTGAAGACGGAGCCTGACGGGCCTGGGACCGGCGAGGGTGACGCCGTTCTACGTTTCGGCTGGGATGCGTCACCGTCGTCATTCCCAGCGTGCTCGCGCTTCTTCCGGACGTCGCTCGGCTCCATCTGCATTGGCTCCGAGCCATCCGTGTCCGCCGCGGCAGTCTTGGAGCGCAAGCGCTCCGACACTCTTCGGCTCCCAGTCGTCTGTTCGACTACTGGGAGCCCCTCCAAGATGGGCGTGTCCATCATCACCCTCAACTCCTCGGATGAGACATCCTCCAGGATGCTCACCACCTCACTCTCCTTCTTGCCTTCTTCGCTTACGTTTGCCATTGAGCTTGCCATTTCGTTGTTAATAGTTTCCAATCCGTTTTCTTTTGTTTTTAAATTTAGAGTATCCATAATAAGACCCACGAGAGGGGGAGAAATACAAGGTCGACCCGGGCAGAGATCCCCCAATACCCGGGCAAGCGTAAATTTTTAGCCAAACCGAGGGGTCCGCAGGTACCTCGGCTTGGGGTGCGTTCGCAACTGAACTTCCCATCAGCCATGCATCCCCTGGCCACGCACCAGAGCTTGAGATTCGGAGTGATTTTTTATAGAGGTTTTCTTCCTCGCGGTCCAGGCGGTTAAGCCAAGACCCACGCCCCCGATCAGAGCATTCTTCTCGGGGCTACGCTATGCCGACGGTGGCAGGAAGACTACGTCACCCTGCCTGCTCGGTGGTAATGTGAATACACGCCGAGCCCGCCCTCCTTTCTCCACCGCTACCAGCGGGAGAAACTCCGACCCATGAAGGGTCCCACCTTCGGTTTTTTAACGAGGTTAACCTCCTCCTTGCTCCGAAGAGCGAAGAGCCAGCAGGGGAAACGGCGGAAACGCCCGCCCCGCTGGACCAGGCCTTGCCCGGGAGCCGATGATGGCTCCTCTCCAGCTAGAATATTAGCCGCTGGCGATAATCCTCCCCTCCAGATAACGCGGAGGAAATGAGGAGGAACAGTGCTATCGCCAGCGCCCAGGGTGCACCACGTGGAGGTTTTCTAGCCAGCAGCACCCCACCAAAACTGACAACTAGTTCAACCTTCGAATTTCAGTTCTCCCTCAGGGTTGCGGAGGTCCGATGCCAGTCGCTCCATGGAAAAACTGGTTTAACTAGTAGCAGACTCCGAATATTAATGGGAATAAGGCTAGGAAGAAGAAGTACTCTGACGTCATAAATAGGTATTATACCTCATATGCCATGAGAAGTTGCATCCTATGACTGATTACTCGATCAGATCGAATGCACGGTTGGCCTCAGTTGTCTACGTGGTCACCACTCTCAACTATCAAGTGGTCGTGGGTTCAAATCCCACTGGGACAACAATTAATGTGATTTATAAGTTAAGTTATTGTTCTGAGTCTAGCTGTTCTTTGTGTCCGTTTCATGTATGTTTGTATAAACAGGATTACATTCCTAACGCGGGTTTTTTTTTTCTTTTTTTTTTTAATTTAGCGTTCCAGTGATGGACTGTTCTTAATAATTATACTTTGGAATTTTCATTTTAATATATTCCATTAGCACGATTGACTATAAACAGTGGTGGCACCTTACCATCAAGTGAACCATCTGTTCCTCTACCTGCTTTTTTGTTACTAGCAAAGTTTATACTGCGGGTCTTAGCTTATTTAACCATATTGCTCTAAAAAGAATTCTTGAAGAAAACTTAAAAACTTCTTTTATAGAAAAAACCACCGCTTGGCTTGAAATGGTCAAAGCGTGACGTTAACTAACCTATCTAAGGCAAACCAGCATAACACAAAAAACGGGAAAACCCAGTAACAATATTATAATCAGATATTTTTGGGAGTTCAATATAATTGATCAATTTGGTGTTGGAGTCTTACTTAAAGTCTGGAATGGCAAACCCATTTTACTGAAATAGTTTTTGAAATATTTATGCAAAGTCTTAAAAGTAATGTGTTAAATAATTGGCCAACAGGTTGTCACTGTACGATCCTTCGTACTCGGACAATAAAATGGTGAACATCTGCTCGCAGACGGACGAGTCGTACGGCCAGTTCGTGCCTCCGCCTCCAGATAACAAGGTGAGTACAAAAGAGACAAATATATATACCAGGAGGTTCTGCCGGGTCAATTCTCGAACCTGAAAAAAAAACATCATCATCAGCGTACTGTGATCTATTTCTGTACTTAGTGCTCTCCCATTGCACTTAGTTGTCATATTCCCTGGTAAATCTTCTTTTCATACATGACCCTGCCAAAGTATTACTATTGAGATGTTTCTCTCACCAACGAAACACAAGTACGAATGCTATCGTTTGGATCCGTTGGTCTTCTGTGAGAGGATCCCTTCTCGGGCGATCCGACCCTTTCATGCTGAAATCAACGAGGCTTTGCTGCCTTTTAGGCATTGAAGGTGCCTTGGGTTCAAAAAATTTTTAAGACGATTTACATTAATTAAATTACTTTTTTTCTTTTCTTAACTGCAATTTATTTAACCACAGGTCCACATTGACCATGGTATACCAGATTTTGATAGAAGATACGTGTACCATGTAGCGGCTGGGAGTCAGGGGAAAATACCACAAGAAAGAGGTAACTTTTACTACCATAAGCTTTGATTTACTTTAACTCTTGTTTTATGTATTAAATGTTGTTTCTTTACTTTACCCTTTTAACTTATATATCCGATATCATTCACTTATTTATTCCCCTTCTTTTATTTACTTCAGTTTCTTCTAATTTATGGTTTCCCCACCTTATCTCTTTTTATTTACCTCCCACCTCGTTCTTTTATTTACTTCACTTTTTTGACTCCGCCCATTTTCTTTTTGCTTCACTTCAAGTGACTCTTTTTTTTAGTTATTACTTTTGTTTTTATTGTACTTTGTTTTTTATTTATTTTACCTTGTTCTTTTATTTTTACTACTTTGTTTTTTTTTCTATTTTTTTCACTGTCGCTTTACTTAAAACACCTTTATCTTTTATTAACTCCACTTTGTTCTTTTATTAATTTTATCTTATTATTTTATTTACTCCACCTTATTTTTTTATTCACTGAATAGGTATCGAACAAGAAAACGGTGTTCCTGATGGTAAGTTATCGCCTGTACTTAAACTGGCCAATTATATGTTGCTTTTAAGTTGGGTTTCTGTAAGGTATGCACGTCTGGTTGGGTGGAGTCATTTGAAGATCACAGCATTCCTCGTCATTATATGATATAATTAAATCTTTAAGGGTAATATATATATATATGTTTCTAGCATATATTTGTGGTAGGCTAATAGTTCAACCAGTTTTACCTAAAACTAATATTCAGGTAAAACCGGTTGAACTAGCAGTGGACTCAAATAATCTTGGGAATAAAAGGGGGATCATGCTATCTGTATGATGATGTGATCTGCAGATATTTGGAAGATAAAGTCGGAATAGTTTATCAGGAACTTTATCAGCAATTGGTGAAACTGGCCATAGTAATTTTGTTTTTGTTAGTGACAATCCTAGTTATAATTTTTTATTATCTACAAATAATTGTCCCGAGTTTTTATGTGTTCATTGTGTTCGTCCTTGTGATGTTTGAGAAGGAATTTTTTTTTTTTTGAATCTTTTTTCTTCGTAATATTTTTTTTTTATAAAGTAAAAATATGAATTTATAGATTATAAAAATACAGAACGTGACCACTATTATTTATCCCTTTGACATTGCAAAGAGAAAGAATACTCGACAAAACATTTTCTCCATTTTCGTTACATTTTTCATTGATGATCCTTTTGGTTGTAGCCTAAGTTTTAGATCCTGGATAAACACCAAAATATATTTCAAATCGAAGGAGTATTACTACTTTTTTACTCTCAACTTTATAATCCTTACTAATATGATAAATTTACTGCCTTGTTGGTCTAGTGGTTAGCGTATGCGGCTGCTGATCAAGAGGTCTCGGGTTCGATTCCCGGGTCGGACCAAATATTTGTGTGATTCACAAATATTTGTTTCGGAGTTTGTATGTTTTCTATGTATAATATGTATTTAAAAAAAAAGTATGTTTATGTATTTATATCAGTTGTCTAGTACCCATAATACAAGCTCTGCTTAGTTTGGGACTAGATGACGTTGTGTAAGATGGCCGAAATATTTTTTATTTATTAAATGAATACGAAGGTAACTCCGTATGTTTGTCGCGCTTTCACGATAAAACTACTCACCAACGAAAAGGTACATGGTAGCAATCCCGCAGACTTATATTAAAAAAAAAACTACTGAATCGAAAAAAATAAATTTCGTACACAGGTAGTCCTAGGACCTGAGAAAAGACAGCAAAGACAGCGATAACCTACAATCACTTGTTTTAGACATAGTGGTATTACCAAAGAAAGAAAGATAACAACAATGAATGAAATTTTTTTTCGGACATCTTACACAACGTCATCTAGTCCCAAATTAACCAGAATTTATATTATGGGTACTAAATAACTGATATAAATACATAAACAATTTTTTTTTGTAAATACATACATAGAAAGACTCCGAAACAAATATTTGTGAATCACACAAATATTTACTCTGACCCGGGAATCGAACCCGAGACATCTTGATCAGCAGACGCATGCGCTACCCACTAGACCAACAGGCAGTTTAATATATTATGTACATATATTGGTCTACAATACAATTGTAGAGTCTCAACATCAAAACAAACTACACGCACTTGACGGAAGGGCGCGATAAGATACCGATAGCGCGATACAGCGATAGTAGATAATGTTGTTGTCGTTGCAGGCACATGGGACATGATCCGCGGCAAGATCGAGGCGGTCACCGGACGCAGCAAGTCGAAGGATAAACAGAATAAGGTAATAAACGTTCCTTCAAATTTGATCTTAAATTGTTGCTTATTAAAATTCAAATTCATTTATCTGACCATCGAAAGAAATTAGAGTCAAAGTAGACCATAGTAAAGTAATACTATGATTCCTAGCCTTTTAAGCGGGCTTGAAAAAGCATCTCACTATGTGCAATTAGAATGGTGATCCTCTCTTTTAGATTTTATTTAAGCTTCAGGCAGAGTTGACTCATAATGGCACCTTTAATGAAAAATCTGTGTTTAACTAACAATTATTATTATAAATATGTTTTACCAATTTATTAATAAGAACTGTCATGAGTCATGAGTGACTTACCGGGTCAGTTAAACTATAAGGGTTAAAATAGACATCGAGATAGCTTTATAAAGAGATTCGAGAATAATTTTGAAAATCCTTACTAATACATATTATAAATGCGAAAGTAACTATGTCTGATCGTCTTAAACGTCAAAATTACTAAACCGATTTAAATGAAATTAAGTACAGTTAGAAAAAGGAAAGAAAGGACATAGACTGCTTTTTACCGATAACCGACTTATACGCGGGCGGAGCCGCGGGCAAACGCTAGTAATAATTAAAAATCTCAATTTCATCAAAATTAACATTTCAATTTTCTGCAAAGTTATGTGATTTTTCCATGGTGTTTCCCAATTAAACACGTAATTAAAATAGTCTTATAAGATTAAAATTTTCTCTTTTTTTATTTTATGCATGCCAAAGTGGCTCTACTCTGCCTGATAGAAAGCACGGGCAGAACCTAGGATGGGGGCCACCAGCCTGTCTGTGAATGCAGGCAGTGTGGTAATGCCATTATATACGTTGCCAGCTTAAGGCCGTTTAAAATACACGACGTCTTAATACTGTTACGTATAATTTCACATGGAAAAACCCTATTTATAATTTATTATGATACGTCTCATATATTGAACGATAGAACCTCGTATCTTAAATCTATCGATATTAGATTAGATCGTTGATTCATTTGAGTGCACCTAAAACATTATATGCCTCTTTATTGATATCAAGAAATCTCTTTATTTGCCCGACTGCATCGGAATAAGGTTATTTTCAAGTGTGATATTTGTACCTCATGTGTGGACTGTTAAAGGTAGATGATGATGATGATGATTGTGTATTTCTTTGGCATCCTCTGACTTGTAATAACTGACTTTTCAATCACTTTTCAATCTTCTTAAGTCAGGGATTGAGAAATAAACCTTATTGTTATTAAAATAAGGTGCATAAATAAACATCTTATGTTATGTGACATGGTTTTGTTTTACTTGCAGGTGCCAGAATCTGATGCGATCGCGGAGTTAGACTCTGTCATTGACAGCTATCATGGTAAAACAAGTAAGTTCTCTAGACCAATCCTATTTATGTCGTGAGTTTCAATACAACATAATTTATTTCTTGATTAGTCTTATTAAACTAAATATTTGGTCATATAAGTAATTGGAATAATAATGTATGCTTGCCTCAATTTCAGTTAAAGAAACAAGCAGCGTTCTAAAACGTTCGCGGCGGAAGAACAAAGAGTCACAGAGCGACACCAAAAATGGCGGCACTTGGCCAAAAGCAAGAGCCAATTTCATTCTAGAAGAAAACTCCACTGGTACCATTGTCCAATCCCGGTCTAGGAAAGAAAGACCACCATTATCCATCCTACTTAGCCCACCAACAAAACTACCACCAGAGCCACAGAGATCTAACATCAATCGGAACTCGAATCCCATACCACTAGGACACGCTCCGTTAACCCAAGTCACTGCACCAGCGAGACATTCTGTCTACAAGTCTATAGAATCATCACCAGCTATTGAACACTTCCCAAAACCAGCGCCCTTAACGATTCACAATCCCTTCGCCTCCCCCAACAGTATAAACTTCGAAAAAATAAGAACTTTGGAAAAAGACAAAATGTCTATGAGCGATTATTCTGAGCATGACGTTACACAAAACAGACTGAGCCTATTGTTAAACCCGTCGGACGATTCCTTGGATTACCAGCCCGTGACCAGGAATCGGACCAAGAGCCCTCACTCGCTCGATTTCATGGTAAACAAAGGTCCAAGCTCTTTAGATTTTGTGACGAGGAAGTCACCCAGTTCTCTAGAACATTCCATGAAGAATCACCCAGGGAAGGACTTACTAGACCAATATTACTCAAATAAGAAGTCGTCGTCTCCAAAAAACATACAAACAGTTAACAAATATCCCTCAGATAGTGACAGCTTTGGACCTGACAGTTTGAACAGTAATGCTAACTTTCCCATCACCGGTACACTACCTTCTCAATCAAGACTCCAATCTCAGTACTACAGGGGACCTTTTGTCAACTCAAACCCTCATACATCAAGTAGGTACCCTCATCTTGCAAGTCCTACAAATATACCTCAAAGTCAATCCGGCGAGTCTATCGGAACAAGTTATGACATGCACTCCTTCACATCACACACTCACAACATGTCCGATCTCCAACCAGTTCCGAGAACGAACAGAGGAGGAGATTATCATCACACCTATGAAGGTGGAACGTTTCCTCGTAAGAAAGAAAACCAGAGATTTCGGATCCCTTCAAACCCAAGTGTGACGTCAAAAAACTCAGCAGGAAAACTTAGCACGGGATCAATAGAGAGAAGTTCGGAGAGGAACTCCCCAATGCCGACATTTCATGTCGAAGTTTTGAGTCCAGGAAGAGGTGCTAAACAACTAACGCATAAAACAAGAAATTCCATGCCCGAATACTGTGGCTTGAGCTGGAACAAACCCTTACCGGGGGAACTAAGACGTGTACATATAGATAAAAGTCAGCAGCCACTGGGAATACAAATTTATTGCCCTCCAAGCAGCGGAGGAGTATTCGTATCTACTGTCAACGACAATTCTCTTGCCAGCCAAGTTGGACTCCAAGTTGGCGACCAGTTACTGGAAGTGTGCGGGATAAATATGAGATCGGCTACGTATACTCTAGCCGCTCGCGTACTACGTCAGATCGGTAATTCGATAACAATGTTGGTGCAATATAGTCCTGAGAAATATAAGGATGAAGTCGAGGTTCCTGGAAGCTCCTCGTCAGGTGAAAGCTCACACGACGAGGAGGTTTCTTTATCAGGGTCTCCGACGCCAAGAAATTCGCCAGGTCCTCAACAGTCTATTAGAATTGAGGCGCCTTCGACGGAAGTGGCGACATCCAGACAGTCGCAAGCTAGCAAAGATCTGCCAAGATTTTTGTTGATAGAAATGAGGAATTGTTCGGACTTAGGAATAAGTTTGGTCGGTGGTAATGCCGTGGGTATATTTGTGCACAGTGTTCAGATTGAGAGCCCGGCCTACAATGCTGGGTTGAGAACTGGTGATCAGATATTGGAGTATAACAACATGGATTTGAGACGAGCGACTGCGGAGCAAGCTGCGTTGGAGTTAGCGAAGCCTGCTGATAAAGTAAGTAATGAGTATTTCACAAATTAAAGTAGGTTTGACTGGTTTCTTGACTCTTAAACTAATTATTTTCTAGGTGTCTGTGTTAGTCCGTCACGATCTACAACAGTACCACGAGATAAAAGACAAACCTGGCGACGCGTTCTATATCCGCGCAGGGTTCGACCGCTGCGCTAAGATCACCTCCATAGGGATGGACACCATTGACGAGTACTCGCTGTGGTTTAGGAAGGACGAGGTGCTGTTTGTCGACAACACGCTGTTTAACGGCTCTCCAGGCCTGTGGAGAGCTTGGCAGTTAGATTGTAAAGGAGCTAAACGACACTGGGGAACCATTCCTAGCAAATCTAAGTGAGTTTATATTTTATTTATATAATTCACCTAATTTAATTTAGTTAGTTTACATACAATTTGACATTGTGAGAGTCATGTTATAATACACAAGGACCGGTTCGGTTGGAATTATGCTTATTGTAAGTCGTTATTGAATATTTCTTTCATTGTTATTCGCTATGTAAGTGATGTTATCGAAGGTGTTTCCTTAAAATAAATTGATTATTAAAATTTTAGAATGCGATCGTTTTGAATTCCACCTAAACATAAAACCACCCTTTCTTTTTATTTTTTCCATACGAGTATTGCCATAATTCGTTGGTTAGTACTACATAACACATACACGTCAATGTATCTTATATGGAGCTAAGTTCTATTGTAATACGTCCCACTCACTACTCACTTGTTGGGCACTAGCAATACAGTCGCTGATTGCTCAGTTCTGTTCTATAAATAAACATATTTGTATATTTTTTTATTAGCTAAGAAAGTTAATTTTGTTTGTAGAGTCGAAGAGATCCTCCGTCGGTCGATGGGCACCCTGGAGAGCGAGGCTCAGCGCCGAGCCTCGACCACTGCAAGGCGCTCGTTCTTCAGGCGGAAGAAGCACCGCGACAGCAAGGAGCTGGCTTCCTTCTCCAACACCGAGCTGGGCTGCTGGAGCGACTCGGGCACCCTGGCCGATGACGTCACCGTACTCTCCTACCAGAGGGTCGAGAGGTTACACTGTGAGTACACATCTTTTTAGCCTTCGTCGTCAGTTTAAAAATTAATATTGGCTTGTTAAATAAGTATTTATTACTTTATCAGTGAAGTCTTGTGAGCCGCAGAGTATCCATTTTGCAAAATATCTAATTAGGATGTCTTATATATGTCTTATACATAGAGTGCTAGAATCAAATTAATTGTGTTGTAGTGATTTAACCAATTGCAATATTCAATATGCATTTTAACTTTTAAATTTCATCAAGTCGTGTAATTAAGAACGCCTCCTCAATTACGAAGTGGATTACTTAAAAAATTGGTCTAATTGCCAATCGGATCATTTGATAATCGGACACTTGGATATATTGAGGAGACAACTCTAGACAATATAGTCTTTACATAGTCGGTTCGCTATCGAAGTATTCGTAAAGACGTATGTATTGTGTGCGCAGACGGTCGGCAGCGGCCCGTGGTGGTGCTGGGACCGTGGGCGGGCGCGGTGAGCGCGCGACTGTCGTCGGACTGGCCGCACGCGTTCGGCGCGCCGCGCGCTGCAGCGCTGCCCGTGGCGGGAGCGGCGCCAGCGCTGCAGCGCGGCACGCACCTGGAGCCGCGCCTGCGCGCCGACTGCACGCACATCGACACCATCCCGCTGCGCGCCATCACCGACCTCGCCGACAAGGTACCTCGCCTCGCCTCGCTTCACCTCACCTCACCTCCTCACTCCACCTCACCTCCTCACTCCACCTCACCTCACCTCGCCCCACCCCACCTCACCTCATCTCACCTTACCTCAACTAACCTCACCTCGCTCCACCCCACCTCACCCCACCTCACCCCACCTCACCTCACCCGCACGCACATTACATGTGACATCACATACACACGCACATATCTACGCACGCACACACATTATATGTCACATACGCACGTACCTACGCATGCCTATATATTACTTGTGACATACGTATGTAGATAAACGCATACACGTTACATATCACAAACGCACGTATCTACACACGCATACACAATACATGTCACATACGCACGTGCTTACGCACGTATAAACTCACTCACTCCTACATATTTAAACAGTATTTATAAATACATGTACACAAAAATAAAAAAAACCCTATGAGAGACCAGAAATTACATTATTGTGAGATAGCGAAGACCCTAAAAACTTAGAAAATATGAGCATGCTAAACATTACACATAGTGATTAATTTTTTCTTCCACAGGGCATCCACTGCATATTAGATATAAGTGTAGCTACGATAGAGAAATTGCACAAGCAACAAATATACCCTATCGTCTTATTCATAAAGTTCAAATCGTTTAAACAAATCAAGGATCTCAAAGACACGCGACATGCTGACAAAGTGTCCGCCAAAGCCGCTAAGGAAATGTATGAACATGGACTGAAGGTGGAGAATGAATATAGAAGTTATATTTCCGGTAAGAATCCATTATTATTATTATTGAAGATAAAATGTTTAATAATATTGGAACAAAGTTCTTTATGGCGCGTTGCGAAAGGGGGCTAGATCAAAAAAATATAACGACATAAGACGACAAAGAATAATGTGTGCACACTCAAGTTCGTAATTTAAAAATAATGAAAATAATTAATTAAGTAAATTTTAATGTAATTAATTAATTAAATTAAATTAGTTTAGTAATCTTTAACAGAAAAATAACAATTTTATTTCTAACAAAATACAAAAAAATAATTCGCGACCCTGCCAGAATTTCAGATTCGACCTGGAATCTTCTGATCCGTAGTCAGACTTGTTATCCGTTGTGCCACAGGGACAGTTTGCGATTGTGTTAAAATTACGAACTTGACTGTGCACACATTATTTACATATTAAAAAAATATCTGTAAAAGATTAAATAATTTATGATATTTGTGTTAAATATTTTACATAGTGACATCTAGTAAAAACGAACTTCGTTCCATCCGGGTGTCCATTAACACCTTTCTTTTTTATTTTGACTATATAATAGAAAGAACTTGGTAAATATCCTTGTTTTAGTGACCTTAGCAAAGATAAAATGAACAACCTAGCCGCCCTAGCCAAGTTGCGAACGTTTTTACATTTCGATTCTCTTGTAACAGGAGAATAGAATAGAAAACGAAAAACATTCGCAACTTGGCTAGGGGGATTGATCACGATTTCATCAAAGCTTTAGGCCATCATCAGTGAACGATCTTTGTAAAATTGGAAATAATTTAAAGTTAATTTCAAATAAAAAAGCATATTAATATAACATATTGATTCACTTAAAATGTTCATTTTTTGTGAAACATTTTGCTCATGTTCGAAAGCGGTGAAACGTTTTATAAATCAAGTGTCTACGTGGTCAATGTCGAATAAAATGTAACTTGTACAGCCGAGATACCCGCGGGCGTAAACATCGCGTACACGTGCACGCAAATCAAGGCGGCCGTGGAGGAGGAGCAGAACAGGACCCTGTGGGTGCCCTCCGTGCAGGCCTGACCCCTGCCCCGCGCCCCGCCGCCGCCCCGCGCCCGCCCGCGCCGCCTCAAGGCCGTCACCTTCTGCGCGCACCGCCCCGCCACGCCCGCCCCGCCCCCGCAACCCTCCTACTACTCCGACCCGGGCCGGGACCACCCGCCCGCACTCAACAGAGAGCGGCCCCGCAGCGACTCCACGGACTCCGACATCAAGTACTACTCCGAACCCGACGCCAGGTATTTCGAAATCGATTACGAGTTCCTGAAGGAGCTGCGGCGTATCGCTCACAACAACTGCCCTAAGTGTCGCCGCAAACGGTCTCGGCGCGCCGACCGGGACCACCGGGACCACAGGGAGAAGGCGACCAAGGCCAGGACGTCGAAGTACTCGCGCCGCGACAACTTCGTGTACTGCAACGGGCGCTACCACGGCGAGAAGGAGCACTGCCGCTCGTGCTGCAAGGTGTGCAACAAGTCCACCGAGACGCTGGACTCTCTCGACGACGACCAGTACTCTCTCGCGTCCAGGAGCTACAGCCGACCCGGAGTCGCGCCTCGCTCTAAGTCGACTCCGCGGAATTCCCGCGAACGAAAGAACTCCATTCAGTCGAACAAATCTGTGTCGTTCCTCGAGTCGAGCAACGAGGAGTCGACCAAGGACGAGCCGAACTACACGGCCAAGAGTTTCACCAATGATCTGAAGAAGTTTCTTTTGAAACCTTCGACTCCGCGCCTCAGTTTGCGTGACAAGTTTTTCACTAGTTTCAAGCAAGAGTTCGAGGCTACCAAAAAGTCTCCGAAACTAAAAGCGATCAAAGGTTTTTGGAAGTCTTACTGAACTGTATTTTGTGCGCCATTTAATTATATAAAACTGTGCCAACTTTTTGAATGATCTTTACATGTTTCTGACGAACAGTTATGACAGTGTTGTCGTCGAAGGCGCTTCTATTTCGAATTTTATTGTATTTTTTGTATAAAGTTATTTATTTATTTTATCTTGGTGCTCTTTTGTTTTGACGCCAGTTTTCAGAACAGTCACGTGGAGTAATCTCTCCCTCATGTGAAACTTTTGTTACTTAATTCGTTTGTACACTAAGATTCTATTCTATGTTATGATTTCATCTAAGTATTAACGCCTAACCACGTCACTTGTCTGAAAACAAGGCGTTTGTATAATAATTTGTTTTTTTTTTCATACAAAAACGTAAGTGTTCATAATTGGTCTAAAGGATACTGAAATCCAAGGTTTCGGTGCTAGTGCTGAAAGCGTTTTACAACTTTACATATATTATACTTCACATATACTCCGATAAATATATTACATAGGCAAATATACATATGTGTGCAATAAATATATAAGTTGTAGATTGAGACATGTCACATCTGGTAAGGTTATCTGTATAGAGGTTTTGGGAGGTCCAATGTTATTCCGTATTAACAAAACCAAGAAGATATTAGCTGTAAAGACATGTAAACAATTTCATATTAGTAACTTAACGATTTGTATTTTCATCATAAACATTATGATGAAGATGACTTCGAATAATTCAACAATAAACAATTATTGTATTTAGATACATTTTCAGTCTCACTATCATGTAATTTTGGATTTTTTTATCAAATAGTATCCTATTATGTAGTAAAAACTCCCAAACATTACAATATAAATTGTCATATGTAATGTAATCATGGCATGCACATATTACATTACACTGCAATTCATTACATCTGACATTATATTTAAATAAGTGATGTGACCTGAATCAATCTTAATTTATAACATTTGTTCTTATACTAGTAAATATAAGTTATATAAATATCGTCACTTTTATAACTACTGTGTTGCACATTATAATATGTAATACTTGGCCTATATATTGCGCACCAATGTCACAATACAAGAAAAAAGGAATAGCCAATTTCGTGTGTCTATCAAGATTATACACAGACGAAGAATTATAAAGTTCCAAGTAAGATAAAACTAATATTTGTCTTTTTAAAGTAGGGACATTTTGAATTAGTAGTTAATGTTCAAACTTAGTGTCCGAATTGGTCCATATAATATATAGGTAGTTAGATTTTTGTAGCAAGTCTTGATAGATGAAATATTGATTAGTGGGCCATTAGTGAGTGCATGCGTATTATCGTAATGTTGTGAATTTTGTGTCATATTGTTTTACTATCTGAAAACAGAAGACGGATTGATTCAGTCAAAAATATTTAAAAGACAAAACAACAAAATACATTGACTTTTTTCGTTAAACGCAATTCGCTTTCTATGAAGCATTCTATGGTTATTAAATTAAAACAAAAATGTAATGTAACAATCTGAATTGTAATATCTGTTTAGATTGCTATCATAATACCAACCAGAAGTCTCAACGTTACAATTCTAATTGTAACACAAAAATACGTATGTCATCTAAATGCACAATGTAATGTAAAATGTCATTGTTTTACACTGCAATTCATATTACATTACATTTGACATTATAGTCTGTTCGCTTTAAGAAAATAGTGACGTATCGTTTAAACCCCGTAATCTGAAAATTTCTTGGAATCTGATTAAGTATTGTAAACAATATGACAAAATATTGACTTAATATCAGTGTTATCATTCAAAACAATGTAGTTGTACCTTAGGGATCACTTAGTGATGATGACATAGTTATATTTTGTTGTTTCTAAATGTTTATACATTAGAATTTTAGCTAAATATATATGGACTGTATTAGTCAATCGATATGCATGAATTAGCACCTGAATTGGTGATTTTAATATCTATTATTTGGAATAAGATTACTTCTATCAATGAGGAGCTGCTATTTATTAAGAAATACTAATTATGTACGATATTTTAAAACTGGCAACACACGAGGAGTAGCACTATTGTAGTACTTGAATTTAGAAGGAGTTTGGGTGTACTGGTTTGACTTCAGAAGGGCTTGTAATTTGTTTTAATATTGGCAGAGATTGAAAATATTTAATAGTTTATTAATAGTTGTGTAGAAAATAAACTATGTGGTTATAACAGGAGTTTAAAGCAATACTAATAATATTAAAGTTTCTAGCCTATGATTAAAGAAAAATATGTTTTATATACATGTGCCGTACAAGTGTAATATTGACTTCCTTTCATATGAATCCTTCGAAAAGGGCTTCCAAACTTTTGGCAATTCTGACGGTCTTCATAAACCTTACATAAAGCCAATACGTGCTAGGGTAGGTCTTGGTGTTATGGCAGATTTATGATACAGTTAGGTGAACTTGTAGCCTCAAACAAGCTTTTTCTTTATGATTGACTTTTGCAGTCAATCATATCAGTCAATGAATTGAATCTTGAACCTAATTACAAGTAAAAATGTTTTACTGCAAATTAGTATAGTAAGATTCCAAAACTAGTCGACATTTTTGAGATAAACACGCGAATAAAATAGCCTTTATTTTTACAAGTACCTACAGAAAGCATTGTTTTTTCAATACTAGTGCTTCAAGGCAAGTTAATGACAAATAGTAATATCAATTTAAAGCTCTTTAAACGACATTTTAAAATGAATAACTGCCGCGTACGACTGCACAATGAACCATAACTTACATACGAAACCATCGCACTGTTCATTGGTTTCGAATTCGTTTCTTCTTTATCATTGACTTGTTGAACGTCAGTGTTCGTAACGCGCAATGTAAAGCGATCTCATTGTTTTTTTACGTGTGATGAGGCTTAGGGATAGTTCATATTAGACTTTGATAATTTAAAAACACTTTTCCGTCGAATCTGAACTATCCCTTTACAGACACAGTTATACTTTTAATAATTTTCAGAACATTATAATAGATTTAAGTTATTTTGTACAAACATTATATTATATTATTGTTTCAGTACTGTAAGATGAATGTATTATGAGTGATAATTTTTAATATAACTAGTTATTTTTATATGCTATGAAAAGCTGTTCTACTTTTAGGTTCACTGCTCTGCTCCTAACGGTCATAGCGACACGGTATTAAACTTTAAAGGAGAAAGTAGCCAATCTAACAGCAGATGAATACTTCTTCGACTTCTTGTGAAATATTTCCGTCCTCTATACTATGTTTCATAAATTCATTTTTCAATGCCATCCAAAGGGTTGTATGCCCGGGTTGTATTAAAGGGTTAGATTGTCACTCATATTGCATTCTTGTTGAGCTTTCGCGATGTTTCTTTATCGGCTTGAAGCTTATATATTGCAATAATAAGATTTTTTTATTTAACACTGAATAATACAGTTGTTGATTTTTGTTTTAATTAGTTTATCATTTAATGTTTGGATTCCACCTCAAGGTTCAACGTTCAGGAGTTTCTCTGGAGCATTCTATCATCACTATACAATTTTAAATGCATATCATTCTATTTGTAGTAGATATATATTTTATAAGTAGAAATCATTACAGATGATACTGATTGTGTTGTCAGCTGTATCTCTTAATGATTTTTGTATCTGGCAATTTTCTTTTTTAGTATTTTTTTTTTATGGAAGCTTTGTTAGAAATTCTGAACAAGTGTTATGTAACCATAGACAAACTCCGTGTGATCAATTCTGATTAGAATCGGATTTGACGGATTTATAGTAATAGTTACCATATTATAATTTGTTTACAAAACACATTGCACAAAAAGTATCACTTCAATTTATTAAGTTTTTTTTTTAATAGCTAACTATAATTTTGATCTGATTAATTTAAATATTAGTTGGTTGCTATATTGCTAACATATTACTTTTAAAACTACATATGATAATATTTGTAAATTTAAATATAAAGTAGACATGTTACTTGACGTATTTAATAAAATTGACAATAAAATGAAAGCAGTATTTAAATTTTTGAATTTATAATGTAAATTGTTTAGTGGAGGGTTTCTCAATATTTGTGTTAACTGTCGGTATATATGTAATTACAATTTTTTATGTAACACAATGGTTGAGAATGTCTCAAGTATTTTCGATATTCATTGTTTTGGAGATATATTTATATTATTTGTTAATGTTTGACTATTCTGTATTTTCATTGGTATTATTATTTTTTGTTTTACTCTAAGCCCATGTATATTTGTACGGCCAAGTAGGTGACTAAGAGATAATTCAACGAATTGTTTACAATATAAAACAAAGCAATAAATAAATGAAATTAGCGACTGGTGTTTTATTGAAACGGCGACATAAATGTACAAACGGTTTCTACGTGAATAGTTGTTCGCGACCACTTACTGTTTACGAGTTAGCTGTAAACGTAGTCATTACCGGCTAAAAGGTTTTACACGCAATTTGGATAATAGGTTATGTTTTAACTGCCTTTGAAAATAAGATTCTCGAATGTTGTGGAAATTTATTTTATACTAGCTATGTCCAGCGGTGTTACCTGCGTTTATTATTGTAAATCGCGAGAAGCCAGTCTAAAAAAAAATTAAGACGTTATAGTTTCCCATTAAGTTCGGAAAGTTCCTCACATAGACTACCATCATATTTTTTTATTTATTTATCGAGCTAGTCGTTTATCTTTTAGAGGGGTGGGAGGGGAGGCGTTGATGGGCACGTGATAGGAACACACAAGCATGTAAAGTTTCACATTTATAACATTAACCGTTTGTACGGTAAGTCGAAGACGAGCCATGAACTACTGAATCTTAAAAAAGATAATCCAGTTTTCATATTGTAAATACATATTTTATATTTAAGCCTACAAAATTGACTACTCTGCCTGATGGAAAGCATGAGTAGAATCCAGGTGGGCAATAGTGCAGCATGGTGACCCATAGTCAGATAATTCTGCATCATTCTCCCGGCCTCCTATGACCGGGTGAATGATGCAGAATGATTGGGTCTCCGGTCTCACACTCGCCAACGAAATATGACTGCAAGAATGCTGTCATTATTAGGATGGTCTTCTGTGTGAGGGTAGTACTGCCCCGGCCGAGACGGCCCATTTGTGCTGAAATCAGTGTGGGTCTACTGCCTAATGTACTAATACATTTACTCATATTACTCTACATTACAGTTCTTAACTGTCATCGAAATCGCACACAATTAAAATGAAGCTTCTTTCGCTTTTCTACACGCAACACGTTCTAATGATTTTATAATTACAATGTCAGATTTCAAGACAGATGTGTTTAAAAACTCGAAGCAATCACATAATGTCATCTAACTCATTCTTATTACAAGTTATTTGTGTAATAAGTGTATGGAGACAGAGGAAAGTTGATTTGTGTACTGCCCCCTAGCCAAGGTTGAAACGTTTTTCATTTTCTATTCTATTTCTCTTCTTCTTTTGATGAAATGGCTACCAGCTGAATATTGGCTATTTCTGCCAATGTCAATTAATTAACGTCTTCAATTGTAATGTATTCTAGTATTCAAGTCTTCGTCGTAATTAATTTTATGATAAAAAAAATGTGGATGAGATGAAATAGGGACCGTCTTCAGAAAAGAAAAACTTAAATTTCGCCATTCTCTTGCTTCATTGGATAATGTCACTCAGTCACGTGATCAAATCAAAATATTAGCCAATCAAACAAGAGAATAGAATGGAAAACGAATAACGTTTGGCAACTTGGCTAGGGGGCAGTTTTTACGCGATGGGGCGAAGTGAAAAGGGAGGGAAATGTATTGACAGTCTTATGTAGGAATGTTTCCTCCACAGCGTTTAAACTACTGAACTGATTTGATGAATGAGTTGTCAATAGACTAGTAATAAAGGTCACATGATTTTATCAAAAGATTTTATCTAGACGTGTTATAGTTTTTTTTTAATTTTCTTGTAAAGTTATTTCTTTGACCTTTCATAATAAATAAGTTTGCCTCTTTTTACAAGTTTACAATTCCGCTGGTCCCAGGAACTCTGTTTTCATTGCAGAACATATTTTATTTGATGGAAAGCCTGAGAATTCAGGAGTACTGGTCACCATACTTACCGAATGCAGACAATACAGTACGATAACACATACTATGGAGGCCCATTCAGATGCTTCTGCATTATTAGCCTCCGGCAGGGCCGGACTTAGGCCGGACTAGTAAACAACTTTTCCTTTCATATTTTTTTTCGCGCTGTACCTTTACCTACAGTACTTTGTACAAACATTATTACATTCTCTCAGCTCGGAAAGTTCCGTTCGTTAACGCTAAAATTAAATTTTGGATAATTCTTGTTTCCGATTATATTTATATGTTCGTTAAATAATAAAATAGTCCATACTTGTTTTCACAATATTTATTAATTGGAAAACTAGATTGAAAAAAATTGTTCATTTTATTTGGAATATAATTTGGGACCAAGGGGCCTCCACATCTTTAAATCCGGCCCTGGCCTCCGGTCTCACACTCACCAATGAAACAGGACACGAATGCACGAATGGTGTCATAGTTTGGTCTTCAGTAAGAGGGTGGTACTACCCCGGTCCAGCCAGCCCATTCGTGCTGACAATAACATGGCTTTAACTGCCTTGAGCCTATTAGAATTGCGTATAACTTCTTACTCAATTTTTTATAGTCGTTTCATAGATTGTTCCCAAAAAATCAGTCGTTCCGTGAAAAAACTGATATTTAGATGAAATCGTTTGAACTAGTAGCCGACCCCAAAAATATTCTTGTAAATAATAAAGGCCAGGAAGAAGTTAGGTACTATCGCCTTTTCAACAATATTCTGCAAAAATATTCGAAAAAATACGTGTAACACAAAATAAGGATGTTTAGAAAGAGGGTATAATACGGGATAACGGTGTAACAGGAAAACACCTAAGATGTTTGCGCAGAATACATTTTTATTCTTAATTTTTTTGTGCGTAAATAACAGTAGTATTAGCTACCAAAAAAAGAAAAAGGGTTATGTAAATGTTTTAAATAAAAACTGAAAAAAAGAGAAAGACGTTTTTTATTTTATGCGAGTGCAAAAGAAAGGTCGTTCTCCCGATTATTTACTAATATTCCCTAGACTTGAATGGGTGAGCTTTCGTTGCGTTGCGACCAATTCCTTCAAACATGATTCCTGATGTACCATTACATAGCCTAGATTTTCTTTTTGAAATAAGTGTTAACAACTTTCTCTAGTTTCTTTGAACTATCTCTTGTCCTTGTAATAAGGCCGACCCCATTGCATGGGTGGAACGAAATTCATAATTATCAAGGACTAGCTTTTGCCCACGGCTCCGCCCGCGTGTTGGGCCGTCATGGCGGTAAATAGTCGCCTATGTGTTATTCTGATATGTAAGCTATATTATTGTGAGGTTTCATCTAAACCCATTCAGTAGTTTTGTGTGAAAGAGCAACAAACATATGTACATACTCACAAACTTTCGCGCATATAGTATTAGTAGGATATATTCCTTTTATAGATACTATTTCAAACACATTTTTGGCGGGAAACGTCTAGCTTAGTAAAAACCTGAAGTCATGTTTTATGATCACATATAAACGGTAGCCCTAATTCTTGACCGACAGATAGAAAAATCTTTATTTGTAAACCATAATATGGAGTTACAGGAGAGGACATAAAATATCGGATGTATGTACAAAGGGCGGTTTAATTGCCAAAAGCAAGCTTGGCAACCTTAAGATGAACCAACATGTTTCTGGAAGGTTCTTTCAGATAATTAATGACTTAAGATAATCAGAGCCCAGAGGAGTATTACTCACTTTACTGGAACCAGCAAACTGGTTCTATAGAGAAGAGACAAAATATCTTTCTTCAAGGAAAACAACGAGAAGGTTCTTAACGAATTAAAAAGAGGTCAGCTCAATTCATCATTCTGCATTGTCTGTACTCACAATGAGGATGGTGAACCCAACTCTTCTTGATTCTACTCGTGCTTGAAATCATGCAGGGTAGAATCACTTTGATAGGCTTAAAATAGTTAAATATTTATTTCTATTATATAAACCGTGTTTTGAAATTGGAAAACCAACTGTCGTTAATAACAAATCAGCACTGTCCATGACACACAAGCCTTTAGCATCATATAGGAAAAAAAAACAGTAGCCATTTTGTAACTTGCCGTCTATGGTTCAGACGGCGGCGTTTGTTTTATTTTTCCTATTGCGTGCGAGTGGTGACCGCAGGCCGCGCTTTCTCTAATTACTTTGGCGACGCGCACACAGGATGTTAATGCTTACATTTGTGGAGCAGAACTATTAGATGGATCCGTCATCATGTTTGAATATGTACGCTTATAATCTGAACATTTACATTAATGTGGCACTTAGTAAGTCGAGGGAGAAGGCTCGACGGTTGTTAAGATTACGCCTGGATTACGGTATCTGTCAGTTATGATATAAACGTGTTTGTTCAATTTGAAGAGGCTTATAAACAGCTATTAATTTCAATATTAATGGCGGTTTGTATTATAATTTATTCAGATTTTTTTTTAGTCTACAATTTTTTTCTGTCACATTTATGGTAGAACAGTTACTTATTTATATATTGTCATAAATTTTAATAAGTATTTGATGACATTTAAATTCAAATTTACTAGGCGATATTGTACTCGCTGTATTAAAGTGAGCTATGTTTAGAAATCACAACTTTTTTTTAAATATATATAATAAATAGTCCTTCGCCGCCTCCGTCTGTCTGTCTGTTTGCGATAAACTCAAAAACCACTGCACCGATTTAAATAAAATTTTGTACCCAGATAGTTTAGCCGGAGAAAGCACATCAGCTACTTTTTACCGTGATAAAAGACAGAAACGCGAGCGCAGCCGCAGGCTAAAGCTAGTAACATATTTATTACAAAAAAAATGATCAAGAAATGGAAGGGCAAAGTAGAAAAGTCTATTTAAAAATGATACAAATTAAAATTTATATTACTTTTCGTTTGCTGTTTTGTTTAGGTATTATGTTTCTTTCAGCAATGAGTAATCTCGAATAGTGAGGAGTTTTATCGAAGTTACGTCGACAAACAGCCCAGCTTCCGCCGCTAACGATCAGCGGTTACCGGCGTTTAACGGTGACATCGATTTTATTACCGCAATTTAATATAATGTTAATACATAAAGTACAATGTATCATATACATACTCATGCTAAATCTCTTAATGGGTAGACTTTTGCGTTTTTAGGGTTCCGTAGCCAAATGGCAAGAAACGGAACCCTTATAGATTCGTCAAGTCTGTCTGTCTGTCTGTCTGTCCGTCCGTATGTCACAGCCTATTATTTCAGAAACTATAAGAGCTATACTGTTGAAATTTGGTCAGTCGATGTATTCTGTGAACCGCATTAAGATTTTTACATAAAAATATAAAAAAAACAATACATTTTGGGGGTCCCCGTCCCCATACTTAGAACTAAAACTCAATTATTATTTTTTCATCAAACCTATACGTGTGGGGTATCTATGGATAGGTCTTCAAAAATGATGTTGAGGTTTCTAACACCATTTTTTTCTAAACTGAATAGTTTGCGCGAGAGACACTTCCAAAGTGGAAAAATGTGTGTCCCCCCCTCTAACTTCTAAAATAAGAGAGTGATAAAACTAAAAAAAATATATGTTGTACATTGCCATGTAAACTACCAACGAAAATTGGTTTGAACGAGATCTAGTAAGTAGTTTTTTTTAATACGTCATAAATCGTAACACGCAATATACCTTTCATCCAATCAATACACTAGTATAAAAACATCGATGAAAGTTACAACGAACTACAAGAACTTTTATATTATGTTAGTTGCTGGTACGGAACCCTTCATGGGCGAGTCCGACTAGCACTTGGCCGCTTTTTTTTTTGATAAGCTATTATAGACTTATTTCCCACTTTGTTGAAATCGGTGAAAGGATAACAGACACACAGACTTACTTTTGAATTTATAACATTAGTACATACGAATTTAACCGTTTATCATAAAATCAAGACGTTCTTACCTAGAACGTCCTAGGACGTAGCCGAAATCGAAAAAGGTGACAAGTCTCAACGGAGACCAGCAAACTACACAGGAGATATAGCAGTGAACAAGTGTGTCCGCAAACACAGGTGCACTCTCTGTTCCCTCATTCTCATAATCCGATCCGACGACTATCCGACTGTATCGAGTACTTAGAGATCGGACATAAAACGCAACTTTCAAACTCCTGACACTAATAATGAAGTATCATCATCATCATCAGCCTCTCCACTCTTAAATTTAGGGGATATTAATTAAAGCTGCCTAAGAGTTCTCTTCACGTTTTTTTGTGCGATGTAAATTGGTAGTTTTAAATAGATGATTATTTAAAATAGCCTCATATTTTTTGTTTCTGCTGTATTATTATTAGCACCGTTGTTTAGAAATGATAAATGAAATTGTTTGTAAACGTTTCCGTTTGTTTTTATAAGATAAACCTACGTCATTATGTATATAGTACCTTTATAACTACTTAACGAATGCTTGAGAATGTGCGAACTAAAAAAACTTGAAAAAAGTTTGGTAACTTCCGTTGATGTTTCTATGCGTTAAAAAGAAAAAAGATCTATTTTCTAGTTTACTATCACTGCCCCGGCTTTTCATTTCTGGGGCCAGTTTTTAGAAGGTGCGCGTGTCCGATTGGCAGTGTGACCGTCGCTTCGACACAGCGCATGCGCCGCGCGCTCCATTATGAATCCATACAATTTTGCGCGCGAAACGACAAAATATCACTGCAAATGTTTACATATAAAATTGCTATTGTTAAACTAATTTTTAGTTATGTAAATAAAAATTGAGTGTTTACAATTATGAAACGGTTAAAATGTGCTCGCAGACGAATTGTTCCAAAGTGTTATTTTTGGTGATATTTGGTTTGATGGTGCAGAGTGCAAATTGTCGGAGTGCAAAAACTAAATTTCATAGGAACAGTGTGCACAGTACGGACCCGTGGAACCCGTGGTCTAGTTTTATGAAAAATAAAACAGTCAAAGAAGAAGGCAGAGGACTTTTCTTTACCGGTAAGATAGAATTATGATTTGACAGGTTCCTAACATTAATTTCAGGTCTTTTTCAAATTTTTAGTATAGTATCTTCACAAACACTTATAATAATTTAATTTCAAATTGAATTTCTAAATATATTGTTATACCTTCATCATCACCATGTTTTATTTATATCTTATGTTATAAATATTTATTATTGGAAAAACCAGTAAATAAATAGAATTTCTGCTATATTCAGGCAAATAACGTAGGCCATTACTTCTATCAACTGTAAAATTTATTTATTTGATTGAGAACATTTAAAACATTTTAAAGGAAAACAATAAAAAAATAATATACTGCAAGTCGAAATCTTTTCCATTACTATAAACATATCAGATATGGTCAGATGTCGTCAGTTCATGGTTAGATAGAGATTAATGATAAAAAAAACAGTTGTGTCTATGTCTCTCTCTGATCGAGGCTATGGAGATAATTACATTATAAAACTTGGAAACCCCGTTCTACTGGCCGTGATACGCGCTGTCTTTGAATAAAATATATGGTCATGAATTTCTTGTACGACCTTTATAAAACACTCCTTTGACTACATCCTGAATGACCTAGGGCCAGTTTCATCAATTTCTGATAAAATGTTTGATACTTATCTGCTAAATAACACTATTTGAGAGATAGAAGTTGCTGATATATGTTCTTCTTCTTATTTGATGAGATGGCAACCAGCCAATTAATATCAGCTATGTCAAGTATTTAACGTCTTCAATTCTAAAGTCTTCAAGTCGTGAGTGACAAAATGATAAAAAAATGAGGGTGAGATGAAATGCGGACCCCCGAATTGCAAAAAACCTAAAAACGATTAGGTATATGTTTCTATCTAAGATTTTTAAAACCATTGACTTTTATTTCAACTAAGTACTTAAGCCTTTGAAGGCACTTTCAAAACGTCAAATTAAGGACTATAGTATGGATTCCAAATAGGTAGGTGGACAAACCGACCCTCATTAATGTTCTACATTTTTCTATCAGAGTAATCTCTAAACCAGTACGACATATAAATACCTTATAAGTCACACCTGCGGCAAAAATGTTTGAGGCTAAACATCATTAACTCTGTAAATTGCAGTAAATATACATTTTGTTCTGGGTTATTGAACAGATATGTTAAATCCACTTCAATATCACGGGTTTTCGTCTATATCATGAGAATGTGTAATAAGCTGTGTTATTTATTAAGTAATTAATTTTTCAACTTAGGAGACTTGTGTACTTTGCCTAATAAAGAAAAAGATTTTTCCAAATTGGTCAAAATTCGATCTTCCTCCTTCTATTAAGAAATCAGTTTCATTCTTTAACAAAATAAAATAAAGTAGCAATTAACTGGCCACTTTGGCCTAAGTACTGATGTGGCCATTGAAGTAAGATACTCCTTGAGTGTAGATCGCGAATCCGACACCAAAAATAAGATGTCCCAGGGAGAGAGTGGTAGTAATAGCACAGAATACATAATAGTACTCATACAGAAGCCTCACTCCGAAAAGTAAATTAAAGAAATCGGGGCCCTAGGCGTCAAAACATTAAGTTCAATTCAGATCGCACAGCGCCGAATCAACTACAATTAGGTATATTTACCTACCGTTGAGTCTCTTTCTATCGTGTAACTCTTACCTGTTCTGACGACGTCTTTTCGACCGGCATGCTCGTCCGGGCAGGCAGGCGGCCGACTATACTTTAACTGCGGAGTGACACCCCCCTGGTAATAGGTACTAGAATTAAACGGTTCGGCTCTTCTTTCTTTTACCGAGCAGTTGAAAACTGAACCTCACTATCAACTCACGTGTTTCCTTCGTATTATGATCCCAACTTATTTAAGCGGAGCGTGAAAAAGGATCTTACTAAAAAATGCGCTTTCAAGTTGAATAACTCATAAACGGATAACTAAATCGAATAACGGTTTCACAAACCTCACAATGTTTTTAAAATACCTATCTAATGATACCCCACACGATGGGGTAGACGCGAGAAAAAAAATCATCCCCACTTTACATGTAGGGGAGGTAACCCAAATAAAAATATTTTTCATAATTTTACTGTAGCACTTTGTTGACGTACTTACAACACATATTCATTCAAAGTTTCAAGCACTAGCCCTTTGGGCGGTAGGTCAAGGACGGACAGACGGATGGACATAGCGAATCTATAAGGTTCTGAACTACGGAACCTAACCAAAGAAGAGACAGGATCGTCTGCAATGAAACATGTCGGGAAATACTAGGGCGGATTAATTCACTGATTGATGGAAGATAATAGGAAATATGGATATTCTCATAACGAGACTAGCCATAATTAACTTGTCAATTACTTTCCTCGTCAGAAGATGTATTGGATGAGCTTTATTTATGAGCTAACAACTTCGCAGCATATTTTCCTTGTACCTAATTACAGTATATTGCAAAGTGGAAAAGCTGTTGGTATATTGTATTCAGTTTTATGCGCAATATTATATTACACCTTTTTTGCTCTCAATTAGGACATGTATTTACTACGTCCGGTGTTAATTATAGTTTATTGAACTTACATAAATATATTATGTGGTAATATTACTCTGTAGCTTGTTCCACATGACTTTTCTTTCGAAGTCATAAATCTATACAACTAAATAAAATTTAAGTGTCTGTATATAATATCAAAAAATCAATTTTTACCAAATGCATATTAAAGTATATATCGTACCTATTTACATCCAAAAAGGCTATGTTTAAAATTTTGGTTTATCTGTGTCTAAAATGTCTTTTCGTCGTCGTTCACACGGTGCCTAAAAACGAAAGTTTTTAATCAGTGCAAAGCCGAGACCTGGACACTTACGGTGCGGTTGGTCCACAAGCTGAAAGTTGCTCAGCGTTTCCAGAAAGGGCTATGCTCGGCGTTTCTCTGTGGGATCGTATCAGGAATGAGTTGATCGGTCAAAGAACTAAGGTCATCGACATAGCCCACCGGATTAGCAAGCTGAAGTGGCAGTGGGCCTGCCATATTAGCCGCAGAACTGATGACCGTTTAGGTAGAAGAGTTCTGGAGTGGAGACCGCGTTTCGGCGCCCACAGACCAGGTGGACTGACAACTTGCGCAGGATGACTGGCAGGAGCTGGATGCGAGAAGCCCAAAATCGATCAAAGTGGTGTGTAATGGGAGAGGCCTATTTCCAGCAGTGGACTGCGATAGGCTCATGATGATAATGTCTGTCTAATCTCCGGAATGGCTGCACCGATTTTAACGGAACTTTTCTGGCAAAAAGCTGATGACCTAAAGAGTGACCTAGGCTATTTTTTTAGGCTTTGATTGCGATTTTCAACAATAATCACGGGTAAAAACGCATAACTCAGCTAGTTCAGAAATAAAATCTCGTATTAAAAGTTTTATCAATTTCCGTGAATACACTCATTCATTTAATAACGAGTCATAACTTTCGATTACAAGCACTTTATTTTTTTTACCTCGTCCTGAATACTTGGCATCGACACGAACAAGCGTGAAGCCTTAAAGGGCTATAAATTATGGATGGGAATGTCACGGCTATAGGGTCAGTGAGTGCTTACCACAATATTACGGGCTTTTTCCTTAAGAAAGCTGTTTTTTGTTATTGTTATCTTTGACATAGTGATGTTTAATAAGTATAAGTAATAATTTATTTTTAACTAGTTTATGCCCGCGGCTTCCCGTGCATGTTTGTTGGTTATCGTGATAAAGAGTACTTAGTTTAGCTTTGAAGACGGACAAGACAGACATCATCTTCCTAGCCTTTATTCCCAAGTTTATTTGGGGTCGGCTACTAGTTCAACCGGTTTTACCTGAATTTCAGTTTTTCACGGAGCGACTGGCATCGGACCTCCGCAACCCTAAGGAAGAACTGAAATTGGAAGATTGTACTAGTTGGCAGTATATTTGAGGGCACTTACTTCACAATAACGATTGCTATAAATGTTCATGACAACCGGGACCGAGAGCTTAACGTGCTCTCCAAGGCACGGGCGTGAATCACTGCCAAAGTTCCAGACTCCGGGCTGTTATTAAGAGTTTCCTCAAATTTTTTCCCAGCAACACTTTTTTTGGTCCGACCCGGGATTTGAACCCAAGACCTCTTGATAAGCAGTCGCATACGCTAACCATTAGACCAACGAGGCCGTCTAACAGATATTATTAGTCCAAGCACAGGGTTGATGGTTTAACTGCTAAAATTTATAGTAGCGATATTAATATTTTATTTTTCTATCGACTGATTCTTAGTAGTAAGAGTTTAGAATCGTTTATACCCGGGTATAAAATATAACAAGAAACTGTGGGCGGGTAATAAATTTCTCACCCTCAGGGGATGTTTGAACTGTAGAGAATTGAGTGGGTAAAGATAAATGCTTTATGCACTATTAGATTGGACTGGTCAGCTTCGTGGGACGTTACTTCGGACTTTACAGTTTACACAACGCAATCTCCATCAACAACCCATAACGTCCCACTGCTGGGCTCGCGTCTCTTCTGAGGAGTGGGTTAAGGCCATACGCCATCAAATTACGCAAATTAGATTTTTGTGTTTTTACCATCTCAATAATGACAACATTCTTGCTATCGTATTTCGTCGGTGAGTGTGAGTCCGGAGACCCAATCATTCTGCAATGATGCAGAATTATTTGACCAGATCGCCATGGTATGAGTCACCATGCTGCATTGCCTACCCTCACAATGAGAAAGTCGCAAGTACTCCTTGATTCTACTCAAGCTTTTCATCAGGCGGAGTAGAGTCCCTCTGGTAGTCTTAAATATATTTAAAAAAAACTTTCTATTACAATAACATCAACCTCTTCAATTGTAAGTCACTTAGTTTAATCTACAGCTTCTCAATTGCAATTGGAGAGATCTATATCTATTCGTGATGATAATTATAGTCCCTGCGAGTCTGACCGCGTGAGAGCCACGCTTTGACACAAATAGGCTCGACTTTAATGATACCACTGTCTTTTTTACATTTCAAATTCTCAAAATGTTTCTACTTACTTACTCAAAAGTACTAGTCAACATCCTTATTGTGAATATAGTTAATGCAGCATAGTGGCCTACACTATGACGGCCTAGTCCTAGCCCAGGTCTAGCTTATGCATTATAGGACCTCTCGCTTCGCACTAACCAACGAAACACGACACTACGAATGCTGTTATTTTAGGTTGGTCTTCGGTGTGAGGTGTATACCGAGCTGCCTGAAATCAGCATAACACTACTGTCTACAGAACACCACGTACTGGTCTTGGAAACCACCGCTCCAGAGTAGTTGACATACGTTCTCGAACCAAACGTTTCGGCTCTTGCTCTCTAAGCCGAGCAGTTAAAACCTGGAACTCTCTACCAGCGCACGTGTTTCCCTCCTTCTATGTCCCTGGGTCCTTTAAGCGGGCCGTGAAAAAGAAACGCACTAGGCCGCCATAGTTTAGGTCACTGTGCTGCACTGGCGGTGGCAGTGAGGACGGTGTTTGAATTCGTAACTAGTTTGTCATGAGTCCAATTCCAAATCATTTAAGCTCCCGTTATATTTAATAGACAAAACAATTTCTGTTTATTTTGAGATCAGTCGTTCAGACGTCCGCTGTGAGGTGTTTCCATTCATTAATATTAAGCATTAAATCGATTTCAACTTATCGATTTATTAATATAGCTTCCGAATATATTAAAAAAAAAAAAAAGAAAAAGGTTAAATAAAGAAATCTGAACTGTATGAAAATAAACTGTTAATTGACGAAGGCTGCTTCAAAGATTTTATAGTGAAGGCTGTTGCATTCTAATAAAAGAAAGTAGCAAAATCTTTACAGTTTCTGAATAGAGCGTATAGACGACCTATTTCCAACTGTTACGAGGAGCCATATATACCGACATGTATTTAGTGTAAACTAAAGCCGGTTCCAAAAATAACGGGTCAGTCACATAAACCAATAACGGGTCAGTCACATAAACCCGAATATCTCCCGAACTACGTATGCCATCCTAATGAAACGAAGACTGTTCAATTGAGAATTTAATTATACAGATAAAAAATAAAATAAAACTTAGTTACACCCACAATATTAATCTTAAATTAAAAAAAAAACTAAAGTAGTCATATTTTTCTTAAGATTACATTTTTTTTATGATTGTTTTTTTGCTGTTTTTCATCACTTTCTTCATTTAATACTTTGTATTGCCTCCACGTGATGAAGCCTCCAGTGATGAAAAACAGCAAAAAAACAATCATAAAAAAAATGTAATCTTAAGAAAAATATGACTACTTTAGTTTTTTTTTTAATTTAAGATTAATATTGTGGGTGTAACTAAGTTTTATTTTATTTTTTATCTGTATAATTAAATTCTCAATTGAACAGTCTTCGTTTCATTAGGATGGCATACGTAGTTCGGGAGATATTCGGGTTTATGTGACTGACCCGTTATTTTTGGAACCGAGTGTAGTTGAACACAGAAGTGTAAGTTCACTAACCTTTTTCCATTGAATGCATTTAACAATTTAGCATTTTGTTTGCAAGTATGTCAGATACATAATGAAGTGTTCAAATAGATATTAGTACTGTAATAACTATATAATACGAATTGATGTTAACTTAAGTGTAATTATTTAACTTGACATTTATAGTACCTTTACCTCGTAGTCTATTTATTATTTATCTCAACTGTATGCATATGATATGTTAATTCCTAACTTGATTCACTGTTTGAGTGTTTTAGTTTGTCCTTCTTCAACTATGAAAGTGTGGTACTTCTGAAGCACAAAGTACTTTATAATCGTGGTCACAGTGCCAGATTTAGACCACCCTCTGGTCGCCACACCGTAAATCATAATTTTTTACTGAATGTAATCTATGTATACTACAGTAGAGTGAACAACACTTTTGGCTCGACCCGGGATTTTAACCCAAGACTTCTTGATCAGCACTCGCATACGCTAACAACTAGACCAACGAGGCAGTCAAATATTAAATTTGATACTGAACTATAAACATCTAATCGAAATTCAAATAATTTCACCGTGTCTGGCGAGATATTCGAAGTTTCTTGAACAAAATATTCCACTCAAAAGAGTGCAAAACGAAACAGTCTAAAGTAATTTTGTCGCCACTTTCCAAACTTTTCTGATGAAATTCAATGAATTAATTTTTGTGTAAACTCTATTGGGTGAGTAATAAAATGTTACTTGAATAGAAAAGTGGTTTAGAACACAATTAAAGAATTAAGTTTTATAAAGGTACAATTTATAGAAATTGTTTCAATTCTTTTTTTTGGCATTCGAGTACGATTATTTTCGTCATAGGTAATGGGTGGAAAATTCCATTACTTTAATTTTGAATTCGACTTCAAAAGAGGAGGTTCTCAAAACTGTATGGGTGAACCGTTTTTTATAATTATATATTTTTTTGAAAGCTGATGCCTCCCATGTGGTCCCATGATAAGGAAACCAAGATCTGATGATAGGATCCTGGAGAAATCGAGGGAACTCCTCACATATCATAGGCATATTTGGGTCCTCGGAATAGTTTTTCTTTGAAGTCAGTTATTTTTGTTCAAATGATTGTCATAACACAATGTTAACTTAATTGGAATATTTATAAAAATCTCTAAAGTATTTGCAATTTGTACTAATAGGGGAATAATCGATATATTTTCCCTAGAGGATTATCAAAGGATAACCCTTATATATTCTGATAAGATCTTGAGAACGATTCCATCGAAGTAATAGTACACTTGACCTTTCTACGGACGGTTTAAAAATGAAAAGCAAAAATAAAAAGTTAAATCTAAAATTAGACATTGATTTTTATCCTATACTTACTTTAACTAAGTTAAATATTTTTTACTTACTCAAAATTTCTTCACTTAAACAAAATTTCTTCTTAATACTTAAAAAACTTAAGAGTTGTAAATTATAGAGAACTATGAACTTTAGAGAACTTTAGAGTCATAAGTACACGCTGCTAGAACCCTCACCTGGAAATAGGAGCAACCTATCCTAGATTTCTCGTTATTTTACTACAAGGAAATAATTCCTTTACGCTGATTTTCTATGAGGTCTCGGGATCAAAATATTGCTCGTCGACGATAAATATTTTTATCCATACCTCACCGTTGTACTATGTTTTAATTAGAAGTATTTAATTTCTGCAGTAAATAGCTACAAGCGCACACAAGAAATCAATAAAAAATAGATCCTATCACAGTAACTCACTAAGTAAGTTTTAGATCCGTTTCACTTATTGATATTCTCCGTCCGTCCCGTGCACTACAACAAGAGAAATAATAAGCCGAACACCACGTATCGAGGTTTCGGGGTTGTACAACAAGGACATCAATAAATATACAAGTTTTATTACAATCCTGTTATGTACAAAAGGATGATGTTGGAAAGTAATTGTGAGTTGCTAATGAAATCAAAAATTGGACTCATTTTTATCTCTTGTAAATGGGCGTAAAATGGTGTTCATTGTCGGTATTTCTTAAATTAAAGTACCAGTTCTTCACATATAACTTTTGACATATTCATGCAATATTTTCCTTAAAAGTAATTACCTAATTAAATAAGGATGTAAGAAATCTCTGAAGTTCCTTGAATTTTCCTCAGAATCACTTTTTGGACCAAACGAATTGGATTTCAACCCCCTACAATTTAAAAGCATATGTAACTATCACCGCCTATAGAGCACATGGGCACATCAAACGACTCAAGAGTCAGAAGTACGTCAATTCTTATTGAAATCCCCTTCTCCCTCTAGGATCAAAGGAAGGCTTTGAGCTCCAGTAATCTCTCTGTACAATGATTGAAAAGCGTTTTTCTGTGAAATTATGATATGACTAGTCGAGTCATGGCTCTTTTATGGTTCAGCATGGCTGGGTTTGGTTTTGGTTTTGTCCGTATGTCTTAATAACAGCTGTTTCTGGACCCCTTCCATTTTAGGCGCAGAGTGGCACACCCTGTGGTTTAAGTCTGTCCAATTCCAATACACCACCCCGCCCCGAGTCCCTATGGGTGACGGTCCGTAGGGGTTTCCACACATAAAAATGGCTAAACCATAGTTTGCATAGGTCTCCTTGTTTAAACCTAAGAAATAATATCTTACACATGAATTGAAATGTGATTTGTCGAGTAGTTATTTTAAAAAGCTCAAATTTTATCTCCATAAATCATGATCATGAAAATCAACGTAAGAAGCAAGAAGCAAAGTAACATTTTAAATCCATTTTTGATCGTTGCACGTTAAATATTTCGGTAAACGAAATTGACCAAAATTTAAGTGGACATTTGGAAGGCTGCGGAAATTATGTGTACAAGCTTTCGATATTAAGCTTTAAATATTTAAAAACTTACGTATCAATGTTCATGTCTGTATATTTTTGTGGAATCCTTCGATTTTTATTTCAATGTATTCAACGTCCTTACATTTTTTAGACGCTTGTTTAACTTTACAAACACCTTATGACTATCTGATCTGATTATATTTATTTATTATTTAAATAGATAACTGTTCAATAGATAACTATTCAGGTGAATCAAACATTTAAATAAATATTAATATAAGTGATAATAAAATAATCGTTGACCTAGTAACAAATATGCAGCAGGTTAACGTCTCCAATAATTAAGATAAGAAGCTTTTTAGAACATTAATATATACATACACATGTGATTTGTCTGGGTGTAATTTTATGAATATCTATTTATGTATTCAGGGTAGATATGTATGTTTGTGAAAAATATATATTACATTGTCAATTAAATTAACATGTCCAGCAGTAGACTGACATGATGATGATGATTTTAATAGTTTACACAGTACATTGTAGATTATTTAATATTAGAAAGCTTCCCTATAATCATGTACGATTTTATCATATCAGTGTTATTCTCATCTGACAGCCATATCAAAGGATTTTATCATCTAATATTAACAAGTCATGCTCCAAGTAATAACAGTTTTCACTATCATAAAATGTAACAGCGAAATTAATAAAAAAAAATCATTTACTTTGTATGCCGAAACAAAATCTATTAATAAAAATATATTACCCCAGTCATGGGGTACGGCACGAGAGACTTCAGAAGCCGCTGATGCGTTCCTAGAGCTCTTCCTGACTGCCGAGGTGGGCCGCCGCGGGGTTTAGTGGGTTGACCGGTTCGCCGGGAATCCCACACACGCCCTTCGTCTCCCCCTCGGTGGGAATAGTGCGAAAAATATTAAATTTAAAGTTGAGTTACATGCCATCTACTAGATGCCGTATCTTATAGCGTTGAGGCATTTATTCAGTAGACTATATTATTATTTAGCATTCTTGTATATACTAGTGAGACTTTGTTGGTCTAGTAGATAGCGTATGCGGTGCTGATCAAGAGGTCACGAGTTCGATTTCCGGGTCAGACCAAATAATTGTGTGATCCACAAATGTTTGTTTCGGAGTCTGGGTGTTTTCTATTTTTAATATTTATTTATTTAGAAAAAAAAGTATGTTTATGTATTTATATCAGTTGTTTAGAACCCATAATACAAGCTCTGCTTAGTTTGAGACTAGATGACGTTGTGTGTAAGATGTCCGAAATATTTATGTTATTATTTATTGATTTATGTGCTCTCTGTCTGTTAGTTCCAGTTAATCTCTGGAAGGGCTGGATAGATTTTCATTGGCAGAAAGTTGATGACATAAATAGCAACTTAGGCTAATTTTTAGGATTCCGTACCCAAAAGGCAAAAAACGGAACCCTTATAGATTTGTCAAGTCTGTCTGTCTGTCTGTCTGTCTGTCCGTCCGTATGTCACAGCCACATTTTTCCGAAACTATAAGAGCTATACTGTTGAAATTTGGTCAGTAGATGTATTCTGTAAACCGCATTAATATTTTAATACAAAAAAAGAAAAACATCAATAAATTTTGGGGGTCCCCATACTTAGAACTGAAACTCTAAAAAAATGTTTTAATCAAAACCATACGTGTAGGGTATCTATGCATAGGTCTTCGAAAATGATATTGAGGTTTCTAATATCATTTTTTTCTAAACTGAATAGTTTGCTCGAGAGACGCTTACAAAGTGGAAAAATGTGTCCCCCCCCCTGTAACTTCTAAAATAAGAGAGTGATGAAACTAAAATAAATATATGTTGTACATTGCCATGTAAACTACCAACGAAAATTGATTTCAACGAGATCTAGTGAGTAGTTTTTAGGGTTCCGTAGCCAAATGGCAAAAAACGGAACCCTTATAGATTCGTCAAGTCTGTCTGTCTGTCTGTCTGTCTGTCTGTCTGTCTGTCTGTCTGTCCGTCCGTATGTCACAGCCATTATTTTTTAATACGTCATAAAGCGTAAACAGCAATTTACCTTTCATTCAATCAATACACTATTATTAAAACATCGATGAAAGTTACAACGAACTACAAGAACTTTTATATGATGTTACTTGCTGCTACGGAACCCTTCATGGGCGAGTCCGACTCGTACTTGGCAGCTTTTTTTTCAAGACATGTTTCGCTGAACGAGGTTTCTCTCAATTTGCATCAAATATTCGCGAGACTGCATCGTGATTCCTGCAACATTGCATTCGCATTAACCAAGAACTATTGAATTAAGAATACTAGACAAAACTTATGTTTATTTATAAATATTTGACGTTCTTAGAATGTTCTTACTTATCTGAATTTTTTGCACCGTCATGTCTTAGATAGATCTTTGCAGAGAAAGTGCTAGTGAAAGGTCAATACTGTTAGGTTTTTTATCTAGAATTAGATAACAAAAGACTATTTTTAGAATTTAGGTTTAAAAGAACTCTAGAATACGAATGCATTGAGTTCCTGCCTGTATACCAAGTGTGTTGTGGATATCATTCGGCTGCTTACCTTCTATAAATAGCCTTCAAACATAGTTATAACTAGCTAAGTCTGTTGTTGAAAATTGCGAGTAACGTTTCAGATCGAAGCTAGTCTAAATTTTTTTGCCTAAGACTCCTTATGATATTAGCTATCTACCAGTGAAAGTCTTATCAATATCTGTACAGCCTTTCCCGTCATCTCCATCGTCATGATCATCATCAGCCCATCGCAGTCCACTGCTGGACATCATCATCATCATCATCAACAGCCTTTAACAGTCCACTGCTGTACATAGGCCTCTCGTTAGAAAGGAGGTTTTGGCCTACTATGCCACGCTGGCCAGACGGGTTGGTAAAGGGTTGGTTTCAAGTTTTCCTTCTCTTTGCATTGATGTTGTCTTGCGTAGTTTATCCCTTAGTCGCCTTTTACGACACCCGCGGGATGAATAGGGGTGGTGACACTGTATTCTTAATCCGTCACCACACGGACATAGGACTGCTGGACATAGGCCTCTAAATTTATTTTTGGATACCAGAAGCCGAGGATCGTACCAAGTGGCGTGCAATTGCAGTTGTATGTACGGAAAAGTAAGAATGTACGGCAATTATCCAAGACGAGACCAACCTGCAATTGCGTTTCAAGAAGCGCCCTGAATGAATGACCCCTTAGGGAGAATTGAACCGTACAAGCAAACGCATTATTTTTTACTTGTGCAATACTTTACTTTTCTTTTTTTCTTCTTACTGTTGATTTGACTCTGAATTGACACCCAACTAAATAATATAAGTAGTATAATCTATTCACCCCTACAAATAAATAAAATTGAAGTGTCTGTATGTAAAAGTATTTACGGATTTACATCAAATAATCTTTTTTTTAATCTTTTCAATGTCTTATTTTAATTATTTTTCTTATGTGTTATCCTATGTGGGCTTTGAACCCACGACACTTGGCGCGATAGGAAGCGGCGTGGCGACCGCTTACGCCACTAGGCCAACCGTGCAGTCATATGTCTGTCTGTTTGTACCGGCTAATCTCTAGAAAGGTTGTACCGATTTTGACACGACGTTTTCTAGCAAACAAATAATGATATAAAGAGTACCTTAGGCTACTTTATAATACTAACTTCACCCCGCAGCGTTACTCGCAGGTTTTGTAAAGATACAACAACAATTGCGGGTCACACCACATAGTTCAGATAGTTAGTATGTATAAAAGAAATAAAAAGCTATTTCCGAGCGGTATACGAGCTTCTTGCCAGATGTAAGTTGTATTCAATCGAACCAAATAATATACAAATATTTACTTGAAACCCAACATATATTAAATCTGCAAGGGAAAGCGTATAAAGGCCGGTGTTTGCTCATAAAAAATGATCAAAACACAGAACCGGACCTTATATGGTACACGGAACATCTTCGAAGTGTACCACCGGGTGAAGAGAACCTGTTGGGAAATAATAATGTAGGAATGCTGTCATGATCGTAACCGCAGGACGGGCTCGGAATAAGGTGGAATACAGGAGGTGGGTATATTGTCAGGAGTTAGCGGAGAGCGGAGCGGAGAGAAGAGCGGAGTGAGGATAGGAGTAAGGAATGGATAGGAATTTTTACAAGATCTTAAAGTTTTGTTTTTACTCAGGGTTATTCTAATAAACAAGGTGGGATGATACTAATTAAGTAAGAGTTATCAGTTTCGAACTAATCATAAGCCTGAGATTGCAGTGAGCAGAAAAAGGCCAGAATTACGTAGGTATATATTACAATGTTAATTTGACAAAAGAGTATCTATGCGTGTGTGTGTCAAATACACGATAGTGTGTGTGACGTTTTTTTATTCACATAGTGTTTTTTTTTTTAAATAGCTTACTGCACTTCTTTCAAATTTCATACTCCTCCGTCAGGGTAATTTTCGTAAAAAGGCGTACAAAGTATTTGCTTCACCTGTTAATATATAGATTACAATGCTGTCTTAGTATCAAACATGTTAATGAATGTTTTTTAATAGTTTAATTATTTACTTACGCTACTTTTTAGTGTAGAACACGATTAATTATTGTTTTCTAATCGCTATCTCCTATCAATACAACCGCCACTTCATGAGTTGTCCAACGTTAATGAGATATCTAATAAGATCCTTTCTTTGAACAGACATTAAATGCTGGTTAATAAAACTTGTGAGCAATTCTAATGTAATTAATTAGAATAGTGAAGAGAATATTGCTTTTCAATTATATATTACTATTTTGCTCGCCGCTATCGAAGACATAAAGCATGGAGCCTAATACCAAATGCTCAGCAAAGCACGTTATTCATTGCTGAGAAGTAAGAAACTTCGTTATAGACGTGAAACTTTAGCGGAGGTTGAGATATTGCATTCCTATAGCGTATAGAAACAGCGTCTGATGCCTCGTTCACATTATTTAAGACTAGTAATCTAGTTAGTTTGTCCATTGTACTCTTAGACTGGATAAGAAAGGATTCAGTTATGTTTTCCAGTTATTCTACAGCTGTGTGTCGGTTTTCAAAAGTTAAAATTGTTCAATTACTATTGTTAGCTTCAAATTTTTTTCATGTGTAGGTATGTGGCGACTTCCACCTATCACGTCGGGGTCACACACTGTGGAGGAACGGATATTGTGGTCCTCTATTACAAAGGGAGGATCCTCCGAACAGGCGAGGTGATCATGCCTGGTGGGCCACTGCCCAAAAGTTTTTGTTGGGATGTTGTATGTATGCTAATCGGCGCCAGAATTTCTTTATCGCAATTCAGGTTTAGTAGTTACTCCATATAGATTCGTTCCGTGTTTCTTCTTGGTTCAGTGTTTCTTTGGCGCTGTTGTATGTTTTTCGCTTGTGCTGTATGTGGAAGTCGCCACAATGTAATGTTTCTCGCTTTTCTATAGGAGTGACTTTGTAAAAAGGGACGAAAGTGTGTAACGGAAAACTAAAGGACACGTTACAACGTTAAAATAAATTACTCCTTATGTCATCAGCTTTCTGCTAAAAAGAACCGTCAAAAGCGGTCGAGCTATTCTTGAGATTATCCATTACAAACAGGCAGACAGACAAAACATCAAAGATTGTTTTTTTGATGTTAGTACCGTATATACATTCATAATATGTATTTGGTAAAAAAAAGCTATTATTTTGATATTACATACACACATGTAGACACTTTAATTTTACTTATTTGTATATAGGAATGTACAGATACCCTCTGCTGTGAAAACTTAATACTAGTAGGTTTATTTTATCTTTCGTCGTTCTGTTTAAGGCTTAACCGAACTGGAGAAATTGTGAAAATAATTTTGGTTGATTGGGAATGGATCAAATTTGAAATAACGCTTGTAATTATAGAACAGTAATGTGTTCAATATCCTTGCGGTCATTGATGCGCTTTTCGCTGTTACAATGTCACAAGCATGGTCGAGCTGCATTGAAACAATAGACCGATTATCCGGTCACTGGACTGGTTTGCTCACTGAAATTATTCAAACCGGATTAGTTTCACCTGTTAGAGGTTGAACTGTAAATTCAAACCCTCTTGGTACGAGTTAAATATTATAAGTTTCGAAGCTGGTGACAATATAATTATACAGATTTGATAGTTTTTCAACGTGTGAAAAAAATTACATTAAATTTTCGTGCGTGTGGTGACAGATTAAGGATACAGAGTATACTTAGTACCTAAGGGGATAAACACGGCCGTCTTAAACTATGCGAAGGGCCCTGGGCACACAAGATTATTGTAAGCTTAATAAAAATATATAACATATATAATACTACATACTTAGTAATTATTTCGATTGTTTTGTATTGAACTGTAACTTTTGTGAAAAAAATGTAAGGTGTAGTGCAATATTTTTGAGACTGTGTGTGAGAGCAACAAATTCTCGGTTCGTTGGGAGGTCCCCGGACGACGGTGGGCCCTGGACACTGGCCCCGTGTGCCCTTATGGTAAAGACGGTAATGGGGTCAAACCACATAACACAAAATTTAGGATAATCTTCTGTATGATGTTAGTACCGTTCTGAGTCGGTCCATTCGTTCTGAAATCACCGTGACTCCTCTACCTTTATATTAATACCTAGAATAATAATTTACGTAAAGATATTAGAAAGCCAAACACTACAGAAAATAGGTTAACTGCTTAAATGAAGTATTTGCAACTTCAGATTTTATTACTATTTTTTCTAATTAAGAAAATGTTTAGTTTCTTACGGATTTTGGAGACTCCAGCTTGTATGACTAATTTGTATTACTGTTGTAATTCGCGAGGAACGTCGCGAGAGAAACTATCTAAAAAAAAATAGACTTAGTCCTAATGTCATCAGCTATGAAAGTCCCGTCAAAATCGGGACAGCCTTTTCAGAGATTAGTCGGAACAATTAGACAGACATCAATTTAAAAATAACTTTTTGATGTAAGTACCTTGTATTCATAGAGCAAAAAATTAATATGATATTACAAACAGAGACTTCGATTGTATTTATTTATTTATTTGTATAGGTTTATGTTATCTTCTACGTCATATTTTTGAGTCTCTAATACCTCAATCACTTAAGACTAAAGTCTACAACTAGGGCGTCCTACCCGTAATGACATACGGAGCGAGATGTGGACACTCACTATCTGACTGGTCCATAAATTTAAAGTAATTTAAAGATGCTGGGTGTCTTCCTGTCCGATAAAATTCGTAATGGAATTATTCGGCTGATTACTAGAGTTACCGATACCGTATGGAAAATCAGTACGCTGAAGTGGAAGTGGGCTGGTCATGTCTCCATACGAACTGATGGACGCTGGAGCCGCAAGGTAGTAGAGTGGAGACGACGATTAGGCAAACGTAGAGTAGGGCGCCCTGCGGTACGATGAGCCGAACGATTTGAGAAAGGTGGCTGGTGGCGGATGGATGCGGACTACCCAAGACCCGGATGGTTAACGTTCCTTGGGGTAGACCTTCGTTCAGCAGTGGACGGCGATAGGTTGACACTATATGTTATCTTGAATCATTATCATCATGAATCTCTTTCTACAATCGCCAACGCCTCTATTCTCTTGTATTTATAGCTAACATTTTGTTTTGATCACGTATCTTAGCGATTACGTCTATTCGGTGCATTTTTTGGTTTTCTACTGACTTCGTTTGTCTTACGTATAATTTTAACAAAAAGAATCCGACTTCAAAGAAAAACTATTCCGAGAACCCAAATCACGACAATTGTGCCTAGTATATTTGAGGAGTTCCCTCGATATCCTTGAGATCCCATCATCAGATCCCGATATGGTGACGATGGGACTATCTGTAAGCTACGTCCATTCCAATGCAAAAATAATTTCTGGAATCAATTCATAAACGACGAAATTATCGCTATACATAAATAAAAAATAGATTCTGACGAATTGAGAACCTCCTCCTTAAGTCTGTTAAAAAGTAATTTTCCTAGTTACGTAATATACATACTGATATTGCCCCATTGATTTCTTGGTGTTAGTACCCTATTTATACATTCATATGCATTTAGTGAAACGCAGTTATTTAAAAATTATAAACAAACACTTTAATTTTTTTTTATTTTTACGATCCAAGCTATGAACTAACATAACTATTTGTATAATCTACATATTTCAACAAAAATACCTATGTTTACTAGGCCACGATAACATCAAGTGCATTACAACTTTTCCTTATAAATGTTGATCGATATCGCGATATTACGGACCGGTCCTTTTCCAGGCCCGGTTGTGTACAGGCCGTTGACACGATCAGCTGACGCATCAAGTTTCGGGACACCTCACATTCAAACTGTAGATTGAATATACTGGTTTTATAATGAATGCTCTGTATGATGTCTGTATTGGCCTAAAGACTTATATATAATATGTACTAGCTTTTGCCCGTAGCTCCGCCCACGTGTATGTTGGTTATCGCGGTAAAAAGTAGCCTATGTCCTTTCCCAAGGTTCCATCTATCTCTATACCAAAATTCATCAAAATCGGTTCAGCGGTTTATGCGTGAAAACGTCACAGACAGACAGAGTTACTTTTGCATTTATAATATTAAGAGGGATTATCTCAGTATATAGATAGATCTTTGAATAATATCGTACCCACAGGTTTTCTAACTTTCTCTTCCCGAATATTGATGACGTAATGTAAAATATGGATCACTCTTTAAATAAATAATTATTTCGGACATCTTACACACAACGCCATCTAGTCCAAAACTAAGTAGAGCTTGTATTATGGGTAGTACCCTACTGATATAACTACTGATATAAACGTACTTTTTTTTCGTAAATACATACTCGTACACATTTTACATAGAAAACACCCAGACACCGAAACAAATATCACGATCACACAAATATTTGGTCCGACCCGGGAATCGAACCCGAGACCTCTGGATTAGCAGCCGCATACGCTATCCACTAGACCAACAAGGCAGTCAAATTGTTGGGGACACATGGCTACAAAATGCCATGGACAGAAAACGAACCAAATACTGGGAGTATTTGGTTCGTTTTCTGTTAATCAAATAATATTAAATTCTTATACATAATAATATTCTATTTATTTCTTCTTTCTTTTTTAAAAGACACCTCCCGCATTATAAATAACCATTCTGTATCGCAGGGTATTTCAAAACATACATGAAACGGACACAAACAACACCCAGACTCAGAACAACAATTTGGTGTTGTCAGTTGATTTTAATAAAGAAAAATCTTCATATATATAGGTTTACCAGTGTATAAATAGGGAGAAAGTATTTAAACTACATATGCATACAAGTATATTAACAGTGTATCATGATTTTTAATGTTATACTTTTGTAAGATAATGGTATACGACAATGGTACACGGCCGTGACAACTAGACCATAAAGTTTACGAAAATTGTGACTAGTTTTTCTACTTTTTGTGAGATTCAAAGTTCAGTAGAGCGCAGAGACATACTGTCTCTGACGTAATGTTAGAATTAGTGCTTGAAAATGAGATTTTGCTCCTACATATAAAAAATATATACGCTTCTATTGAGCGAGTTAAAATTTAAAATATCCGAGAGATAACAGTAACAGGAAGTAGAGCCACGCTGATTTCAACACGAATGGGTTGACTTTACTGGGGTAGTACTACCCTCACCTCATCATCATCATTATCAGCCTATCGCAGTCCACTGCTGGACATAGGCCTCTCCAATTGCACGCCACTTGGTTCGATCCTCGGCTTCGCGCATCCAGCTCCTGCCAGCCGTCTTGCGTAAATCATCACTCCACCTGGCCTGTGGACGTCCTACACTACGTTTGCCGAGTCGCGGTCTCTACTCAAGAACCCGTTTACCCCAACGGTTATCGGTTCTACGGCTTATATGGCCAGCCCACTGCCACTTCAGCTTGCAAATCCTGTGGGCTAACCACCTAAAAATGAAGGCATCTGTGTTGTCATAATTTGCTAGTGAGTGTCAGATAGGAGGCACAAGGTTGCAGACGCATCTCACTAAGCCGTCATAGTGAGGGTCACCATGCTGCATCTGTCTTTTAGATTCTACGAGACTAAATTTTTTCCATCAGACAGATTAGAGTCACCTCACTTACATTATTAAAACTTTCTTTTATATAAAAGAAAGATGTAATAATTTGTATAATAATTTAATTCCTTCCTATCTTGTGAACTTATTGATACCTGGTTGAAAATGCATGTTACTCCAAGATCAAAATCAATCGCGTTAATATCTATACAAACACATAGTTTCATATGTATATATATATACCTACATATACTTATCATCATCATTATCATGAACAACAGCCTTCAACAGTCCACTGCTTAGGATATAGGCCTCTCCTTAGAATGGAGATTTTGGCTTACTATACCACGCTGGCCAGACGGGTTGGTATGTATAACTATACATACATATGCATAGCGACAAAATTTTTGTTTTCAATTCTCTATTATATTTAGCTATTCTCTTATTTGATTGGTTAATGTCGCTCAGTCACGTGATTAAAATAAAATATTAGCCAATGAAACAATAGGATAGAGAACTAGAATAGAAAATTAAAAACGTTTGCATCATGGGTAGGGGGCCAGGCAAGGCGTAATGTCCGTGTAGTACATATTAGGCTGGCAGTTCCCGTAATCGACTTTGTGCTACGATAGGCTAAAGTATTTGAGTCAGGACCGTAAACGGCATACCAGAAGGGTAAGCAATAAAACTAATACAGAATATCAGAAAGGGATACAGCATTTTAAATACTAGCTGTAGTCTCCCACGCTTTGAAATGATGCTTGTGGTCGCATTGTTGAGAAAAGATTAACTGACGTAAAACATGGATAAAAATGATCTTTTAAAGTGGTTTCAATGTTGTGTAAATGACATTTTCTACAACTAATACTACTAAAAGAGGATCTCCTCTTAGCTTTTTAGACGTTTTAAACCCATCGTATGGACACAAACTTAAGCAGCAAAGGGGACACGTAGAATGGACAAAGTTGTTACACCTCATCATCATCATCATCAGCCTATCGCAGTTCACTACTGGACATAGACTTCTCCCATTGCACACAACTGTGATCGATTTTGGGCTTCTCGCATCTCTCTTGGGCTTACACTTAACTCGTGTTAAATATTGAGTATCGTGTTTTTACAACTAAACATAATACCCTGACATTTGATAACAAGAAACACACTAAAAATAATACATAAGTATTAGAAAAGTAGCACTTAAGTAGAAAATAGGCATAAACGTGTCTACTTCTACATGATGATGAAAAATATTCACAATAAATTCTAATTAATCCTTGATAAATCTACAAAGTTTGAACGAAATCTGGCCGTTTAAAGTGGGTCAAATTCGCACCCAAAGGAGTCGGTTGCGAACATACAAACATACAGGTGAAGCTAATAAAAAGCGTGCAAAAACAAAAAAAGTCTACATATGTACAAACGAGTACATTAATATTAAAACAGTTTAAACACTTGCTTGTTATTAGAAAAAACTTGCTCTCATTTTAATATGACGTTGCCTTAAGGTGTGGGTTACAACAGTAGAGGCCAACCGCGAGGGGGCGGCGTCCAATTAGAGAGTCGAAACCAGAGTAGGTGCACGCAACAGTGCGGGCAGGCGCCGGTTGGAGTCCAGAAGGAAATCCCCTCCCTGGACTCCTTCCAATTCACAGGCGCAGAGAGGGTCACACCGTGTGGTTTTAGTCGGTTCGAGTCCGACACACCACCCCGCCGTAACCCCCGACGGGGTGACGGTCCGCGGAATTTCCAAACGTAAAAAAAAAAAAAAAAAAGTGTGGGTTACAAGCGATATTAACGATCTAGACTTACCGATTGCCGTATTAATTTATAACATAACTAGCTTTTGCCCGGTTCCACCCGCGTGTATCTCGGTTATCACAGTAAATAGTACCCTATTTGTTATTCTGATATGTAAGCTATATTATTATGAACTTTCATGTAAATCCATTCAGTAGCTTTTGCGTGTATTTATCAAAGAAAAGATGTATTTATATTAGTTGCCTAGTACTCAGAGTACAAGCTCTGCTTAGTTTGAGATTAGATTATGTTATGTGTCAGACGTCCGAAATATTTAGTTATAATAATAATAATAATACTCGTAGAAAAAGGTTACACAATTTCTTAATTATTATATATCAGTAGAAATATTCGTTAGAAATACATTATTGGTTATCGACAAATAGAAATACTAATTAATAGAAAGCCGGCATGGATGTTACGTCAAACGACATATTAATGTACATCAGTAATATAAGAAATATTACAGCTGGCAATATTGGCTAATGTACATGTGGTACAACAACGCTATATCACTCATTATTTCCTACAAACTGAGTCTGAGTGAGTATTGTAGTAACCATCATCATCAATCATCAAAAGCCTTTAACAGTCCACTGATGGACATAGGCATCTCCTTTGAAAGGAGGTTTTGGCCTACTATACCAGGTTTTGACCAGACGGGTTGGTACAGGGTTTGTTTCAAGTTTTCCTTCTCTTGGCAGTGATGTTAGCTGCTTATTTTGTTCCTTTAGTCGCCTCATACGACACCCATGGAATGACTAGGGGTGGTGATACTTTGTATTCTTGATCCGTCACCACACGGACTAAAGCTAGTCCATGGAGTAAAGTTAGTCTTAAATAAATAAGCCTAAGTTACTCCTTGTGTCATCAGCTTTCTGCCAGTGAAAGTCTCGTCAAAATCGGTCCTGCAGTTCCAGAGATTACCCGGAACAAACAGACAGACAGACAGACGATAATTTTAAAAATTGTATTTTAATGTAAGTAACGTATATACTTACATATGCATTGAATAAAAAACCTGTTTATTTGATATTACAAATAGACCCTTCAATTTAATTTACTTGTAGCCGACCCCAAATAGTACCGGGAATAAAGGCTAGGAAGAAAAAAAAATTTTATAGATGAAGTCTCTTTATTACAACCTCAAATAAAATAGTAGTGACACAGGAACAGAACTAGCTCATACTGTAAATACTATTTATTTACGCAACCGTCTTTCTTTCGTGAAATCTTGAACACGCATGTGTATTTCAAATGTGATTCGTTTTTAGCCGACTACAGCAAAGTCAAAAGGAAGGATAGTTTTGGTAGTTCATGTATGTTTGTATATACCACCGTATCGTCTAAAATATTAAACCGATTTTAACTAATTGGTCTAGTAGTCAGCGTATGCGGCTGTTGATCAAGACTTCTCGGGTTCGATTCCCGAGTTGGACCAAATGTTTGTGTGATCCGCAAATATTTGTTTCGGAGTTTGAGTGTTTTTCTATGTGTAATATTGTGTGTATTTACAAAAAAAAGTATGTTTATGTATTTATATCAGTTGTTTAGTACCCATTAAACAAGCTCTGCTTAGTTTGAGACTAAATCGCGTTGTTTTAAGTTGTCCGAAATTATATGTACTGCTTAATTAAACGGTATTAATAACATGTCCAAGATAGAAACATCACAATCAGGTTGTTATAATGTTAAATAGAGTTAGTTTACAAGATCTAAAATTAATGAAAACTTTCTGACATGCTCATGTTCTCCCTCTACACCTTTGACTCCGACATTCACAATTAGTATTCATAGATAACTTAGTTTGAGTACCTTATTCAATTACACTTCTGCCGTCATCAAACAAAATTGTTAATCGTATCACAAGCTACCACAAACATCTATCAATTTAATTCAAAGTGATTTGGACCGAAACCTTGTGGGGCTAACATCATCCTCGTAAATTCAGCTAAGAGTGTTTATAATCCGATTATTCTGTCTTTCAAACTAACTTTGCGGTTTCCACTCAACACTACCGAGTCTTAATTGCCTCGGGAGACGTGTAATTCTATAAAAAAAGTCAGCTAAATGGTTTGGACTGGGTGATTAATGCTCTGTAAATGTTTTCGCCTAACATTCGTATGGGGTGCCGAGGAATATATCGTTTTTGTTTGTATGATGAAAGAAAATGTGTGGGGCTTTGTGAAAAGTTTGTTTGAATACAATGTCTTGTTGGTGTTGAAAGAAAATTAAGTAGCGATAGGTAGTTTATAGTTCAACCTTCGAATTTCAGTTCTCCCTTCGGGTTGTGGAGGTCCGATGCCAGTCGGCCCGTGGAAAAACTGATATTCAGGTAAAATCGGTTGAACTAGTAGCCGACCCCAAATAATATTGGGAATAGGGCTAGGAAGAACAGGTAGTTTATATATTTGATGAATATAAGATTTTCGTGGACCCTGTTTTCTACTCAAACTTTTCATGAGGCAAAGTAGAATCACTTTGATAACCTGAAAGTGTTTAGATAAGTTTACGATTAAAAATTATCTTTTAAGAAATGATCTTACTTGATCTATGATTATATTGACTGCCTCCATCATAATGTTTGTAAAAGGTAATTCATTTCATCATTGTGTACAGATATAAAGTATAAAGTCATGTATTTTTTCTAGCCAGTAGCCGTTGTTCTAGTTTGAGCTCAAACCAACATACTGTTGTCACGATGCAACAGCGCTACCGTCACTTTTGTGGAAAGTTAAATGACTCATCATAGACACAGTTGAGAGTTAAGACCTCATAGTGCATCGTAAGACACAGTTGCGGTTTCCGATCTGGTTCATATTAATTGGATAGTACGTAAACAGCTTTCTTTCTTTCTTTTTTATTAAAAAAATATAATTTTTGGGTACTGTCGTTGGATGTCTTTTAACCGCCCGAAGGCCTCCAATTTAGTTTCACGACTTATATCTTATAATAACAACCGGAACCGTATGCTTAACGAGACAAAAACAAAAATTTGGAGATTATACAAGCATTTGGTCTGCCTGGGAATCGAATCCGAGACCGAGCACAGCAATCACATACGCTATCATTGCGCGAAAAAGATATTATACATCAATAATCTTGATTGATCTTGAACGATGGGTAACAAGGATGGGAAAAAAGATATAGGTTTATACTACTGTTTTGTTCACTGATGATATTTTAAAGTTGACAAATTTTCCCAGAAGAAGAAAAGTTTTTTTGATATTATAACCAATTCTTATCTGAATAAGTTACATAATAATCGATCAAAAGGACATGTGTACATTACACTAACATAAACATACACAACCTCTGCCTCACTCAGACGAGAAAAATAAATATAAGATGAGAATCGAATATTGCAGAAACATTTTCTAGAGAATTTATCAGAATACACGTTCGAATATAACGTCAGCAATAACTTAGTAGATTGCAAGAATGCCTCGTAAAGTTAATAGTCCATCACTTGGAAACAAACATGCAGGTTATAGCTTCAGAACAGAAAGCGAGTAATGTATACTTGCGGTTTGGGGGAAACCCGTTTAATAGTGCTTGCTCATTGTGCTTGTCTTCAAGTAGGGTAATAAAATATATTCCATGCATTACATGTACCTAGAAGAAATACAGTATGATTCAAATGACGGCATGACAGTTAAGGAAAATGTTGTTTGTTTTTTTCATTATTCTTTTATTTGGATGTCATCATCAACATCAATGTTTAGTAATCCACAGTTTTGGGCTACTATACCATGCTAGCCAAATAGGTCGGCATAGGATTTGTGATAAGTTTTCCTTACCTATGCCTTCAGGACACCCATGTCATTTAGTCGAAGCTTTGCTTAATTTGGGACTAAATGGCGTTGTATGTCAGATGTCCGAAATATTTAATTATTTTCTGCAATCGATGGTGGTGATTTCGAAAAATTTAAAGGAAGTTATTTCTACAAAAGGAGTCGAAAGTAACTTCACATTAATTTACGCGAGAATAGATTAAAATAATAGCGAATCATAAAACAAGTCTCATTAATAAATACTACTTATTTTGACCACTCCGTAACGGCCTTGTACGAGTGACCGAGCAACAAGTTCAAGAATTGAGAGCAGTAGCTATGTAGAGAGTAAATCATCTAGTCATATACTAGATATACAGAACAGCCCACTTATTTGTGTATAGTTCAAAAAAAGAGATAAATCATTTGATTTGCAAAATATCTGTCATAACTTTCGCATTTAATGACATTTAATTCGGGAATCAAGCAGTGTGTTAAGTATTCCAAACCTTACCTGACGTTTCGAGCAGGTTGCCATTACTGGTCATAGTCACTATAGGTAGTACAGCTACGCTGATTTCAGCACGAATGGGTCGTTTCGACCGGTGCAGTACTATCCTCACACAGAAGACCATACTAATAATGACAGCATTCTTGCTGTCGTATTTCGTTGGTGAGTGTGAGACCGGAGGCCCACTCATTTTGAATCACTCAGAATTATGCAGAATTATCTGACCAGGCCGCCATGGTCACCATGCTGCATTGCCTACCCTCACAATGAGCCCCTACTCTTAGATTCTACTCGTGCTTTCCATCAGGCAGAGTAGAATAGAAAAAAAAACATGCTGTCTAAAAGAGTGTTCAGGTCTTATTTACTTCCAATAATATCTTGTTAGTATTTACGTAATAAAAATAATAATAGTTTAGTTAACTATTGCTAATACAGTGTTTATTATTAGCATCTCAATAGGCCGCAATAGGTGTGAGTCACCATGGGGGCTGTCCATTAATGACGTGAGACTCGAAGGGGGGGGGGGGTTACAAAAAATCACGAAATATCACAAGGGGGAAGGGGGTGTAGTAATATATCACGTGTTATTATTTTTTCTGCAAATTTTCGCATTTATTTCACTATTTTTATATAAGTCAACCTGCAACCTTTCTACTCTACCTCTGAACGTAATTATTGTAGTCTTTAATTTTCTATTATAAAATTAGTTGATACTTAATACCTGTATTTTATTAATATTTAAAAAAAAGAGATTTTTTGTACGTACTAAAAAATATACGTTATATATAGGAGGGGGAGGGGGGGGGGTAGTCTTACACTTCACCATGTGTCATCAAGAGGGTGGGGGGGGGGGGTTAAAAAATGGCAAAAAAAAGATCACGTGATCAGGACGGCCCCATGCTGTATTGTCTGCATTTACAGTGAGGATGGTGACCATTATTCTTGTGAACATGAAATTGTGTGTGTCAGCTTGTTAGTACCAAAGAAATGTACAATCGAATTTAAACCCTATAGTGACTACGATGTTGAACTTGTCATGCCAGTGTTATCCAATTGCTTTTTTCAAAAATACTAGTTCGTCACAATCAGTGCGAGGCTGTCTAAAAAGAAGATTTTTCGTGCAACATGAAAGTTGGGTATGAGTTTATTGGAGCTGTTTGCCTATGTTATTTGCTTTTCATGCGCTTGTATGCATCTAGTCTAATTTTTCTCGAATAAACATTTTTAGATTTAAAATTTTCGAATGTTACAATCAACATGCTCCTATTAATTAGGTATTCAAAATTTCTAAGTCACAAATTATTATAATATTTTTCACGAAGTTTACCTATGAAGTACCATATCCATCACGATTAAAAATTAGAGCACTTTATTTCTGCGAAGAAACTTAGTTCTCAGTTAGCTCTTAAAGATACTTTAACTTTAGGCAAATATTTTGCACATTTTCTTCTTTTGTTATTCTTCATTTCATACAATTCGATGCACTCCATATAGAAATGAGAAGCGTTACTAAACGGCCCGACCACCACAGAAGTGTTGTTCATTGGCTTTTCCGCTTAGCACAATACGTTCAGTCATGCGAAGCTAATTAAATCATTCGTTCAATACCATCGACGGCTGCATTTAGAGTCCCTTTCGGCTTTAAATTTCCAAATTTTGAAGTATATACTTTTAGTTTTTAAATTTAAAACATTAAAAGATCTCAACTTCTGTGACGTGTTAAAGTAAGTGCTGATAAACATACTTATATAGAACCAAATACACCAGAGGATTGAGATTATCACGAGATCACTAGCCACTACATCAAACCTGTATTCGTTTTTCAATTCATTCATTTATCCCTCGCTTATCCATTTTGCTCATCCAAATGTTCTTATCTTATTATTCATACTACTTTCATAGTTCTCAAATCGATTAAGTGCTTAAATGAATCTCGTTATTGCCATTTATTTCTTGAAAATAATATTATACAATTTTATTAATTGTATAATATTCTTTAATATATATGTATATATATATAAGTTAAAATACCTCGACACTCCCAACTAATTCAAATTTCATACAAAAAAAATCTAAATCAAAATCTTTTCATCTGCTCGTGAGCTATGATGCCACAGACAGACAAACACACATAACACACATACAGGCAGACACGACAAACTTATAACACCCCGTCATTTTTGCATCCGGGGGGAAAAATAATCCTTAATAATCATATAAATAACTCGTTTTGATAAAGGAGAAAACTGTAAGCAATCAATATATATTTAAAATTGACACAAACCATAACCTACTGAGGTTCATAAATTATTATAAATTGAAAAACATTTTTGGAAAAATTCCGCCCGAAGTGATTTCTTGAGGCTCTATGTCAAGGGTCTGATATTCAATACATTTATGATGAGCTCAGAAATGGAATATTTTATCTTTTGAAGTCGAAGCCATAAGTCAGTTAAAATTGAAATTGATTTGTATTCCAGCCTATGTGCAGTGTACCGGGACCTTGCTTATGATTTCAAATTCAAATTCAAAATTCTTTATTCACTTAGGATGCAATACATCTCTTGTGACAGGTCAAGATTCTACATGTACATTTATGCCATGTTCGCAAACAATAGGTAAAGCCGGAGAAAAGAACATGGCAGTAAAAACTCGCGGCCACTCTTTTCAAATCGCCAATGTTTACATAGTTTTAACGTTTATAAACCTGATATGGGGGTAAGGTGCTGCCACTAATATACTATACACCATGTTAGAGGACTGATGCAAATTATAGTGATTAAAAATTAGAACATAAGCTAATTTAAACAAAAAAAAAAAAAAACAACAGCCTCAGTGGGTACAACATAGTAGGAGCATCTACTTACAACAAAGGTAAAAACTATATGTGCTCAAATATTGGACAAATTACTGGTAACAAAAGATTAAATATAAAATATTAATTATAAGATCAAAAGAAAGAGAAGAATGGCCTTTATTCGTCACGTAGAATCTTTACTTACAAAAGTAAAATCATGCTCTTAAACAATGTGCTAACAAAATTCTCATGAGTAGAATAAAATGACAAGGAGCAAGTAGTCAAATCCATTTTTCTTTATCATTTAAAAAATCGTCAACTGTATAATAACCTCTACGTTTAAGATAAGTTTTGACTACTTTTTTAAACTTTTCCACTGATAGACTCATAACACTAGCTGGTAACCTATTAAAAAATCGCACGGAAAGACCTATAAATGAATTATGCGTTTTATGTAGCCTATGATATTGACCTACTAGTTTATGCTTATGTCTCGTGTTCACCGAGTGAACATCACTATTCCTGTGATATAAATGCATATTTTGTTTTATAAACATAATATTTGCAAATATATATTGTGATGCAACTATCATAATGCCTATCTCTTTAAACTTTTCTCTACGGGAAACTCGTGCACCTAGTTTGTAAATCGCACGCACTGCACGTTTTTGGAGAATGAAAATTGTTTGAATATCAGCTGCCTAGCCCCATAGTAGAATGCCATACGACATGACGCTGTGGAAATAACCGAAATATACTAGCCTTGCTGTTTCGACATCCGTAAGCTGTCTGACTTTGCTGACAGCATACGCTGCAGAACTGAGTTTCCCTGCGAGACACGATATTTGGGCGCCCAACTGTAACTTACTATCTAAAGTAATTCCCAAAAAAACTGTTGAATCAACAAAATTAATAACTTCATTGTTTAAAACTAGATTTGTCCTGATATTCCTTACATTTGGCAAACTAAACTTAATACATTTGGTTTTTCTAGAATGCAAAAGCAAGTTATTTGATGTAAACCAGTCAAGGACCAATGCGAGGGCCCTATTTACTTCGTCAGAGTAATCGTTTTTGCGATTGGTTTTGAATATAAGAGAAGTGTCATCAGCAAATAGAACAATATCCCATAACTTACTAGTAAAAAACGGCAAATCGTTTATATACACCAAAAATAAAAAAGGACCCAGTATTGAGCCTTGTGGCACGCCCATACTCACTGGTGATCCCGAGGACCTTATTCCATTAATATCAATATACTATTTTCCCTCACTAAGATAAGAAGCAACAAGATTAAGCGCTGTACCTGTTATGCCATAATGCCTAAGTTTCAGCAGAAGTGTACTATGCATCACACAATCAAATGCTTTTGAGAGATCGCAGAAAACACCAATGGCGTCCTGCGAGTTTTCCCAGGCACTATATATATGTTTAAGTAGTTTAGAGCCTGCGTCTACTGTTGAGCGACCCTTTGTGAATCCATATTGTTCACTATGCAGTAGATTATTAGAATTAAAATGTGTTTCTAATTGCATTAGTATGGCTTTTTCAAAGATTTTACTAATAGCTGGTAAAATAGAAATAGGTCTAAAGTTACCAGGGTCGCTTTTTGAACCGGCTTTAAACAGAGGAATTACTTTACTGTGTTTCATTAGATCAGGAAACACACCGGTAACAACACATCGATTAAATATTGTTGCTAAATGTGGTGCTATCTTAATAATAATGCCATTAATTAATTTAACAGAAATACCCCATAAATCTGCTGTCTTTTTGCAATTAATTGACTTAAATATTTTTATTATGTCAGTGGGGTTTATAAAATTAAAACTGAATGGTACAGTACACTCTTTCACACTGCCTCTCACAAGTGATTGAGCAACAACTGGACATGATCTTAAGGAGCTGGTTGCATTTTTAGGTATATCAGCAAAGAAATTATTAAATGTTTGCGCTAGGTCTAAATTGTCAGTTACAGTTTTATTACCAATACTTAATTCAAAATTATGTTCACGTGGCTTGACCCGCCCAGATTCAGCATTAATCATGTTCCAAGTGGCTTTAATTTTATTCTCTGCTTGTTTAATATTTTTACTTAAATATAAAGACTTGGCAGCAGCGCAAGTCTTTTTAAATAATTTGAAATAATTTATAACATATTGAACAAACTTATGGTCAAAATTATATTGCTTCATGCCATACAATTCATACAACTTAGCTCTACTTATTTGTATGCCAGTTGTTGCCCAATCACAAAAGCTAATTTTTATATTTTTATAAAAAGTCTTAGTTGTGAATATATTATTAAATTCTGATTTGATCATGTTAAACAAAGACGCGTAAAGGTAGTTCGGATCATCTTGACTAAAATCTATATTGGTGATACGGACAGAAACATTTTCATTAAATTTGTTTAGGCGAGCTGTACTCATTGGCCTACAGGTGATCTTATTTACTTTAGCCACTGTATGAATAGGAAAAGTGACTTTCTGTCCACAGTGATCGGATGTTAAATCACTCAATATAACCTCATTATAATAACTACAGTTGCAAAAAATATTATCTAAGCAAGTAGCAGAATGTGATGTTATCCTTGTTACAAAACAAATGTTTTATATTAAATGATTTAAATAAAGTACATAATCTAATACACATAGGTGACTGTTCTAGTATATTAACGTTGTAATCACCACATACTACTACATGCTTTTTACCATAACTAAGTACTTTAAGTACATCTTCCACTATAGTCTCGAATAAATTAAAGTCACTCTGTGGTGGACGGTAAACACAAACAATAATATGCTCCTTTAATTCTACACATGAGAGTTCTACAGTACGCTCGATAGAACGAGCAACAATATCCTCGCGTTCTTTACTATTCACACTATTAGAAATAAAAATCATAGAGCCACCATGTATAGCTTTCTTCCTGATGTATTTGGTTACCATACTATAATATTCATCATTAAAAATCAGTTCATCGTTTTTTAACCAGTGTTCTGTGACACAGAAAACATCAACAAGGTGGGTCTTTAAAAATAATTCTATTTCCTGAAATTTGCCAGATAAGCCCTGAATATTTTGGTGTACTATGGTTAGACCACCAGTTCGCTCATCTGTTGTCTCATTTATATGGTATAACGGATGTTAAAGTTTGTTGTGTTTTGTTAATAAATCGACTACAGCCGCTATACATATAGTCTCTTAGTGAAAGTAAAACAAAGCAGATAAACCTCGCCCCGAAACCATCTATTGTTGCAGGAAAATAAAAATAAATACTACGATAATGTGTTCGGAAGGTTCCGTAATGGGTATTCGGGTGTGCTGCTACTTTAATGTGCCTTCGCATTAAGAACATTGGGTGTGATTTTAGCGCTCTCATTTTGTGCTATGTTACTCGTTAGCATTAATGTTAAAATTTTCTTGCTGCAGGCTTATTCTACGTAGTAGTCTTGCTATCACCTGCGTTCCTATCACCTATCACCGTTCTTAGTTTGAGTTCTCAAAAATCAGAATTAAATTGAAGAAATACATTTCGCACATCTGACACACAATGCCATCTAGTCGCAAACTAAGGTGAGCTTGTACTTTTTTTTGGAAAGACACACTTATTATACATATAAAACACCTAAACTCCGAAACAAATATATGGATTTCATACAAACATTTGGTAAGATCCGGGAATCGAATCAAAAACTTCAAACGAGCGTTATGGCCACATACGCTACCACAGCGCCACCGTGAAAGAATCGAGACTTTTGGTAAGATTGAGTAGGGTACCAGTTCGAAGAAGCTTCTGCTGTCCTGACCTATTCATGGTTTGCTGGATTAATTTTATTTAACAAACACCTTAAGAACTAAATGAAAATCATCATTATAGGAATTTTTTTTAATGATAATATAATTAATAAAGTAAAAAATTAAAACACGAAAGACTAACAACTGAAATTCTTCGGTACAAGACTTCGACATAAATGTGTGTACAGAATTTCCTTTACTGCATATAAACAATGACTGCTAACGTGAAATAATTCCAAACACACTTTAGCTGACGTCAATTATCAGGTGATATCTGATCATTCTGGTTGAGAGAACAATGTTTTGACATTATCGGAACTCAATCGAGCGTCTAATTATCGCTCCTGACATTTGATGCTCATCTGAAATCTATTATGTCATTAGGATTATGGATGAGCTTAACATGGTTGGTATGTAAATGAATTTAAATGTTTAATGACGTCGGTGGAAGGAGTGTGGGTGGACTTATAAGGTAGTTCAAAGAATTGGTGAGGATTGTGGGAAGCTGTTAGATGAGAGCCGGTAGGTCTGTGGCGAAGTCTTCATTTAATGTTTTTCAGCTGAGGCAGCGGTAATGATGAATGAATGACTATATGATTCAGTATCGATTGCTAATTAATTAAAGTAAGCTAGATAACGTGCACTTTTATTTCTTTAAAAAATACAACTCCTGTAATAGGACTGTGCTGGGAACATAAATGAAACGGACGCAAAGAATATCCCGATTTAGCACATTAATTTGTGAATTTAAAAAACGTCTATCGGTAAGAATTATAAACATTATCTTCATCATCATCAACAGCCTTTAACAGTCCACGCTGGCCAGACGGGTTGGTATAGGGTTGGTTTCAAGTTTTCCTTCTCTTTGCATCGATGTTGTCTTGCGTAGTACATCCCTTAGTCGCCTTTTACGACACCCGTGGAATGAATAGGGGTGGTGACACTCTGTATTCTTAATCCGTCACCACACGGACAGAACATTATCTTGATAGTGCATTATGCAAGTCGACTATGAAGAAAGTATACAAAAAAAATAGTTTTAAAAAACTAAACAAACACGCTTTTCAACTAAAAAGTCGAAAATAATTTTAATGTAAAATTACGTAACGTTATTGAAATATTTTCCGAAAGCACCCCACGCTGTTTTTTCTTTTTTAGTTTTTTTTTTCAAATTAGTGTCATTCAATTATCATCGGTCCTCGATAAATCTACAAAGTTTGAACGAAATCTGGCCGTTTAAAGTGGGTCAAAATCGCACCCAAACGAGTCGTTTACAAATATACAAACATACAGGTGAAGCTAATATAAAAAAAATTGTTTTAAAAAACTAAACAAACACGCTTTTAAAGTTTTAAAGTGGGCTTTAGAGTGGGATGACGTTATTGGAATATTTTCAGAAAGCACCCCACGCTTTGTTACATTAAAATTATTTTATACTTTTTAGTTTAAAAGCGTGTTTGTTTAGTTTTTTAAAACTATTTTTTTTCTAGACTAAAAAGACTAATACTTTTTTTTTGACATTAGTGTATTGTCATCGGTCCTCGATAAATCTACAAAGTTTGAACGAAATCTGGTCGTTTAAAGTGGGTCAAAATCGCGCCCAAAGGAGTCGGTTACAAACATACAAACGTACAGGTGAAGCTAATATAAAGGATGTAAAAAGCGCGTAAAAAATTGATCACAATAAAAAGTATCACAAATAATACAAGTTTTTGTTAAGATCGCCACAAAAACTTTCTCAGTAACTGTTAACTAGTCTGGCCTCTCCAAAGTAGATGAAAAGATAAGATTTAGTAAAAATTTCGATTGCTAGTGGTGTGCAATATACAATATTCTATCTTATTAAATGTAATGAATCGAAATCGAATGTTTAAATAACTACAAAAATATACATAGCAAGAACAATACTCAAGAACTCCTTGATAAAATAGGTATTTTAGAGACGTGTGTTTCGGATGGCAGTTTGATAAGTGAATACGTTATTTTTATTATATACCTAAGTATTGTAACGAAACGTTTTATAGATAGGAGCTTTTTCCAGAGGCCTTAATATGTGCATACATTGCCATATTTGCCAACAAACAACAAAAGGTGGCCAAAAATACACGACTGAAGTGCTGTTGGTAAGTCAGGTGGATTTGTGTTTATTGTCATCATTGCCACGATCGGTGTGAAAAGTGTTGCGAAATTGGAAGCATCATAGGGGCTTACGACTTAGAAAGGGTTTTTAATATAACACCTTATAATTTATATGAAAATACTACAGAAGCACTTTAGCTTTTCATTATCTTCCCAGTCTTAAGAATGTAAAATATTAGTTAGGGTCGGTTACTAATTCAACCAGTTTTATCTGAATATAATTTTTTGCACAGACCGACTGGCATCTCTGCAACTCTGAGAGTGAATTAAATTCGATGGTTGAACTATTTTTCAGTATATTTGATAGTACTGATTTCTCAATAATGACAATCGGGACTGACTTACGTATTTACGTGCTCTCCGAGGCACAGGCGTGAAATATCAACCTTCAATAGTCCAGGTTATTATAAATAATTCCGATTAAAAAAAAACTAATAACACGACGCAATTTACTGTTCAAATCGTAGTTTCTAAAATGCTATTCAAATCAATGATCGAACCGTTATTGTTTCTGCCTTCCGTCAAAAACTTGATATAACCTTCTAGAGCTCTTAAATCAACGATGAAAACATTGTTATTATAAGTGGCTTCTAATTCTTTTAGAATGTATTATCATTTCATAATGTTATCTTTTATAAATTAATATGTACCCTAATCCCTTTCTCTAGACATTCTGCACGTCTGCTCATATGCCCATCTAACAAGTCACTGCATGTTAAAATTATTTTAAAATAATGAATCTATTTCTATATACAAGAAGATTAGAACTTGCTGCAAAATGGATTGTTGTCTTTAAAAGCTTGTTGTAATTGACGGAATCCAATAAAGAAGGTAAACAGCCTTAAGCTAACTTCCGATGCTGAACATTTACTCGTTAACATAATTTTCTGGTACTTTTCACAATATCCGTAGTAATAAATACACGTGTTAAGCATACAAGGAAGTGAGCGGTTGTTGAAAAATGGAACTGAATACTTTTATGGTGTGTAGGTTGATGGTTCATAAATGTATTGCATGATTTTAGTCACTTCTTTTCTTCCTCTCTTCTGAGGTATTGTTATCAGCTAACGTCATTCATTCAGTGAAATCAGTGCTGGATTTACACATTTGCCGCCCCAAAGCTTTAAAATTTTTGCCGCCCCGACTGACTCCGAAAATTAGATATTGTTCACAATGAAGTTAATTCCTTTCTTTAGGAAATAATCTAGTTACTAGATTACTTTTACAACCTTTCTTGTTTTTTAAGCTAATCTAAGCTTGGTTTTTACTGCACTACTTATAATGTTTGGTAGGCTAAGGAAGATAGGTAAGTACGGCCCGATACTGCTATGCACCTTTTTTTTATTTTCGCGGGGAATGCTTTTCGCACCATACCCTCCGTGGGGGAGACGGAGGGCGTGTGTGGGACTCCCGGCGAACCGGTCTCCCACTAAACCCCGCGGCGGCCTACCTTGGCAGTCGGGAGGAGCTCCAGGAACGCATCAGCGACTTTTGAATTCCCCCCTGCCTTACCCTATGACTGGGGGGTACATCTCAGGGTAATCAATAAATTACCCTTGGGACAGGACAGTATCGTGCCTCTCGCCGTTTTACACAGTAAAAGGCGGGAGACCGACCCGCCGAAGACGACACCCCCAGCCGCACCACACCGCGCAGGGTGTCGCCTGCTCGGGTCGCTTGCAGTGGTCATATTTCCCCAAGATGTGACCGCAATGAATGGGGACTAGCTGCCTCTACCGCGTCCCCGCTACCTCCTTCAAGCGGGATCGACCCTTTCCTGATCCCGCTCTGCAGACTCCTTCTGGAGCATTATGTTCTCACAGAAGGAGACCGCGGTCTCCCATCCTTCATCACTCGCCAGCATTGCTGCGATCAATGCTGGTAGTGAAAGGGTTCGTCCGATCTCATAGAGGACCATGCATCGCACGAGGCCCATGTAGAGGTAGCGAACTTCTTCCCTTGGTCCCCCGAGATTGGGCAGCAGACGATGTAACGCCGCTGCTACCCCTCGAACCCGGCGGACTAATCGCCGACTTTCCAAGATGAGGTCGGCCCACCCGGACTTCAGTGTCACCTACTCGGAGGCGCGAGCTGGGTGGTTCCTGGCGCTTACGTAGGCCATGGAACCAAATCGCCTCAGTTTTCTGAGGCGCCACCCTTAGGCCTAGCTCACGAATCTTTTTCATAACACAAGCCACTCCCTGCTCGGCGAGCAGAAGCACTTCCTCGAAGCGTAACCATTTAGCCAGTATTAGGTAGTATTAGGACGATAGCCTTATCGTCCGCATCGTCCGACGACACTTAGGCCAGAGAGCAGACTGGTGCAAAGGACCGCATCGTATGCGAGGTTTCATAATAATGGGCCCAATCCTGTCGCGCGGATAAGCCTCTATGATCTAACTATTGAGCATGAGAGCCGTGACCGAAGAGGCAGTAAGCATTGGTGGCGTCCTGTTGGCGGTTTCTATGGATATCACCAAAGCATTTGATAGTCTGCCATTTAGCTGCTTATTACCTGAGGCGGCGTAGCGTCGTGTACGAGGGCCAAGATGGTGTTTTCAGATTGATTTCGGTTGGTGGGTCAGTCCTCGGACCACTCTTGTGGAACATGGGATACGACTGTGCCCTTCGAGGGCGTCTCCCCCCATGCTGGACGTAATCTGTTACGACGACGACACTCTGGCTACAGCCAGGGTGGGTGAACATGCGACGAGACAACTGTACACGGAGTTGTCTGGTTTATGGCACTGTACGGTGCAACCGGTGTGGGCGGCGGCTCTGACTGCCGCCTCTGGTGACCCCAGAGGATATTGGCGGTTAGAGCTATACACGGTTACCACGGTCTCAATCTCCTGCGAAGACATCATCTATTCCTTGGTCATCCTGCCCTGAGTGTGGCAGCAAATTGTCGGAACGGGTATTCCCCTCCATCCGCTTTAGTGGCCTTCAGGCTTCAGAGGAGGTGACGTCCGCGTGTGCCGTACATCGCCATGGAGAGATAAGCAATTGATGGCGCCCGCTTCAGTGAGAGGAGGCACTGGGAGGGGTTCAGAGGGCGTAATAACAGGTTTCTTGGACCCCTGCTATTTCAGGTGCAGAGTGGCACACCATGTAATTTTAGTCGGTTCAATGCTGACATACAACCCCGTTGCAAACTCCGGTAGGGTGACGGCCCGATGGGGTTTCCACACGTCAAAAAAAAAGTATTTTAAGCCTACGTGGGACACTTTGTGCGATTCACAAATTGTTGTCTGGGTGATCTCTGTGTTCTTTCAAGTTTGTTTGTAAAGCCCCCTGCGACACAGGATTTATACTCCTAATACGAGTATGGTCTTTTAAAAAAATAAAAACAATTGTGTGTCCGCAACCTTACTTTTTTCTATACCAATTTTTTTTTTGGCCGTTTTGCCGCCCCTCTAATTCTGCCGCCCCAAGCTTCAGCTTTCTCAGCTTCTATGGTAAATCCGGCCCTGAGTGAAATGCAATTAAAGTTTTTCTTTGCACTGGTTTTTGCTATGGTTTACCCGGCCGATATTATGCTCTATAAGGTTATAGAAGTATGACTATATCAGGTATGATATCGTTTTACGTTATGATATTCTATCTCCACTCCACTTGATTTCTAGAACGCTGTTATTTTGTAGAATGATATATAGAGAAAACATTTCGAAATAAATATTTTCAAAAGAATTGAACACATATTTAAGATACGTGTATTACATGTGGAGGAAACGCAAAAGATGGAATACATACGCGTTTCGTTTCTTCTATTTCTATACATTTTCTGAAAATATAAAATATGTTACTTACTTTCTTTTCTAAGCCACTTCGTTTTGTATAAAAATACGGTTTCAACGCCTCTGTGCCCCAATGTTACAGCTTAGAGTAAAAATCTGCATGTGTTCTTATATGAAAATTTTCCGACTACTCCACATGCATTGCTGAAGTGTATTTCAAGACATAACTTGCATTTTACCAGGGCCGCACTCACGTGGAAGTTAATTTGGAATAATATTCACTTTTGCTGTTAATGAAAGTGTTTTATGTAAATTATGTAAAACAAAAGCATTTTTTCAAAGTAATAATGATCTACGATGAATTTGTGTGAATATATATATTTTCAATCTATATATTATATTAATATTGATGACCGAAGCAAGGGGCAGATACAGACATATGGTCGCCGACCTCCGTGATGGAGATGGTACCTAAAGAAGAAGAATATATTAATAACTATCTTACTTCTCAGAGGATTATTTTGTGTATTTGATTATGCATCTATTCAGATTAGTGTGTTACGTTTTTTTGTTTCGGCGCAATCTTTTAGGCGATGTGATTATCGTAAATACCGGCAAACCTTTTCTTTAGAGAAGTAATTGACCTACAATGGTGTTTGAAAAGATAATTTCACAGAATAAGGATATGATAAGTTTTTTTGAAACTAATTGTGTTGTTGATCCGATTTCGACAGGTTTGCTCGTAGCGTAGTCCAGATACAGACATGTTCTTTGACAAACCTAGTGCTATTTTCACTAATTTTAGTATTTAATTTTAATCCATGACATTAATATAAAATATATAGCAATTCACTGTATTTAACAATTTTTTTTTAATTCAACTGAATTAGTAATAACTTAGTATAATCTCTGATAAAATTGACAATTATCTATTGTGTATTGACTTTGAAATTATTATGGGTCGAAATGTGAGAAAATATTTAAGAATTGACAGGGTTGCCTATATAACCCAATATGTAACTTGAAGGCATACAAACATTTTGGTTATTATTTGCAAGCTTATACTGTTTATCATTTTAAATGCTTAATTGCTATATATCAAAGAATTATTTCTTTCGTGTCAAAAGCCATCTTTGCCTATGGTGTGGCGAGGAGTATAATGAGACTCAAGGTGGTGTGATAGTCTGTGGTAGTCTATGGTAGTCTGTTTTATTTAATTATCAATAGCGCTTATATACTAAAATGGTGCGTGCCTATAATTGCTTTATTTAATCTTTGACTGTATCTTATAATATGTGGCTTATATTAAGTAAGATGTATTGTGGCTACACCATCCATTATACACACAGTTAAACCGCCACTCAATACATATCTTCTATGTCACCAATAAAGCTACAGGTGCCAAAAAAAAATATTTTCCGAAATGGCATCTGTTTACTTCCATCTGACGTTATTTAATCCGGCCCTGTAAACACCCATATTTTTCGTGAATACTTCCTAGCTTAACGCCCCAGCGCCTTCCAAGGGTCTTAAATGTTGTTTTTTATTTGATACAAGACCCCTCTTTGCGTATAAGGAGCTGTTTTTCTTATGCAAATTGCTTTGAGGCGAGAATAACATAGTTCTTTCAAGATGGTACTTATATTTATATACAAGATAATGTGACTTCGTGTTGAAGCCGGCAATTAATCCTTAGACATTATAGTGTCTCAAATGGTGGTGTTTTACTAGTCGATTGCAGCCATAGTGACCAGTTTAAGTGGTGGCAAATAGATAGGAGGCAATAATAGTGTATTAGTGTGTACACAAACAGAGGTGCACTCTCTTTTCCCTCACTATCATAATCCGATAGAAAGACTATTGAGATAAAAAATTAAATAAATCGCCGTTTTGATGTAGGTGCCGTATTTACTTCATCATCCTAATCAGCCTATCGCAGTCCACTGCTGGACATAGGCCTCTCCTATTTACACACCATTTGGATTGATTTTCGGCTTTATCAGTTTTACAGTATTTACATAATATGCATTTATTAAAACAGATACTTCTTATTTATTTGTATATATGAATAGATAGAAATTTCTTCGTAAGTTTATATTAGTTATTTCACTAGCCTATGTTTCGGCGGAATCTGTCTTAGTGCATTTTATTAATTTTGATATTTTATTTTTTATTTTTAAAAAGACAACTCCCGCATTAGGAATATAAATTCCTGTGTCACGGGGGACTTTACAAACATACATGAAACGGACACAAAGAACACCCAGACTCAGAACAACAAATTGTGAATCATACAAAGTGTTATCCTACGTGGGATTTGAACCCACGACACTTGGCGCAGTAGGAAGCGGTGTGGCGACCGCTTAAGCCACTAGGCCAACCGTGCAGTCAACTTATATAACTAATAAGATCCTAGTTATAGAATCACACAGGCCGGTGGTCCGGAGATAGTTTGTATGTATGATTGGTATTATGAAGATGACGTGTATGGGTTACGCCGCAGTGGTTTTCATCAACAACCCTCAATGTCCCAGGCTCGGGTTTCCTCTCAGAAGAGAACTAAGGCCATACATCACCACTGGTCATGTGCCGTTGGATGTTTATAAGCCACCCGAAGGTTTCCAACTAAGCTTCACGACTGTTAACTGCTTAACGTGACCTTTGAATTAAGGAAACGCTCATAAAATATACCACAAACGATCACCCATCTATTCGGTGATTGTTTCAAATCACCTAAGGACACGTTAACAAGGCTTAGAGCGTTTTGTAGTGGTTTGAAATACATTTAAATATAAAGGTTCCCATTAAATAATCCCTAAATGTTCTTTAAAGTTTATTGTTCGACTACCAAGAGTATCTATAACATTGTTCAAAGGATCATAAATACTTGGAGAGGGTTAGACTCAGGTTACGCAATTTCTATAATTAAGTAGTGCCTAATAAAAGATTTTTGAACTATTTTAGGAATTAGAATCCCCATTGGTTCAAATTTTACAACGCATTCGTCAACAATAAATATTGCGTTTTTCTTTTCAGGAGGATTACTCGCTCTTGGGAAAGTTCTCAACTTTTTTCCTGTTGGTGGCGAACGAGAGTGTCAGCCCGAAGGGTACAACATCGCAAAAGCAGGTATATGCCTGAATCAGTACGACTGTCGGCAGAGAGACGGCAGGGCATCCGGCGACTGCGCCAACGGCCTCGGCGTCTGCTGTGTTTGTAAGTATTTGAGATGAACCATTTCAAGAGCTTTTTAGAAAACTTTCGTTGAAAAAGTCGGTAAAGGATTGCCGTAGGGGGCGATATCTCTGTATGTTATCTAAACACATCATCAAACTTCTAATTTTATTTATTCTACAATCATCAAATAAAACTTATACAGTTACAACATAAGCAATTCATTATAAAAAGAATTGAAGCACTTTTGAATGTTGAAAGTTCTTAGTTAATAAACATAAAAAAATGCAATCGAATTGCTTTCCTATCTTCAAGCTTTCGATTTTTATAAATACATAATATACTAACATCGAATTTCGACATTCGATGTTAGTATATTATGTTGCAGTTATCAAATACAAAAAAATATAAAATCCATACAATACTTTGATTCAACAGAAGCCTTACATTACAAATAATGGTAAACACAGCGGCAACTTTGCTCCAGCTGCGACATTTAACGAATGTGTTTCACGAGATGTGGTACATCGGGTGTACCGTATATTTGTGGTAGAAGTTATTTTTATATATGTACTAGCTACGACCTGCTGGATCAGCTAGATTCTTTTTGATAGGACTTTTACTGGTAGAAAGTTGATGACCCAAGGAGTAACTTCTGCTTATTTTTATTTACTTGGGCTTGTTAACGACGCGGAGCGAAGCTAGTCTAAAATTAATTACCCTAAGTTACTCCTTATATCATTAGCTTTCTAATAGTGGAAGTCAAGTCAAAATCAGTCCACCCGTTCCAGAGATTACCGGGATCAAACAGACAGACGGACAGACAGACAACATTTTTTAAAATTGCTTTTTTCGTATAAGTACATTATAAACTTTCTTAAGCATTTCGTAAAAATCTGTTAATTTGATAGGTATTAGGTACACACAGACACTTCAATTTTATTTATTTAGGTATATAGGGGGTGTTTCAAATTCTACCATGTCGACATTATGGGAGTTCAACTGAATCTCTTTAAAATGTATCCTGGCAACACGTAAAAAGAAAACATAACGCGGGCTACTCGCACCGGTGATTGTCACCGCTGCTTTATAATATGATCCAAGAAGGCATAAGGTAAGATTATATTATACTAGCTTTCGCCCTCGGCTCCGCCCGCGTGTATGTCGGTTATCGCGGTAAAAAGTAGCCTATGTCCTTTCCCAAGTTCAGTTCTATCTTCATACCAAATTTCATCAAAATTGGTTCAGTGGTTTAGGCGTGAAAGCGTAACAGACAGACAGAGTTACTTTCGCATTTTTATTATTAGTAGGGATTATCTTTCATTTCGAATTTATCATGAATTTGATGTTGTGAATAGTGTTAATATGTTTTGTTTTGAGTTAAATTATCGTTTTGAGTGTATTTTTTCACATTATATCCATTATAAGCCAATGACTGATTGCTATCTGTTAATAACTGTACTTTTGATGCCAATTACTGTACTTTTCGGAACATTTTTAAATTTCATTAATTTTTATTTATTAAACTGTGTTTATGTAAATGAATGTGTTTTTATTTCTAAATTAATAAATTATTAAAACGTTTTATGAAGATTAAATTAGAATCTGACATCTAGTTTAATTTTTAAAAACAAATCTTGGCTAAATAGCCTTAAGGTGCCAATCATTATACAGTTTACCCTAGATCATTTTTAATAGAATATGAAATGTCTAACATTGTTACAATTATCCGTAATTGTATGTTAGCGTATGCGACTGCTAATCAAGAGGTCTCGGGTTCAAAACCCTGGTCGGGCCAAAAAGTGATTTTGGGTTTTTCTTATTAAATTCCCAGCCCGGAGTTTGGAAGTTTGGCGGTGCTTCACGCCCGTGCCTCGGAGACCACGTAAAGCCGTCGGTCCCGGTTTTCATGAAGATCTATGGCAATCGTTATTGGGAAGTCAGTGCCCTCAAATATACTGACAAGTAGTTCAATCTTCGAATTTCAGTTCTCCCTTAGGGTTGCGGAGGTCCGATGCCAGTCGCTCCGTGGAAAAACTGAAATTCAGGTAAAACCAGTTGAACTAGTAGCCGACCCCAAATAAACTTGGGAATAATGGCTAGGAGGATGTATGTTAAAATACTGTTCTAGAAAAAAAAAATGGTAAAATAGCTGTCTGCTAAGAAACTTATTCTCCTAAATTACTTAGTAAATATATTGGGTCTGATCAAAGTTTATGTAAATAGCATTATTGTGAATACAATCTAAAGATCCGCTTCAACGTTTTCCGATGTTGTACATTGTTGGTGTTTACGACACATTGTTGTACAATGCTTTTCTAAAACACGTCATTTGGATTGTACGTCAATGAAAGAAACTTCCAAAGGAAAGTGTTATAGTGTGGTAGAAAGCTTTCGTTATTTCTTCGTGGTTACATACTTGGTAATTTAGTAGACATTTACCTACGTGTCAGTCTAGAAGTCAGTGCACTGTCAGGCTGGGGGTCGTGGGTTCATGTCTCTAACTTAGGTTAGTGGCAGGTATTTGACCTTTAACTCCTCGAGTTCTTGCTTATACTTCAGACATATTTTATGAAGAAATGTCTTTGTAAAAAAACTTTTAACATTGTCATTAATTCGTCAGGATTTGGAATAACTAAAGGACTGTGATTGTTTTAATACGGTATGTATGTAATATTATAAAAGAAGCCTATAATTATAAAAGAAGGGATAGGTTGTAATAAATTAAAAATCTTTCTCAGACGAATAATCAATAACATTATAGAAAAAGCAGCGACAGTCAGTTTGGCCGCACATATTCTAAATAAGTTTCTAGTAACAATAATAATAATCAAAAAGGTCTCGGGTTCGAATTCTGGGTCGGATCAAAATATTAATAACAACCTGGAGTTTGGAAGTTTAGGGTCTTATCCCCCGTGCCTCGGATAGGGCGGTCCTGTGTCTGATCTCTACCCGATCGTGTGGGATAGCCGACCTATCACATCGTGAGAGTGAGGAAATAGAGAGTGCACCTGTATTTACACATACCCTTTAGCATTATATTAGGTCCTGTAAAGTTGCATGTTCTTCGTTGAAACTTTCGTTAGGAGAATATCATTATCAACATTAATGCATTGTGGAACAGAACAATGAACCGAACTAGAATAAACATAAGATCAAATATGAATTGATGGCAGCGTGTTTGGCTTGATTAAATTTCTCAAAAATGACCGATGTTTGAAAATTTTGTGACAGTTTAAAGAATGAACCAGAAGCTATATAATAAAGAACGCATTTTAGCTCAGCGTGAGGTACAGTGCGATAAATATAATATCTCAGTAATATAAGTGTTTAACCCAGCGATCTCAGCGATCATTGAAGACAACTGTTGTGAATTATTTAAAGGTTTTAGGAGTATCTATAAGTTAGATATATAAACCCTAACACGTAACAATACTTAAAATTAAACAACACATTATTGAGATCAAAAAGAGTTACTTCGTTTACTTGAAAGTTTTACTTAAGTAAGAACATACGTATGTGCTTCTAACAGAAGAGCAATAAATAAGGCCCACATATTCCACCGGCCATTGGCCTGTTTCACGACGATAAATTACAGAATCAAGTTTATAAATCCTTGTTACCTTATAAAATGGTTCCTACGTGCTAAAATAGGAGACTAATAATGGACCATAATGTCAGTCTTTTCTTCTTCTTCCTAGCCTTTATTATAACCAATATTATTTGGGCCCACTACTAGTTTAAACGGTTTTACCTGAATTTCCGCTTTTCAACGGAGCGACTGGCATCGGACCACCGCAACTCTAAGGGAGAACTGAAATTCGAAGGTTGAACTAGTTGTCAGTAAATTTGAGGGCACTTACTTACCAATAATGATTGCCATAGATGTTCATGACAAACAGGACCGACGGCTTTACGTGCTCTCCCGAGGCACGGCCGTGAATCACCGCCAAACTTCCAAACACCAGGCTACTACTTTTTGGCCCAACCCAGAATTTGAACCCGAGACCTCTTGATTAGCAGTCGCACTCGCTATTTACTAGAGTACTAGACCAACGAGGCAGTTTAAAATGATAAATGATATTTATATTGCAAATCTTTCATAGATATTTTTTACATGTAGGACATGTTAACCGCTAGAAGGTATCGGCATTTCCTAAGTCTCACTCTGAGAACAAATGCCAAAATCAAACCACAGACGTATCTTTTTTTTTAAATCTATAAACAATGATTAAATAACAAACTTTGGGAGTACAGTAAAGGAAGAAAGGAAGGAGGAAGTTTTGAGACAGGCGGTCCATACAGCCGGCATATGAGCCCCAGCCATCGTCTTAGTTAACTGGTATTCTTCTGGTCAAGATTAATGAAAGACCCGAAACACTACCGCCAGCAAGACATTTTGATAGGCCGTGGAAACACTCAATACCACCAGAAAGATGTTATATGAACTTATTATTTACAAGCCTAGATTGTACTGACTATACTGTAATAAGCAACCATGGGATAGAAAGAAAGACATGGAAAGTATGGGGTAGTTTCTGGGTGACTATATTGAGCATTATCTATACAAATAAAGAATCCCAAAATCGATCAGAGTGGTGTGCAATGGGAGAGGCCTACGTCCAGCAGTGGACTGCGATAGGATGTTGATGATTATACAAATAAATAAAGTTGAAGTGTCTGTTTGTAATATCAAATAAATTGTATTTTTTAAGTTAAATAAAGTATTTATTTTTTAATCTTTTTTTTATTTTTTTTCTTTTAAAAGACAACTCCCGCATTAGGAATATAAATTCCTGTGTCGCGGCGAACTTACAAACATACATGAAACGGACACAAAGAACACCCAGACTCAGAACAACAAATTGTGAATCACACAAAGTGTTGTCCTACGTGGGATTTGAACCCACTTTTTACCACATATCAAAATTTGGCGTAGTAGGAAGCGGCGTGGCAACCACTTAAGCCACTAGGCCAACCGTGCAGTCGATATACATACGTTACTTACACCAAAAATGCTATTTTAATTTTTTTTATATGTCTGTCAGTTTGTTCCGACTAGTCTCTGGAACGGCAGGACTCATTTTGATAACCAAAAAACACAATAAATTTTGAACTGAACCCAAAACCTCTTCATCGGCAGTTGCATACGCTAGATCAATTAGTTTAGTCACATTGTAACACTGTTTTAGAAGCACTTGGTCTATTTTAATGGGAAGGGACGTCATCAACAACCCATAACGTCCCACTGCTGGGCTGAGGTCTCCTCTCAAGAGAGGGTTAAGGCCATACGTATGGGAAGGGACGTATTTACATATAATTAATTTGTATCGGAGTTTGGGTGTTTTCTTTGTATAATATGTGTGTATTTATGTAAAGTATGTTTATGTTTTTATATCAATTGTCTAGTACCCATAATACAAGCTCTTCTTAGTTTGTTAGTAGATGGCGTTGTGGAAGATGCCCGAAATAATTATTTATTATTATATTAAGGTCGTTAATAAGGATCAATGCCAATTAGTTTCAGAGTCAACAAGGTCCTAATTATAAAAGGTTCCAATTAAAAGTTACATCTGTTCTGCCCTTCTTTCTGGCACTTATTATGATAAATATCTGTTTAGTTGCTTGTTAAAGAAGTAGAATCAACTGTTCAAGCTCGGATAGTAAATCCGTTGTGATTTTTTTTTAACTACGCTATCATAGTCAATATTATTCTGTTTGAATCGACAAGTCAACTTCACGTCTATATACATAAAAATATTGACGTGTCTATTTGTAATATCAAATTGACAGCTTTTTACTAACATCTAAAAGCTTTTTTTTTATATATCTGTCTTTATGATGCGACTGGACCGATTTGGCAGGAATTTCCCTGGATGATAGCTAATGCTATAAAGAGTAACTTCGACTACTATTTTAGACCAGCTTTGTTCCGCAGCGCTATTTGTAAAGTTACAACTACGACAGATTCATCCCCTAAATCAATAATGTGGAAGACACAACTCAATAGGCCGCCAAAGTATGGGTCACCATGCTACATTGTCAAATCAAATCAAATCAAATCAAATCAAACCATTTTATTTCAAATAAACCATACAACGGCACTTTTGACGGCGGACGGACGGGAAACCCGTCCCGCCCGCGGCCACTCTCAGGGCGGCATGAGACGCAGGTATGCGCGCCTCCGCTGCCCGGGGCGTCGGCAGAGGATCAGGTCCAAGCCATTGCATCACTACACCTACACATTGCTACACACGCCACCGCCAGCAGGACTTTTGAGCGAGCATGACATACTCACAACCGCCAGTCAACAAACAAACTTATCTGTCTGCATTCACAATAAGTATGGTGACTACTAGTTATGCTTTCCATCAGGCAGACTACAGTCACTTTAATAGACTGCTTATAAAAAAATGATTTTATTTAATTTGTTGAAGTTTATAAGTCGCGGCATCTTTTTAAAATAATCTATACCACATCCAATCATAAAACTGTTTATATTTTTTTGTCCTCAAAACATATTTTTATTGCTCTTGATAATGACGTACTACATAACACAGTTGACAAAACTAGTTGTATTAATGTGTCAGATCTACTTTTATATTATTCAATCCTGTTTTTGCAATGCATAATAAAACTTTCTAGTTAACGGGTTCACACTTGCTCGTTTTAATGATACACATACCAAAGACTCATATTTTTATGCATATCTTCTTAGGGTTCCGTTGTTCACGACTCGGAACCGTTATAGTTTCGTCAGAGCTTGCTTCCTTAAAGTTTTTTAATTTTTTTAACACTGTCGATTTTTTTATACGTACTTACTTTTTATCTTGGAACTTAAAACAGATAACGGGTCAGGAATAAAAGTTACTGCTTGTACTGTGACTTCTGCTCCCGACCCAATTTCCATAGATTTTATGAAAATCCATGTTATCAATATTTTAATTACCTTCTTTTATGTATACAACTTCTCTTCAAGTCTGGTAATTTTGAGAGTGTTTCAAATATTTAGACATATCCACCAGCTGGTGGTTACCGGGGAATTTCACGCACAGACCATAAAAAAAGTGTAGGAGACGTAGGTCTTGTGTGGGACTCTCGCAAAAGCGGTCTACCTACTCAATCTAGCGTCGAATTACCTGCACAGTGTGAAGGAGCTCCAGAAACGAATCAGCGGTCTTTGGAGTCCTTTTTACCGTACCAGACGACTGATTGACTGACGCTGACTAGAGTAATTCCCTCGGCATGATATTGTTGATAAAAAAAATATATCATGACTGTAATGTTCATTGTCATGTGTTGCGATCGCTTTAAATTTGTTACAAATTTTAAGTCGATTCTCCTAGTCTTTCCATGTGTTAAGATTAATTGGCAGCCTTGAAAATAAACAGTAGGCAGTATATCAGAAACTCACTAATGACTTGTTGCCAAGTCGTACGCTCAAAGCCAAATTCCTAATGAACTCCTAATTACTGTTACTTAACACGGAAGTTTTCATCGCAGAAACTCTGTCTTATATCATTATTTATAAGTACATAGGCGGAATTTCGAGTGAGCGATTCTAAACAAATTGTTGCTAAGTGCCAAGTTGTTATTTGATTGTCTTGAGTTTTGGGACGTGACTTCAAAACCAGGAGTTATTCTAAGATTGCGCACTTGCACCAAGTTGTAGCAGATTTGTTCTACTACGACCGTGGTAATTCTTGCTTCAGGAGATACAACGGCCATTTCAACCAGAACGATACTCCCGAAAGAGTATACTTTCGTTATTTTTGTAACCAGAGAACATAGGAGTTTGATGAAAATAACGAAAGTATTTCTCAACACCTGTTTTATTTAAGGCCCAAGTTGGTAACAAACGGCAGATAGACAACAAGGCAAGGCTAAAGTGCCTAAGATTCAATTCATTGGGTCGACCTTGAATGACACGATTCATAATAAAGCTACTCTAATATTTTTAGTTTAAATTTAACTAAAAATACTTTACCTTATTTAATTCAATAGCAATACCATTAAAGTTGAATTATCTTCATACACATATAAAAGTATATAAAACATTAAGAAGGCAAACAGAAATGTTCCCAAGCAAACATATTTTCCTGGCGAACATTATCCATCAAATATAATTTAGTATTCCTTTTACCATGTGCTTTAAACGAAACTAAACAAAAAGCTTGCCTGATCTAATAACGTCGGGGCGCGGACGTAATGACATGACGGGTTGGGTGAAAACATCACGGGACTACGTGTGAGTGTCTTGTCGTGTGGGTAAAGGCCTCACGTGACTGGAATATGTGACAGTTGGCAGAAGGCCTAATTACATGTTAGGTTCTTGAAATAATTTAACTTTCGGCCATCCCACATTTTCACATGCCATCTGTGGCTAAATGGACGAACTAAAATATAAATATTGTAAAAACACCTTTGTACTCTGTTTAATGTGAAATAAAATCATTTCATTTCATTTCATATCATTTCATTTCATTTCATTTCATTTCGGCGCTCTAACCCCAGTAACGCAATAAAGCTGTAGCTCTGTTGCGTCATTTGTACATCGTTTAGGTGTTTGAATTATTTCCCTCACGAAGAGTACAGTGCAAAAAGCATTATCTGTGAACAAACAAAAAAAACAGGTAAATAAATAAATTGTTCGGACATAATAAACACAACGCCTTCAAGTTTCAAACTCAGCAGAGTTTATATAAGCGTACCAGATAACCGATATAAATACATAAACCTTTTTTTTTGTAAATACATACATATTATTATTAGATAGAAAACACCCAAACTCCAAAACAAATATTTGTGGATCACACAAACATTTGGTTGGACCTGGGAATCGAACCCGAGACCTCAAGCACAGCAGCCGCATACGCTACCAATCGTCCCCGTAGTTGGAAAATTAAATACCTCTGATTTTGTGGTTCTGAGATAAACGCGATTTAGTGTTTTATGAAAGATTTTTTAAGTTGAGGTAAAATTCAACAATTCATGTTATTTACATTATTAGACATTTAACTTATTATTGATCACAGTTATTGATTTATTCACTGAGTAATTTTTTTTATTTAAAAAAATATTGTTAGTCTGAAGGTATTGATTATTCAACCTGTCCAACAAAAATGGCTATATTTTTGGAACGAAATACGATACGGAAATGCCTGTAAGGCTCAAATATGCGGCATGTTTTAGGTGTTTTGAAAATAGTGAAAAGTCAATTTCGCCAAAACCGGACTTATTTCATTTTCCAACTACGGGGACGCACTGCGTAACCTGCCCCAGTTACAGTGCATAAATTATAGCTATTCAAAACTATTGTTGCCATTTAGATATATTATTCAGCTTCTATAATAACCGATTGCATATATTGAGATAAATGGTCTGTAGATAACGCGTCTGATTACCGTGGTATGGTAAGTGTAGACATTTCTATGGAGGATCTAAGTTAAGCAATGAACTGTTTACCACTCTTTATGATGGTGATGAGATGTGTGTCAGGATCGTTGCAAAGGCTTTCAACTATTTCTGCTCCATATTCTCTCTTAATTTAAAAGGGTGATAATATCAAATGAAATCAAACCATTTTATTTCAAATTAACCATACAACGGCACTTTTGAAGCTAATTGTCTGTTCTAATTCGTAGATCCTATGGAGAAGAACAGACAAGAAAATCCATGAACACTCTTTTCCAACATTGTTTTTACAATTTTTGGTTACATTTTTTAAGGCATTTTATTTTAATATATTCATTTATTCATATGAATATAGAAAACTGAATATATACAGACTCCACGTTAAATTCGTTTACTATTTAAGAGAACTCTGGAGCTCTTGTGGGTTGATTAAAGCTCATTGAAGTTTTAAATTAAAATATGATGAAAAATTAATTAGTCTTACAACAAATTTTAAGAAGCAGCTCACGGGGCACCAGCCAGCCTATAATAAATTACAATCTTTGAGTGTTTCACTTTAGTTTTATGACATTATGACCGTGACCGTTACACTCATTTGAATAACTAATACTGAATGCCATAATATTACATTCAATATCATATATATTATAATCATGTTTTGAACTCAATTACTATTTTTTACTGAGCAGTGTGATACTTTTTTATCAAACCGCTCAATAGGAAGGTTTTTTTGTGTAGTATATTTCTTGGGTAAATTCTAAATAGACGTAAGCACCTTAGATTTAGTGCCACTTTGCATATAGAAATTAAAATCACTAAAAAATAATCGACTTCATCCAAAGGAAAACTGGTAGAGAATGATTTTTGTATTAAGGAAACCATTGCGCTCATTGCGAAGAAAGTGACAAATAAATAAATTACACATGCAACACTTGTAAGATTTTTCTTCCAGTTCAGGATTTTGGTTAAATAATAATAATAAATATTTTCGGATATCTTACACACAACGTCATCTAGTCCCATACTAAGCAGAGCTTGTATTATGGGTACTAAACAACTGTTATAAATACTTAAATATACTTTTTATTGTAAATACATACATATTAAACATGGAAAAATAATAAATAATTATTGCCCTTTCTAGTCTTCTTTCGTGGATTTTGGCCTACGTAGTTTAGCCCTTTAGTCGTCTCTTGCAATACCCATGAGTTGAAAAGGACATCTAAAATTTAGTTAATAACCCATTTTCTCATTTTAAATCCCGCATTAGGAATTTGTATCCTGAGTCGCTGGGGACTTTACAACCGGACACAAAGAACACCCAGTCAACAACAATTTGTGGATCACATAAAGTGTTGTCCCATATAGGATTTGAACCAACAACATTTGGTGCAGTAGAGAGCGGTGTGGCGACAGCTTAAACCACTAGGCCAACCGTGCGATCAATATAGAATCTACTTTTGTACCTGTCATCTTACAAAGCATAAACTTCACCTACATTTTGGTCAGCTTCATCGTACTTATGCATTGAATGTCCTTGACATTGTATTACACAGCTTCGGCTATACATTCCACAATGATAATATAAAGTGTGGCGACGGATTCAGCAACATGTATCTGTATAAATGTTTCTAGATTAAGCATGTTTCCAAGGCTGCTTTCAACGGTCATGAATGCTTAATAAATGCTAATACAGTTTTTACAATTCAAGACATACATACATATATACATATATTGTTCCTAGATTAGCACTTGCTGAGTTCTTGGTGAAAGTGATGATGTGTAGGTCAAGGAAGAATTAGTCCAATACTTATTAATTAATATAATTGAGGAATTATGCAGCACGCTGCGCAAGCCGTTAATTGTATCTTCAGACGTATCATTGTCTAGTCTAGTCAGTGGATGTCTTTTGGCAGAGATGGTGATGGTGTCATCTTGAAGGTAAAGGTTAAAAGCTTTAAAAATATTTAATTCTGCGGGAACTGAAAATTACTAAATGATTATTTGTATTCTGAATTGAAATAAATTGTGCACATTTATATGAGTTCCGAGTATTTGTATGTAATTTTCCTTGTTTGTTTGTATTCTAGATACCGCTTTTTATGGTTCCGTAGTTCATGACTCGAAACCCTTATAATGTCGTCATGTCCGTACGTCCGTTCTTGCATTTTACAGATGACAAATGGGTAGAGATGCCACCTGGTTATATAATTAATGACTGATACCGCTTATGCTTATTCGACACTCGAAAAAACATAAGTGTGTTACCAGCCTTGAGTGCTACTCCCGTGAAATATAGTGGCGCTGGTGGGAGAAGTGATTAAAGGAAATGCTTAACACCATACAGTAATTGTTGACTAAGTTCTCGTTTTAACCTGCTTCAAATAAGGAAGAGGTTCTCAATTCAATTTTTTTTAAATAAATGTTACCTCAGAACTTCCGATAGGGTGAACCGACTTTGATAATTCTTTTTTTATTTGGAAACTGATGAAACATCAGTCCCATTATTAGGAAACTAGGATCTAATGATAAGATTCTGTAGAAATCGAGGGAATTCCTCAAATATCATAGTCATACCTGTCGCGGTTTTGGTACTCGGAACAGTTTTTCATTGAAGACGTTTTTTTTTTAATTATGTTATTTAACCTGATGTAAAAAGTAGAAATGTTATTGTTCATATTTTTTAACAGTTTTCTCAGCAGTACCAATGTTATCTTTATGTTTCAGTCGAGGCTACCTGCGGCGCAGTGGTCCAGAATAATCTGACGTACTTTATGTCGCCTGGGTTCCCGGAGCTGTGGGGCGGTGACCAGGACTGCAATATTACTATAGAAAAGACTTACGCTGGTATCATGCAACTGAGGATCGACTTCATTCATTTTACCATTGTGAGTTTGTCCATCACTATTTGTCGAAGCACAGCACACATTATCATCTAGTCCCAAGTTTTTTTTTATGTTTAAGCCCACCAAAGTGATTCTACTTTGCCTGATGGAAAGTATGAGTAGAATCCAGGAGTAGGTGCCACCATCCTCATTGTGAGAGTAAGCAATGCAGCATGGTAATTCCTACCATGGCGGCTTGGTCGGATGTTTCTGCATCATTTTCCCGGCCTGTAGAAGCCGGGAGAACGGTGGAAAATGATTGGGCCTTCGGTCTCATACCAACGAAATATGACAGCAAGAATGCTGTCATTATTAGGATGGTCTTCTGTGTGAGGGTAGTGCTGCCCCTGTCGAGCCGGCCCATTCGTGCTGAAATCAGCGTGGCTTTACTACCTATTCGCAGAACTTGTTCTCGGCTTAAAATCTTGGGTTGAACCTAATAATAAATAAATAAATATTTCGGACATCTTATACACAACATCATCTAGTCCAAACAAACTAAAATAAACAACTGATATAAATACATAAACATACTTTATTTTTTTTTTGTAAATACATACATATTATACATAGAAAAACACTGGTTTGTAATGATCTACAGATCTACAGACTGCCTTGTTGGTCTAGTGGTTAGCGTATGCGGCTGCTGATCAAGAGGTCTCGGGTTCGATTCCCGGGTCAGACCAAATATTTGCGTGATCCACAAATATTTGTTTCGGAGTCTGGGTGTTTTTCTATGTATAATATGTATGTATTTACAAAAAAAATGAATGTTTATGTATTTATATCAGTTGTGTAGTACCCATCACACAAGCTCTGCTTACTTTGGGACTAGATGATGTGTGCGGAATTGGAATCTCGGGAATTGGATTTTTTACCCACTAAATAGCTGTTTAAATTTTGGAAAAAGTAATAGTCGGTAGGTGCAAGGTCTGGTGAGTTGGCGGATGAGGGAGAGCTTCCAACCCCAGCTCTTGCAGCTTGGAGACTGTCTGTTGCGTAGTATGGGGTCGCGCGTTGTCGTGAAGAAGCAGTGGGGACGACCGATTGACCAAAGCTGGTTGCAGATGTGCAAGCTTCTCCATCATTCTCTCCAGTTCTTCACAGTACACATCTGCATTAATGCTCATGCCGTTTTGTAAAAAGCTGTGGTGAATCACACCCGCACTAGACCACCAAACAATGACCATCACCTTTTTAGGGGTCATTTTTGGTTCAGAGCATTGATTTGGAGCTGAACCAGGGTCTAACCAACTTGCTGAGCGCTTTCGATTGTCGAACAGGATACATTTTTCGTCGCACGTAACAATTTTTAGTTTTAGACTACTTTTTAGTGGGTAAAAAATTCAATTCCTGAGTTTCAATTCAATTCAAATCCAAAGTTTGAAAAAATAAGTACTTTCACTTATTGTATACAAAACGGCAATTTCATAGGTAAAGACCTATTATTTGATGGTGTGTTACAATCATATCCGAAATATTTATAATTTATATAATTAGAGAACATTTACCGTGGAGTTTACCCATAGATATAGAAAACATTTGGCCTCTTTCCAGGGTCAACCAAATAGATCTACAGGAGACTGTGATGAGGATGCCATGATTTTGGGCGACGGAGACAGTAAGTTCACATTGTGTGGACAAAACCACGGACAACATAGTAAGGTTCAAATTTAACTTTATTTGCTTCAACGAAATTCTATGAAAAACAACAGCTGAAGTAAATTGTTCGTTTAATTTCTGGTATTCTAAATAGTATCAGATTAATATGTATTGAGTTACTAGTTACTGAAATAACGTAATATTCCAATTTTTATAGTCGTTAAATACATTTGGATGTTGTTGTATTTAAAATGTTGACACGAGATCGTGTTTGCGTCAATCACGTTGAATAAAAACATTGCATAAGTTTTAAGATTTTTTCTTGAGTGACATTTTTAGTCGTATTTTCGGTCATAGTAATAGGTAAGGGACTGTCCATTAATCAAGTGATGTTTTTCACCTCTTTTTTAACCCCTCCCTTCCCCCTGGAAATACGTGGTAAGGTTTAAACCAACCCCCCTACCAAAATCACATGTAGTTTTAGTACCTTCAAAAAATCCTAATATTTAGCCTGGAAACGGTGAGTCAAGGGGACACTGCACGCCGCTTTCGGTTTACAAAACGCGCGCTTGACACAAAAATAAATTCACGTGATATCTTAAACTGTACCCCCGTCCCATTTGGTCGAACCCTCTCCATCCCAATTCGAGGCCACGTGATTAATGGATAGCCCCTAATATAGTTTATACAGTACTGCAACTGCTATGTAATTACCACGATGCATAAATTATCATGCAATTATAATTTATTGCTTACGGAAAATAATTGCAATGGACTGTTAAAGGCTATTGATGATGATGATGATGATAAAACTCTCATAAGGCTAACGTATCAGGAAAACAGATTGATTAAATTGAACAATAATAAGTGAAAGTATCATAATAATCCTTTCTTCAGTATACTACACACTCTCAACAGCCAGTGTGAAACGTGAGTCTGACGAATTGGCTACTATAAAGAATATAAACCTGTCGATGCGTATGCGCAGCGGTGATATGCCACGGCTCTGGCTCATGCGTCTTGCGCAGATGCCGCTCGTCAATACCGCCCCCCATAACTGCCTGCAGTATTTCACGGATAATAATGGTAAGTGTGTATGCTTTTATTTCGATGCTGAAATTAAAAAAAAATGTTTTAAATAAGTTATTTATATAATTATCATTTTAATTACATACATTATTACTTTCAATCAGGTACAATCAAAACCTTCAATTTCGCCACGAACGGGCGGCATCTGGCTTCACAAGATTACAGAGCATGTATTAGAAGAAATAAAGGAATTTGTTCGATAAGATATTCTCCGTGTGATCGTAGATCCTTCAGGATAGGACCTGGTGGTGGAACACCGTCAGTTATAGATCCAGCTGGTAAGTAACATGGGATATCAGCCTTATCGTCCTTAATTAGTATGTTTCATTTACTAATATTCCTGCGACTGCCTTGTTGGTCTAGTGGTTAGCGTATGCGGCTGCTGATCCAGAGGTCTCGGTTTCGATTCCCGGGTCGGACCAAATATTTGTGTGACCCACTAATATTTGTTTCGGAGTCTGGGTGTTTTCTATGTATATTATGTATGTATTTACAAAAAAAAAGTATGTTTATGTATTTATATCAGTTGTTTAGTACCCATAACACAAGCTCGGCTTAGTTTAAGACTAGATGACGTTGTGTGTAAGATGTCTGATTTTTTTTTTATATTGTTTCAAGTAATTGATTAAATTTATACAGAGATAAGCTTGGCCAGCATATTTCAGATATGAGTCTATTATCGAACACGTAAAATTGGGACAGTCATTTCCTCGTTGAGATCAAGACGTGATTATATGCATTGTAGCGATATGTTTTAGGATAAATAAAGTAGACGTATGTAGGCATGAATATGCATATCTTAGAAAGTAATTAATAAAGAGTAGTAAATCAGTGCTTAAATAATAAACATGGCTGCTATCATATATATTGTAATTGTGATTCTCTATCCACTTATAAGTTCGCCATAATTGTTGACCCCTACGACAGAACAAGCCTGAAGATCCAAGTTCGCTATACCTAATACGGAAATTGCGGTATCTTTAACTCTTATTAATGAAGTTCACCAAGAATTTTCGTGTCAATTAAGTGTACTCGCCAAGTGTCTTTAAATATATATATTTTATTACAATTGTTACATGACTAAAAGAATTGCAACATTTTTGTTTTGTTTTAATTCTTTTTTGGATTGTTTGTCTTTGTTTTGTTTTGTTATTGTGAATAAAATGTATGTTTTTATACACTTCACTGCCTTTTGACTGCCTTGTTGGTCTAGTCGTTAGCGGATGCGCCTGCTGATCAAGAGGGCTTGGGATCGATTCCCGGGTAGGACCAAATGTTTGTATGATCTGAAAATATTTGTCTCGGAGCTGAGTGTTTTCCATGCATAATATGTATATATTTATAAAATAAAAGTGTAAATGTATTTATATCAGTTGTCTAGTACCCACAGTTACAAGCTATAGATGTTCAAAAAAATAAAATATACATTTGAAAGTCTGTCTGTCTGTTACACTGTCATTCCTAAACCACTGCACTGAGTTTGATAGAATTCGGCTCGAAGGAACTCTGATTCCTCATGAAGAACATACACTACTCTTAACCGCGATAACTGACATACAGTCAGAACCGCGAGCAAAATTTTATACATTAAACGACCATTTTGTTCTTTTTAAATAATTTTAGATATAGAAGAACAAATGATGCCAGTTAACGAAATGATGACTCAAGAAGATGAGATAGAAGGTTCAGGCAATGAGCCTCAGGTAGAACCCGTGCAGGCGCAACCGGGTATGATGTCTAGGGTAAGAATTGAAACAAGATTTAAAGATTTTACGTTAATTGTGATGTATATAATTATAATTATGCATACGTACGGGAATACATGCATACATTCTACATGACGAAGATAAACTTTGAAAATGTAGAATAGGGGGGCATCCATTCACGCGTCCACGCGAGAGTGGCCACATGAGGCATTTTTGATAATTTTTTGACCCCCCCTCCCCCCTTGGTGAGGTATCGTAAAATTTTCCTCAACTACCTCCCTCCTTCCTAATCTCACGCGAATTTTTTTTTTTTTTTTTTTTTTTTTTTTAAAAGACAACTCCCGCATTAGGAATCTAAATTCCTGTGTCGCGGGGGACTTTACAAACATACATGAAACGGACACAAAGGACACCCAGACTCAGAACAACAAATTGTGAATCACACAAAGTGTTGTCCTACGTGGGATTTGAACCCACGACACTTGGCGTAGTAGGAAGCGGTGTGGCGACCGCTTAAGCCACTAGGCCAACCGTGCAGTCAATTCTTTAAGACTTCTATTTTGGCTGTAAACATGTTGGATTATTGAGAAAAAAAAAACAAAAACTTATCAATATATAATTACAATCTTAAAATTAAATAATGAATTTCAATTTTGAAATGAAAATATTCAATATGATATTAAAATACTGAAAAATAACTATGTGATATTTACGAAGGCCCCCTCTCCCCCCGAAGTGAGATTTGGAAAGATTTAGATTGATAGCCCCCCCTCCACCCTCCCAGAACACAACACGTAATTAATGGACGCCCCCATAGAAGAATTGATCTGCACTCTATCGCTGTCTCTGTCAGTTTCTAGAAAGACTGGACCTGGATAATATGCTTATATTATCAGGTTTTTGCTTAACTTTTTTGGTAACTTTAGAAAAAAATAACTTTTGACTAGCTCCGCTCCGCGGGGTTACTTGTGTTTTACAACAATAACCGCTGGACTCAGTGTATCATATTATGTACTATGCAAGTATGCCTGACGCTGGTCACAGATGGAACAAATTAGGGGCAAGTCTCTCTAAGTTTACTGAGAGAGCGATAGAGTGCAGTTCAATTCTTATATTCTACATTTTATACTTTCATATGCATTTAGTAAAAAACTGATAATTTGATATTACATTCAGACACCAATTTATTTGTGGAAATACTATTGTATTTTCATTTTGAATGTGATCGCAGTAATTCCCGTACATATACATATTTACTTACATATATGTGTAAGAGTGATGTTTAGAAAAAGTATGTCGATGAGGATTTTATTCTCACTGAAAAATAAAGTTATATTTTAAATGACATTTGCGCAAATGAACTGCTTCACGCAATGCGCTACACGCCGAGCATATTGCTTACAATAAGCAAAGCACACGGCAACCATCCAACTATGCAGTTATTATACAGGATGTTACAGAAACGCACTAATTTTTTTCCTTTTATAACTTTTTTTACAAAATATAGTCACACATTTTGAATTTGATTTTGACGATTTTCTTCTTTATAAGTAGACAATCTTAACTATAGTCTGGAAATATATTGTTTTAAACTTTTATGGTCAGTAACATTAAAATTGAAATCTGCAGGATTGCTAACATGTACCGTCATCCATGTTCAGTTATTGCGTGATCATGACTATGGATACTCGTTAACCAAAAGTTTAATATAGTCTGGAAAATCTTTACGTTCCTTAGTGTTTAAAGGAGAACACGTTTTGTATGCTTCCACCACATAGGGATGATCAGACGAGTTCCTCATGCCTAGCGGGCGACGGCCCTATAGTTGATGTTGGGAAGTTGTATACGTATATGCCAATCGGAAGAGTTTTTACATTGCGATACAGAATTAAAAATACTCCATAGTTTGGTGTGTTCCGTAGATGGCACTATTGTATGTTGAATTATTGTATGTTGAAGTTACCACAGTATTAAATATCCTTGGTTCTAGTCATACTGTGAGATTCATTACAAATCACCTTTATCGTTATATTTTTTTTAATCCAATTTAAAACCAAAATTTGTGTCAAAAACATTAATTACAGTATACCTAGCTAAAGTTTATAAAGTATTTCTGTAACAACCTGTATAAAATTTAATGTAAATTAATAATGTCGAGTGCAATTCTCGACAAGACTTTTTATAAATATAATAAATTGGTTCAAAAACACATTAGCTGAAGAAATTGCTTAACTACTACGTCTATTTACGTCTACTGTTCTTGAAATGAAAAGCTTCTTAATCTCGGCTATAATTAGGCTTATTCCTGCTTCTTAAACTTAATTGGTTGCTTTAAATATAACTTAACATTATCGTAATTTTTTATACTTACAGTTTTAAGTACCCGCTAAATGTAATATTTTCTCCTATAAAATCTACCTTGTTCCAAATAATCTCTTTTTGCATAAATCCGGAGTCAGCATATCGTGAATGAAGTTCACCTGCGCTGCATATTCTGACGTACCACTAGCGATTTATTGGTCCTCGGAGACCGCACTTGAACTGAGACTGCCAGAACTGCTACTATATAACGATCACTTTCTTGTTAGCTTTTTATTCTTATTCTCAATATGAAGAATACTCTATTTATGGTAAAAATAATGATTTAAGAAATATACGGGTTAAGTGATAAGAGCAATGAACACCCTATAGCTTGTCAATTAGAGATTTGTATTAGAAAACGATTTTTAGTTTCTATCCGTTGTAATGTATTTTTTTGCATTTTTAACAACGTGCAGTATTGATCTACGAGATGAATAACACGATTGGATAGTGACTGCATTTGTTTATTTAGAATCTATGTATAGAAAAAACTTGAAAACGCACTTAGCTGCAAAATGCAAAATGACTTGAATAAAATTGGTGTTCTTAATAACGCGTGTTAGCAAAATGTGGTAAGGCCCAAAAATTTAGTTGTAGTGTATTTGTTTAATGACGATAGTTTTTTGTATGTGCAGTATAATCATTGCTAATATAGGTTCCATTTACATAAAGAATTTTCGCGACTAATTTAAATCGATTAGTGTCTAAATATGCTTAGATATCTCAATTTTGAATTTGATTTATTATTATAATTCCCTAAAAGTAACATGAAAGCCTATTACATTTTCAAAAAGAAACATTAATGTTTGTTTACTTTTATAACCTTTAAATTGGTAAAAATGTTTAACAATTAAAAGTGTAAAATATTTTTACCAAACTGACCTTATTAACTCCTTGTAACTTTGACATGTAAGTAACCCCATATTAATTTTGGCTGAAATCAATTAATCACAGCATAATTACTGTATTTATATCTAATGAGCTTGATGGAGAAGTTCGATACTATTTTTAGAGTACGACAAACAAGATCTGCTTAGTATGGGACTAGGATGGCGTTGTGTGTCAGTTGTCCGATTTTTTTTTATAAATTAAAAATGATAACGATCATTGTTTGTGATCATATAAAAACAGATACCTTAATGAAATCTGATCATTCTGTTGTCTTGTATAAATGTTAAGATAAAATAACCTAACATTAGGTAAAGGGAACGGGATTCTGAAATCCTTAAAAATAAAAATTCCTTAAACATAGACAATTTAATAATGATATTGTGATAGTTTAGAATACGGGAAAATCTCTGCACTATCGTTATAAAAAAATTATATTGGTTTCGTGAACTGGTGGACAGAAGCTCTTTTATCTTAGACACCAAGTTCCACATGTAAGTATTAAACAGTAAGGAAAAAACTGTATACCAGCGACAGTCAGATCGACGTATCTAAAGATAAATCTGAGCTTTACACACTCGGTAATCCATCTGAAAAAGTTACATCAATCGCAACGCAGTTATAATTTAAAGTCAGTTTCATCTGATATGACATTAATTTTGTAAATAAATCATTTTACAGACATTTTATGCGTCGGACTTTATAGCTAGAAGGCGCCGTCTTATTCAAATACAAGTTTTATTACCACGGGAACATTACTGCATTTACATTTGTTAAATTTATCGCACTTCTCCATCTTCTTTTATAATTATATATTCATAGCTACCCACGCTTGCCCCGTAGCTTGCTTAACCGTCACTAACCTCATCTAGATCTGGACCTATATCTCGTCTTGGATGTGGGGTCAGGCCAGGTCTACCAGCTGGGACAGATGGTCGCCGTACACACAACACTACGCAGTCAGCGATGACGACAGATTCCGGTACTTTGGGTATGGGAACTACGGCATCGGACTCATGGGGTACGGCCGGCAAAGATGTCAAGATCGGATCACAATTCCCTGTGAGAACGAATATTTTATTTCGGTGAGTTAGATGATACACTTGGTTGTGTCAAAAATGGTTGTACATGAAATGAACACAAAGTACACCTAGACTCAGAACAACAATTTATGAATCACACAAAGTTTTTTCCCATGAGAGATTTGAAGCCACGACAGTTGAAGATGTATAAGGCAGCGTGGCGACCACTAGGGCTAGGGATTAAATTTATGAATCAGATTTTAATAATATTATCTACAAAGATATGATAAATAAAAAATGAGGTAAAGTAGTTTGTCATTCTGTTAGGTCAAAAATAAATACCGCGAAATCCGACATACACTTATTGGAGCCGCGGTCGAATACTAGTAAAAACTAAAGAAATATTTCTATTTAAGTTTTTACAAATCATCATCATCATCAACAGCCTTTAACAGTCCACTGCTGGAAATAGGCCTCTCCTCATAAAGGAGGTATTGGCCTACTATACCACGCTGGCCAGACGGGTTGGTATAGGGTTGGTTTCAAATTTTCCCTCTCTTTTCATCGATGTCGTCTTGCGTAGTTTATCCCTTAGTTGCATTATACGACACCCGCGGGATATATAGGAGTGGTGACACTGTGTATTCTTAATCCATCACCACACGGATTAAGAATACAGAGTCATTAGAAATATGAAGAAGTTATTAGAAAATGGTTATGTATTAGGACTTTAATAATAGTTTTATTCCAATAAGAATAATACTAGTTTACGTGATACGATAAAACGAAGAAATGGTCGCGAGTTTAATCCAGAAGAGAGCCCCATTCATCATCTTTTGATTTTAAACTGCTCTCAAAGTACACATTACTACAATAATTAGAACTGAAATAAACATAACTTTGTTTATAAAACCATTTCTGTTTAAATACTAAAGATAAGAACTTTATTCTAAAGAGCCTATTTATAAAACAATTCTATTGCAACTCAAAACTTTCTTTAAAGGCGGACATAAATCTGAAGTTAGAGAGTACTTCTCAAGTTTATAATAAGTACGGAAGTAATATTGTTGAAGTTATTTAAGAATACGCTATTTGTGAAGTGTCGTTCTACTTCTAGGGTCATTTAACTGCCTTGTTGGTCTAGTGGTTAGCGTATCCGGCTGCTGATCAAGAGGTCTCGGGTTCGATTCCCGGGTCGGAAATCCAATGTGATCCATAAATTTTCGTTTCGGAGTTTGGGTGTTTTCTATGTATAAGATGTATGTATTTACAAAACAAAAATGTTTATGTATTTATATCAGTTGTCTAGGATCAGTTGTTTATCAGGACTAGATGGCGTTGTGTGTAAGATGTCCGAAATATTTATTATTATTATTATTATTTGGAAAGCTATTTCTTTCCAAGTTGAATAAATAATTGGTAAATATTACATTGATATTGTGTGTATTGTTTAAAAAAAATGTTTATTTGGTATAATGTTATCGATATATTATTCAATCGCGTAATCGAGACATTATGTGAAATTCCAATTGATTGATACATTCCAGAATGATCTACGATGCTCTAAAATGATCTAATTAACTGTTTTCTAGAACATTCTATGTAACATAATCAACCAATACATAAATATTGGCCGAAAGCTACTGTAGTGATATTTTCGTTCTTCAACACTATGAGTAAAGAAATTCCAAGAATACCTAATGTCTATATAAACTGTTGTTGAATCCAGATTATGTGGTATAACATATTTTTTATATTTTAGCCTGACAAAATGACTCTACTCTGCCTGATGGAAAGCATGAGTAAAATCCAGGAGCAGAGGTCACCATACTTATCCTATGCAGACAATTGCAACAAATTGACTCACACTACGGTTCTAATCTCAGAGAGAAGCTGTTTCAGCTGAGAATTCTGTATTTTTAGGCCTTCGGTCTCGCATTGAATTATGCAACAATGAATTATGTATAGAAATCTGCGGGATTGCTACCATGTACCTTTTTGTTAATGAGTATCCGATATTTCGGCGCTGTTGCTAGCGCCATGATCACGGAGTACTGCTTGCAACAGTGCCGAAATATCGGATACTCTTTAAAATAATTTTAACAAAAAGAAACCAACTTCCAAAAAACTATTCCGAGTACCCAAATCGCGACAATTGTGCCTATGATATTTGAGGAGTTCCCTCGATTTCCTTGGGATTGCAACATCAGATCCCGGTATGGTGACGATGGGACCACCTGTAAGCTACGCCCATTCCAATGCAAAAAGTATTTTTGAAATCGGTTCATAAAAAACGAAATTCTCCTCCTCCTCCTTTTTCTTGAAGTCGGTTAAAAAAGGTACATGGTAGCAATCCCGCAGATTTATATTCTAATGTTACTGACCATGAAAGTTTAAAACAATATAATGAATTATGTACCTAATTGACATTTTCCAGAGCTCCTCCCTAGGAGCTGGAGTCTGCGACCCCAACCACTGCGGCAACACATTCTGTCCTGGTCAGCAACAGAATAACTGCAGGGTGGAAACCTCAATCACTCCTTACGCGGTCTCCGTTCATTTTGGCCCCCCAACTCGCAAGAGAAGTCCAGAAGAAAATATCGGCATGTGTCTGAGGTATAACCAGCAGCCTTGTAAATAAAGTGATGAGAGTGATACTGTGATAGAAATTGTATTATATGAACAGTTGTATTATAATGGATTTAGTTTATGTTTTTAAAGAAAGGAGGTTAGGATATATTAGAATGTGTGGTGTCGGATTAAGAATACAAAGTGTCACCACCCCTATTCATTCCATGGGTGTAAGAGGCGACTAAAGGAACAAAATAAGCAGCTAACATCACTGCTAAGAGAAGGAAAACTTGAAACAAACCCTTTACCAACCCGTCTGGCCAGCGTGGTATATTAAGCCAAAACCTCCTTTCTAAGGAGAGGCCTATGTCCAGCAGTGGACTGTTAAAGGCTGTTGATGATGATGGTTGATGTTGAAAGGTCACGGCAGACTGCCGGCGAATAGACAAACAAATGTTACATATATGTGTTACACTCGGCTTTTATTGTTATATCAGAAATTGTTGAGTTTTTTTTTATATTTAAGCCTACCAAAGTAACTTTACGTTGCCTGATGGAAAGTATGAGTAGAATCCAGGAGTAGGGGTCACCATTCTCATTGTGAGTACAGACATGGTGACCCATACTATGTCGGCATAGTGAGATGCTTCTGGTCTCACAAACTGTGAGTATAAACAACAATATGAATTCTATCGTTTTTATGTTGAACTTTAGTGTGAGAGTAATACACTACGGTCGAGTTGATCCATTCGTACTGAAATCAGCCCCACTAGCCAAGTTGTAAAAGATTTTCGTTTTCTATTTTATTCTCTTGTTTCATTGGCTAATAAGGTTGCCTGGAAGAGATTGCTTTTGGCAATAAGGCCGCCCTTTGTAGTTTAGATATTTGATAATTATGTTCTTTCATGTAACTCTGTAATATGGTGTTTGTAAATGGAGAGTTATCTATCTATCCATGTATGGTAATAGTAAAAGTTTGCAACTAGGTTGATACAAAATTTCTTGTTATAATCTACAGCCTTTTGCTTTAATATGTTTGTAGTCATGAGTTAAAGTTGGAATAAGCTTATCTCCTGAGCACGGAATGGATATATATGCATATAATAAGTTGTTATTTTATTTTTGTAAGTAATTTATTGTAAATTATTATTTATATTTTAGCTTGTAGCTGTGCCATTGTAGAAAAATGTACTGTAGCCAAATAAATTTGAAATAAATATTTTATGTTTTATAGTTAGAACTTATTCTATTTTATTGCCTCATTGCTCTAGTGGATAGCGTATGGGACTGCTGATCAAGCAGTCTGGAGTTCGAATCCCGGGTCGGGTCAAAAAGTTTTTTTGGGTTTTTATTAGGAAATTCCTAATAGCAGTCCGGAGTTTGGAAGTTTGACGGTGATTCACGCCCATGCCTCGGAAAGCACGTAAAGCCGTCGATCCCGGTTGTCATGAACATCTATGGCAATCGTTATTGGGAAGTCAGTGGCATCGCTGACCGAGTGCGGGTCGGGGACTGGCAAGACACATTGTGGCTACGTGGTCTTGCCGTTGGATATTTTTTATCCATCCGAAGACCTCCAACTAAGCTTCCCGACTGTTATCTTATGATAACAACCGGGACCAACTGCTTAACGTGACCTCCGAATCACGGAAACGGTCATAACATATCATGCCACAATCGGTCACCCATCTAGATATGACCGCGCAGTTACCATATCAGGCTCCTTTACCAGGTGACTTGCATAAATGAATTCGATTGTGGTATTTTTGGTGGATTGCGAAGGTCAGTCAACCTCTTATACTTGGCGCCTGCTATAATTTATTTAGCAATTAGCAACATTAAGTCTAAGTGCAAAGGCGAGTTCTTGTAGACATTAAATTAATATTTTTTTCTGAGCACCTAATGTTTTGGAGAAGTTGTTAAAGTATTTTCTTATTTAGGTATCCGTTTTAGTCCGCAGAGTAATTCAACTTTAAACTTTTTTAGTTCAAACAAGCCCCCTCTTCCCTGAAAAAAATCCTGATGGTAGTTCATGTGATTAACTATAAAGAAAAACCATTATAGTTTAGATAGCTTTTTTAGTTCAAGAGTTATAAAGGCTTTACTTGTACAGAGATTTTGGCAGGCTTTTACATATGTTAAAAAAATGCGCTTTCTAGGAAAACTTCGTACAAAAGTATCAAATGTATAAGTAAGCATAACAATTATCTGGTGTTTAAGTATTTATATCAGTTGTTCAGTACCCATAATACAAGCTCTACTTAGTTTGGGACGAGATGACGTTGTGTGTAAGATGTCCGAAATATTTTATTTATTTATTTATTTATCTATCAAACGCGATTTTAACCAAGTGCCATCATGGCTGACTACGGAACGAATAGAATAGGTTTATTTACTACATACTACTACTACATACTACATACATAATGATCAATAAGAGTATATATGTAGGTAATGTTGTCACTCACGGTGTCTAATTAAATCTTCAAAGTTTCGTTTAATATAAACACTATCTTTCCTATCTTAGCCTATGTGTTATTCTGATATATAAGCTATATTACTGTATTAAATCCGTTCAGTAGTTTTTACGTGAAAGAGCAACAAACATACTTACATACTTACTTACATACATACATACATATGTACATACCTACCTACATATATACTCACAAACTTTCGCGTTTATAATATAAGTAAGGATATTTCAAAAGTCATTCCGTTCAGATCAACCCAAAAGATTAAATAATGTTTCATCATCGTCATCAGCCTCTCGCACAGGGTTGCCACCTTTTCGAAAAAAAAAATCGGGACGTGATACTTATTATAGACAGTCGGTCAAATTTCAGTCTAATTCAGATCATGATAAAAAAGCAGTTTTTTGGAAAGGATAAAAGTTTTGTATACACATTTATGCATTTATTTTTCAAATATTTTTCCATGCGTATTTTTTTAATGCTATGGGGCGCGTTCACTATTTTTATTTCATTTTTTAGGGTTCCATAGCTTATTAATCAGAACCCTTATAGATCCGATACGTCCGTTTGTCCGTCCTCGAATTTAAATCCGTCAAAACGGTTGGTGTTAAAAAGGTACACCTTTTTAGCTCCAACCGCATGGACATGTTTTAATTACGTCGACAATGTGCTGAAGTAAAATCATGAAAAAAAAAATGTAAAGTGGGGGCGATTTTTTTATTGTTAGGGGGGGTATCATGAGATCGGTCATTTCTAAACATTAAGAAAGTTGCAATGACAATTTTTCGATTTCGATATCCGTTTGAGAGTTATTCAACTTTAAAGGGGATTTTTTTTATAAAACTCCTGCCAAGGTGACTTTACTATGCCTGATGGAAAGCATGAATAAAATCCACAAGTGGGGTCGCCATACCCACTGCAAATGCAAGCAGTATGGCGAACCACATTATGGCGGCTTAGTGAGATGCTTTTTCACGCCCTGCTTAAAGGACCCGGGATCATAGTAGGAAGGAAAAATATGAGCTGGCAATGAGTTCTAGTTTTTAACTGCTCGTCACAAGAAGGAAGACCCGAACCGTTTAGTTCTGAAGCGTATGTCTTCCACTCTAAAGGGGTGACTTCCCTGGCCAGATCGTGTTGTTCTGTAGAGGAAGGGATGAGTTGGAGGAGCTCTTCAGAACACTCCCCATGGTAAAGGCGATAGAGGACTGCCATAGAGGTGACATCTCTTCGCAACTGCAAAGGTTCCAGGAACTCGGTGGCTTCGGGACTATCTATGATGCGAACTGCTCGCCTCTGCAACCGATCGAGAGCGTCAAGCAAATACTGCGTATCGCAAAGCTGAGAGCAGTACTCCACGCAGGGGCGAACCTGGGTCCCATAGAGAAGACACAGATGCTCCGGCGAGAAGAACCGTCTCACCTTGTTTAGTACGCCTAGCTTCCACGAGGCCACCTTAGTGACGCTCTCGATGTACTCCCGTCGGTTGAGATCCTGGCAGATATCCATGCCCAGGATACCGAGCTTTTCCTGTAGTGGCAGCTGTGTACTCTGAAAAGTAGGAAGGGGAAGGAATGGACACTTTTTTGTTTTGATCGCGCAAACCTGTTTTTTGGCATTGAACTCGACCAGATTCTGATCACCCCATTGAGAGATAACGTTCAGAACCCGGTCGAGTTCAACGACAAATTCCTGTCGTTTTTCCTCAACGTCCGCTGATTTAAATGTAGAATATCTAAAATATTGTTTATGCACTATTCTGTCATCTGCATAGCAATGTATGTTGCCCAACGCTAACATGTTATTGATATGCAGAAGGAACAGCGTGGGCGACAAGGCAGAGCCCTGGGGTACGCCTGCGTTTACCTGCTGGAAATTCAGACGCCGTGCCGTCACAAAGGACTCTAATGCGGCGCTGGCACCGGAAGGCGGCAATCCAGCTGTACAATTTAGTGGGCAGGCCGTATGCCAGAAGCTTAGAGAGAAGCGAACGGTGCCAAACCCTATCAAAGACCTTGACCATGTCTAGACTGATGGCCAGGTTCTCTCCATACCTATCCAAAGCCTCACCCCACAGGTGCGTGAGGTACGTTAGAAGATCACCCATGGATTGGTTCGGTCTAAAGCCATATTGCCGATCACCGAGAGCCGAGAGTGATCTTCCAGGTAATGAACCAATTGCTTGTTAATTATTCGTTCAAGCACCTTGGAGAGTATGGAGGTGACAGCTATAGGACGGTAGTTGACGGGATCTGAGCGGTCACCCTTTTTGGGGATAGGTTGAACATTCACCTCTCTCCAGGCCTTCGGGACAAATCCTGAGGAATATGACAGACGATACAAGCTTGACAGTACTGGAGACAACTCTGGTGCACAGTTCTTTAGAACTTCTTTAGAAGAAGCATAGCCGGCCGTACTGTCTCAAGGTGCTGGTGGACGGCGTTGAGGTTTGCATGGAGTCCACGAATATTTGTGAACTCCACCTCAAAAAGCGGGTTGGCGGGAAAAGAGGATGCCGCTGTGGTACTGGTATGCTTCTTCTTTTTCTTACTTGCTACCATGTTTGTTTGAGTGTAAGGATAAGGGGACGTAAAAGGCATGACAGTCATCGCGTTTTTAAAACAGACCCCCCCCCCTCTAAATGTTAAATGAAAAACTGGAACTCACTGCTAACTCATGTTTCCTTTCTACTATGATCCCGGGTCCTATAAGTAGGGCGCGTAAAGAAGCATCTCTTTAGACCGCCATACTGCCGCCATGCGCAGTGAGTATGGCGCCCTCCACTTTTTGATTCCACTCATACTTTCCATCAGATATAGTAGAGTCACCTTGGCTGGCGTATGTCTTTAGTGAAATTTGGAATTCTGCTTGTAATAAATACACACTTAAAATAAACATTTAAAGGAGGTATGCTCTGAGCAAGAAGTACAAGACAAAATTATGCGTTTAATTTCTGTGCTTTTCCAGTATTAAATACTTTAACTCATTTTTAACACAACCTGTGACTGAATACAACAAATAAAGATTTTGATAAAAAGGTTGTCATTAGTTCCATTTGGCACCCAATAGCTGTTTCTTTTTATGTACACTGCTCGAAAGAGGAAGAAGGTGAATTCAAATTGAGCAATTGTTACATTTGTGAAAAATCGGGACAAAATCAATAGGCCTTCGGGACGCGGGACGATATCATCGAATTCGGGACTGTCCCGGGAAATTCGGGACGGGTGGCAACTCTGCTCTCGCAGTTCACTGCTGGACATAGGCCTCTCCAATTGCTCGTCACTTCAATTCGATCTTCGTCCACTAGCATCCAGCTCCTGAAAGCGGTCTTGCGCAAATCCACACTCCAATGAAAGAAATGTTTACATTTACAAAACACAAAATATTCAAGTTTATTTCTGTCTCGAAAGCTGACTCAACGAATCCAGTAATCCTTAATGATATGATAACTGAGAGCGTTTTATTTATTTAATAAATGCCCAATAACTTTATAGGCAGATTGCCAAGAGATACCGTGGTTAACTTAGTGACGGGGAAAGATGTTTGGAAAAATAAATAATAAATGTGTTTGAATTTTCTCGCTTTATTTGCTTAGATTTTTCTCTTCATACTGTATAGTTGTGGAATAATAATGTGTAACGAAACAAAATGGTACACAGGGAAGACGAGATACCTGGTCGGGTTTACTTGTGTGTGTTATTTTTTTATATTTAAGCCTACCAAAGTGACTCTGATGGAAAGCATAAAGTAGAATCCAGGAGTAGGGGTCACTATCCTCATTGTGAGGGTAGGCAATGCAGCATGGTGACCACTACCATGTCGGCCTAGTCAGTTGTTTCTGCATATTTCTCCCAGCCTCCAGAGGCCGAGAAAATGATTGGGCCTCCGATCTCAAACTCACCAACGAAATACGACAGGTAGTACTGCCCCGGTCGAGCCGTCCCATTCGTGGTGAAATCAACGTGGCTCAACTCCCTCTGGTAAGTATATTATGTGGATGTGTGAATTCATAACTTTCTCGTTTCTTAACTCATACATTTGCAAATTTTCATTGTTTTAAACTATTTTGCGATATCAGTTTCAATTTGATTTATTACTACTCGTTACTTACCACGTATTTAATAATACTACAGTATGGTTTGTGTGTAGAAGTGAAATTTAGCATATTGCTAGCAAGAATCGCTGTACTCTGAATTGACGTTATTCAAATGGACTTATTCAAAGGGCATGGTCTTTCAGTCGCCATATCATTTCAGTCATAGCCGCGCCTTACTATCCACGATTATTGCTGTACTTTTAAAACAACCGCTACTCTATATACAATCAAATCTATATTTACAAACTTTCACATATGTCTCCAAAGGTGTAAGACACATTGTGGCACATTAAACTACAACCGAAAACTCCAGAAAATGTGATAAGACAATTTCAAGCTCTTTGCTTCAAATATGGAAAGACGACTACTTGTATAGACAAGTAGGGAGGCTTATGGTCGGTAGCAATTCATCGGACTGGGAAGTATAATCATTATACATGGTACTCGGACTCCGTTTACATTGATATGTTACAAGCTTGTTTTATAACAATAGAAGCTCCCAATTTCAACTACTATCCCCAAAACCATGTCGCATTTTCTCCACAGAAAGCAATATACAGAAACCATCTATGTATAAGGCGTAACATGAATTACCTTACATCCCTTTGGCATCCCAATCATGTAGCAATAACTAGGGACTTATTGGATTGGGGCCGACAATGACCGGCCCACTTAATGTTATTGTTTGTTTATATATACCGATATTGTTATATATTACGTGTGCAGGAACGTTTCTATACTATACTTGTATTACTGTATATGTTGGGATTTTGGTTAAAACCATGTTTTAGCATAATACTTAAATGATTTCGGTATAAGTTTGTCGTATCTTTTGAATCGAAATTGGTTTTTGTTTTTGTTCTGTATGTACGTTAGTTTTTTTTTATGTGAATGCTAGCTTATTTCTGTGGTGTTACACCTTCCTGTTGTTGTAATTCAAACATAACGCCATAGGACGAAGCTAGTCTAAAAGAGGTAGCTAAAGTTATTTCTTACTAGCTTTCGCCCGCGGCTCCGCCCGCGTGTATGTCGGCTATCGCGTTAAAAAGTAGCCTATGTCCTTTCCCAAGTTCAGTTCTATCTTCATACCAAATTTCATCAAAATCGGTTCAGTGGTTTAGGCGTGAAAGCGTAACAGACAGACAGAGTTCCTTTCGCATTTATAATATTAGTAGGGATTACATCAGCTATCTGCTGGTTAAAGTCTCGTCGTAATCGATTCAGCCGTTACAGATATAAGTAAGCAAGTAAAAGCATCTGTCATATCTAATTTAACTTTCTTAAAACTTTCAGTACATTTTTAGTTGAGCTTCATAATATATCTTAAGTAGCAAAGTCCTGTTATAAAACCAAATACACGTATGGAACACTACACATACATTATGGAGAGTTATCCAAACAGATACCATTGTAATTTCATCATCATCATCAACAGCCTTCAACAATCCACTGCTGGACATAGGCCTCTTCTTAGAAGGTTTTGGCCTACTATACCACGCTGGCCAGACGGGTTGGTATAGTGTTGGTTTCAAGTTTTCCTTCTCTTTCCATTGTAATTTGCTAGTCTTTAATTGTTATAGAATGCTCCTAATTGTAGTTACCTCGTATTCTGTAGACACTAAAACAGTTTTCTAATGTATTACGATAGAATAACTTTAGTTATGGTTGTAAAGAATAACTTACTGTTGTGTAAACTGATGTCGTTGGTCTTTCGGACGGTGAACGAGACAGGTTGGATGACAGTAGGTAAGTAATTGACTGCCTTGTTTGTCTAGTGGTTAGCGTATGCGACTGCTCATCAAGAGGTCTTGGGTTCGATTCCTGGGTCGGTCCAAATATTTGTGTGATCCGCAAATGTTTGTCTCGGAGTCTGAGTGTTTTTATATTCATAATATGTACGTATTTACAAAAATTAAGTATGTTTATGTATTTATATCAGTTGTCTAGTACCCATAATACAAGCTCTGCTTACATACATTGTGTTGGTTGATTCCTGTATCACAAAAGACAAAGTGCGTTCTTGACCGTCGAGTAGACCCTACAGTAGTTAGAGGCCTACCTAGTGGTGGAGTTAAGTTTCCTTTGTTTTCTGTGAGGCTATGATAATTGTGATATACCAGCTCCTGCCCACGGCTTCACCAGTGCGTATGTTGGTTATCACGGAGGAATAACTTTTGTCCTTCCACAGAAATAAAAAAACCTCTGTGCCAAATTTCAATGAAATCGGTGCAGCGGTTTAGCCGTGAAAGGGTAACAGACAGGTAGATTATGTGTCTCAGAGTTCTTGGACTGTGCTCTTTATAAAGGTGCGTTGGTATAAAAATGGTTTTTGTTGTACGAGTATTGTGTGAAAGTAGATACATTAAATAAATAGATAATTCGGCGTTTTCTAACACAGTTGAAATAACTTGAGAAAGTTATCGCAACAAAAATATACGTTTGATATCTAGTGTGGAATAAGATCAGAAAGTATTAAATGGCCAAAAAAATCGAATCCGACGTTTTTTTTTTTTTTAGTAGCCTGCCAATATGATTCTATTTTGTCTGATGGAAAGCATGAGTAGAATCGATGAGCGGAGGGCCACCCCTCTGCGAATTCTATGGCTACCTAGTGAGATGCTGTTTTCACGCTCCGCTTAAAAGACCTGGGATCATAAGTTGGTATTGAGTTTTTAACAGGAAGAAAGAACTGAATCGCTTAGGTCTAGGGCATATTTCTATCACTCTAAAAAGGTGTCGTTTAAGGTCAGAAACGTGTTGTCCTGTAGTGGAAGAGAAAAGATGGGACTAAGTTGAAAGAGTCTTCAGAATAATCCCCATAGTATAGGCGATAGAGGACTACCATAGAGGCGACACGACATCTCTTCGCGACTTAAGAGGCTGTAGGAACTCTGTGGTTTCGAAATTGTCGATAATGCGGACTATGCAATGATTAAAGCAATGATTAAAAAAACAACCTTTTTGACTGTAGCTCCTACAGACCAGGAGCTGTGGCCCATGAACACGAAGAGCTTTGACGCTTTTGTTAAGTCCAAGGATAAGATCAAATGGTCTTGGTAAAAGCAACAAAATACATTATTAAGTAAATTAGAGGAGTTTGAAACATACTGCAGCTGTACAGATTAGGTAGTGGTTCAAACGATCACCATGTTTCTAAGTACATGTGTATTACAGATTAGCTAAGCCCCGCGGTCTTACCCGCAGTTGTTATCGTACCTTGACTACAAAAATCACTAGAAACTCCGCAAGGCAAAGCCAGTCCTTCAATTTCATGTATTTGTTCATATATGTATTCCAGAATATTATCATTATACAATATTATACATATAAAATTTATGATCTTCACTCATTGTCTAAAGTATTAGAAGTACCTACTTCGTCGAAATATCTCCTATCAGCTGTTAAATCATCTAAATATCGCATTTACGAACGTTATCAGAAATTTATACCACTCGAGATAAGTGAGGGACGCTGGACGATGTCCGACAGCCTTTTTTTATGAACCTGCCTTTATGAATAAAATATGTAACGTGTAGTGAGTAGTTTTAGTGGAGCGTGTAACCCTATACTTGTTACCGTCACTCTATCAGCTTCGAATTTATTCATATTTAGAATAAGATTTTGGCAAAATTCTTAATGTTTATTTTAAAGGTCCTAGGCGGCGCGTCTGTATACTATTTTCTTTTTAACCGGCCTCCAAAAAGAAGTTGGTTCTCAGTTCGTTTGTATTTCTTTTTATTTTTGTTACCTCAGAACTTTCGATTTGGTGAACCGATTTGATAATTCTCTTTTTATTTGAAAGCTTCATGATAAGGAAACCAAGATCTGATAGTAAAATCCTGGAGAAATCGAGGGAACTCTTCAAATATCTTAGGCAAACCTGTCACGTCCGTTTTTCATTGAAGTTACAAATAGAACCATCATTTTTTTTAACATTTCTGTGTCTTTACACTTAGGCTGAATACCTATTTGGTCTACAAAGCGAACGAGCGAGATACATTCAGTAAAAGATCTTTTTTGCCTAATTGAAAGATTCCTTTTTAAATAATGTCCATTATGTGGTGAAGGTCAGAAGAGAGTCGGTATTAAATAATTAAGTATAGTCTCAAGTAAATTGAAAATTTCACCATTTAATTTGTGAATAAATTTGAATATAACAAGAAGAGAATTTAAATTAAAAAGAGGTGCATTCTTTAATATTTATATTTGTAAAATAAGATTAGAAATACTGTTTGCAGTCTGCGATTATTACACAAAACTATGTTCAAAACTTTTAATTGTTCGTGATTCCAACAACCCATAAAATCCCACTGCTGGTCTCGGGTCCTCCTTCACTCAGGAGAGGGTTAAGGCCATACTTTCCCACGCTGACAAGACATGCTATTTCTAAGTAACCTTGCCGCTGGATGTTTTTAAACTGCGCTAAGACCTCCAACTAAGCTATACGACTGACATCCAATGATAAAAACCGGGACCGACTGCTTAACGTGACCTGACGAATCACGGAAACGCTCAAACGGTCACCCACCCGGGTCTGACCGTGCCGTCATTGCTTGACCTTGTTGATTGTTTCCAATCACCTAAGGCCACTTGGCTGTGAGCCCCGTTTTTTGCTTTCTTTTAATGCTTTTTCTAAAGCTGGCCTAACATATACATGTTAACAGTTTTTAGTGGGTTGTAACCCTTTAGCTGTCCCCGATGAGAAACCGAAAGACTCATGAAAAGCGACGAAGAACTTCTTATAACCGAATTTCTGTAAGGCTTTACCACTTTGTCGATAATTGGTTGTCTCTTTGCTGTTTATTTAATAATGTTAAAGTGAGCAAATAAATATTAAATAAGTATCATATTCCTATAATACAGGTATTGCAGTCTAAGATCATAAAACCGTGTGTGAGTCGTCTCCAACTATTATTATTAGCTGTCTACACAATTTATGAATTCCTTGAGTACCTTTTAACAGATTGGATTGAATTTTTTGGAAAATATGTTTAAGGCTCTTAACAGGCAAAGCTTTTAACAGTTTCATTTTAAACGACTTACAAGAGGCTTAGAATACTTAAGGCGAGGATAAGTTTTTATCGTACATTTATTGCTGGTATATTTCTTACGCTTAGTCCTTGACAAGATAAAAATATTGCCTCTAAGAAATAATATCCAAGTAATATACAATATTACTATATTTTTTTGTACTATATTCTAACTTTAAGAGTGAAACTGATGTTTTGTGATTTTTAAACATCAATAACCATCGTTATCTAAGATGATTCGTTGAAGTTTGAAAAACAGTGAATTCGAAGGTTGAACCAGTTGTTATTAAATTTGAGGGCATCAGCTATCCAATAATGATTGCCAAAGATATTCATGTCAACCGGGATCGTCGCTTTTTATGCTCTCCGAAGCACGAAGGTAAAATTCTACCAAACTTCTGTTTGTGCGCCAGGCCGTTATTAAGAATTTTTGTTATGAAAAACTTAACAGCACATTTGACCTGACCCGGGAACCGAACCCAAGATCTCTTCAATCACTTCGTTAATCACTAGACCAACGAGGCAACCTTGCATATAATCAAGATAATAATAAGAAATTTTTAGTCGTATGTTCAGTCCAAAATAATTCCATTTATCAATCATTGAGATCACATCAACAGCATCTCGACAAAACATCATATCTCTGTTATGTAAGCGTTTTATCTACGAATTGTCACCGCTTGTTATAAAAAAAGATAACATGAGACACTATATCATTAATAAATCAGTCAAGTTTTTCAACAAAGAAGAACACGTCTTAATAAAAGTGCTGTGAAATTGTGATTCAAACATGAAATTAGTACAATTCGTTTATAAAAATAATCCTGAAGAAATTCGCGCTGGATATTTAGTTGATGATAATATTGTAGACATCAATAAAGCGGATCCAACAATACCAAGCACACTTATAGAAATCCTGAAGAATGGAGATATCGATAAAGTGAAAAAACTGCAAGATAGTGATCAAAATCGAGAACCAATATCATCAGTAACTATTAAAGCGCCAATACATGGAAACGACAAAGTATTATGCGTCGGATTAAATTACAAAGATCATTGCATCGAACAGAACTTTCCTGCACCTGACATCCCATTCATTTTCAACAAATTTCCCAGCACTATTATCGGTCAAGACGAACCAGTGAAATTAAAACCTGACGTTACTGAAAAGGTCGTATGTGAAGTTGAGCTAACAATAGTTATAGGAAAGGTTGCAAGCAAAGTAAAGGCATCTGATGCATATGATTATATATTAGGCTATACTATAGCTCAAGACATCGGGGCTTCAGACTGGCAGAATAATAAAGCAGTAGGTCAACTATTGCTTGGTAAAGCAATGGATACTTTTTGTCCATTAGGACCTAGTATTACGACAAGTGATGAGATCGACGACCCTCAGGCTTTAAACATCAGCTGTATCGTAAATGGTGTTCAGAAGCAGAAGAGTAACACAAATCAGTTTATTCACAAAATTCCTGAGATTATTGAGAGGTTATCGAACCTGTTCACCTTACTTCCAGGTGATATCATATTGACAGGTACTCCAGGTGGTGTAGGCCTGTACAGAAATCCTCCGGAGTTTCTTCAAGCTGGTGATGTAATTGCGAGTGAAATTGAGAAGATTGGAGTTTTAATTACCAGAGTAGAAAAATTTTGAGAAAATTTGTTGTTATTTGCTTCAGTAATTGAAATTTATTCTCAAAATATGTTTAATGTTGAAAATATGTTCTATAAAATATGAAAGACCTATTATATTATTTGTTTATTACATTTTGAAACAGTTAAATAAAATGTTTACTATATTGGAGTCATATGGCTTTGCTTTATTACATACCCACAGGGACACTACCTTTTTTGGCATAAAAAGTAACTTTTTGAGTGATAAACGTAGCGAAGAATTAGCCTAACTTTACTCCTACTTTTCTGCCAGTGAAAGTCCCGTCGAAATCGGTCCAGCCGTTCCAGAGATTACCCGGATCAAACAGACAGACAAACATACAAAAATGTTAAAAACTGCTTTTTAGGGTTCCGTAGCCGAATGGTAAAAAACGGAGCCCTTATAGATTCGTCATATCTGTCTGTCTGTCCGTCCGTATGTCATAGCCACTTTTTTCCGAAACCATAGGAACTTATACTGTTGAAACTTGGTTAGTAGATGTAATCTGTGAACTGCATTAAGATTTTCACATGAAAATAGAAAAAAATCAATACGTTTTGGGGGTCCCCATACTTGGAACTGAAACTCAAATATTTTTTTTTCATCAAACCAATACGCGTGGTGTATCTATGGATAGGTCTTTAAAAATGATGTTGAGGTTTCTAATATCATTTTTTCCTAAACTGAATAGTTTGCGCGAGAGACACTTCCAAAGTGGAAAAGTGTGTGTGGGACACACACATTTTTCCACTTTAACTTTAACTTCTAACCCCTGTAACTTCTAAAATAAGAGAGTGATAAAACCAAAAAAAATACTTTTTACATTACCAGGTAAACTACCACCGAAAATTGGTTTGAACAAGATCTAGTCAGTAGTTTTTTTTAATACGTCATCAATCGTAAATCGCAATTTACCTTTCATTCAATCAATAGACTATTATTAAAACATCGATCAAAGTTACAATGTACTACAAGAAATTTTATATGATGTTACTTGCTGCTACGGAACCCTTCATGGGCGAGTCCGACTCGCACTTGGCAGCTTTTTTCATGTAAGTACTGAGTATACTTTAATATGCATTAAGTAAAAAACTGTTTATTTAATATTAAATACTGTCTGTGTTTAATATTGTGTGTGTTTAATATGTTTCATTTATTTTTGTAAATACAGTTCTATTTTCGATGTACTCACACATTTTGGTGTGTAAGAAAGAGTTATAAATACTCATACAAACCTTCTTCTTCATAATAACAAAATAGTGAAAAAGCATCTCACAAAGCCGCCATAGTTTGGGTCGGCATCGCCATACTTCCTGCATCGCAGTCAGTTTGATGGCCCCCACTCTTGAATTCTATTCATGCTTGCCATCAGGCAGAGTAGAGTCACATTGGTAGGCACAAAATAAAATTAATATTGGTAAAATAAACTCTAATTCCCTTTTTATAGGCTAGTAGGTGAGTCAAATTCAATAAAACGTTTACATAAATTTATCTATGCTCGTTTTATTAAGTTTAGAAGTAATTTATCTAAAATGTACCTCCATTAATTTCCAAATGCCTCGTTATTTTGACGATCTCTTGGGAAATCATGACTGCGGTTAAGACTTAAGTGTACATTTTTTTTATATTAAATTAGTGTAACTTTTAGCTACGAAGTAACTTATATTGTCTTAAGTTACAGCGGAGTTACGCATAGACTGTGATAGCGATAATTTAGTGCTTAGAATAGCACTAAGTGTTTGTGTTTATTTGAGGTTCTTGAACGGTGGCTTGAATGTGGCTAAATCATTATTTGGTTACTAAAAGGATACTTCAAGAAATGATAAACTTTGATGAATAGAATCCATATTTCAGAATTTTAATTCAATATTATAATTTACAGATACATGTTTTTGCTTCTAGAACTATCAACGGAATAATAAATTTAGAAGTACAAATTTCCTCATTAAAAATCAAATACTTAAAAAATAACAATTTAAATATAAAAACCTGCCAGTAACCTAATACAAAAAGGTTACTTATCTGAGATTAATAATCAACAGAGGTTGCTATTTTATATTGAACCAGATGAGTCCTGCGGTGGATATAGTTCAAATCGCAAACAGACAGACAGACATGGCGGAGGGTTTTTTTTTATATGTAGTGATATGAGTAATATTTATAAACATTGAAGATAAGATTGAAAGTTCTTCGTTATTTACGGAGTTTTCTATACGACCCTTAAATATGAGGGAACCTTTCCGTAATGTACCCTATTTTTTAAAAGTAATGTATAGTAGGACTATCTTCTTGCGCAAAACACTTTTATGAATGAGTATTATTTGCGCCTGCAATTTTTTTATAGCAATGTTGCATAATTGAATAACATGGAGAAAAACGGTAGGGCGTTCTCCTCTGTCAAGCGTAAGCCCAAATGGGCGTATACATTATTATTTTATGAAACAGAATGTGTTTATATATGTGTGAAACTTTGTCGTATAATTGTTATGTGTTAGTTCATAGTGTCAGGCGATTGTGTTTGTGTGTGAGTCTAAAACGTGTGTATGTATAGATTTTCCCCTGCTATTTAGTCTCGAAGAAAAACTTTATGGTTACTCACCTAGGGTCCGGGGGCCTGTTGCTCTATGGTGATAATGTTCAATTATTATAATGATTTGTTCCAAGAATGTTATAAATAAATGTTTCGGACCTCTAACACACAACGCCACTTAGTCCCAAACTAAGCAGAACTTTATTAGGACCCATAATACAAGCTCGGTCAGAGCTTACGAAGCTGCACAGTTTGGGTGTTTTCTATATGTATGTATTTACAAAAAAAGTATGTTTATGTATTTATATCAGTAATATACTTAGTAGCCAAAGCTAAAATAATAATAATAAATAATAAATATTTCGGACATCTTACACACATCTGACTCGGGAATCTAACCCGAGACCTCTTGATTAGCAGCCGCATACGCTTACCACTAGACCAACAAGGCAGTCAAAAAGCTCTGCTGAGTTTGGACTAAATGGCATTTTGTGTAAGGTGTCCGGAATCTTTATTTCTTTTCCCTGTTGATATGAATAAAGCTATCGAAATAATACTCTACACTGTAACTAGTAGTTTTATTGTATTGTAATAATATTATTAATATTGTTATAGTATTATTATTGTAATAAATAAAAATACAATAATGATCCTCACTCGAACACCATTAGCATTAAATCCTTTGTGTATTGTATTCGTGGAATATTGGAATTGTAGCAAATATATTTGCATTGAAATGTATCGCACAGCCATAATCTGATAATATCAGCATTGTAATGGATATAATATAATGGATATATCTATAATATTATATCCATTACAATGTAAAACATCTGTAAATATATAAATGTAAGTACATTTTGAGATAAATGAATAGAAAAAATAGTCTAACCTGCGTAGGATTGTAAAAATCTCTAAGACAGGTTATGATGCAGAGTGAGAAGGACCACAGCTTCAGTAAATTTACTCATATAATGAAAAACAGTATTGATTTCTCTAAAATGTTTTCTTTTCACGGCGTTTGCTTTTCGCACCATACCCTTCCTCGGGTAAACGAAGGGCATGTGTGGGAATCCCGGTGTACACAAAAACCCCACGGCGGCCTACCTCGACAGTCGGGAGGGGCACCAGGAACGCATTAACGGCTTCTGGAGTCCTCCTTCCCCACTACTTAGTACTTCCTAAGGTGACTGGATTCACCCCTGGGGCAGGACGCTGCCGTGCCTCTCACTAGTGTACTCAGTGATTTCTCTAACCTATCTAAAAGAAAATGAAAGAATTGACTTAGCATCTATAGACTTTATCAGTTATTCAACTGAAAAATGAAACAAATTTTGTCACCACCAAGGAATACTGAAAATATAGCACCACGTATCAGATTGCGTCAGTAAACTACAAGTAACGAAATAAACAGACCTGAAACCTATAAGCGCACATAGCTGTGTGAGTGTCTATACATGTGTAAGGGAAAAACAGGTCGCATGCAGCGTGCGTCCCATGTACCCACACATTACTTTATCTGTACGGTGACCATGGTTGAGTAAACACTGTCAGGAGTTCTCGAAGTTCTCGACTGATTAAAGGTATAATTTTCAATAGAGTGTAATATGAGTAATAAAGGTGAAATGGAAAGTAACAAGCTTTGCTTAATTTGAGATTAAGATTTTAGTTTTAGATGAAGTTTTGTGTAAGATATCCTAAATATTTATATTAATTTCATTCACTCACTCTTTTTGTTTGGTTAGCAAGTGACCTAAGAAGTTTGTGAAGAGAAAACAGCCGTTAAAAAGTTCCGAAAGAATTGCCTAACAGCAGTGTCCTGTGAGGTATCTGTGCCGGAGCCAGCCCATCACGTAAAGGAATGGCTGTCCCACGCTGGAGATGATACCAACAGATGGAAAAAGCTAAAGATTTGGAAACTTGAACATCGTGTAATTTTTAGCAAGTTTCACCAAGTACCCACAATTGAGAGTATCAATTGTGGGTACTTGGTGAAACTTGCTAAGAATTCACCCAGAGGTTACTACGGTTTCGTAACCTCTGTAAATGCTATATGGCGAAACCGTTTTGTTTCATTCTAGAATATATGTCGATTATAATAGTTCATTTTTGCATTCGATTATAAAAATTGTAGCTTACCAATAACTAAAATCATGGATACAGTCCTCATTAATATATGTACACAGGGATGCCATGGTCTTCAATAAATTACCTGAATTCATGGCGTTTCGCTAAATTTACTAGTGAAGGTAATCGTATTACGGGTTTCAAAAACTTATATGTATGTGTATCTCCACGAAATTACATGTTCTAAATACGCACAAATTAACAACTTTTGAAAGTTTACCAGACGGTAACTAAATAAGGGTTCAGTATAAACTTAAAAGTATTATTTGTATAGAAATAATGCACTACGTGTTCAGGCCGTATTTGGGTTAAAATATGTTTTACAGAGTACCTTAATATATTTATATATATATTTTACTAGCCGTGCCCCGCGGTTTTACCCGCGTTTTTCTCGTTTCCGTGAAAAAAATGGTTTTCGATTTTACACCTTGTGTTACAAAATAGCAATTTTATTACGGATCCCTAATTTTGAAAAAAAATAGCCTATAGCCTTCCTCGATAAATGGACTACCCAACACTGAAAGAATCATTCAAATCGGACCAGTAGTTCCAGAGATTAGCGCGTTCAAACAAACAAACAAACTCTGCAGCTTTATAATATTAGTATAGATGATGTCCATCATCACGATGCGACAAATAAAATGCTAGAACGTGACGACGTGAAGCACTCGTAGATATTATTATATTTCGCGTGATCGTGTCCAAGACTCAGAGACCCCAAATGTAGAAAATATGTTCAGATATAAAACTACTTATTTAAGACACATATTTTGTAATATTTTTACATTGTTTCGTATTTTATTTAAGGAGTTATCTAACTAAATCTTAAATTTTTATTCGACCGTTACTAACAGATTTTTATTTTTGTGTCCTAAATTCTAGTGTAAAAAAATAAATTAGAATGATTTCATTTTGATAAATTAGCAAAAGCAATTTCTATTATCTTTTTTCAATTCTTAATGCCTGTATTGTGCAAATTGATTAGCGCAGATTTATTGAATGTATGTTTAAGATCGTTGCAGATTCATCGGTAATTGATAAATCTACGCAAATTAATCTGCACAGATTTATCGCCATGCCTGTAATAGAAATACCATTTTGTAGCAGACCACACAATTTTTAGGACAATGCAATTGTTAAATTAAATATATATCAACTAAGTAAAAGGAATAAAAGCAGCTGGCTAATAATCATTTTTGGTGACCTCGTTATTGATACATGTTGGAAGGAGGGGTACTCTTTGATCAAACCATACAATTTGTAGGACAAAAAGTTTTTCGAATAATTTAGATAACTAACATTAGATTTCACAAAAAAAAAAACCAGATAATATTTTTTTTTGTGAATCATCATATCAACATATTTATACCTGCTACCCCTGTTACCAACTACAATCGAGAATTTTTGCACAGGAAAAGTTGGGCGGCTCATCGGAACGAAGCTACTCACGGAAAATTAGCTTGATAGTAATTAAGTGTATAAAGGAACTAAGGATCTTGGACTATGTCACATGTACATATACCACAAATATTCAATATAATACAGCACTTGAATCACGTTTGACTTGGTTAAATAACTTAAAAAGGCCCGCCCCCCTAGTCAAGCTGCAAACGTTTTTTGTTCTGTTCTGTTACTGTACTATCTATTCTATATCTGTTTGTTTGCTTAATGTCCCTCAGTAACGTGATCAAAACAAAATAGTAGCCAATCAAACAAGAGAATAGAAGCGTCAGCGATTGCAGAGCGAAAAACGTTTGCAACATGTCTGGAAATGTTGGTTATTTTATGCTTTCCTACACCCAGTCTCGTGGATTGTTCAAGATTATTGATGATGATTCGTATACTTTGACCATTCGTTGCCGGTAAAAATCACTACTTTATTATTACTTTTAACCATCAATTAATAAAACTCTATTCTAACTTTCATGTATTTCACTTCAATAGTACAATATACTAGACTCAAACTAGAACAACGTCCTATATAATGCAGTCCAGTCACATTCTCTGTTGTGTGGTTGACATCTTCAACGGATATTAAATTTATCGACTTGGCAAAGAAACATTCTGTGACTCTCATAGTGCATTATTTCCAATGCAGTGTAGCGTTTGACTCGATTTCAGATAGAGTAGACACATTTTAAACCGATGAAGAGAACTTTAGAATATTATCGCAAGGTGTTTAGTTATTGTTCGTGTAAACATAATGTACGTCAGGAAAAATCTTCATCTTTTTGGTAAAAGAGGTGACAAACATAATAAGAGTACTAGAAATAGGGACCAACTAGTTCAGCCAGGCTTTAGACTCGCTAAAGTAGACTCTTCTTTTATGGGGTACTATTTGAGATGCTATAATAAAATTCCACAAAGTATTCTTGAACTGAATGAGACAAAATTTAAAACATGCATTAAACGCACACTATGTAAGCAAGCATATTACAAGTTGAGCGATTATATCGCTGATAAAAATGTTTGGCTCAATGCTGGTCCTGCTTCACAAGGACAGGGGCGCATAAATTGATAGCATTAAATGGTATTGTTGGAGCTGCTGAAGATCGTACAACTTTCTTTGCATTGTATAGATTCAATCTCTTTAGTATTATATAATCGCATAGCCCATATTGTGTGAGTACTATGTACTAGGAAGCTATTCAAGCTATCATTCACTGGAAACCTACGTCTTTTCTTGACTTGAATCTGCCCTGGCGGTTGAGAGTATGTCATGCTCACTCAAATGTCACGCTGATGGTGGCGCGTATGTCGGATCATTTGATTCCCTTCAAAATGGTTGAGTTGAATGGTGCTGATCCATGCGTCAGGTTCGTGAACGGGCGCTGTCAGTTGTGACTGGTCATCTCTTAGTTGCCACGGCTTATTTGAACTTATTATTTTATTTTTGAATTGTATTTTTGTTGTATTATGGACACTTTTAACGTGCACGTCTTGCTACATCGTTCTCACATAATGTACCATCTCAACATTAATGATGTTACCAAGATTTTGTAAATAAAATTTGATTTAAAAGAGTGTCCATGGAGTTTCTTGCCCGTTCTTCTCCATAGAGATCTACGCTAGGGAATGGGCAACTATGTACAGTACTCTCACAGTTTTTATGTCTTGTGACTGGGACTGTAGCTACATTTAATTTTCATTTTTGTTTCGACAATTCAAAAGTGCCTGTAACTGGCCTACTTGAAATAAATGCTTTGATTTTGATTTTGTAAACTATGAAAAGTATAACAGCCTCTATGGTTTATTTGTTGGCGTATGTGACCGCCAAATCAAATCAAATCAAACCACTCTTATTTCAAATTAACCAATACAACGGCACTTTTGAAACGTCAGGTAGTCAGTCAGTAGTCAGTCGTCAAACTGTCTGTTCCGATTCGTAGATCCTATGGAGAAGAACAGACAAGAAAATCCATGGATACTCTTTTCCAACATAGTTTTTACAATTTTTAGTTACATTGTTGTAGGCCTTTTATTAAATGTGAGGACAACGTAACGATGCTGATATTTACACAGGTAGTGTCAAATAATAATTAATCAATAATATAATATAGAAGTTGTGAAATGACCAGCCCCGACTGGCGGCGCCCATATCATGAGCATGGCCTATGCACCAGCCATCGTCCTGTTCAACCATATCGTAGGGAGCCGAACGACCCGCTACATACGCCACCGCCAGCAGGACTTTTGAACGTGCGTGACATACTCACAACCGCCAGTCAACAAACAAACTTAGGACCCGATTAGGAGGTCTCGAGTTTTAATCGCGGGTTGAGCGTAGAGAGTTATTGAGCTTATCCAATTGTAGAAATAATAAATAAAGGTTTAAGGCCATACGTCCCCACGCTGGCCGAGTGCGGGTTGGCACTGGCAAGACAAGTTACCATTACGTAAAGCATCAAGGAGAGCATCACTGTTAAAAAAAACTTGCCAGCCAGAAAGACCCCTCTTGCCAGCGTGGTATGGTAGGTTAAAACCTTCTTGTTGAGGAGAGACTCATGTCATCTGGTTGAATGTTCAACGCTGTTGATGTGTGTTTATGTCTTTCCATATCTTCAAGAAAATACCGTAATCCTTTTTTAAAATATTTATTTCTAGCATTCGCCTATATCCTTTCTCGGGCTCTAGACTATATGTAGAAATATCATTTAAATCAGTTCAGTAGTTTTGCCGTGAAAGACAGACAGAGTTACCTTCGCCATAATAATAATAATAAGGATTATATTTACATTAATTTCCTTGCAAAAATATAGTTTTAATTGGAAAATTATACTACATTTTCAAGAAGGTACAACTAAAGCTGCATTTAAATTTGAGTTTGACCTACTTAAAGGTCTAGGAAAAAAGAAATATGATAAGCGTTTGACGTCACTTGGCACGTAATGCATCGTAAAGTCACCATTAGCTACTAATGCGTCACTATCTTTATGTTTCACACTTTACCGCTTGAAATCTAACTGTGTTTCTTAGATCTTACATCTAGCTCCAACGATTGTTCTTCTTTGTGTTAGTTTTTACGGGTTAGTATGGGTTAGTACAAAAACTAAGTACTACATTTAGTTTTTGTACTAACCCATATTAACCCGTGAAAGGATCCCGTGCTGCCGCCCTGCCCACTCGGCGATGACCACTGGCTGGAGAGCCTCCACGGCGGCGATGCCAGCGCGTGGAGTGTCCAGCCGGAACGACCATCTAGCCAAGGTTGCCCTGGCGAGCGGCTTCGCTCCACTCGCGTATGTCTTCGGGCAGGGGGTGCTTCCCGCCCGAAAGTCAAACACTCGCCGATAGACTTCGGCTAGCACTTCCGCCTTCAAATCCCACGTGGGTGTTCCAGCCAAGGCGCAAAACGCCTTGGTGGTCACCGTGCGGTATCCGCGTATTGCTCTGTCCTGTATTGCTATATCCGTATGCGTATGGCTCTGACCGCCAATATCCTCTGGGGACGCTAGAGGCGCGCCCTATTCTGGGCGGTCAGAGCCTCCACCCACACCGGCGCACCGTACAGTACCATGGACCGGACAACCCCCGTGTACATCTGCCTCGTGGGAACACTGGCACCGCCCAAATTGCGCAAAAGTCACACTAGGGCGGACTATTTGTCAGTATTTTTGAGGGCACTGACTTCCCAATAACAAATGCCATATATGTATGTTCATGACCTAACCAGATAAAATATTTAAAGAATGAATTGAGATAAGTAGAAAGCGAAGCTAGAAAGCTCAAGTGCACTTTATAAGTCAAATTTATTCTAACTGTATAACAAATACAAGAGGGAACTTTAACAATGGCTAAACACAATGTTTTAGTTCGTAAAACTTGAATTTACTTAGTGAAGTAAGCCGCAGTAATTGCTGACTCTATTTTAATGAGAGAATATAAATGTGAGTTGTAAAGTAATGAATCTCGGATTTCTTGAATACTTTGTTTATGGTTTTCAAATAGACCACAATGTATTACTGTGTCTATGTATTTCGTGAATGTAGATATCAGTCTTTACTTACTAGTAACTTACAGTTTAGATGATATAAATGGCTATGAATGATATGAATAATAAAAAATAGAACGAAAGAAAGGTTTTCCTCTTTTATGATCTCATTAATGGACGTTCACAGGCCAGGTAGAGTGATATTTTGCGTAAAACGGCTGTATAGACGCGAGTAGCCGAGAATCGAACTAAGTGGCGTGCAGTTGGAGAGGTCTATGTCCAGCTGATGATTATATCAGTCAAATAATTCTCACATTTTCTTTACTAATGTTTAAAGAGGTAAAATTTGTGAGTCGTGACCTCGTAGGATGGTAATCTCTGCATCAACTGAACTAATTTTGAAAATAACAATAAAAAGCCACATTATTTGTGAGCGTCATGGGCTATTATATTAAACTGAAAGATTTATATCTGAAGAATGCGCGGGCGGAGCCGCAAGTAAAGTATAGTTTGCTTATAAACCAAGAAAACAATAAAATTAAGTTAAAAATAAAACAAAAACTAACATTAACATTAAACCTACGTATATTATAACCTATACGTACAAACTTAAACACTAAAAAGTAGAAAAAATATTTTAAATACTTAAAGGACAATCAACGACTCAAATTAAATCATTTACCTCTTCCTTTCTAAAGTCGGTAAAAAACAATTCTTCAAATTGGATAGACTAAAATTGAGCTGTTTGATTTGTTATAGAGTAAATTACTAAAATGTTAAGCTGTTAATGTTATCAAAGAACGAATTCATCATCTGGGATAAACATGAAATGATCTGACGATTTGCTGCATCTTCATCATCAGTTAAAACTCTAGCCGTTAGCCTTACACAATTATATCTGTTACATTTAAAATAACTGTTATACAGTCAAATTTCGCAAAACTGTTCACAGACAAAATTACCACACTTTAACCATTCACGCATCCACCCAGTAACGGCGGGTATGTGTGGTTCAACCTTAAGTCGCGTTTTATTTTCCGTACCCATTTGCGTTTGGCACAGTGCCGTTGTTCGGATGAAATTACGCGTATTACGCGGTATTACGCAAAGGTACGAGTAGTATGGAGTTACGTAAAATTTTACGGGCCACAGTCTACGTGACTTTAGACATGGTTATTGTGAAAGGGTATTTGAACTTATATTTACATCGGAAATTCAAAATTGACAGTGTAAAACTATTTCAATATTCAGCGCGTTAGCAGGCCGACTATACAGTTAAAAGTTGTGTCGACTGTGGGCATTGGTTTTTGATTTCTGTGTATTTCAATACAGAAAATTTCAATTTTATTAAACACTTTTTAAGCTATTGAATAGCTTTTATCGCGGGCTTTGAGTGCGGCTACGGAATCAAGAAATTCCGTAACAAAAAAACCTAACAGCAGTGCGACAAGGATGTGGCGGCTCCCTGCTCTGTAGGCAGACTAGCGCATGCGTGCTGTCGCCACCGGCCGTTATCCGTTGCCTTGACAACACAGTCATTCTAGATTATTTTTCTTTTTATCTCTATTAAGTGCCGCCGATTGTCTCATATTACTATTATGTTCTCTGTTTAGTTGTCATTGTCTTTCGGTTAATAGGATGATTATATTTTTTTTCAATAATATTGTTAGAATGTATGTTGGTAAAAATACAGTGTATATTGTTTTGTTACTTGAATTAATAAAATAAAAAAACCGCATAAATAAAAAATAAATAAAAAATTATAATGGCTTAAGTTGGTAAAAAATGCTATGCAATAGCTTTACCGTGGCAGTCCACGAGTGCCACACTAGTTTTTTTTTGTTCTCAAAGTAGATATCATATACTATACCAAATTCAAATGAAAAGCAACGCTCAAGATAGAGTCACACTGATTTCGCGGGTCTGTACTACCCTTGCATAGAAGACAAACCTAAAAATGACAACATTTGTGCTGTTGAACTTCGTTGATGAGTGCCAGACCGGAGGCTCAATGGTGCAGAAGCATCTTACTAGGCCGTCATAGTGTGGGTCATCATATTGCATTGAGTGCACTCCCACTAAGAATCGTGACTGACACTCTTGGATATTTCTCGTGCTTTCCATTAGACAGGGCAGAGTCACTTTGATATTAAGGTTGATATAAAAAAAAAAATTGTGTGTGTAAGTTTGATTCCCACTGAGGACTAACGGCCTGGCCACGAGTTTGGTCTTAGTGAAAAGCGGAGCGGCATGCCGGGCGGCGTCAGTGAGCGGTGCGATTTGCACGCCCCGAACCCTTAGTAGCGGTTAGTTGCAGCGGCCACGGTGGACGTATTTAGGTAGTCAAAACGTGTTAAAAATCATGGCGTTATCAAAATTATCCGTTCTCTGTTTAGAAACAAGAAACATTTTTAAAAATAAAGATAGGTACTTAAATGGCGATTTAGTGAACTATACGAAGGTCCTACCTATACGTGTTTTACTAAGTAGGTACTTACAGATAGAAAAAACTTTAAAAACTTGTCAACTACTTACATTGCTAATAAGACATACTAGTAGTTTCGTGTGTAGTTATATCTACTACCGAAACTACTGATATGTTTACTATTTTGCTAATTGGGTATCTACACTTTTAAAACTTGTCAACTCTCCACCTACATTCAGTAAACATACCAGTAGTTTTGTTAACATATTAGTAGCTTCGTTTGGTAGGAACCTAGGTTCTATGTTTTTGTGTTATCAATTTAAATTAAACGTAAGTACCATTATATTCCGGAAAACATTGTTTAATTTCTTCCCACAACCTTTTTATACTTATGTTGGGGATATTTTGACATCCATATAGGCGGTCTATTTAAAATTTCTGTTATAAAAGCCTCGGTATCCATTAATAATAATAATAATAAAGCCTTTTTATTTCCCATAAACCTTATAAGTATGTAGTACAAAATGTTTTATAGATTCTTAATCTATGTTAGTAACTTAAAGTTAAATACATCTAATGTTAGTATGTATTTTATTTTATATTATAGGAACCCCTTAATAGGGTATAGGCCTCCTCCAATTTCTTCCAGTTCTCTCGGTTCTGCGCTAGATTCATCCAGTTTTTCCCCGCCACCGATGATGATGATGATGATGATGTCCTCCCAGACGTATCCGTCGACGGCGACACCCTGTCAATTTTGCGTTCTGCGTTCATGTGCCCGTGCATGACTAGCAAAACCGAATTTTGTTTTGAATGTGCGGTCACAGGAGGCACAGTGTAGGTCGCCCCGCGTGTTGTAGGTGTAGTTGTAGGAGGGCTTGGGACGAGTTTTTCGATGTTGCCGTTTGGCGTCAAGGCTTTCCAGACGGCGCCGCTCATAGTCCTCAATGCCCCGGTGCACAGTTTTGCGCCATTCTGCTTTATTAGCAGTTATTTCCTCCCAAAACTTCGGAGACAGGCCGATTGCTGCTAGGTTGCGCTTCAATACATCCTTGTATCGCAGATACTGTCCTCCGGGCCGGCGTTTACCCATGGTGATCTCCGAGTAGAAAACGTTTTTTGGCAATCTGGAAGACTCCATACGCACAAGGTGCCCGCACCAGCGCAACCGGCCCCTCATCAGGAGGCTCTCCATGCCTGGCAAACCCGTCCGGCGAAAAATCTCGATGTTGGGAATCCGATCCTGCCAGCGTATATGAAGTATAGCTCGGAGGCACCTCAGATGGAAGGCGTCAAGCCGGTTAATGTCACCTTTGTAAAGGCACCAGGTCTCCGAGGCGTACAGAAGCAATGGCAAAACAATAGCCTTGTACACGGCCAGCTTGGTATTTAGGTGAAGATCATGAGACCTCCAAACACGGCGGTCGAGCTCACCGAATGCCGCGGCAGCCCTAGCGATCCTTGCGGATATCTCAGAGCCAAGACGATTGTCGCTACGAATGAGACCGCCAAGGTAACGGAAAGTTTCTACCTCCTCCAAAGCTTTATCATTTAGGTAAACAGACACGTTCTGCGCGGATTGTCCCCTTGCAGGCTGTTTTAAGATCCGAGTCTTCGACGCGCTGATTACCAATCCAAATTTGCGACACGATTCGTTTAGACTATTCAGACATTCCTGGAGATCAGCAATACTACCAGCCATAAGGCAGACATCGTCAGCATATTGGATTTCAGTGACGGGGACTGTAGCGACCTTACGCTTCGACCTGAAGCGTGACAAATCGAATACGCCTCTGTCCATACGCACGTTGAGGGCGAGTCTGCTCCCACAATCCTTAATAGCGTCGGCCATTACCGCAGAGAAATAGATGGCAAAAAGTGTCGGCGCCAGGACGCATCCCTGCTTGACGCCACTTGTCACCATAAATGGTTCTGTCCGCCACCGATACTATGTCGTCCGCCCAACGTTTTTGTGGTCTGCCCACGTTTCTTTTTCCTTGGGGGCCGGTCCATTTTGTGCTCTTGAGAGTCCATCGAGGTATCCATTACCGTCATAAAATCGTCTAAAATGTTTTGTTTTTATTAACGCCGCTGAGTCCGTCACTCCTGCACCGCTGTCCACACCGCTCTGTTTCGTGTCGTCGCACATAAATTCTTGTACTTTTGTTCCTGCCGCTCTCCACACCGCTCGCCGCTGTATTCGCTCGGCAAAATCCGCTCACTTTTTCGCTATGAGCGGCGACTCGTGGCGTGCCTCAAACATTTTTATACTTTTTATATTACCGCTCGCGTTTCGCTCTTAGCTCCCGCTCACAGCGGTAAGGTCGTAAACGGGCCGTAATGATTTTGTGATGAGCACAATAATTTGTTCCGTGTCTTTGTTCAATTTATTTAGACTTTTAGTTCTCAATCAGGGTTGGGAGCTCCAATGCCAGTCGCTCAGGTATTCAGGTAAAACTGGTTGAACTAGTAGCCAACCCCCATTTATCTTGGGAATAAAGGCTAGGAAGAAGAAGTCTTATTTTAATTTTTATTTAAAATAAGCATTTTTTGTGTTTAGTAGTTAGTAAGTAATCAAGTTACCATAGTAAGCTCTACCTGGTACGGCTTCAAAGAGGAAAATGTATCTGTGAAGTTGCTATTGTTACATTTTAACCAAAAAAGTCAAACAACCTAGTTATATACCTTAAACATTGCGATTTGCGAAGGGTTACTGAACAAAGGGCTTGTAAAGAGCAACGTCATGGTGTTTTAATTAAACGCCTCTCGTAAATATAAAAATTTATTACAACTTTCGTTCGTAGGGCGGGCCCTCACAGCGATGTGCCGCAGTATGTATTTGATGGCCCAAATTATGATTTGTTGTTTTGAGTTCTCGCATCAATTTGATTTTTACGGCACTGGGAAGTATAGTGCACCAAGATGTTTGATTAATATGTACCTATATATAAACTGCCTCGTTGGTCTAGTGGATAGCGTATGCGACTGCTAATCAAGAGGTCTCAGGTTCAAATCCCGGGTCGGGCCAAAAAGTGTTTTAGGGTTTTTCTTAGGAAATTCCCAATAGCTGCCTAATTCCTAATTTTTCCACGGAGCGACTGGCATCGGACCTCTGCAACCCTAAGGGAGAACGGAAATTTGAGGATTGATCCCCCTTTGAATAGCTAGACTAATTTATACATGTACTAGATTCAAACAAAGTGTACTTAGTTATTAAGATATTTTTGTACGAAACATTGTTTGTATTCCTTCAGATAAATAAAATAAATAAATAAACAGATACACACAAATAGTTTATTTTTGTAAATGCCGTATTGCATATAAAATAGCAATATTATACGTAGAAAACGCCCAAACTTCGAAATAAATATTTGCAGATAATACGAACATTTGGTCGACTTGGTAATAGGACACGAAAACCATATAAGCACAGTACTGCATCACAGAAGCAGTCTTCAAGTATTTTTTTTCTGTTTTGTATTGATTGAGTTTTCTCTAACCTTTCATCTATCCTAGCTACCTGGAGACCGGTTCTCGGATAGAATAGAATATAAAAGTACTAACTTATAAATATTCAAGGTAAGTATTTAATTAACAAAGTTCCCGCCAGGTTCGTGGTCGGCATGAAATATAAATGTTGGAATGCCAATATACAATTTTAAGGAAATTTTCTACGTGATTTTAATTTGGCAGTGGTTGAGACTTATAAAAATGCAAAACTGGTTTCAAAAGCGCAGGTAACTATTTAATTTATTATCAAATTGAAGAATAGGCTGACAGGGGTTGTCTGCTATTATTTAGTTTAATTTATTGCGTTTTTATTTTGATTGTTAATGTTTCTCTTTTGTTTAGAACAAACTTTAGAAAGTGTGTTTGGTTTTAGACCACATAAAATAGCGCAGAAAATACATAAAAATTACTGACGTTATTAATGCTTGTGCTTATTAAATTTTCATTAAACAAAACTGATTAAACTGAATTGTACGTTGCTTCTATTGAGGAAAAATTGCTTAATAAAATAAAAGTAAAAACACAAAAGGATGTTTGTAGCGTTCAAACAATAAATACTTTATTTCCAGAGTATTCTTCTACCGTGATGACAGGGAATATTCTCTCTAACTCATGCAGTGAAAAACGTCTTCAAGATACTTTCAGTTTCATCCATACGTTGTTGACATACCCAAAAGTCGAACCAAACGGTTTGACAGCTCGTTTTTGGTGAGAGTCGCCAAAATTTGGAACGGCCTGCCTGGGTCTATTTTGCCTGAAAAGTTAAACTCTGGAGCCTTTAAGAGTAGAGGAACAGGTTTCTGTTGGATGGGCGTGTACCATCTTCGTCTTCATGTACACTTTCCATCAGGTGAGATGGAAGACAAACGCCTATTCCATTACAACTATAAAAAAAAGGATGCTCGACTGGAATGAACGGTGAATATATATCATTTGTTGTTTGTCTATTATAGTGGTTGGCGTATGCGGCTGCTGATTAAGAGGTCTCTCTTAATCAGCAGCCGCATACGCCAAGTTATTTGAAATTTGACACTTCTTTTTCTACTCTTTCCTTCTTTTCATGCTCTTTAAATTTTGTATTTAAAAGAAAGTTTAATGTTTTTTTAAAAAATCATGTTGTTTTCATTATAAAAAAGTGAAAGAAATACTTTGTAGAATAGCCAAATAGTCTGGAAGATTCCTCGAAACGAGTGCAATGGCTGATAAACATTGAAAAAATGAAAGTCATGCATATCAGGCAGGCATGTTTACCCGAGTTTTATTACGTTTTGCAAGTACACATCTTACCCAAACTATCAAACTTGGCGAGCACAACTACGATCAGTCTTCGATATTTAAGTAGCCATTACCGCAATCACTAAACACAAAGATGTTTAAGCAGCGTGTCTTATTCGTATTAAAACAGAAGACAAAATCCTAAGATTGAGGAGCATTCACAATAAAAATACAAGAATATTTCAACATTTACTCCTTACCTTCAGTATAATAACCACCATACACAGGAATTAGTCTAAATATGTCATGTGAGTTTGAATAAATTAGATTATTAGAACTATCAAAAGTAATACCCAATACACCCTGCACGTTAATTACTTTCTTAACTTTCTGAATCACACTTGTTACAACAAAAATTCCGTCTTCGCTGCAAACATATACGAATCCATTGTTATCTGTAGTTATTCCAAGAAATTTTGGATGATCCCTCATTAAAATTGGCTGATTATCATTATTCTTTATCCCAAACAAACCAGTACCGTTTATGAAGAATATATTATCATCCTTATCCAATACGAATTGATGAACCACGTTATCTTTGAGTTCTGATACCGGTTTCACATTCTTGTTAACGTAATAAAAAGCGACTAGACTTGGAAATTTAATAAAATATATACGATTCTTAATAAATAGCCACCAAATATCTAAATTGTTGAAATTTAATCTTTGCAAAAGCTTTTTGTTGGCGTTGTACTTATAGATGCCATGACTGCCGCCGAAATACATATCTCCGGTAGCATTATCATTTGCTATGGCAAAGGCATCTTTAACACCTTTTAGAACACTCAGAGATTTGGTCTCGATGTTGAGGATGGCTGGCACGTATTCCCCTTGGCCGAAATCGAAGCTAAAGTACAACGTGTTAGTACTTTTGTCCACGGAAAGTTGATTGGGGCTGTGTGGAATACTCGTCAAAGTTTCTTTCACGTAGCAGTGCTTTGTTGGATCGTTGGAAACTATGTCACAATACTTCCGTAGAGTTTTCGCTTCGATGGTAATTATTACGAAGATGAAGCAGAAAAGCTTCATTATCTCTCCAGTTTCAAACGCTTGTGAATGATCGATAAGTACAGGATTAAATTGTTAAGTTTATACTTTCCAAGTTGGATTTGATTTCCAGTACTTAAAATTGAATACTAGAATGCGTTTTATCAAGGTTATTAATAGGATTCTTCACTTTTAAACTTAGTTTGTAGTCTTTTAGTACTTATATTTTTGAACTAGTAGTTTATTGGTGAGTAGTTGCACTTTGGAGAACATTTTATCTTTTAAAAGAAGTAAGTTTTAATATATGTAATTAATTCGGTTACTTTAATCGTCTTAACTTGACTAACAAGCTAACAATGAGTATATGACAAGCAGAGAGACAATAACAGTTGCTGCTCATACAAACAATGTCATTATTAGTAAATATTACAGCAAATGTTGTTATTATATAATAATCTTGATTCAATAGTCGAGGAGGTAGTGTTGATAAAAGATACTACATGTGAAAAATTAAAACTTATTAACAGCTCACGCGTTTAGCTCCTACTACGATTCCGAGTCCTTTTAGTGAGCGTGATGATGCATCTCACTAAGCCGCCATATTGTGGGTCACCATGCTGCATTGTATACGTTTGCAATGAGAATGGAGATTTTTCTCATGTTTTGCATCAGGTAGAATATTTTTTTTTAGATGCTTAACGATACTATTGTTAGAGGATTGAACTAACAGTAACAGCCAATTTTAACTAGTAATTTTCAATTCGAACTAAGTTAACCAATATCATCATCAACAATCCATAACGTCCCACTACTGGGTTCAGGTCTTCTCTAATAAAAGGGTTAAGGCCATACAACCCCACGCTGGTGGAAGGTGAGTTGGGGACTGGCAGGATACATTGTGGCTATTTAATCTTGCCATTGTATGTTTTTAAGCCGCCCGAAGGCGTTCAACTACGAGTAAGCTTCCCGACTGTTATCATAAGGTAACAACCGAGACCCACTGCTTAAGGGAAACGCTCATAACAAATCGTGTCACAAACGGGTCCCAATCTGAGTACTGACCGCGCCGTTGTTGCTTACTATAAGCGCTCCTAATATTACTTTACTTAAAAACACGTTTCTTACCACTTTCCAAGCATTTTTATTAAAATAGAATATATTGAAATATTTATTAATTTTATCACGTTTTGAAGTGTAGGTGCTATTGTCAGTAAGCTCTTTTCCTAAAGACATCTGTGTGAATAAAAACAAGACGTAATTTAAGTAATTGTTTTTTAATTTTCTCATACCTTACGACGTCAGAAGTAAACACTACAGGAACCAAAATGTAAATTCATTGATGTTTCATTCATTAGCAAACAAAATCTAGAGGACATTATTATTTAATCATTACATTTTACAAACTTTGATTTAGTAATACTCTAATTCCCACTGCATTTTGGTAACAGATGAGTTTAGTACCAAATGAAAATCTACCTATTATAAAAACCTAATGGATGGATAGGAAATAATTTAATAAGCAGATTTTATAAAAGCCATGTTATAGCCAATTTTAGTATTAAGAATCTTCTTATTAAGAAGATTGTATAAAAGCCCTATTTAGAAGATTTTTGAGATATGTTATTACCATGTTATAGCCAATTTTAGTAACAAGTATTCAAGTTCGAAATCTTTAATGTATCATAAGTACCTATGAGTTTAAATCAGATGAACTATACATGCGATAAGTTAGATTTTCAATTCTGCTTTAGACCTTCTTTTAAATATTTTCCTAATTCATTTTTATTGTGTTTACAATGGTTGCACGGAACGGTTGGCCTAGCGGTTTAAGTGGACGCCGTTTTCCACTACGCCAAGTGTTGTGGGTTTAAATCACACAAAGTGTTGTCCACATTTTATGTAATCTACAAATTATTGTTCTGAGTCTTGATGTTATTTGTGTTCCTTTCATGTATGTTTGTAAAGTCCCCCTAGACAAAGGGACACATATTCCTAATGGGAGAGTTCTTTTTAGGGTACCGTAGTTCTTGACTCAGAACACTTATAGATTCGTCATGTCCGTCCGTCCTCGACCTACTGCCCAATCGGTTGGTTCTTGAAAGATGAAACTTTGTATGAATTAGTGTTGTAATTACGTTGACAAAGTGCTACAATAAAATTATGTTTTTTTTTATCTGGGGTACCTCCCCTACACGTAAAGTGGGGATGTTTTTTTTTTTCTCGCGTCTACCCCATCGTGTGGGGTATCATTAAATAGGCATTTTTAAAATATTATGAGGTTTCTAAGACCATTTTTCTATTTAGGTATCTGTTTGCGAGTTATTCAACTTTAAAGCACATTTTTTTGTAAAAGACGGGGGTCTCCCTCTACAAGCTAAACGGCTAGTTTAAAACATCTGAAATAAATCATGGTAATAGTCCATATATTAAACTTTAAAGGAAAACTGTAGGGGTTTTGATACCCTTTTTTTAGGAATTATAGGGACCTAACTTGTAAAATGCACTCACTTGAAAAACTTCACACAAAAATAAAGAAAAGAAAGAAACTGACACGCACTTCGCAATTATTTTTATATATGGAAGTTAATAATATTTTAGAAAAACACTAAGCAACTTCTGTGATTTTCTCCTAAGTAAAACAAATATTAAGTTACTTTTGTTTTGTTTTTTATTTTTTCACTGAGCAAATACTCCAGGGTCATTTACTGTGAACTTGGGAACAGTTAATTTGATTAAAACAAATTATCTACGTATACCGCATTAGATTCTACTTATCGGTAATGGCAGACATAAGTGTGCTATAAATAAATAAATTTCTTAATTATTGCAGGCGTTTTCCAAGGCGTAAATATAGTTCAACGTAATTCAGACCCTTATATAGACATATGAAATAGTCTAGCTTAATGTAAAAAGAGTTCGACATACCGTTTTTATCAAATATCTTCTCGCATTACCGTTTGGCAGGCGCTGAAATATTATCTAACTCGAATCCATTGTGAGTGGAATTCAAAATGAGTGGAAATGGAATTTATTTCCAAAATGGATGTACCACATTTAGTAAGCAACAGGGGTCTTTGATAGAATAACATTCAATTGATTCGTCTTTTGTTAACACCGTGTTGTAAAATAGAAATGTAGTATATATATATGTGATAATTATTACCAACAGTCCTTTGGCATTTTGATAGTGCTAACTAGTAGTAACACCAGAACTAAAACCATTCCGCCTCCTTGACAGTGCATTTATTATAAGTAATAAAACTAAAATTAAAACCTATTTTACACCTTCCAATCGTTTCTCGAATGAACTAAAATATTAAAGTACCGGTTCTCGAGATAGATGAATTATTGAATCTCATAACTTGATATATATTTAATTTTGTTTTGAAATTGTGTGCATTGTAGACTAACAATAAATATAGAATTATCATATTTAAATATCGGTTTATATATGTATAATTATAATAACATGTACAACAATTAAAATAATTTGTAAATTATTAATTAATTATAGTAGGTACAATGCATTGATCCTTATGGAACTGGACATTTATTATTGACCCTATGCCTCCTTAGAATCATAAACCTGCCGAATATTTGAGGACACACTGCGAGGAAAGAAGACACAGGGTTCGTTGGGAATAAAACCAGATGATCGGTACAAACCGGACGACGGTATATGAATTCCCTTGAGAGCCAGGCAGGAGAGAGGGTTGGTGACGATCCTCAGGATTGAGGATAAGGTCACAAAAAGAATAATTTAAATTTAATATTTAGTAACATAATCCTTTAGTTTACATTTCACTTGAAAATAATTCTGATGTATTACAATTTTGAATGACTGAGGATCATTTCTGTATGACCTACAGTCAAATCTAGAATCCCCAACAAGTTGGATTAGTACACTTGAAGCTGCGCTACAGTAATTTATATGCTGTTTGCTTGATAACTGTTAATGTTCACAGGATACTGAGTAAGAGTCCGGTCTATATTTTGATTTGCATGCCTGCTTAGGTATTTGTCCAATTAAAAGATACAAAGGTAATGACTATCTTGCCCGAACTAAAATTGGATAGAACTTACTATATAAAATTTACATATTTCAAGTCTACTGCTGTTAAACATACATATTTATTTCTAAATACATACATATTACTGACTGCCTTGTTTGTCTAGTGGTTAGCGCATGCGGCTGCTGATCAGAGGTCTAGGGTTCGATTCCCGGGTCAGACCAAATATTTGTGTGATCCACAAATATTTGTTTCGGAGTCTGGTTGTTTTTCTATGTATAATATGTATTTATTTAATATATATAATGTAATAGACCGGCAAGTTTAGATACATAACCAGAAATTTAGCTTATTATTACAATAGTATCCATAAATATGGTAAGACGTCCGATGAGGCTTAAAGTTTCGGAGCGGCTACCACGTACTGAAAGACGGAGCATAAGTAGACCTGCTAAAAAGTGGACATACAACTTGATGAAGGTCATAGGGAACCAATAGATACAGGCAGCACAGGATTGGTTGTTCTGGACATCTTTCGGCTAAAATGATCAAATAGCTTCAATCAAGGTATCCCTAAATTTGAGGTTGTTGTATTTTTTTGAATCAACACCCCCTAAAATTACCATAAAGAATTTATATCTTGTGTAAGTACCTTATTTAAATTAATTAAAAGAATACGAATATTTCATAAGAGGCTAGTGGTGTCTAGTAGTGTAGCTCAGGACACTGCAGGTAAAAAAAAAGTAGGCACCAAATAAAACATTTGACATAATTTTTCTCTCTCTCTGCTATTTAACATATGGCTTTGATCACATGACTCAGAGAAATTAGCCAATGAAACAAGGGAATAGAGAAATAAAGTAGACAATAGAATAGGAAACGAGAAACGTTTGCAATTTGGCTAGGGGGGCAGGTCCTGCCAAATTTGGAATGTTAGGTTATTATAATATTATTCATTTACTAGTAAGATATTTATGATTGTGTTTTAACTTTTTAATAAATACCTTTCAATAAAACAAAGATTCGTACGTGTGGTGACGGATTCAGAATGCAGTGTCACCACCCTTATTCATCCCGCGGGTGTCATAAAAGCCGACTAAGGGATGAACTACGCAAGACAACATCAATGCAAAGAGAAGGGAAACTTAAAAGGGAATTTTTTTTTTTTTTTATGTGTGGAAAATCATAGTGGACCGTCATCCCACCGGGGGTTACGGCGGGGTGGTGTGTCGGACTTGAACCGACTAAAAACCACACAGTGTGCCCTCTCCGCGCTTCTCAGTTTAGGAGGAGGAGAAGTCCAGGGTGAGATCTCCTTCTGAACTTCTCCAGCGCATGCCCGCTCCTGATGCGGGCACTGTCTCTGTACGACGACCCTCTCTTAGGCGGCGTCCGGCACACACCGACGCCGCCTCCTCGCGGCTGGCCACATAGGGCGGGTGGAACTTGAAACCAACCCTATACCAACCCGTCTGGTCAGCGGGGTATAGTAAGCCAGAACCTCCTTTCTAAGGAGATGCCTATGTCCAGCAGTGGACTGTTGAACGCTGTTGATGATGATTGATCGATGATGAAAAACCAAGATTTGAATATTGCAGTAAGGCTGAGTCTGTTATTATGAATTCTGAAATAAATTGAGCTTTAAATATATAGAATATAAAAAACTTATAATAAAATCATCTTAACGTCTTCAGAATTACATTTGATTGATTTTTTATTTTAGTTTTACCTCAGTTTTTTAAATAGAGACTAACATAGAAAAAATACGTCAATTCTTCTTAATTTTAAATTGCAAACAACCAATGTAAAACCGTTTGACCGTTTGTGGATGTTGAAAATGATCACGAGTAAAATTCTATCGCACTCACGAACTAAATCCGACAGCAGGACAAGTGCTTAATCCAATGCTATGGCTTAGCTGTTACGATAACTAATTAAACACCAGCCCCTTAGCTAAGGAGCAAGCATTTCGCGTCGACTCTCTTTCTACAATCACTTACGCCTTAATTATTTTGTATTATTAGAACCATTTTGACTTAACATTGAAAAAACCTAATTGTTATGTACTTGTTAGTTTCCTATTAACGTTATTAAGGGACAAGCTGGCCAATAGTGTGACGGAATCTATTTCATCCATAACGAATTTGCGAACAATAACTCAAAGTTTGAAGATATTCTACATAAAAGATGGATCTAGAACTATTTAAATGATTATTTACAAGAACTATAAATATTGTAACGACATTTTTTTTGTTAAATACAACTCCCGCATTAGAAATATAAATCCTGTGTCGCGAGGTACTCTACAAACATACAAGAAACGGACAATGGATGGACATGGGATTTGAACTCACGACACTTGGCGCAGTAGAAAGTGACGTGGCGATCGCTTAATCGACTAAATCAACCGTGCAGTCCAAACAATATTCACAATTACCTACCTACAGTTAAAAGTTAATTTGGTTTTTATCTCTTTTTAATCTTCTGCTGGTATCCTTGTTGAATAAAATGAACCAGATTTTCAACTAATCAAAATCACATTCTAATTCGATTTTCGACTTTGGCAAGCTCGAAACGTTTCGGCAATAGATCAACACAAAAATGAACTGCTGAAGTTTCAGTTACTCGTAAATTTTAAACTCTGCTCACGTACGTATGAAGTTGTGATTGGTAATATCATGAGTCACGTGATAACTTTTTGTTTCGAACAGCTAGCTTGTTTGAGGATTTGTCTATAATTGCATCTGATTTTATTTCTGGTTAGTAGATTTGAAATTTGAAAAATCGTTCTAGATTAATCTTATGTTTGATAAAGCTAATCTTGTGACAGAAAAGCGCATGAAAAATTTGAGTTTTCATGCGCTTTTCTGTCACATTTATTATTCCTCATATTATTGCTTGCGACATCTATTTATTCTTTCAGTAACATTTACGCACTCCAGATAGTATATGGCATTTTTAATAGAGTATCTAATCAAGAAAAGCTCGGTTGCCCAGGTACTAAATATTTAACTGAAACAATTGTATATCCGGACAGTAGCATTGCGATAGTCCAATTTTTGAAATTTGGTTTCTACTTTTTTACTAGGCGCTACAACAAATAATCCCTTCACAAACAATTATATAGACATTTGAGATTATCAAAGTAAAAAAACACGAAGCAATAAACATTGTAAGCATAACCGCAAAAAAAGCGGCCAAGTGCGAGTCGGACTCGCCCATGAAGGGTTCCGTATCAGCAAGTAACATCGTATAAAAGTTCTTGTCGTTCGTTGTTACTTTGATCGATGTTTTTATACTAGATTCGATGTATTGATTGAATGAAAGGTAAATTGCGGTTCACGATTTCTGACGTATTAAAAAAAACTACTTACTTGGTCTCCTTCAAACCAATTTTCGTTGGTAGTTTGCATGGTAATGTAAAACATATATTTTTTTTAGTTTTATAAATCTCTTATTTTAGAAGTTACAGGGGGGGGCACACACATTTTTCCACTTTGGAAGTGTCTCTTGCACACTATAAAGTTTAGAAAAAAATGATATTAGAAACCCCAACATCATTTTTGAACACCTATCCACATATATAGTACACAGTATAGGTTTGATGAAAAAAAAATTTTTGAGTTTCAGGTCCAAGCATGGGGACCCCCAAAATAAATTGTTTTTTTTTTTTCTATTTTTATGTAAAAACCTTAATGCGGTTTACAGATTACATCTACTTACCAAGTTTCAAAAGTATAGTTCTTATGGTTTCGGAAAAAAGTGACTGTGACGTACGGACGGACAGACAGACAGACATGACGAATCTATAAGGGTTCCGTTTTTTGCCATTTGGCTACGGAACCCTAAAAATGCTAGTAAATTAGAATTTAAACTAAAAAAATGTGTTCTAGTAATATTGCATTGAAGTGTACTCGTTACGAAATATATTCCGTTTGTAAATGTTAGAGTTCATGCACTCTGGTTTTATTATTATGCATGTATTTATGAAATGCGTCGTTGATTTTACGAGATTTCATCCGGTTAAAATACTACAAGTTTACTGAAGAATGAATCTTAAACTCAAGACCCAAGGTTTAATTTTCAGTAACAAACAATATTTAAAACTCTAGTAAGATTGTTTCATATTTAATTATCAGAATGCCCTATTTTACGAAACAGTGTAGTTTTTTTATTGAAAGAGTTAAAATACACTGAGGAATGATGTATTTAATTCTCTGAACACTTGTAAAATATTTATAACAATGAACAATACCTCACTCACTGTAGATTGATTATAAACTCTGCAGAAATTTTATTAAGATACTGATTAATTACATGCATGCATTGTTATTTTATAGAAAAACTATATTAACTTTTACTTCTTCTTCTTAGTCGAACACTCTTGACAGAGTGGTCGTGGCAGTTGATAAGTACTGTTGCGGCTCATTGTCGCCGCTCAATCTCAGGGCCGCTGCTCGTCTTGTGATGTCTCTCCACTGTTGTCGATTTGCTGCATCGCGGACACACTGTACTACAGTCGATTTGGTCGTAGCTTTAATTAGGTCTATCCATCGGGTTGGGGACCGACCCCTCGATCTCGTACCCTCCATACGACTTTGCACGACAAGTCTCTCCATCGAATCTGCCTTTCTAGAGATGTGCCCAAAGAACTTCAATATTCGCAACTGCACAATCGACGATAACCTGTGTTTTAAGTGAAGTTCTTTGAGGATGGAGTTATTGGTGCGGTCCACAGAATTCTCAGTAGACGTCTCCGGCACATCTCTAAAGCATAGATTTTTTGGCGATCCTGTTTTCTTAGTTACCACGTTTCAGCTTTTACTTATAAGTTGGTTATTGAGACAAAATAGCCCATATACTTTTCCAAGGTCCAATCTTCCTGTATTCTAAATTCATAATCGTCTTAGCCGTGAAAGTGTTACAGACAGATAGACAAACAAAGTTACATTCTGATTAATAGTATTAAGTATGGAATAAGATTCAGACACAGAACTAATGTTCGTGCTCATCACACAGCAAAATTATTCGGACTGGTTTGAAAATGTTTTATGACTTATAAGTCTAGATTACTAGCCATTGGACCTATTGTAATTAGTTTTTTTTTCGGACATCTTACCCACAACATCATCTAGTCCCCAAATAAGCAGTGCTTGTATTATGGGTACTAGACAACTGATACAAAAACATAAACATACTTTTTTTTGTAAATACATACATATTATACATAGAAAACACCCAGACTCCGAAACAAATATTTGTGGATCACACAAACATTTGGTCCGACCCGGGAATCAAACCCGAGAGCTATTGATCAGCAGCTGCATACGCTAACCACTAGACCAACAAAGCAGTCAGTTTAGTTTTGTGTGTAAATCCTCTTCAAATTTGAATTTGTGTGATTGACTATACTGTCTGGATGTATACTCGTTAGAGGAAAGCTAAAATTATTATATGAGGTTGTGTATGTATTTAGCAAGCTTTGGTTATAAAAAAACTATAAAGGTATAAACTTTGGAAAGATATTATAAAAGCCGTGTCAACCGTGCTATTATTACAACCCTACTGACATCTCATTATTGAAAATCGGCTCAGTAGTTTAGATTCTACGGTGGAACAAACAAACACTGGCAAAAATATTCAAGTTTCTTTTAGATTTGCTATCTTCTAGTTCAATAAAGATTTTAAATACACTTTGCTAAATCTTACTGACAGTGTCACTAACTGTATGAGGCAGCTTGGCCGTAAGAAGTTTGAACAAAAACCGTCAAAGTTAAAACTTGCTTCAGAATCCATTAATTCTGGTGCATAAAGTTGACAACACAAATGTGTTTCTTGAGTCTGTTATTTGTGGATAATGAGTCAACAATATGTTATTAGATTCTTAGTTTATGTGATGACGAATTAAGAATACGAAGTATCATTACCCCTATTCATGTCATGGGTGTCGTCAGAGTCGATTAAGGGAGGACAAGCTAAACATCACTGCAAAGTGAAGGAAAACTTGAAACAAATCTTATACCAACACGTCTGACCGTATGATAGGCCAAACCTCCTTACAAAGGTGAGGTTTACGTCCAGCAGTTAGAATGTTAAAGGCTGCTTATATGTCTTATCTATGTCTATGTCTTATGTATGTATTATATGTCTTGTCGTGTATGTGTCAAAATAAATATTATTTTCTTTCTTTCTTTCTTTCTATATATTAATTTATTTATTTTCATATTTAGCCTACCGAAGTAACACTACCCAGCCTGATGGAGAGCATGAGCAGAATCCAAGGATGGGGGCGTCCACTCTTATACTATACCAGACAATAAAATATGGCGGCCCACACTGAACAGCGTTAGTCAATTAATCATTCATCTAATCCTTTCCTCCGTACACTACAAAAAAAACTTCTTTCCTTCTAAACCTGTTTTTAATTAAATAAATTAATTTGGGTTATGCATTTCTATATTGAAGATGAACGAACGATCCGGTCTATGAGTGGGATTGCTTTTGAATGAAAATCTTTCAAAAAAGGAAAGGTCAATCATTTACCCGGCAACCCTCGACCTTCGGTTCAAGATTTATTAAAAGCTATTAGTGAATATTAATGAAAGCGTAGCTTGCTCTAAATGATTCATCTCTCGCCAACTGCTTTCAACAATATGTCTTAAGACTTGAGCCCCTTGACTGATTAATTGTCTTATTTACACTTTGGTAATCATTTTGAACTGCCGTTGCTTTCATTTTGTAATTTCAGAGAAAATATTGGAAGTAGATATCTTTGTTTTGGTGTTTCACGTTGTTAATTAAAAATATTTTTGTTACTTAACGATTTCAAAAAGAATGAGGTGCTATGATTTTTTTCATTTATTCTACTACTTCCACTTTAGGAGTATAAATCCTGTGTCGCAGAGGACATTACAAAGATGAATAAAAACAACATCTAGACTCAGAACAAGAATTTGTGAATCACACAAAGTGTTGTCTCACGTGGAATTTTAACCTAGAAAGCGGCGTGGCGACCGCTCAAACCACTAGGTTAACGGTGCAGTCAACTGTTTTACTGTATGCTCTCGTGGCTCTTCTCGTAGTCCTTAGATAGAGGTCTAAGGGTATCTTCAACATATCTATGGCCTGTCTAAGTGAGTGGGTGCTGCTACAGGCGGGTCATCAAGTTAGGCCCATACACTTGTTCGTATTTCCGAGGTGTCAGTCCGGAGTGGGGGCGTCTCCCACGAGGTCGAGCCTTATTGAGTAGACTCCATAGGGCGACATGCTAGTTACTCAATTATTTTTATTTTCTTTTAAAATATGTGAAGTTTCTAAATTTTAGACGAATTTTAGTCAACATAGAACTAATCCAGGACCCCGGACAAATGATAAACATATATTTGTTTGAAATCATCGATAATTTAACAAGTATTCAAAGCAGATATTCCCGTATTAAAACTTCAATTTTCATAATACACTGTCCAGTCTTAAATGTCTTCAGGCATCCCAGCATGACCTTAATAAAACAACCAACACAAACATTGACCACGACAAGTCCACTCATTTGGTGTAAACAACGAACCCGAGGCCTAAACAAAAGTTTCCGAATATTCTCCAAACTTCTGACAATTTAGTAACAATAAGACAAGTTACCAAGACTAATATCTTTGCTTTTAGTAGGTTTAGTTGGAATTTATTGTTGATCTTTTGTCTAAGCTGTTTCGTAATTGACGCCTTGAACAAAGGGAACGGTTGTGAAGAAACCAGTGGAGAGCTTTGTTCTAACACTGTCTTGTTTGGGAAACGTGTCATAATAGTTTATCTTACTTACATTTGTGATTAAGTGAGGTTGCTGCACAGCTACCACCCTAGCTGTGTAGATGGGGGGAAAGGTCAAAGGACTCAAAGGTTATTGACGCATTCAAGACTTAAGATTATAAGAACGGTTTTCAATGATAATGCTTTCCCAAGAAATGGTCTGACCAGTCGTTCATAGAAAAACTATTCCGAGTACCCAAATCGCGACAATTGTGCTTATCATATTTGAGGAGTTCCCTCGATTTCCTTGGGATCCCATCATCATATCCCGATATGACGACCACCTGTAAGCTACACCCATTCCAATGCAAAAATAATTTTTGAAATCGGTTCATAAACGACGAAATTATCGCTGAACATACATAAAAAAATAGATTCCGACGAATTGAGAACCTCCTCCTTTTTTTTGAAGTCGGTTATAAAGGTTTTCCAAATGCACTTAGTATTTTCTATGAATAATATGTATGTATTTACAAAAAAAAATACGTTTATGTATTTCTATCAGTTGTCTAGTACCCATATCATAAGCTCTGATGTTGTGTGTCAGATGTTCGAAATATTTATTATTATATTTTATATTGTTTGTTCTTATCTTATATGAAACGGGTCACTAGTTTAAATCTATTTGGTTTACAGTAACAGTAAACTGCCTCGTTTGTCTAGTGGTTACTGTGTGTGAATACATAAGGTTTCGGGTTCGATTCCCGGGCGGGGCCAAAAATATTGTTAGGCTTCCATAATAAGAAATTATTGCTAACAACCCCTTGTGTAGAAATTTGGCGGTGGTTCACGCTCGTGCCGTGTAGAGCACGTTAAGTCGTCGGTCCCGTTTATCATGAACATCTATGGCAATCATTATTGAGAAGACAGCGCACTCAGATATACTGACAAGTTCATCCTTTAAATTTCGGAAAATAAACTTTATCTAAGAAAACACCCATGATAATTATAGAATTCGAATCCAAGACCCCCGAGTATGACTATGAATGATGCTTCTGCTTACCTCTTCCAGTATATAAGCGTTAGTGTATGTGTGTAATGTACTGTGTAATGTAATACATCTATAAAAAGACAATGTATGAGGTTATTGTGGAGTACATCGTTTAGCAAGTTTACTACAACGTTAACCCCGCGACACAACTTAACAATTGTTTCCACTTGTATGTGCTCCAAGAGGGTAGGAGTGACATAGGAGGTGCTACCTCTTAGCCTCGACAACCTCAAGTAGAATATACTTTGTACATTCAATTACTGTTATTGAATTTAAAGTTGATATATCATATAACACTATTACTACTACTACATATAAGTACTGAAATATTAATATGTGTTCGTATTAATATATATATTTTATACTACACCTGATCGGAACAGTAGTCAATATTCCCTGAAAATGAAAAGAGAAAGTTAGTCTTTTCCGTGACCTAAATAAGCGGGAGGAAAAAATGTATGAAAATCCATTTCTAACGTGTTTTAGCGGGAGAGAAAGTTGTATGAATTTTCATTTCTCATGTGTTATCTTATCTATGGCGCGCGCCTGCCCAAAGAGTTTTCATATAATTTAAATATGGAATCTCCGTGCCACTGACATCCTTTTGTGAAGAATAAAAAAAAAACAAAAGAAGCGCGAAATATTTATAAACATTATGTCAAATTCTAAGCTCTTACATGGTGTTTTACGTTTTGATTTTATTTTATAAATACTTTAAATGTTCCTCACAGGTGTAGTATAAAGCACTGTGAAGCACTCGGGTGAAAGTCCCATTCCTACCTCGGGAGTATTGTGATCCTAGGCTGCGCCTTCGGGCCACAAACTGCTCCCTCGCTAGTAATCGGTTCCTTTCCTCCCTCGGTGAACAATGTACTATTGTTTATGAGAAATGTGTTCCTTCATTAAGAAATATCATCATTCGTGAAAGAGATACCAAGGCCTAAAAAAAATGATTGTGGAGCAATTACTTCATTGCTTTTCACTAATAGAAGTTACCGGAGCCCGAATCCCTGAATATCAAAAGTATTACTATTAGCAGACGTTACATGTAATACACAACAGATGAAAACCAGTAAATTAAATAAATAATAAATAAATAAATATTTCGGAAATTTTTACACACAACGCCATCTAGTCCCCAAACTAAGCAGAGCTTGTATTATGGGTAACTAGACAACTTATATAAATACATAAACATACTTTTTTTTTTGTAAATACATACATATTATAAATAGAAAACACATAAACTCCGAAACAAATATATGCGGATCACACAAACATTTGGTCCGACCCGGGAATCGAACCCGAGACCTCTTGATCAGCAGTCGCATACGCTAACCACTAGACCGACGAGGCAGTCGTCGCAGTCGGCATTATGGTCAAACATCTAATAAAATATCAGAGTTCATAATTTTTGGCAGTAACGAAATAGCACTTCATATAACCAACAGAAATAGATTGGTTGAAGCCTTGAAATACAAGGGAAAAACATTTCGTATTTCAAGATTAAAATTCAGCGCGGTAATGCAGCAGCAATTTGCGATGTCACTCTTAGTTAAGATGCTTTCTCTATGTAGATTTTAAGGAATTTGCATACAACCTTGCAATTTATAAAATACTGCTGACACAACTATTTGATGTTAAATTACTTTTTACATTTTGAGGTCTCGAATTCTTAAGAAAAAATTAATTGGTTTAGAAATTTTCCACGCTCCATTCCAGCAAATATTAAAATATTACACACATTCACGTCTGTGGTCTTAAAGATATGCACAGAGGCATTGTGAAGACTCACATTTATGACAAGAATAATTTTAGTTTAGGTTAGGTAGATAGGTAAGTCCGTTAACTAAACTAAAAACAAACAGTTGAATATGCTTGAGAATAGAAAAAAATAGAAATAAAATTAAATGAAAGAGAGTTACGAAAAGAAAGTACTATTGAGAAAATAGTATAATGGCAGGAAATTGATATTGAGTGTATAGCTGAAATTGCTTATAGATGGAAGATGACATTAATTAAATACTACACTGAATACATACTCAATGGTTGTCATTTACAAAACCCCTACCAAATGCGACCTTATACATTAAACGTTAAGTTCAACTTCCTTTGTGGCTGATAATCTCAATGTGCATTTTACGACAGCGTAGAAACATATGGTGTTGCAGATGAAAGCTGACCTAAGTTCTGCTGTCCTGCCGAGCTTACTTCAAGGTAATGTTAGTTGGAAATTGTGGAGTACAATGTTAGTTTATGGTTTTGATAAACTGGAGGTATATGCCATTTCTTTCACTGTACGAGTAAGCATATGACCATATTGTGAGTATGATTAGTTATAAATTACTATGTAACTATTTCTATTAAAATTAATATTTCGAACATCTGACACACAACATCATCTAGTCCCAAACTAGGCAGAGCTTATACTATGTGTGACAATTGATGTAGATACATATATCCTTTTTTCTGTAAATACTTCCGTATTAAAACACCCAAACTCCGAGACAAATATTTGCAGATCATACAAACATTTGGCACGGGGATCGAACCCGAGACCTCTTGATCAGAAGCCACATACGCATTGATATATATATAAAAATATGGTACACGAATATGCCGAAGCATCTCATTAGGCCGCCATAGTTTGGGTCATCATGCTGCATTGTATATACTCACAAGGAGGAGGATGGTGACCACATCTCTTCGATTCTACTCATATTTTCCATCGTTACGTTGGCTGGATTTTGATGTGATATGATGTATTGTCTTTGGTCTAGTGGTTAGGGTTTGCGACTGCTAATCAAGAGGTCTCGGGTTCAAATCCCGGGTCGGGCCAAAAAGTGTTTTCGGGATTTTTTTAGGTAACTCCTAATAGCAGCCCGGAGTTTGAAAGTTTGGCGGTGATTCTCGCCCGTAAAGCCGTCGGTCCCGGTTGTCATGAACATCTATGGCAATCGTTATTGGGAAGTCAGTGCCCTCAAATATACTGAAAACTAGTTCAATTTTCGAATTTCAGTTCTCCCTTAGGGTTGCGGAGGTCAGATGCCAGTCGCTCCGTGGAAAAACTGAAATTCAGGTAAAACCGGTTGAACTAGTAGCCGACCCCAAATAAACTTGGGAATAATGGCTAGGAGGATGATGATGTATTGTCTTTGTCTATTGATATATTTGAATGGATATGAACATTCACTGAAATCAGTGTAGCGTTTTAGCCGTGAAATCATAACAGACAGATAGACAGACAGAGTTACATTCAAATTTGTAATATAAATATGGATTATTTTCCAAACAACAAACAAACTTCATTTCACTTATGATTAATTTCAGTGACAGTTAAAAAAAGATCACAAATGTCTTCAAAAGCTGGTTATTTTCAAATGTAGTCAATAAAAGCAATTTAATAAAAAAGTAATGACTCACTAGCTTTTGCCCGCGGCTCCGCCCGCGTGTATGTCGGCTATCGCGGTAAAAAGTAGCCTATGTCCTTTCCCAAGTTCAGTTCTATCTTCATACCAAATTTCATCAAAATCAGTTCAGTCGTTTAGGCGTGAAAGCGTAACAGACAGACAGACAGACAGAGTTACTTTTGCATTTATAATATTAGTAGGAAAGTAGGAATTTAATGGATATTATTTACATCATGTAAAACCCTAGGAGAGTTGTACCCTCATCTCTCTAAGATATCTCGATCAAGGCTTTATCCTTACCAAAATATAATACTGCCAGTGATTTAGACTAACTATTTTATAACTATGTTAAGGATTGTAACTTAATATCATCACGTACTCTCTGTAACAAGTCTGTCTAGAGGTCTTTAGGTAAGTGAAATTATTGGCTTTACTTGATAATATTCATCCTTTTTTTTTTTTTTTTTTTTTTACGTGTGGAAATCCCCGCGGACCGTCACCCCGTCGGGGGTTACGGCGGGGTGGTGTGTCGGACTCGAACCGACTAAAACCACACGGTGTGACCCTCTCTGCGCCTTTGTATTGGAAGGAGTCCAGGGAGGGGATTTCCTTCTGGACTCCAACCGGCGCCTGCCCGCACTGTTGCGGGCACCATCTCAAAATTTACTCTCTAATTAGGCAACGTCCGGTCACACGCGGACGTCGCCCCCTCGCGGTTGGCCACTACTGCGGACGGACGGGAAACCCGTCCCGCCCATCCGCGGCCACTCTCAGGGCGGCATGAGACGCAGGTATGCGCGCCTCCGCCGCCCGGGGCGCCGGCGGCGGATCGGGTCCGATTGGATAGCATCCTCACGGGCCTTCTCCGCCACCTCCTTCTGCAAGATTACGTCCTCGCAGAAGGTTGCGACCGCGGTAAAACAACTGTCGCTGCCGGCCATCGATCTTATGACGGCCGGCAGCGAGAGATCCCCTCCGATGACTGCAGTGAGGACCCGGCGCTGCGCCGCCCAAGCGGGGCAGACCGCCAGCGTGTGCTGGGCCGTGTCCTCACTGCAGTCGCAGTGGTGGCAGGCGGGACTCGGTTCCCTCCTAGCGACCGAGTGCAGGTACTTTCCGAAGCAACCGTGCCCGGAAAGTACCTGCGTCAGCCGGAAGGAAAGGGTCCCGTGCTGCCGCCCTGCCCACTCCGCGATGACCGGCTGAAGAGCCTCCACGGCGGCGAAGCCAGCGCGTGGGGTCTCCAGCCGGAACCACGTCCTCGGGCGGAGGGCGAAAGCCGTTCTCCGCCCGGAAGTTAGCCACTCGCCGATAAACTTCGGCGAGCACCTCCGCCTCCAAATCCCACGGGGGTGTTCCGGCCAAGGCACACGCCGCCTCTGTGGACACCGTGCGGTATCCACGTATGGCTCTGACCGCCAGTATCCGCTGGGGGCGCCAGAGGCGCGCCCTGTTCTGTGCGGACAGAGCCGCCGCCCACACCGGTGCACCGTAAAGTGCCATCGACCGGACAACCCCCGTGTACAGCTGCCTAGTGGGGACACTGGCCCCGCCCAAATTGGGCAGAAGTCGCCCTAGGGCGGAGGCAGTGCCCACCAACTTAGGGCCAAGCTGTCGGAAGTGCTCGTCGAAGAGCCACCTACCGTCGAGGACCAGACCCAGGTACCTCATCTGGGCCCGGACCGGTACGAGGACCGAGTTGACCTCGATCGAGGCGCCGGCGGGCGGACCGCGACGGGGCCCATGAAATAATAGGGCCTCCGTCTTGTCCAGGGCCACCCGCAGACCCAGCGCCTCGATGCGCCCGACCACCCGGGAGACTCCCGTGGTGGCCAGGCGCGCCGCCTCCTCAAAGTTTGCCCCCCGGGCCGTGACCAGGGTGTCGTCTGCGTAACAGATCACACCCAGCCCGGGGGGGAGACGCCCTCGTAGGGCCCAGTCGTATCCCATGTTCCACAGGAGTGGTCCTAGGACAGACCCCTGTGGAACACCGCACGACATGGCCCTGCGTCTCAAGGCGCCACCTCGGTCCTCGTACTCGACGGTACGCTCCTCTAAATAGTCTGCCACCAGCCGCCTCAGGTACCCTGGCACTCCGTGGTACTGGAGTGCGGCCCTGATGCAGCCGAATGGCAGACTATTGAAGGCGTTGGCGATGTCCAATGACACCGCCAACACCACTCCGCCGCCTCTCACCGCCTCTTCGGTCACGGCCCTCAGGCGCAGGATCGCGTCGACCGTCGAACGTCCTTCTCGGAAGCCGAATTGGGCGTCCGACAGGTCGGGCCCCACCTCGCTGAGGTGCCGGACGATGCGGGCAGAGAGAACCCTCTCAAACAACTTGCCCGCCTCGTCCAGCAACACGATGGGCCTGTAGGCCGCGACCGAATCTGCAGGCCGGCCATGCTTTTGGATGAGCACCAGCTTCCCGCACTTCCAGCGCTCAGGGAAGCGTCCGGACGCCAAGCTAGCGTCCAACACTCCCCTGAGGTGGTCCGACATGTAGTCGAGGGCTCGGGCCATCACTCGGGCTGGAACCCCGTCCGGCCCGGGGGGGATAATATTCATCCTAGCCAGAGGTCGTGGATTATTTTTTGTAGATAGATAGATTTGGTTTGAACTCTGACGCTTAAAACTTTTAACCAAAGTGTAGTACACCCCTTTATTTCCTCACCACCTTACGGTAGACGTGTAGATGCCCAAAAGTCTGTCATTGTTCTTTTGTGAATAAAATTATTAAGCATATAAAACAAATAATGTCAACCTAATGTCTCATTCTAAACTAGGCAAGGTCTGTGTAATACTGATTGGATCGCTGATATTTATTGAAAAAAAATAGGCATTTAATACGCCTTGCTTTCCTTTTCTTCAAGAATTTCGAGATCACACAATTGATGCTCAACAGGAATCATTTTGTGCTGTTTTACAATATTTTTAATATAATACTCCTTGTGGTCGTCATAATATATAGCGTTTCTTGATAACTGGACTATCAAACACAGAAAGATTTTTTCAAATCGGACTAGCACTACCTCTCAGTATTTCTTTTTGTTCAACCGAACAAAAATAAATTTTTAGTTTTTTAAATTTCAGGCAATAAGTCAGATACGTAAGACATCTTACACACAACGCCATCTAGTGCCAAACTAAGCGGAGCTTGTATTATGGGTACTAAACAACTGATATAAGTACAGAAACATACTTTTTTTGTAAATAAAAACATATTTTATATCGAAAATACCCAAACTCCGAAACAAATATTCGCGGATCACACAAACATTTGGTCCGACCTGGGAATCGAACCCCAGACCTCTTGAACAGTAGCCGCATATGTTAACCACTAGACCAACAAGGCACTCAAATAATATATTGGTAACTTTCATCTAACCTTTATTCCCAAGGTTTTTTGGGGTCGGCTACTAGTTCAATCGATTTTTTTCACAGAGCGACCGGCATCGGACCTCCGCAACCCTGAGGAACTACTGAAATTCCAAAGGTGAACTAGTTGTCAGTATGTTTGAGGGCACTGACTTCCAGTAAGGATTGCCATACATGTCCATGACAACCGGGACGGACCGCTTATCGTGCTCTTCGAGGTACGGGTGTGAATCACCGCCAAAATTCCATCCTCCGGGCTGTTATTAATAATTTCCTGTTAGAAAAACCCAACAACACTTTTGGCTTGATCCGGGACTTAAACCTGAGACCTCTTGATCAGCAGTCGCATACGCTAACCATTAGACCAACAAGGCATTAAATATATTTTTTTCGGACATCTTACACACAATGCCATCTAGTCCCAAACTAAGCAGAGCTTGTATTATGGGTACTAGACAACTGATCATCTTTTCTTTCTTTATTTAAAAAGACAACTCCCGCATTAGGAATATAAATTCCTGTATCGCGGGGGACCTTACAAACATACATGAAACGGACACAAAGAACACCCAGACTCTGAACAACCAATTGTGAATCACACAAAGTGTTGTACTACGTGGGATTTGAACCCACGACACTTGACGTAGTAGGAAGCGGCGTGGCGACCACTTAAGCCACTAGGCCAACCGTGCAGTCGTCAATCATCACAGCCTTTAACAGTCTACTGCTGGACATAGGCCTCTCTTTGAAAGGAGGTTTTTGCCTACTATACCACGCTGGCCAGACGGGTTGGTAAAGGGTTTGTTTCAAGATTTCCTTCTCTTGGCAGTGATGTTAGCTGCTTATTTTGTTCCTTTAGTCGCCTCTTACGACACCCATGGAATGAATAGGGGTGGTGACATTTTGTATTCTTAATCCGTCACCACACGGACATAAATACAGGACAGGCAACTGATATAAAAACATAAACATATATTTTTTTCTAGTAAATACATACATATTATACATAGAAAACACCCATACTCCGAAACAAATATTTGCGGATCACACAAACAATTTGTCCGACCCGGGAATCGAACCCGAGACCTCTTGATCAGCAGTCGCATACCAACCACTGCGTCATCGAGGCAGTCTAGTATAGATATTATGAAAAATCTGTAAAATAATTAGACATATTAATAGGCTGATATTTAATGGGCATGGGGGTCCTCTCAGGAGAGGGTTAAGGCCATAGGTCCCCACGCTGACCGAGTGCGGGTTGGGGACTTACAAGACATGTTGGGGCTACGTAATCTTGCTGTTGGATGTGTACAAGCCGCCCGGAGGCCTCCAACTAAGCTCACGGCTGTTATCTTATTATGAAACCGGGACCGAGTGCTTAACTTGACTTCCAAATCACGGAAACGCTCATAACATATCATTCCCCAAACGGTCACCCATCTAGGCACTGACCTCTCCGTCCTTGCTTACCCTCGGTGATTGTTTTCAATCACCTGAAGCCACTGGCTAAGAACACTTTAAATTATCTTCTAGATACTTATACAAGCATGTAAAAGAATTATAATTATACTAGCTGCGCCCCGCGGTACTACCCGCGTATCATTATGGTTGCTATGCAAGTATGTTATGCATAGCAACTTGTGAAGTTTTGACAGGAGATAAACAGTGATACATTTTGACATATACGATTTAATGTATTTTTATAATCACCTAGCTTTCGCCCGTTTATCGCGATTATTGCAGTAAAAAGTAGCCTATGTGTTATTCTGATATATAAGCTATCTTACTGTAAAGTTTAATCCAAATCCGTTCAGTAGTTTTTGCTCGAAAGAGCAACAAACATACATACACATACAGACTGCACGGTTGGCCTAGTGGCTTAAGCGGTCGCCACACCGCTTTCTACTGTGCCAAGTGTCGTGGGTTCGAATCCCACGTAGGACAACACTTTGTGTGATTCACAATTTGTTGTTCTAAGTCTGGGTGTCCTTTGTGTCCGTTTCATGTATGTTTGTAAAGTCCCCCGCGACACAGGAATTTATATACCTAATGCGGGAGTTGTCTTTTTAAAATACAAATACAAAATACAAATACACATACTAACAAACTTTCGCGTTTATAATATTAGTAGGATTTACATAAAACGTAAATAATTTTTCTCATGCTACCATGACACAGGTCAAAAATTACGCATTGAATGTATCGTTACCTTTTAGAATTTTTATTACACGAATATTTTCTAAAATACTCAGAAGTTTCAGACTTCATTTCATTGTACACGCTTCGATAATAGAAATAGCCCGAAAGAATCGTTACAATTTGAAACTCAATTTTTAAATAGATATGGAAAATTTTCTGCTATCGTTTCTGTACTTTATATGCATGTTTCTATTTGTGTTCATGAATATAGAAAACCTTTACGGCACCTATAAAAGTTGTTTATATAGATTAGCTTTGAAAGCTATCTGAATTTTTTGCTTATATTATGGAAAATATGGGGTCTCTTGTGGGTTGTTTTGAGGAATCCGGTAGATTAAGTACAGCGAAGATGGTATCAAGATGAACACAAAAGCTAATGGAATCTTATTATTTTTCAGTTATGTTTGTTAACCACCGTATGTGATCTATATTCTTTCTATAACTGTATTTTTAAGAATTTTTACTTATATATAAATATATATATCCTAATCCCTGCTAAAATTATAAATGTGAATGTAAGTTTGTTTGTTACGCTTTCACTCGAAAACTACTCAACCGATCATCATGAAACTTTGTGCACATATTCTTGGAGTAAAAGTAATATAGGATACTTTTTATTACAAAAAAATTTTTTAAAGATTTTTTTTTACCGCGATATCTGAAATAGACGCGGGCAGAGCCGCGGGCGAAGCCAGTAATATTATTAAAGTACGAAAGTTTGTAAGTATGTATGTAATTATGTATGTTTTTTGCTCTTTCACGCAAAAACTACTGAACAGATTTCGATGAAACTTCACAATAATATAGCTTACATGTCAGAATAACACATAGACTACTTTTTACCGCAATAATAGACCAATGCGCGGCGTGAGCCGCGGGCAAAAGCTAGTTTAGAAATAATTCTGTATGCCGCATGTAAACCGGTCATGTGAATCGCAGAACTAATCTGGACAAAATTTACAAATACAGCGATAACTGTCATACGGCAGAACTTCGAGCAAAATTTAGTAAGTAATGTGTACATAAATAAAATAATCACGCATAAAAGAAAAAGTTTCTACAATAGTTTTGAGAACAACTTGAATTGATTCAAGTGTAACCAGAAAGATTATCCGCGTGGTCGGCTTCAGAAAGCAATGTCAGCGACCATCCGGATGAAATAACCTATTTGACGCACGCAGAATGTTTGACACATACAGTGATTTATTCAACTGGATACGTATAGGGTAAACAAACCATTGGCTGGAAGAAATGGATGGAAGAAAAGAGCCATTTGTAACAACACTGAGAAGCAGTTATTATGAATGATTTTATTTCAAAGTTTTTAAAAAACTATTGTAATTAAAAAGTGTATATAAGAACAAAACTATATTTTTTATTTTTATTTTACAGATCTTTTTATATAGATATTGAAAGTTTTTATGGCGGGCTTTGAGCGCGGCGACCGAATCAAGAAATTCCGTAACGAAAAAACTTAACACCCTAAAAATGGATAGAGAATATGAATGTAACTGCAATGCGACAAGGATTTGCGGCTCCGTGCTCTATAGGCAGATTGTCGCATTCGTGCTGCCGCCACCGGCCGTTATTCGTTGTCTTGACAAAACAGTCATTTTAGATTCTTCTTTTCTTTATTTCCTTTTTTTAATACATAGATATTCTCATATTACTACATATTATGTTCTCTCTTTGTTGTCTTTCGGTTAATAGGATGATTATTATTATGATACTAGAAAAGGATTATATTTTTTATCAATAATATTGTTAGAATGTATGTTGGAAAAAAGACAGTGCATATTGTTTTGTAAACTTGAATTAATATTTGTAAATTTATAATATAAAAATAAATAAATAATTATAATTGCATAAGTTGATAAGGAAGTTGAAGGAAAACTTGAAACCAACCCTATACCAGCCCGTCTGGCCAGCGTGGTATAGTAGGCCAAAACCTCCTTTCTAAGGAGAGGCCTATGTCCAGCAGTGGACTGATAAAGGCTGTTGATGATGATGATGATTATGTATAACCTTCTATATATGTATTTTTTATGCTAGTGTAATGTTACATAAGGTTAGAAAGTAAGAAAGCAAACAATCCTTTTACCAGATATTTATTGAAAATAATAATGTGTTTTTCTTGATGAGGACCGTATTGAAAGGAGGTTCCTATCTTTACAGACTGAACCATCGTTTTTTTATATTTTGAAAGCTTTTTATAAAGCTAGTCTTTTACATTTTGAAACTATTTAAAAATGCTATTTAAAACCAATGCGATTAGAGCTTGAACCGACAGTTGCAGAATATTGATCAACATAGATATACACACATAAAACAGAATACTGATCAGATAAACATACATAAAAGTTAATATTTTATTTACAATAATAGTTGGAGTTGTCCAACAAGAATGGAGTCTGGCCAATTCACCAATAATAGTGCTTCACTCGCCGATTCAAATTTTAGCTTCGTGTATTTTAACCTCGAGAGTTTAACTGAGAATGTTTGAAACTGCTGCCGTGTGGTACTACAATACAATATAGCCACATATATATTTGAATATACGCGTATAGAGGTAGTATAAGTGCTTCGATTAAACTGTTAAAAAGAAAATACTTTAATTATACTAAGTTTCTGGTAATAATTCTGTTCATTATTTTGTGTTGAGCATGGGAAGGCTGACATTTATATTCGAATGCCTCGTTGGTATAGTGGTTAGCGTATGCGACAGCTGATCAAGAGGTCTCGGGTTCGATTCCTGGGTCGGATAAATGTTTGTGTGATCCGCAAATATTTTTTTCGGAGTTTGGGGGTTTTCTATGCATAATAATAAATTTGATGTTTATATCATGTTTTATATAATGAACTGTTGTTTTTCAACTTTCAGTTTCTTAAAAATCTTAATTCAAGTTTGTAAATTCGTTAATTTGAATCCAATATTGGGAGTTGACACAATTTTCTCATATCCTACCCTATTTTATTTATCTAATGATACCGTAAAATCGTCACAGTGTGTCACAGTATTATATTTCAAACACCAATTTGTACCTACAGATTTGTTAGAACATTCAGACTTTGCAAATTTGGTCAATATAAATCATATTTTTAATATTCTCGAATACCGCTATGACATTACTTATGCTCGCAACATGGGTTTAGATAACAGATTGAGTTTTAAAAAGGGTTTTATATGATACGAAGCTTTGGATGAAAATTGGTGGTTCTCTTTGTAATGTTTATTTTAAAGAATTCAAAAGGGTTTTCAGTTAGACCACCAGATGGCAATTTTACTTATTTTTAGTATTACCTATTTTAGTAACAGCTTTAGGCAATAAATTAAAAGGAAGTTGTGTGTCGACCGCCTAAACCACTAGGCCAACCGTGTAGTGCAAGTACAAGGATATATCCTACTAATATTATAAACGCGAAAATTTGTGAGTATATATGTGTGTATGTATGTTTGTTGCTCTTTCACACAAAAAGTACTAAACGGATTTGGATAAAACTTTACAGTAATATAGCTTATATATCAGAATAACACATAGGCTACTTTTTACTGCAATAATCGAGATACACGGGCGAAAGCTAGTGATTATAATAAAAATACATAAAACGTAGATGTCAAAATGTATCACTGTTTATCTCTTGTCAAAACTTTACAGGTTGCTATGCTATAACACACTCGCATAGCAAACATAATGATAGTTTATAAATGGCTAATTTAAAAATGAGTTATGAATAATTACATAAAGTAAGTCACTTTTTATCCCGAAAATACGCGGAAAACGCTGCGGGGCGCAGCTAGTTTGCTAATAAAAATACACAATAAATATACACATAAATACACAAATACGTACTTAACATATACATACATACATAAATAAACCAATCGATGTGCATTTATATACACACATACATAAAAATCATCAATAACATCACTAATAAAAAATCATTTTCAGTTACGAATACATCTGTGATCTGGAAGTATTCGAACTGTCCTGTTTGTTATACATATATTTAACGCTTTAATTATGTATACCGAATCCATTCCGCTTACATTCAGACACATTTACAGAGGTTTGTGAGTGGTTTCGCGTTCTCTAGGTATGCTGAATGTTTCAATTATATAGGGAGGGCCATTGAGTGCTACGGTGTCCTTACTCAGATATGAGAGCGGTACTATACACGAGAATGTCCCCAATCTGTGTCAATATTTTGAAGCTAAAACTTTTGTGTCTTTGGTTAAACGCATTGATGTGTGGACCTAATAATTATAATTGAAAAATATATGTTATCGTTGGATAGTTCATTTATTGAGGAGGGTTATATAAAATCACGTCATCTTTATGTAATATGAATAAGTGTCTGTATGTAATATGAAGTTTTCTACTAAATGCATATTAAAGAATAATAAAATATACGGAATATATATATCAAAAAAGATTTTTTAAATTTTTTTTTGTCTGGCAAATGGCAAAAAACGGAACCTTTATAGATTCGTCATGTCTGTCTGTCTGTCTGTCTGTCTGTCTGTCCGTCCGTATGTCACAGCCACTTTTTTCCGAAACCATAAGAACTATACTTTTGAAACTTGGTAGGTAGATGTAATCTGTGAACCGCATTAAGATTTTCACATAAAAATAGAAAAAAAAACAATGCTTTTTGGGGGTCCCGATACATGGAACTGAAACTCAAAAAAATTTTTTTCGTCAAACCCATACGTGTGGGGTATCTATAGATAGGTGTATCTAATAATCTAGGGGTATCTAATGATATTGAGGTTTCTAATATCATTTTTTTCTAAACTGAATGGTTTGCGCGAGAGACACTTCCAAAGTGGAAAAAAGTGTGTCCCCCCCCCTGTAACTTCTAAAATAAGAGAGTAATAAAACTAATAAAAATATATGTTGTACATTACCATGCAAACTACCACGAAAATTGGTTGAATGAAATGTAGTAATTAGTTTTTTTTTTAATACGTCATAAATAGTAAACCGCAATTTACCTTTCATTCAATCAATTCACTATTTCAAAAACATCGATCAAAGTTACAACGAACTACAAGAACTTTTATATGATGTTACTTGCTGATACGGAACCCTTCATGGGCGAGTCCGACTCGCACTTGGCCGCTTTTTTTATTCCATAGATTTTATTATGCTCATATTACAATTATGTTCTCTGTTTAGTTGTCATTGTCTTTCGGTTAATAGGATGATTATATTGTTTGGCAATAATATTGTAAGAATTTATGTTGGTAAAAAGACAGTGTATATTGTTTTGTAAACTTGAATTAATATCAAAGAAAAAAAAACAGTTATAATAGTTGATAAAAAATGCTATGCAATAGCTTGACCGCGGCAGTCCCCGAGTGACACACGGCTTTTTATCTATATATTTATATCACTTGTCTAGTATTCATATTACAAGTTCTGATTAGAAATAGCGTTGTGTATTAGATGTCCAAATATTTAATATACAATTTGAATCAACTTTAACAACAATACAATACAAAGTCTAAAAAACTAATGGTGAAACTATAAGTTCTTTTAGATCTATGAAAATTTAATTACTGGTAACTTTACCATAACATCTAAATTACATTCAAAAGCTTTCGGTCAATTCAGTGTTGATACGGTTGCGGTAACAGCCGGGTACGAGACAATTTCCAATTTGAATCCAACACCTTATCATTATTGTCACGTCCCCTCGAAATTGCTTGCAAATTTGCTTGTCACCCGCCTTGTACTAACTAATACTACAATAGGCCAAACGACATCTATCTACAAGAGAAGCGCTCAAATTGTGTAAGAACCATTGCGCAATAGTTAATAATTGACTTTGAGAGTATACGCTATAAAGAAAGTATGTACGTTCAATCGACAGTCATTCGATATTTTAGCAACACGCGGTAAGCCCTTTTCTTACATAAATAAACACAAAAATTAATAACGAATAGTAATTTGATCAGATGAGAGACGGAACATTCATATTATTTGCACAACTAATTTAGATAACCATAGAATTCAATAGTGCGCGGTGGCCATCACTGCATATATCTGCATTGCTGTGATTATATTTTTATTCATTTGTGGTTAAAAGGGAGGTGTTTTATAAATATCAATTGCAAATTTCATTAACTGAAACATTTATTTTGCGCACAGCGATGGAATATAAACTTTCAATATATAATAATCAAAATCTCGCAAGAAATTGTAGTTATAGAGGCATTGTTTTAGGCTGTGGTATTCTCCATACCACATATACCGAATCTTGTTTCTCCTACAACTTCTCTACTTATCCTTCAGTGCTTACAAAGACGATATATTCTATTATCTGTAATTATCGTCTTACGCTTTCGATGCACTTGGAAATTACGAGTCTACTTCTTCCCAAGGTTAATTGGGGTCGGCTACTAGTTCAACCGGTTTTACCTTAATTTCAGTTTTTTCACGGAGAGACTGGCATCCGTCATCATACTCTCAATGTCCGTGTGGTGACGGATTAAGAATACAGAGTGTCACCACCCCTATTCATCCCGCGGGTGTCGTAAAAGGCGACCAAGGGATAAACTACGCAAGACAACATCAATGCAAAGAGAAGGAAAACTTGAAACCAACCCTATACCAACCCGTCTGGCCAGCGTGGTATAGTAGGCCAAAACCTCCTTTCTAAGGAGAGGCCTATGTCCAGCAGTGGACTGTTAAAGGCTGTTGTTGATTGTTGACTGGCATCGGACCTCCACCATCCTAAGGGAGAACTGAAATTCAAAGATTAAGCTAGTTGTCAGTATATTTGAGGGCACTGACTTCCCAATAACGATTGCCATAGATGTTCATGACAACCTGGACCGACGGCTTTACGTGCTCTCCGAGGCACGGGCGTGAAATCACAGCCAAAATTTCCAAACTTCGGGCTGCTATTAGGAATTTCCTAAGAAAAACCCAAAAACACTTTTGGCCCGACCCGGGATTTAAACCCGAGACCTCTTGATTAGCAGTCGCATACGCTAACCACTAGACCAAGGTGGAAACTACGAGTATTTACCAAATTTTCACGTTTCTTTCATATGTGTGTTTAGTTGGCGTACCTAAAACAGGATAGTTGACATCACAATAAGACCATTAGGAGCCAAAAATAATTTAAAAGATACGCAGCCCAAATTACGTGGGTCAGATGGTATAATATCGAGTAAGAATGTAATATCTAACATTTTAAACATTGGCAGAAGTAAATCTGCTTTGAATAAGTTGTAGATGTTGACGCGGTTTATTTCATTATGCCTCAGCGCCTCTGAGAGTCTGACGTCTTATTGGAAATTCCTCTTATTGTAAAAGATTGTCGCTTTGAAATCTTCATTATACTTCAGCAATTTAAATCCCGTCAGATCCCTTTGTGTGAATTTATTCTATGTATTGTTATGGTGTTTATTATTTAGTGAAGGTGGGCTTCTGATTAAACGGATTTATATTCGGTAATAGGTAGGGGTGTGTGGAATGATAAATGTATTGTGTTTTAGTTAACTGAAAAAAAACTGGTTTGATAATGTGTTAAGAAAGATTATCATTATCTCTCCTTAATATTCATTATTCCCAAGATTATTAGGGTCCGGCTACTAGCTCAAGCGGTTTCACGTGAATATCATTTTATTATGAAGCGACTTGCACAAGACCTCCGCAACCTTAATGTAACACTATTTACAATATGTAGATAAATAATATTAACTATTATCATATTAAATTTAAATCACTACTTTAAAATTTAGTTCATAATCATAATCATCATCATCAGCCTATCGCAGTCCACTGCTGGACATAGGCCTCTCCCATTGTACACCACTCTGATCGATTTTGGGCTTCTCGCATCCAGCTCCTGCCAGCCATCTTACGCAGGTCGTCACTCCACCTCGCCTGTGGGCGTCCTACACGTAAACGTATTACGAAACGCGGTCTCCACTCCAGAACTCTTCTGCCCCAACGGTCATCAGTTCTGCGGCTAATATGGCCAGCGCACTGCCACTTCAGCTTGCTTATCCGTTCATATATATTTTGTAAAAAACTTTACATTTGATAATATAATATGTTTGAACGGATACTTCAATTGATAAATTTTTATAGATTTTTACTTAGTCAATAGCGTTGACTAGATTCCCACCCAAGTAAAGGCGTTGCTTACATGTTAAATAACTTACCACAAAGTTATGACTTTCAATCAGCTTTAGAACAAACCTGTGAATATTTAATGGCAATATTTACTAGTTATATTGCGGCAAAGTTTGATTCTGTTAGTTAATCATTCGAAATTAGTTTTGAAGTTTAGTTGATAGAAGTAACACAATGTCAATCGATGTAATTCTTGTTGGAAAATTTTCAACGTTTAAGCAGAGTACGCAATGGAAGCTCACAAAAAACTCTGGTCCTTTTGACACTGTTCGTAGGGTGATGATACATACCTTTTATCCTTCTCAGATAATTGGGCTGTCTAACTATGGATATTAAACTATTGTATAGCTTTTATCGCCGGCTTTGAGCGCAGCGACCGAATAGCGTATGCGACTGCTGTGCTTGAGGTCTCGGGATCGATTCCCGGGTCGGGCCAAGTGTTTGTAATCCGCAAATATTTGTTTCGGAGTTTGGGTGTTTTCTAGATATCATAAGAAATAGGGTCTTAACAGACACATAGACAACAAAGTGATCCAATAAGATTTCTTTTTTTTCCTATTGTAGTACGGAACCCTAAAAAAAGAACAGATATATTATCTGGTTGTGTGACTAATATATATGCTTATGTATTTAAATCAGTTGTCTAGTACCAATAATAGAAGCTCTGCTTAATTTGGAACTAGATGGCGTTGTGTGTAATGTTTAATATTTCGGACATCTGACATAGAACGCCATCCACCAATATTAAACGAAGCAGAGCTTGTATTATGGATACTAGGCGACTGATACATAGTATACATGTATACTTTGAACACATATATTAAAATTTAACACTTAAACTGTGAGAAAAATATTTTCAGATCATACGAATACTTGGTCTGGTACGTAAATTAAGCCCGAGACCTATAATACAGAACACGGCAAGACAGTCAAACTTGAACTTGAACATTTCAATGAATTCTGAAGAAAATAAAAAAATAACAAATAATTTTACCGACAACTAAATCAGACCCAACTTCCCAAACCAATTTCACGCAGGGAATATCTTTCAGTGTGCGAGCGAGGTGCCTCACTAATGTGCACTGGGGTGTGAATGCTCCTCCTAGTTCACTAGTTCCAAGCTTTCCACCCCTACGATTATCGAACTGACGCATCGGTTACACCTTTGTGGGGTTCTATTTCACTGGGAAGTGCGTAGGTGAAAATGAATGATGAAAAAAAAATCTTAAAATTTTCACTGACACTAAAACATTTTTTTTGTTTTAAATAGAAATAAGGAACTCTATAGCTTTTGTGCCTTGTTGTTCATTTAATACTTTATCTATCTATTAATAGTTTTCTATGATCTCTGTGGTCTCATGATAATAAGTACGTGGGACTTTTTAAATGATTTGAGAAAGTAGCACAAAACTGGGATTTTGGGATGGAGACCTGCACTTGTGGTAAATTCAAAGAAACTCGTGAAAGATTTTGAAAAATTCAAAATAGAAACTCCCACCCTGGTGATCAAGATCTGTACAAACAAATAAAATTTGAATGGTCTGTTTGTTAGTTCAAACTAAATAAATAAATGTTTAAATATTTCGTACATCTTCCACACAACATCATCTAGCCCCAGACTAAGCAGGACTTGTAATAAGGGTACTAAAAACTGATATCAATACATAAACATACTTGTTTTTTTTTTTGTAAATTTATACATATTATGCATAGAAAACACATATTTGCAAGAAACAAATATTTGCGGGTCACACAAGTATTTGGTCGAACGAGGGAATCGAACCCAAAACCTCATTCACAAAATTCACACACTTACAAAAACTTTTATTAGCACTTTTCTTCCCTGTGTAGTAGGTGTTAGTAGGTGGCTATGAATCGGCTAGAACTTCTCAAAAATATTGTGGAACAGCTCTTTGTTGGAATACTGTCTTTGTTGAACGTGATGCCGAGATGGCAAACCGTTCTGGGTGGTGGATGACAGCAGAGAGAGCTCGAGCACCTGATAGTTTCCGTGGTAAACGATACCCCGTCGACGAGTGTTGCTATAAACCCTGCACTATTGATGAACTGCTCACATTCTGCTAACTGACTTCTTCATTTAAATAAATAAATGTTTGGTGAATAAAATTATTTGTTTTCTACTGAAAACAAAGAAGACGAAGAATTGTTACGGATACTATCCGTAACAATTCTTCAACTTTAATAAATGTATTTACCTTAATGAATTACCTAAATGAATAACTTTGAAACTAATTATTAATTTACTATATTATCATCCTACATGCCTTGAACTGTATGTACACACATGTTTATGCAAATAAATAATATATTATGCATAGTTTATAGGTACTCTTAATTTTTTGATATTTGGATATTAAATATTATTTTTTTAGCAATTTTGCACGCCAATTTATGTGGCAAACATGTAAGAACCTTTTCAAATACCTTTGTAACATCCTACATGCCTTGAACTGTATGTACATACATGTTTTTGCAAATAAATATTATCTTATCTTACCTTATCTTATCGTATATTATCTTATCTTATCTTATCTTATCTTATCTTATCTTATCTTATCTTATCTTATCTTATCTTATCTTATCTTATCTTATCTTATCTTATCTTATCTTATCTTATCTTATCTTATCTTATCTTATCTTATCTTATCTTATCTTATCTTATCTTATCTTATCTTATCTTATCTTATCTTATCTTATCTTATCTTATCTTATCTTATATTATATTATATTATATTATATTATATTATATTATATTATATTATATTATATTATATTATATTATCTTATCTTATCTTATCTTATCTTATCTTATCTTATCTTATCTTATCTTATAATATTTACATAAAAGCATCCAAAAATTTCCCCGCATCATCGCTTACTGAACGCGTTTCCAAAAGACTGGCAGCATTGTCAAGTTGAATGGCAACGCTAATTCTCTGTGCTAGAAAATATACCTAAATAATGTAATAATGAGTTTTAAATAAGGTATCATTTCTTTAGTAAGATAAAATTTACTCGGCTTTCCAATAAAATTAACCGACAACATAACACTGCTGAGTCATTGTTCTGTTATATATTCCCATCTTTGATTAACAAATCAAAATCCATTGTTATAGTGCACGCCACTCAATTTTGTTTGACAAGTTTAATTTTAATATAAAATGATGAGACTAGCTAATTCCTTGCAATTCTCATCTTATGTATGTGTACTAGCAATGTCAGAGTAGAAATTCCATTTCTCTTGCTCCGTAACATGACGGAACTCCACTGTCTCTTTCTTTGAGCAAGTTATACTTGCGAAGGAGATGGCGGAGCGGGACCGGGAGAGGCTTAGAATTCTCCCGGTCTGCCAGGCCCGGGAACGGTCCTCCGGATCACCAGTGAGTATGGGCGTGCCACAAGGCTCAATTCTGGGTCCTTTTTAGGGTTCCGTTGCCAAATGGCAAAAAACGGAACCCTTATAGATTCGTCATGTCTGTCTGTCTGTCTGTCTGTCCGTCCGTATGTCACAGCCACTTTTCTCCGAAACTATAAGAGCTATACTGTTGAAACTTGGTCAGTAGATGTATTCTGTGAACCGCTTTAATATTTTTACACAAAAATAGAACAAAAGCAATAAATTTTGGGGGTCCCCATACTTAGAACTGAAACTCAAAAATTTTTTTTTCATCAAAACCATACGTGTGAGGTATCTATGGATAGGTCTTCAAAAATAATATTGAGGTTTCTACTATAATTTTTTTCTAAACTGAATAGTTTGCGAGAGAGACACTTCCAAAGTGGTAAAATGTTGGTCCCCCCTCCTGTAACTTCTAAATTAAGAGAGTGATAAAACCAAAAAAAATATATGATGTACATTACCATGCAAACTTCCAACGAAAATTGGTTTGAACGAGATCTAGTAGGTAGTTTTTTTTAATACGTCATAAATCATAAACCGCAATTTACATTTCTTTCAATCAAAACACTATTAATAATACATTGATGAAAGTTACTACGAACTACAAAAACTTTTATATGATGCTACGGAACCCTTCATGGGCGAGTCCGACTCGCACTTGGCCGATTTTTTATTTTTGGTGTATATAAACGATTTGCCATTTTTTACTAGTAAGATAAGCGATATTGTTCTATTTGCTGATGACACTTCTCTTATATTCAAAACCAATCGCAAAAACGATTACTCTGACGAAGTAAATAGGTCCCTCGCATTAGTCCTTGACTGGTTTACATCAAATAACTTGCTTTTGAATTCTAAAAAAACCAAATGTATTAAGTTTAGTTTGCCAAATATAAGGAATATCAGTACAAATCTAGTTTTAAACAATGAAGTTATTAATTTTGTTGATTCAACGGTTTTTTTGGGAATTACTTTAGATAGTAAGTTACAGTGGGACGCCCAAATATCGTGTCTCGCAGGGAAACTCAGTTCTGCAGCGTATGCTGTCAGCAAAGTCAGACAGCTTACGGATGTGGAAACAGCAAGGCTAGTATATTTCGGTTATTTCCACAGCGTCATGTCGTATGGCATTCTGCTATGGGGCAAGGCAGCTGATATTCAAACAATTTTCATTCTCCAAAAACGTGCAGTGCGTGCGATTTACAAACTAGGTGCACGAGTTTCCCTTAGAGAAAAGTTTAAAGAGATAGGCATTATGACAGTTGCATCACAATATATATTTGCAAACATTATGTTTATAAAACAAAATATGCATTTATATCACAGGAATAGTGACGTTCACTCGGTGAACACGAGACATAAGCATAAATTAGTAGGTCAATATCATAGGCTACATAAAACGCATAATTCATTTATGGGTCTTTCCGTGCGATTTTTTAATAGGTTACCAGCTAGTGTTATGAGTCTATCAGTGGAAAAGTTTAAAAATGTAGTTAAAACTTATCTTATACGTAAAGGTTATTATACAGTTGACGAATTTTTAAATGATAAAGAAAAATGGATTTGACTACTTGCTCCTTATCATTTTATTCTACTCATGTGAATGTTGTTATCACATTGTTTAAGAGCATGATTTTACTTTTGTAATAAAGGCCATTCTTCTCTTTCTTTTGATCTTATAATTAATATTTTATATTTAATCTTTCGTTACCAGTAATTTGGCCAATATTTGAGTTTTTACCTTTGTTGTAAGTAGATGCTCCTACTATGTTGTACCCACTGAGGCTGTTGTTTTTTTTTTTTTTAAATTAGCATAAGTTCTAATTTTTAATCACTATAATTTGCATCAGTCCTCTAACATGGTGTATAGTATATTAGTGGCAGCACCTTACCCCCATATCAGGTTTATAAACATTAAAACTATGTAAACATTGGCGATTTGAAAGGAGTGGCCGCGAGTTTTTATTGCCATGTTCTTTTCTCCGGCTCTACCTATTGTTTGCGAACATGGCATAAATGTACATGTAGAATCTTGACCTGTCACAAGAGATGTATTGCATCCTAAGTGAATAAAGAATTTAGAATTTTGAATTTGAACGGGCTAGGTACCGCAGATGGCTCGTGGATGGATCGTCCAACGATCTCCGTTACCCGCCTGGGGGTGACAGTAGACCTCATGTGTCACCCTAGTAGAAGCAAGCCAGGACCAGCAAAAGGTGCGTGAGTGCTATGGTTGGAAGACATTCCATAACTGCTTTACTTGTACTCTTCCTATTATAAGAAGCTTTTCTAATTTTATTACAAATGATTTTTTTTCCTGACTGTGTGATCATAAAAGTCCAACATCCTACTAATTAAAATTAAATCATTGTTTAAAGTTAAATAACATATTTTATGAACATGATCGTAAAGTAGCAACTAAGTACTTGTTATAAAAGTCGTCAAAGGGTTTTTACTGAATATATCAGTAAATATTCGTGCGCTGTCCGATTTCATGTGCTACCCAGGACTCTCTCAGAATTCTTAGAGCTCACAAAAATAAATAAATATTTCGGAAATCTTACACTCAACCTCATCTAGTCCCAAACTAAGCAGAGTTACAGGTAGTAAGTTATAGTTAAGTAGTAGTACATAGAAAACACCCAAACTCCGAAACAGATTTATTTATTTACTTAAAAACTCTTACAATATTTTAACAGGATTCATTCCCAAAACAACATTGCAAGCTTATTACGACTATACGACATCGATTAGTATTATTACAGTATACATACGTAATACGTAGTACTTCAACCAGGTACATAAATTTATTAAAAAATTTCAGCGATAACGCAACTTTGCGCTATTTCTGTGAATTTCGGCAAGCTACAATTATAAATATCAATTTTAGTATTGATTACGTTTATAATGCGTATTGCGCGTGATAAAGGGGCGAATTTCATCAAGTTAGTCCTCGCCACTGGGACGCTGAGTGTGGCTGGGCGACGACGAGCACCCACGCATCCGCTCGGAGCACACAGCTGCAGGCACGCCAGCACGTCCGGGTGGTGCAGCCGACCGCGCAGCACTCGCCACACGTAACACGCTAGCGCAACGTCGCGCCTTACACCCAACCTAACATAACCCACCATGCCCAGCACGAACAAACTAGGGTACATCAGTGGGTACAACGGGTAAACACCATATTCTTTATAATACAAAAATCGCGCGAACTTGTTCTTTATTTTTTCCACCATAAGGCTATATTTCGCTTCATGGGGATTCCAAACCAACGATGTCGATTCCAGATGACTCCGAACGAGTGCGATATTTGCAGATATTTGCAGATCACACAGACATTTGGTCCGACCTGGGAACCAAACCCGAGACTTCAAGTATAGCAGTCTCATATGCTGCCTAGCGCCACCGTGGTAGTAAAAAACTTCCTATAAGCTGGATTCATTTCTTTACCTGCCAATGCGTTTTAATCTCCCAATTTCCTACATACTGCCGTGATCAAAGCTATCACAAGAAGTAATTTTCATTTTTAATGCTATAGATTGTCACGTAGAAGGCGCCAGTAAATTTTAGATTGCTATTCGTTTCCAGAAGCTTCACATTAGAATAGATTATCGTAACGTGTCACCCCCACATGACAACTTGTTCATTGGTTTGAATAATCTGGGTGACTTGAAGGAGGCAAAACTGTCAAGAATAGTTCTGTTCATCGATGTCATTTTAAATATCGATAGGTATAAAAGAGGAGACTTCGCCAAAAGCATTTCATTTGAGTCTGACCCCTCAACCCGTAACGGCAAACTTAATGTTTGGATACTTAGAGCTTTAATTATGAAATTTTTAGTAGTATTACATGTAGTTGCATTAGTCTGCGACTACGTGTCAGCTCATGAATCTCATAAGTTCTGCGGTCGAATTCTGTTTAGAATGATGGATAGAATATGCTGGAGTGTAGAAAAACCGAAGTATGATGTCGAATGGTATTTGCCGCCGAAAAGTAAAGAAGTTTTTGGTGTGATGCGTGGCAAACAGGATCTGCTAGAAGAATGCTGTTACAAGCGTTGTACTATTGAGCAACTACTTACATATTGCTAATGTAATGTAAAAGTTACTTTGATAAATAAATATTTCCTCAATAAATTCTGTCTTGTTTATTTTTTAAGTGTATCTATAAAATTATTTAAAGTATTTAAGTAGGTTTACCTTGCTTCTTTTCGTTTATATCATTATTTTTTCTTTTTAAAAATAACTCCCGTATTAGGAATATGATCATGTATCGCGATGGACTTTACAAACATACATGGAACGGACTCGAGAAACACCCAGACCCAGAATAACAATTTGAGAATCACACAAAGTGTTATCCAGTGTAGGATTTGAACCTACAACACTTGGTGCAGTAGGTAACTGCGTAGTGAACACTTAAACCACTCGGTCAACCGTGCAGTTCAATCTTAAAAGATACTTTTTTATTTTGTAAAGTAAGTTAGTCTAAATGATATTGTTCCTAGCTGCTCACGGCGGCCAGTCTCAACGGAAATCAGCCAACTACAAAAGATACATTATCGTGTACAGGGGCACTCTTCGTTCCCTCACTCTCATAATCCGATGGAACGGCTATCTTACACGACCTACGAGAGATCATATGTGGAACCTACGGCTATACGTTCTCTTTGAGGTATGGACCTTAGGACCCCAAACTTCCAAAACTCCGAGCTCTTATTAAGTATTTTCTTTTCTTTCTTTCCTTATTATATTTATCTTTATTTAATATTTGTTTAACAGTTTGGGTATTTTCTATGTATAAATAATGTATGTATTTATGTATACAAGTTCTGCTTAGTTTAGGATGAGATCAGTTATGTGTAAGATGTCCTAACCACTAACTTAATCATTAGACCACCGAGTCTGAAAAGTTAAAATCAAGTCTGGGGGAGTATTGCACTATTGAACCGGTAACATCCTTCCCTCGGTGAAAAACAAGGATACAAAAAAGTTTACCATCATATAGTCTTAGTTTAAACAGAGTTTATTCTCAAACATTGAAGTAAATAATTTCATAAACATTTTCGAAGTTATTTACGACATTTTTTTGTCCCTATTGACATTTACTTAAAAAAACCTTTACTGAGTGTAAAGATTTTTTTTATCTTAATTTATTTAGAGGCTTTTATTACAAAATGATATGTTAGATCCATCGTACCTTACTATACGATACAGCTGGCTATTAATAAATTAGGGTTACTGAGAGTACTGCTAAACAGTCCTAAATCGTATTCATTAAAATTATATTGCCACCTCTATGAGTTCCTTTGGTGTCGATATTTGACAGAATCAACTAGCAAGTGTTGAACATCATCTAGGACTCCGCAAGCATCCCAATCCGGCGTATCAACTTTTTTCATAAGATGTCCAAACTTGACAGTTGGGTAATGGCCTGAGCGCAGTCTATGCGCTATTACAACCACATTTCCACTTAGCTTATTACTAACAAACCAGGGTATCTTAGCAGGCTCATGTTGAATGGTCTTCTACCAAATGCCCTTTTCCTAACTTCTCTCATCAAATTACTTTTTAAAATGTCTATAGCACAAGTTTTGATATGGCCTAAATATTCGGAGTGAGACCATTTAATTTAATATTTTATTCCATATATTTAGCCACATGCTAGTTTAGCCAATGAATCAGCTTGCTCGTTACCCTGGAGACCAACATGAGAAGGCACCCATTGCATTCTCAAAGACTTACCTTAAGAGTTTAATTCCATAATTTACTTTAACACTACATAAGCTATCGGTGCACCTCTGATAATAGAGGCGTTAAAGTATTTCGAATACTTTAAGTTGATACTATATAGTAGGGTCATGTAACGTACTTATGGATATTTATGACTACCTAATATTTAAATTGACGTATCTTTGTATATATACAAAGTATAGAAATAGATAAGATCTTATATTGTAGGGCAAGGGCATACGGTCTAATATTACTGTTTTTTTTATAACATCAGCATATATATGCTGTATGATGTACATATATGATGTTTACGGTGAACGCCCCGAGATGGACCTGTAGTATTTTTAATGCATTTAAATGTTTCATAATTTTTGATGAAATTTCATTTATTTCTCCTTCCCATAATAAAGCTAAAGAGCTATAATATTTGGCGTTATAAGTATATATTGTACTGACATTTCTGTCTTTCTGTTTATTAAGGGAAATGTTTATGATGGTTGGATTGATTTCCACTGGCAGATAGATGATGAAATAAATAATACGTCATCATCATCATGGTAATAGTATCCGTTATAATTTCCGCATAAAAAAGGTGTAGTGAAAAGTAGCATGGAGACTGCTAAAGCTAGTTACTGAATTTGCAAACGAAAACTGTTGAAATAAAAACAGTAACTTAATTGACCAAGTATTTATTTATTCTCATAAATTGTATTTAAAATCGAAGTATCGCACAAGAATTTCGTTAACAATACGTATATAGTTCATCGATAGTGCAGGACTTATAACAGCACTCGTCGACGGGACCTCGTTTACCACGAACACCATCAAGTGCTCGACCATTTCCCATTGGCATTCTCCACTCGGAGCGCTTCACCACTTCATCATCACGTTTGACGACTTCTGAATCCCAGCAGAGAACCTCTATCATATCAGCAAGACGGCGTCCGCAAGCCCGTACTTGAGAAGTTCGAGCTGATTCGTAACCAACCACTACGATGAGTAATATAAATGCGAATGAGAGTTTCATGTTGGAGTTTACTGGTTGTATCTGGTGATGTTATTTCTTTCAAAGATACGTTTTGAATGTAATGTTCGGATATGAAATTTAGGCTTTTATAGGAGAACATTCCTTATTAACATTCCGAGTGACGTCATTTTACCTAGATTCATGATTAAATTTATTTCGTGTCAAAACACACTATTAGATTGAAGACGAAATCTGTATATCGACGATTATAAAAATTAATATAATGAGTGTCTGTTTTTAATTTAATATTACAAAATTAAATTCATCCTCCTAGCCATTATTCCCAAGTATATTTGGGGTCGGCTACTAGTTCAACCAGTTTTATCTGAATTTCAGTTTTTCCACGGAGCGACTGGCATCGGACCTCCGCCACCATAAGGGAGAACTGAAATTCGAAGATTGAACTAGTTGTCAGTATATTTGACGGCACTGACTTCCCAATAACGATTGCCATAGATGCTCATGACGACCGGGACTGACGGCTTTACGTGCTTTCCGAGGCACGGGCGTGAATCACCCGCCAAACTTCCAAACTCCGGGCAGCTATTAGGAATTTCCTAAGAAAAACCCAAAAACACTTTTTTGGCCCGACCCGGGATTTGAACCCGAGACCTCTTAATCAGCAGTCGCATACGCTAACTACTAGACCAACGATACAGTTTTAAAAATTAAATTATCCAATAAAAAAGTAATCTTTCGTACTGGTCACGTTATTGAAGCAAAAAAATTGTTATTTTTTTAAATACATTATTATTATCTGACGGGATTTCAACTAATAGATAGCTCATGACATAAGGAGAAAGTTAGGATACTTGTAAAAGGTCCAACAATGACCTCGCTTTACACCGCGGTACTGCCTAGCCAAGTTGCAACAGGTTTATCGTTTTCTATTCTATATTATATTCAATTTCTCTATACTCCCTCTCATCTCTCGTTTCATTGGCTAATGTCACTCAGTCACGTCATCAGAACAAAATATTAGCCAATCAAATAATAGAATAGAGAAATAGAATGAAATATAGAATAGAAAGCGATAAACGTGTTGCAACTTCTTCTTCTCTTATTTATCTTAATTTATTTTAATCTTCGGTATATCCATACTAATATTATAAACGCGAAAGTTTGAGAGTTTATATGCTTGTTAAATCTTGGATCCACTGGGAACGTTAGTAGGCCTCATATTTCTAATTGAGGGTAGACGTGAGTTTAGCGGGTGAGGAGAATGTTCTCGTACATTCACTTTATTGTAGCACTCGATCACGAAATACATTTAGGACATTGAATAGCAGCCCATGATTAATAATTTTAAATAAGACACTCCACCGAACACGTGGTGCTCACACGAGACGATCCGCGACAACTCTGCTCGTCAACGACGACGTTCCCTCTTTAAAGGAACTCACGAACGAATGAACGAACAATAATCATCTAGGGAAGGGATAAAATCATTGTCACCTGTGATCCTTGTCTATGACTTATGACATGAAAGTAATCGACTAAAATCAATCATTCAATCGCGTTATTATTATTTTAAAGTGACAATGATTCCCATCCCTGCGGTCACCGGTCGCACGCGCCAGTGCCCGGTGTTGCGTCAGTGTCTTGCCTTCAGACACTTAACAGTGTTGCCAGCTAAAATAATCGATACGCCGGCACGGCCATACTGACAATCGCACGTCCCTGTGCGATCACTCACCTCTACAGCTCTCGTACTCCTCGTCAATCAGAGAGAAAAAAATCGCTCGTCCATCACTGACTCGCTACCAATTCATGACACCTGTTTAAAAAGATCTCGATCTTTACCCCTCGCATCTGAATTAAACACACTGGGCGGACACCTGACCTCAGGCGTCCCTTCGACCATCCACCAACTCGCATGGTGTATCGGACCTGACAACCCGTCAGCGCCCCTTCCACCAATCACACACACACACACACACACTGGGCAGACAACTGACCTCAGGCGTCCCTTCGACCGATCACCAACTCACATGGTGCCTCGGACCGGACAACCATCAGCGTCTCTTCCACCAGTCTCATCGCGTAGTCTGATCAGGTGCATCGATCCGGTTTACAGACCAGCTCCATTTTTCAGATACGCGACTACCAACTACCTATCAACCCTACTATAAATCGAGAAGTCTGATCAGGTGCATCGATCCGGTTTACAGACCAGCCCCATTTTTCAGATACGCGCCTATTAACTACCCATCAATAAGGCTACATACCGCGTAGTCTGATCAGAGGCATCGATCCGTTTTCCAGACCAGCCCCCTTTTTCAGACACGTGCCAACCGAGTACCCATCCAGTGTACGCTCGCTACGTTACGTACGTACGCACGCTCTGGATCGATACTCTACGTACGTTCTCTAGATTGGTTCTCGATAAAAGAACAGAATATACACAAATGTAATTAATGAATTGCGCAAATGAAATAGCAATTGGTCATACACGTTTTCCGAAGAAACTACGATGGATGAAGTCATATAACTATTCTGGCGACCCTGAACAGGAAGTCGAAGTGTTGGTAGACCAGCTGCCAGGTGGTCGGAAGATATAAAGAAAGACTAGACACCGCATCTAGAAGCGTATGGAAAACCATGTAGGAAGCAAATATGCTGAGGAAGAAGAAGAATGAAGAAGAGTGCACAAACGTTATAAACTCACCTTTAGTACTCATGTTCGGAGGCAGAGGCTAAAGTATGTGAACTAGATGTCGATGCTGCATCACTTTCCTCATAGGATGTTATGTCCATTGCCATGACTATAGATTTTGAATTTCATGAGCATACTTACAGGTTAGGTTAGACCCACCAACGTCTCTCAGCTCGTCTCTATAACGATTAACCTAGCATTAGACTCATCACAAACTGTTTTTGGGATTGGATGTCTAGACAAGAAATCAGCATGTTACTTGTTGGCGCCTTATGCACAATATTAAATCCTGTAGAAATACCCACCACTAATGGTGTATGCTGCCCATACAAACACTGTTTAAAGATCTCGACTACTCAGGCGAATATCATAGTTTCTAGTTCCTACGAATGAAATCGCGATTCTGCGTCAGTCGTTCGTCAACTAAAATATGACACTAAGATATGACAACATGTAGCAAACCATTCTTTCTTTAAATGATTATGGCCCCATTACCGTTAGAACTGGCATCAGTTTGAAACTCAATATCTGCCGCCTCACGATCTAATATTGTTAGTACAGACTCCTGAGCTAAGTATTTCAACAGTTTTCTTTTCAATAGTGTCATGTAGGTCCGTCCACTTTATTGTCCCCTTCAGTGAATAAAGAGGGCCTACCATACGAGTATTATTTGGGTATAAAGTTTCTGAAGTAGGAGGCAAGGCGCAAGAACTGTCTATTCTGAGTAGCAATCTTCGTGGTAGGAAAATCGACCATTTCTCCTGCTCTAACTACACGATCCACAAAATGTACTCCTGTTCTCATGAATTTACATTTCTATAAAAAAAAGGAAAACTGCGTCTGGCAATGCTCTCAGGGTTAAAACAACGTTCCAGACAATGGGAAAGTTTATCAGAGAAACCAAGTCCATAATCAATGTAAACCAGCGCAACGCTATATCTAAGTTTATTACTAAGCCTTGTTGATACACCTTTGATAGACTGCAGCCGAATTTCTACGATCAAAGGGCTTATTTAGATACCCATATAGACCATCTTGTGAGGGTGAGGAACTACCGTAAATAACTTAGGCTTCTAGGAGGGCTGAAACTTTTTCGTCTTTGAACATTCTTATATTGGTCAATAGGGTCTACCCGTACATCTCCTGTATAGACGCGATGCCCTGGTACACCATCGATAAAGAATTCAGAATATTTGCGTAACTAAATTAAGATCAATAAGATTTTTGATTTGACTTTGTCCACACAGTTTAAGTCAGTATCTATATCCTCAAGAGCTTAGCTTAGTTTGGGTATGCTTTTCTGACGAACTCGTATAAAAAAAATCACTGCCTATAGAATTACTTTACCGTTTATCGTTCCATTCGGCACAACGTAAAATAGTAACGTAATTGTGGTATGTTATATGCGAACGCGTTCTCTTATCTTATTATTATCTCTTATCTTACGGTTCCTTTTTTTTTTCTAAACTACCCTCGATACTACGACACTGTAAAATACTAACGAACAAGCATGCCCACTTTCAACGAGAAAATAAAAAGAAACGATCTCACCGGATTCTGCGTTGCTTTTGCTCCTCGTCGATTCATGTTTACAGATGTGCACCTCCTTCATTGTTATAGCTCCGAACCCTTGCGCTCTTCACAAACCCAAACCGACGCGACATATCCAGCCTGTCCGCCTACGTAGCTGAGGTCTGTCAGAAGTCTCATTAAGACGGCTCTTCAGAACCCTCTCGCTGTTTGCGACACTCGATAGAGAAAATCATGGGCAAGATGCTGTGCCCTTGTGTGCCAAAACGCTGACATATCATCGTGGTCAAAACAAATCAGCCTTACGGTAATGTTAAATTCCGATTGTTGCGGATTAGCGGTCGCCAGTAATTGAGATTTTCATCACCATGTTTTCTAAACAGTTTGATTGTCCGGGCTGCTCACTGCTGTTCACTTTACACTATTCTCCTCAGGTGGTTACCCTGCGTATCCCACTTCTGATGTTAAATCTTGGATCCACTGGGAACGTTAGTAGGCCTCATATTTCTAATTGAGGGTAGACGTGAGTTTAGCGGGTGAGGAGAATGTTCTCGTACATTCACTTTATTGTAGCACTCGATCACGAAATACATTTAGGACATTGAATAGCAGCCCATGATTAATAATTTTAAATAAGACACTCCACCGAACACGTGGTGCTCACACGAGACGATCCGCGACAACTCTGCTCGTCAACGACGACGTTCCCTCTTTAAAGGAACTCACGAACGAATGAACGAACAATAATCATCTAGGGAAGGGATAAAATCATTGTCACCTGTGATCCTTGTCTATGACTTATGACATGAAAGTAATCGACTAAAATCAATCATTCAATCGCGTTATTATTATTTTAAAGTGACAATGATTCCCATCCCTGCGGTCACCGGTCGCACGCGCCAGTGCCCGGTGTTGCGTCAGTGTCTTGCCTTCAGACACTTAACAGTGTTGCCAGCTAAAATAATCGATACGCCGGCATGCTTTTTGCTCTTTCACGCAAAAACTGCTGAAGTAATTTGGATGAAAGTTTACAGTAATATAGCAAATAGTAATTCAAAACAATCTGTACAACAATGGCAGTGGACGCCATGGGGCGAAGCCGATATGAAATAAATTAAAAGTAAATAACTTTTTAAAAAAGAAGCTTTTATTTGAATGCGCCAAAACGAAAATATTATTTTTTTGAATTAAAACTTTTATTATCTATTTATATAATTATTACATATTTTTTTTGACATAAAAGCTTGTCGCGAGATTTCAGTACTATTAATTGCTTAGTTTCCTAAATTTCGAAATTTTAATAAATAAAATCAATCACATCAAGTTATTTAAGTTACTTGTTTATCTATACAAGTAAATCAGACAGACAGACAGAAACAACATTGAATATTGTTTTTATTATTAAGTATTCAACAATTATATATATATATATATATATATATATATATATATATATATATATATTATTGTTGAATATATATATATACATTTTTTTTTTATATTTTTTTTTATATTTATAAATAATATATATAATTAATATATATTATGATAAATATAAATAAATATAAAATATAAATAAATTGTATATATATATATATAAATATATTATAATTACAAACACACATTAATTTTATTAATTTATATACTTGTAGATATACAGATTTCGTCTCGAATCTTCTTTGAGTTGGTGACACAAAACAAGATTAAATCATGAATCTAGGTATAATGACGTCATTCGGAATGTTAATTAGGAATTTTCTCCTATAAAAGCCTAAATTTCATATCCGAGCATTACATTCAAAAAGTATCTTTCAAAGGAGTAACATCACCAGATACAACCAGTAAACTTCAACATGAAACTCTCATTCGCATTTATATTACTCATCGTAGTGGTTGGTTACGAATCAGCTCGAACTTCTCAAGTACGGGCTTGCGGACGCCGTCTTGCTGATATGATTGAAGTTCTCTGTTGGGACTCTGAAGTCGTCAAACGTGATGCTGAAGTGGTGAAGCGCTCCGAGTGGAGAATGCCAATGGGAAATGTTCGAGCACTTGATGGTTTTCGTGGTAAACGAGGTCCCGTCGACGAGTGCTGTTATAAGTCCTGCACTATCGATGAACTATATACGTATTGTTAACAAAATCCTTCTGCGATACTTTGATTTTATATACAAATACATGAGAATAAATAAATACTTGGTCAATTAAATTACTTTTTTTATTTGAACGATTTTCGCTTAGAAATTCTTTAACGCTTTCCACAGATCTCCTAAGTATAAGCAGTCTCCTTGCTCAAATTCCATCGGTGGTTCCATGTGGTCGTTATATCGGACATGTACCGACTAAACACCGCACATCGTCTCATGTACTAGAAGCCGGTGAACAAGAACCCCGACATACTTCGGGCCACCAACGGCTTGTAGATAGCCCCTTATTCGTGGAATACTTTTAACTACACTGAGGTTTTTAGGTTGAATTCCTACGTAAGATCACACTTTGTATAGTATTTGAATTATGGTTTGAGTGTTTTTTGTGTACGTTTCGTGAAAGTTTTATAATTACGACTTTCAGGATATATTCTGATTAGGGAATTAGTCGTAACTGCCTTTTAAAATTAAAAATCCTGTCCAGAGTGTTTTTTTTTCTTTTTTTCCTTATAAATTCTAAAGTTATGTAATTCAGCGTAAATTATCATTGAAAAATTGGTCAAATGAGTGTTAGTCCCTCATAGAATAGGGTTCTGTGGTTACCGATAATGTTAGGTGGATTAAAAATTGCACCCAATAGATAATTGTTGTGTTTACTTAGTATTTCACTATTTTTATACGTTTTTTTCCTAGTTAGATCTGTGTAACTCATGACCTAAGTAATCTAAGCCAAATGTAAATGTAATGTAGTTTTCCTTTATAGTTCATAACATGGACTACGATCGTGATTATTTTTAGATTTTCTGAGTCTGCCGTTTAGGTACTCGAAGCAGATAGGTATTTGAAATAAACCTTCTCACTTGTGCCAGTGTGGTGCTAAAACAAGTAGGGGTTAAACACAATTTACGAAGCATTAGGTAAACTCATTAACATTTAAATCGAAATATATTAAGATGATAATATGTCAATCCACCGTTCGATATTCCTCATGTAAGATGTTCATTCGGTTCAATAATGTAGGTGACTTTCAAGGGTGAAACTGTCTAATATCATTAAGGTTGTTTTTCAATGGCTATTGAATATTAATAGCTGTTCAGGTATAAAATGAGAAAATCTGCTGAAAGCATTTCATTCGAGTTTTACACCTTGAGGCGTAACTACTTATTCCTTAAACCATCACACACAAAGAAATTCTACCATGAAATTTTTCGACCTGTTTCTCTTATTTACGCTTATCTTTAGTTACACTGCAGCAGAAAAGTCCGCGAAATTCTGTGGCTCTAATCTGTCTGAAAATGTGGCGAGGATGTGCTGGAACGTACAGATGGTGAAGCGCGGTGCAGGATGGTGGATGTCACCAGAAGGAGGACGAATGCTTGGAGGGCTCCGAGACAAAAGGGGTTTGGTCGACGAGTGCTGCTTTAAACCTTGTACATTAAACGAACTTCTCAGCTACTGCTAACGGTATTTTTTGCATTGAATTGATTGTAAATAGAAATTGAAATGATAAAATAAACTTTTAGTCATTTAATGTTTGTTTCATTTATATCTTATTTTATTCGATTTCATTCTAATCGGTGTGAACTGATAAGTTGATAAACAATAATTTTACACAGACGCATTGTTAATTCCTAAGGCGATTAAGACACGGCACCGCGCACCGACGCGGATCTCATGTCGTATTGAGGTATACTAAATCCGTTGATGCGTAACGACCGACCACGCAGTCCAGCTGTGTTTTCACCGCCACCGCCCAACCGCGCTGACGACCGCGCGGTGTGGCGGTGACTCACACACGGGCCGCCGCTTAACCGCGCGGATCATTTATTTATATATTGTAGACACGTCAATAGTAGACATATACAACACTGAAAAAAGCATTACAACACAATATAGTTCTTATATGTAGACCAATAAAAGGCATGCATAATGAACACCAATGAAATTGTGTTCCAAGCGGATTGAGCAGAATAAAGTAGTACACAATATAACACTGTATTTGTAATTATACAGAGTAGAAATACAGTGCTTTATTTTCAATTAAAAATCATCGTTGGTGCAGGACGTGTTGCAATTTAAAAATGAAATTTGCTAACAAATAATGAAATAAAGGAGTGGTAAAAAAATGATATTCGCGTATAGTTAAAAACTGTAAGTTTATGTTGTGTCGAACTTTTACAGAATAAAATTAATGCCCTATTTAGAGTTCTACTTCGTAAAAATGGATGAACTCAATATCTTCTTTTTTTTTCTAAGAAACAAAATCGCATTAGGTCCGCTGATGCATGTATTTGTGCGTAAAGTAAATTAAATAAAAGTCAAATTGCTGCCACCACTTCAGTCTATGATCAAAATGGTCAAAACCACGTTAAATCCATCCGCGCGGTAAGGCGCGAGAACCGCCTTACCGCGCGGTGCACCGCTACAAAATCCGCTCAACCGCCACCGCCCACCACAGCGGTGCGCGGTGCAGTGTGTTAATCGCCTTATATGATAGCATGTTCTTATGAATTGAATCTCTATTTTTGGTAAATAAATAAATATGAATATTCAAAAACAGTTCCGGTTCGTTAATTTTTAAAATTTTGTGTTGACAATTCGTTACCAAAATTTTATGTGGGCTTGTCGTAGTCTTCCAATAAAGCTTTGTTGGATCTTCAACAAAAAAATCTAAATAATTATTGAACGTTTTTACCTCAAACATTTCTTTTCTTCTTTTAGTTTCAACGTTAGGAATTTCAGTCAACCAGCGTGATCAATGGTGAAGATGATGATGACAATACATATATGCACCAATACTACTCCTAATTCTAATTCAGTCGATAAATTAAACAGTCTTAAAGTAATCACGAATGTAGATGAAAAAAAAACCAAAGACCGTACCTTTGACTAACAAATTCCTTTCTTCTAACCGTGTAGATGGTAATACTTCAAAAGATTTTGTCCCAGTTCTCTATCTTAACATCTGTCTCAACATAAGTCATCAAGTATACATGACTCCAAGCGTTTTAAAATAAGAGATGTCAATGCAATCATGAAGTATTTCTTGCACAGGTTCTTAAAAGTGCTGATTTAAAATTAGCCTACAATTTCTCTCAAAAGACCTGAATCTCAAAACTCCAGGCAAAAAAAAGTCTTACTAGAGTTTAGCCTGGTCAATAACATACAGAGAAGAACAATATTTACAAACATACAAGAAACGAACACAAAAAACCCCTGGACTCGGAAAAACAATTTGTGGATGACACAAAGTTTTAGCCCGTGTAGAACTTGAACCCAAAACACTTGGCGCAGTGGAAAGTGTCGTGGCGACCGCTTAAACCACTAGGCCTGCAGTCAGACCATAGTAAGACATCAATATTTTATCAATCAATATTGAATTTCATTAATATAACATGTCAGACTGATATGATAATATGTTCATTAGATAATGTGGGTGACTTACACGAGGTAAAACTGTCACTGTGTATGATGTTATTTTGAATATAAATCATCCTTCAGGTATAAAAGAAGAGACTTCGCGTAAAGTATTTCATTTGAGGGTTACACTTCAATATGGCTAACTACGTCTAAACCACCGGATTGTCAAGCTAGACACACGGGTGTACACAATTCATAAGCATTTGAAACTCGACACTCAGAGCACTTTTACATAGAACTTTCACCATGAAATTTTCAGAAGTATTGTTCTTAGTTAGACTAAAGACAGGCTAAAGCAGTCTGTGGTTACGTAAAGATCTGAAAAAGTTCTGTGGACCTGATCTATCCGAGATGGTAGCGCGGATGTGTATGGAAGTGGAGATGGTGAAGCGAAGTAATAGGTGGATGAGGCCAGAAGGAGAACGAGTGCTTTCAGGGATTCGTGACAAATGGGGCTTGGTCGACGAGTGCTATTTCAAGCCTTGTACTGTTTATGATTTAGTCACATACTGCTAAAACATTGTAAATACTAATTTATTAAAATAAAACAATCATTGTAAATTAAATTTTGCATTTTATTTTGGTAATTATTTATGGCAGGCGTATATGTGGTATATCCGTGTGGTGACGGATTACGAATACAGAGTGTCACCACGGTTGTCGTACCTATTCATCCCGCGGTTGTCGTAAAAGGCGACTTAGGGATAAACTACGTAAGCCAACATGAATGCAAAGAGAAGAAAAACTTGAAATCAACCCTATACTAACCCGTCTGGCCAGCGTGGTATAGTAGGCCAAAACCTCCTTTCTAAGGAGAGGCCTATGTTCAGCAGTGGACTGTTAAAGGCTGGTGATGATGATGATGAATTATTTATGTGTATTTAAATTTCCGATATATGTATTTGCTGCCTGAGTATCGCAGTTAGTAGTGAATGCTGTTGGGCTTGAAATCCCAGTTTTAAATTTACACTTAGTATTGGTATGATCCATAGATGGACTGCACGGTTGGCCTAGTGGTTTAAGCGGTTGCCACGCCGCTCTCTACTGCGCCAAGTGTTGTGGGTTCGAATCCCACGCGGGATAACACTTTGTGTGATTCACAAATTGTTGTTCTGAGTCTGGGTGTTCTTTGTGTCCGTTTCATGTATGTTTGTAAAGTCCCCCGCGACACAGGAATCCATATTCCTCATGCGGGAGTTGTCTTTTAAATAAATGGAAATGCAAATGCAGATATTTCTTTCGGAGTTTGTGTAATATGCATGTATTTTCAAAGAAATATAAGTATTCATTAGTCTATCTAGCTTTCATAGTGTAAGCTCTGCTTAGTTTGAAGCTAAATGGTGTTGTGTATAACATTTCCGAAAGTTCCGAAAATATTATAAATAGAAGTAATCGCCATAACTATCTCAACATAAAAAACTAGTGTGTTTTTATTTACTGCACGTTTTTAAGGTGTAATTTATGCATAGCAAAGTGCGGCTGTTAGACTATGCTACAATATTACAACACACTACGAAAAAAAATGTTTTACAATGCCAAGATACATATGTTCTGCGAAGCCGAAATTCTTTGGAGAGAGATTTTTGTGTCTTAGTGGGTCACTGTCCGCTGCTAAACTTGGTATCAAAATCAAAATCAAAGCATTTATTTCAAGTAGGCCAGTTGCAGGCACTTTTGAATTGTCGAAACAAAAATGTAGCTACAGTCCCAGTCACAAGACATAAAAACTGTGAAAGTACTGTAGTTGCCCATTCCCTAGCGTAGATCTCTATGGAGAAGAACGGGCAAGAAACTCCATGGACACTCTTTTAAATCAAAATGTTTTTACAAAATCATGGTTACATCATTCATGTTGAGATGGTACATTATGTGAGAACGATGTAGCAAGACGTGCACGTTAAAAGTGTCCATAGTACAACAAAAATACAATTGAAAAATAAAATAATTAATTCAAATAAGCCGTGGCAACTAAGAGATGACCAGTCACAACTGACAGCGCCCGTTCACGAACATGACGCATGGATCCGCACCATTCAACTCAAAAGAGATGACCAGTCACAACTGACAGCGCCCGTTCACGAACATGACGCATGGATCCGCACCATTCAACTCAACCATTTTGAAGGGAATTAAATGATCAGACACACGTGCCACCATCAGCGTGACATTTGAGTGAGCATGACATACTCTCAACCGCCAGGGAGAGAGTATATAGGTGTCATAATGGTGAGTGTGCCGTAGATATTAGTTACAAATCAAATCAATCAATCAATCAAACCATTTTTAATTCAAAAGCACCAGTACAACGGCACTTTTGAGTAGTCAGTCAGTAGTCAGTCGCGAAGCTAATTATCTGTTCCAATTAGTAGATCCTATGGTGAAGTACAGACAAAAAACATGATAAAATTATAGTTTCATTAACAATGAATAAGTTTTAATACTATAACCAGACTGCTTAAAACTTTTGTTAAAAATTTATTTAGCTTATGTTACCCAGTTCATTGTTGAAAATATTTTGATGTTACATTTATTAAAATTGGTGCAGTAGTTAAAAGTCTATGGAAGAAAATACAAACGTATATAGAATGTCAAAACTATTAATATTGTCCTTCCTTTTTAATAGTTGTGCTGTAGTCGGATATAAATAAATTGTCAAATCAATTTTCCAAAATCCTGAGGCCATCCAAAATTAGTTAAGTGACTATAAATTCTAACAAATATATTGACAAACTATTAAACTAGCTACTAAGAGAGTAAAGATAAATAGACCCTTCCCACAATTTAGAAATCACAGCATCTATTCTGAGAGTAATAAAATGAATCCAAATTTTAACTAACATTTCAAGGCTTTTATTTTATTTGGAAATCTTTAATATTTTGCAATAAAAATAATGTTATATACTACTTTTGATTCGAAATATTGCTATGAAAAAGATCTGAATTTGATCATAGTAATCTTTCGGAACGTGCTGACAGGAAATTCAGTCAATATAAATCAAAATTTTATGAAATTATATTCTTTCTTTATTACATTATATTCCAGTAGCAACTAAAATTAATCACAAAGTTTAAATGTGTAAATATATATTTATATCTAGACAAACTTGTATTTACAATCAGATTATAGGTGAATTGCAGAACATATCCGTTAACAATACGTGAGCAGTTCCTCAACAGTACAAGATTTGAAGCAGCACTCATCGACCAGACCCCGTTTGTCACGCATCCCTCCAAGCATACGCCCTGATGCCGATGGCATCCACCATGCTCCACTACGCTTGACCATCTCTACCTTCCAGCACAAGTTTGCCACCATATTAGACAGTTCAGATCCACAGAATTTTTTGGACTTTTCAGCCGAAACATAAGCACAGATCAACGATACTAAGAGAATCACAACTGAGAATTTCATGATTGAAGTTCAAAGTATGAGGCTGATAAGCGTTGAGCTATAAAACTCTAATGTGATTCTTTCATTGGAGTCTCATCTTTTATACCTCAGAAATCATTAATATTCAGAATAACATCGGTATAAGTAAGTAATCCAGACAGCTTTACCCCATATACGTCACGAGGATTATTCAACTCAATGAACACCTTCTCATATGAAGTTGACACATTATATTAATGAATGCCGATATAAATATTAATGAGTTACTAAGAGATATAAAAGGTTTTGTATATGGATGAAGTTTCTTATTCGCAGTTCAGTACTATAAAAGCACAGTCACTAATTCTGCAGAAACTTTCTGATATCAAAATGAAATTTACTATCGCTGTAGCGTTGATCATTGTGGTATGCAGACACGTGGCAGCTGAAACTGTTGCAAAGTACTCCAGCAGACGGCTGATTAAAGTCGAAAAAGCTTCTGCTTGTCACTCTGAAATGATCAAGCCTTAGTCAGGATGGTGGAAAGTGTTTCGAAATGCATAGACGCGTCAAGATTGTATAAGAGTTTTGTAACAAATTTTCCACTATTATTAAGCTAATTCCATACTGTAAACGACGTACTTAACAATATTTTCAAATGAATAAATTGTAGTCAATAAATATAAATTAATCAAACCTTTACATGAATAATTTACACAATATTTCATATTTTGCCACATTCCTTTCCCATTCCATATTGCTGAAAACACCCGCGAAGTTTTATAAACATTTTACTTCATGATTTATTTCATTACTGATTACTATTAAAACCACAGGGACAAAAGTAAAAGGTGGTAGAGCTACGATCATTTCACCATTAATGGGTCGGTTCGACCGGGAGGATATTACCCTCGCATATGACTGCCTCGTGGGTCTGGTGGATAGCGTATGCGATTGCTAATCAAGAGGTTTCAAATGCCGGGTCGGGCCAAAAGCTTTTGGGTTTTTCTTAGGAAATTCCTAATAGCAGTCCGGAGTTTTAAAGTTTGGCGGTGCAGGGTCCGGGCAGCTATTAGGAATTTCCTAAGAAAATCCCAAAATCACTTTTTGGCCCGACCCGGGATTTGAACCCACATACGTCACATACGCTAACCACTAGGCCGACGAGGCAGTTAATAATATTAGGTTACATATTTTAATAACACACATATATTTTTAGCTTGGCGCCGACTTCAAACAAAGTTTAGGTAGGGATTATAATTTTATATTATTAAAATTAATAAATAAACAGGTATCGACAAGAATTTTCACATAGTAATTTAAACCAATCGAATTAAAGGCAATATATTTTGCACTTTTCAGTGTTCTAGGCTGAGAGTTTGCATTTGATGTCTTTTTTAGGGTTCCGAAGTTCATCACTTCGAACCCTTATAGATTCGTCATGTCCGTCTGTCCGTCCGTCCGTCCGTCCGTCCGTCCGTCCGTCCGTCCGTCCGTCCTCGACTTACCGTCCAAACGGTAAGCGCTAGAGAGATGAAACTTTGCATGAATATGTATTGTAATTACGCCAACAAAGTGCTACAATAAAATTATGAAAAATATTTTTATTTGGGGTACCTCCCCTACACGTAACGTGGGGATGTTTTTTTTTTCTTGCGGCTACCCTATCATGTGGGGTATCATTAGATAGGTCTTTTAAAAACAATAAAGGGTTTCTAAGACGATTTCTTGATTTAGGTATCCGTTTGCGAGAAATTTCACTTTAAAGGCCACTTTTTTGTAAAAACAGGGCGTCCCCCCCCCTCTAAAAGCTAAACGGCTGGCTCAAAAATTCTGGGAAAATTCGTGATAGTGGTACATATAATGAACTTTAAAGGAAAACTATAATGGATCAGATAACTTTGTTGGTTCAGGAGTTATAGAGGCTTAACTGTTACAACTTTTACAATTGTCAGTACATTTATGAAAACATAATGTATGTTCGAAAAAATTAACATCTCTTCAATCAAAGATGTGATAGACATGGGTATAATACTAGGAATAAAGATAAATTAATTCAACCACGTTTTAGACTCTTGAAAGTTCATACATCTTTTATGGGGTACTTACTGTATTAAATTTTATAATAAAATATCTCAAAACATACTAGATTTAACAGAGAAACGATTTAAAAATGTTGAAAAGCGCACACTATGTAAGCAAGCTTATTACAAATTAGAGGATTACATTGAAGACAAGAATGCTTGGTTTAATGCTGGTCCTGCTCCACAGTCACATGATTAATTCTCAAATTATTTAGAAGTTAGTTTGAAGTTAGTTTGTATTTCTGGCATATGTTAATTTTATCTTAATGATTGACATTCTTATATTTTTCTTTCTTTTTTTTTGACATTGGATAACCATATTTCTGACATGTACGTATTATTGATATTTTAATTGTATCTTGTTGTTTGACATTTCTATTATTATTATTATTTTTGTTATTAACATTATTGCATAATAAGTTACTTTTTATTGACATGTTCCAAATATTTATCGCACTCTTAGAGAGTAGCATATTTATAAATAGTTTTATTATTGTATAACTGCGAACATTTTGAATTGTAAGTACATGTGAGCACTTTGTAGTCACTAGTAGCATAAGTTTGTTTGTTGACTGGAGGTTGTGAGTATGTCATGCTCACTCAAAAGCCCTGCTGGCGGTGGCGTGTGTAGTAGGTCGTTCGGCTCCCTACGATATGGTTGAACTGGACGATGGCTGGTGCATAGGTCATGCTCGTGATACGGGCGCCGCCAGTCGGGGCTGGTCATTTCACAACTTCTATTCATTGTTTAATTATTTTTGGACAATACCTGTGTAAATATCAGCATCGTTACATTGTCCTCACATTTAATAAAATGCCTCATCATCATCATCATCATCATCAGCCTATATCAGTCCACTGCTGGACATAGGCCTCTCCCATTGCACAAAACTTTGATCGATTTGACACCTCAAACAATGTAACCAAAAATTGTAAAAACAATGTTGGAAAAGAGTGTCCATGGAGTTTCTTGTCTGTTCTTCTCCATAGGATCTACGAATTGGAACAGACTACTGACTGACTACTTGATGTTTCAAAAGTGCCGTTGTATGGTTTATTTGAAATAAAATGGTTTGATTTGATTTGAAAAAAAAATGCGCTTACTTAGAAAATGTCATACAAAATTAACGCATTAATACGTAAACAGAACAATTATCCATTGGATACTATTTCCAATCCACGTACCATTATAGGTGACTGAGGAACCCTTTCCTGTGCGTGGCCTGACACGCACTTGGCCGATTTTTTTTCTAAGTCGTTTTAAAAACAAAGTATTTTCATTTTAATATAGTGACTACCAGACGCAAATACTGGAATAGCTTTAGAAAATAGATAAAACACATAGTATGTCCCTATGGCATTTAGGGTTGCCATGGATTTCCTTGAGATCTCATCATCAACCTATCTCAATATAAATCTTTTTTTGAAAATCATTGGTTACCTACGAGTAGTTCTTATTTCGAGGATTTAAAAAAGTTAATCTGTCACGCTTTTGATTCCCACCTAAAATGAATATTACGAGAGAAAATTTCCGATCTATGATTTATATGATTACAAACAAGTATCGTCAAGGATTCCTCCATCCTTGACGATACTTATTTGTAATCATCCATCCATCTTTCAAGAATTCCTGAATCCTTACAGTTTCCTATATAAGGTTACACATATGTATGTGTAACTTTAAATTTTTAATAATGCTCCGATAGTGAACAACTATGTAGTTGTTCACCGTTAATAAAAAAATTTTTCGCCACAGTGGTCCAGCAGCACTAATTATGCCAAGAAACCATTGCAACTGATCCACAGTCGCAATTGAATGGTATTTCGATTTTATTTGCATTAAGCTATTGAAATGATAATCTCTATTTTTAGAAGCTGTGAAATTCCTGTTAGTTATTTGTTTAGGACTATATAATTAATTATTTTAAGTAAACTTTACATTTTATTATTTTTATATTCTTATGTTATTAATGCTTTACATTAGTATTTTTATTAGCAGCGTAAATTTTAGTAAATGTACATATTCCTTTTATTTATTTACTTTTCACGTTCATCACTATTTTAATTATATTGTTGCATAAGTAAATAATCCGTGTGGTGACGGATTAAGAATACAGAGTCTCAGCAACCCTATTCATCCCGCAGGTGTCGTAAAAGGCGACTTAAGAAGCCGGCGTACGACACTCGAAACTGCAAGTTTAAATTTGTTCGTAAAATATTGCTGTCTCTGTTTGACAAAATACAACGTAGATACGAGTGCACTGCTGTATGTGTGTATGTGGATTGACATTCATTCGTAGTAATTCGGACTCTTTCGTAGAAGGTTCGGCTATCATTATTTGACTGACACGAATCACACACACATTGAAATATTTTTTGATGCGATAGCACTACTAATTGCTTGAAATTTGTGAAAATATGGATATGTTTCGTACTATCGAAAATCATGAATGAAAACTCAATATTTTTTCGATTTATTTTGTGTAAGTAGTAGCATAATAATATGAGATGTTATTTATGACACAATATTAGAAATATTTTTGTTTTTAAGACAGAAAAAAACAAAATGTAAACATGACATTTACAATGTAAAATATGTAAAATTTAATTTGATTATAATTTATTCTAGATTAGTTTATTTTTAAAAATGAAGACGTTATAACTTAAATAAATACAGTCTAAGTCCGAATATCAACATATCATCGTGGAAATATGTTTATACTGCAAATTATTTTGGTATACCGTTTGTATGGACAATTCAGCCTCCGGGGGATTAAGGATAAACTACGCAAGACAAAGTCAATGCAAAGAGAAGAAAAACTTGAAACCAACCCTATACCAACCCGTCTGGCTAGCGTGGTATAGTAGGCCAAAACCTCCTTTCTAAGGAGAGGCATATGTCCAGCAGTGGACTGTTGAAGGCTGTTGATGATGATGATGAAGTAAATAATGATGTGCACAATATTGTAAATCTGTTTCTGTTGAAAGAGTAACTTTGGAGTTTTTGGTCGGTTCTTCTCGATAAGGATGACATTTTGGAACCAAGATATTTTTTATATTTAAGCTTACTGAAGTGACTCTACTTTTTCTGATGGAAAGCATGAGTAAATTCCAAGAGTAGGAGTCACTATCCTCATTGTGAGTACAGACATGGTGACCTATGGCGGCTTTGCGAGATGCATCATTAGACCTCCGATCCCACACTCACCAACGAAATTCGACAACATGAACACTGTCAATTTTAAGTTGATCTTTTATGTGCTCCTTCACATCTGCTAGAAACATGAATTATTTCAATACTTTCGTAGTGCAAATATCACTCCATGCTTCATAGAGCGCAGATGTTTCTAAACGAAATTTTTTCCACTGCCAAAAATTCGTGCGTGATCGTAAAATCACACACGAAATATTGCGGTTAATATTCAACATCAGAGATTGTTTTTTTTAAATGCTTGAAAAGTTAATTTATTCGAGTACTCTAGTGTATTGGGGTTGGAGGGCATATAACAAACAAATTTCGAACCACATACCACGAACAAAATGTTATTTTTGTGTCCAAACCCTTCATGTTCTAAAATATCTCATTTTATATCCATATTCATTAATATAATACGTCACTACTTATGGTGTTCAATGGGTTAAATAACGTGGGTGTAAAACAAGGTCAAAATCGTCTCGTATCCTTCAGATTACCGACTATATTTTGAATATGTATGACTCCTTAGGTATAAAAGAACAATCTTTGGAGAAAGCATTTCATTGGTATCTCACATCTACAGCAGTAACAACTACTTAAAAGTTAACTAATCCACAATTTTCGACCATGAAATTTCCAGTATTATTACTGTTAACTGCGTTGGTCTGTGTTTACGTCTCAGCTGAAAAGTCCAAGAAATTCTGCGGCTCTGATCTTTCTGAGATGGTAGCAAGATTATGTTGGAAAGTAGGGATAGTGAAGCGTGGAGAAGGATGGTGGATGGGGCCAGAAGGAGGTCGAGTACTTGGAGGGATGCGTGACAAACGGGGTCTGGTTGACGAGTGCTGCTATAAACCTTGTACTGTTGATGAACTGCTAACTTACTGCTAACGGACTTTTTCTGACATTACCTTGAGTGTAAATAAAAGTTTATGTGAATAAATAAATACTCTGTCAATTAAATTTCTTATTTTTATTTTTGGTTGAGGGTTTCTTTGTCTATGTGTGTTTTAACGCGGAGTTCCAGATGGTGTTATAGAAAGTTAGTGATACTAGTGGATTTCCCTAAATCTTTAAAAAAGTTAAAGTACGCTTTAAAATTATATAGGAAATCTAGATTCCTATAAATATCTTCCTGTTTCTTCTGCATATTAGTGATATTTTAGCCAATGGTATCATATATTGCTATGTAGAATAATTAGGACACAGTTCATAGGGGATATTTTGGACACTCTGCAGTCAGTAGATGTCGAACTCGAACCGACTAAAACCGTACGCCGTTTCAGGTACTATGAGCCAACGAACTAAGTATACCCTCGGAAGTAAGCGCCTGGAACTCCAACGGAGTTGGAAAATACGGCTTGTAGATGGCCCCCTTCTGCATTGGAACCCCGATTTTCCCTTTGAAATGAAATGAAATGAAATGAAATGAAATTATTTATTCTGCAATTAGGTTACATGAACACTTTTGCAAGTTAAACTTTTTTTTTTTTGAGCAGATGAGTTCGGCCTTTCCTAACTGGACTAGCCCTGAGAAGAAAGGACGAAACAAACTCAGGGATCACAGTCTCTTTTAAAGTCCAGACAATATTCTTAAATGCGATAATTACAATTGTCACAATTATAATAATTAAAGATAATAATTAAAAGGTTGTCAACAATGGCAAAAATTTAGATTAATTTGTTAAATGTATAATGTAAATTTAAATCATAAATCATCGTCACATCAAAATAAATTTAAACATTCAATAAACAGCATGTGCAGAATGGGCAGCTCAATCCCAGGCGGTTTTATCAACAATATATTCTGCTATGGTATAATATCCCTTTGCGGATAACTTAGATTTAATGGTATTCTTAAATTTCCTTAATGGCAAATTCCTAATATCAATAGGGAGTTTATTGTAAAAGCGTATACATTGTCCCATGAACGAGTTGCCTACTCTGTGGAGACGAGTGACGTGAACACAAAGATTATGTTTATTTCTGGTATTTACCGAATGAACATCACTAAGTTTAGGAAACTTTGCTAAATTTCTTTGAACATACATTAAATTTTCATATATATATTGTGAAGATACAGTCAGAATATTTATCTCTTTAAATTTGGAGCGGAGAGAAACTCGAGGGCCTAATTTATAAATGGCTCGTACGGCACGTTTTTGTAAAACAAATATGTCATTAATATCTGCACAGTTACCCCAGAGTAGGATACCATAAGTCATTATGCTATGAAAGTAACTGAAGTAAACTATTCTAGCTGTATCAACATCAGTTAAATTTCGAATCTTTTTTACAGCAAAAGCCGCTGTGCTTAGCCTACCGGATATTTTTTCTATTTGGGGACCCCATTGTAACTTCGCGTCAATAGTTATACCCAAAAATACAGTAGATTCCACAGGATCCAACTCTAGTCCATTCAATCGAACATTGGTTGTAACATGTCGAACGTTTGGTGTAGAGAATTTAATGAATTTAGTCTTCTTCTCATTAAGGAGAAGGTTATTTGTATTAAACCAATGTACCACTTTCGAGAGTGCACTGTTGACTTCATTAAAACTGTCAAGTTGGCGACTAACTTTAAAAATTAAGGATGTGTCATCCGCAAACAGTACAATCTCATGATTGTCACTTACGTAATAAGGTAGATCATTTATATATATGAGAAACAGAAATGGCCCTAGAATAGAACCCTGTGGGACGCCCATTGTTACCGGGGATCCTGAGGATGTTTTGCCATTAATATTAACTTTTTGAACTCTTTTATTCAAATACGACGTTAGAATATTTAGAGCATTATTTCTTATTCCGTAGTGTTGTAACTTCCTGATGAGTGTAGGATGATGAACACAATCGAAAGCCTTAGACAAGTCACAGAAAATACCAAACGCATCCTGTGAATCCTCCCAGGCGCCATATATGTGTTTAAGCAATTCCACGCCCGCGTCTGTAGTTGAACGACCTTTGGTAAAACCAAATTGCTTTTGATGAAGCAAGTTGTGCTTAATAAAATGTTGTAACATTTGGTTTAAAAGCAATTTTTCAAAAATTTTACTCAATGTTGGAAGTATTGAGATAGGTCGGAAGTTAGATGGATCTGAACTGCTACCAGATTTGAACAATGGAATCACTTTGTTTCATCAGATCGGGAAACACACCAGATGCGATACAAGAATTGAAAACAGTTGCTAAATATGGGGATATCATATCAATTATTGCAGATATAGTATGTACTGAATGTCCCCATAAATCAGTTGTTTTCTTTACATTTATACTTTTGAAAGCCTTGATAACATCATTTACACTAACAACTGAAAATTCCAAACCTGCATCACACCGGTTTACACTATTTTCTAATAAAAAACAAGCAGAGACAGAGGATGACGAGAGAGTCTTGGTTGCTCTAATCGAAATGTTGGTAAAAAAATGTTCAAACTCAGTCGCAACCTCCACGTCCGCTTTAATATCTACATTATGAATTTTTAAATGGAAGTCACGATTTCGTACAATGGACCTTCCGGTTTCACCGTTTATAATATCCCATGTGGTTTTTATTTTATTTCCAGAAGTTTTTATTTTGTTTTTTAAATATAGGGATTTGGCAACATAACAGGCGCGTTTAAACGTCTTTGAATAATTTTTGACATATTCTATAAAATCTAAGTTATGATTATATGTTTTTTCATAATACAACTCATATAGCCGTTGTCGACTTTTATAGATACCCACAGTAGCCCAGTCACTGAATACTACACGATCACTAATCGTTAATGTTTTTGATGTGAAAATTAATTTAAATTCATTATTAAGCATATTAAATAACAAAGCGAAAGCTTGATTCGGGTCACTATCATAGGGCAATCTAAACAACTTATCCGCCATTTTATTCCTGAACAGGCTCATGCGGCTCTCCGTAATCGGAACGTAACTAATGCGCTTCCTTTGAACCTCTGGTTTTGTTCGCGTAAAGGTAACGAACTGCCCGCAATGATCCGAATCCATGTCACTTACAATACACTTATTAATTGGTTTCACATTTGTAAAAATATTATCAATACAAGTGGCACTACTGGCTGTGATACGCGTGGGTTCAAAGAAAACGTTACATAGATTATATGACTTCAATAAATTTAAAAACTTTACAGTTATATTCGACTTTTCGAGAATATTTATATTAAAGTCACCACAGACAACAACCGTTTTATTACATTGTGTAGCCCTAAATAATGCATCTTCAAGGATTTTATCAAATATGTCATATAAACTACATGGGGGTAACTACTTTATTGTCTCCGAAAGAAGGCGCGCACGCTCCGTAGCACTCACGCCGCCACCCGGACCTGATTCTGCTAGGATGATAGATGGCTTCACCTGTCACCCCCAGCCATGCGATTATGGAGGACGGAGATTGTTTCCCGATCTCTGGCGCCCGAGTCACCTGCGATATCTGGCCGGTTGCCGGGTCTAGCAGGCCGGAAGAGTTCTACGATCCACCTAAGCCTGGATCCATTATATGCATTTGCTTATGTTAATTATCTGGTTTAAGTTTTTCTTTAACTATAGTATTTAAGATTAGCCACGTATTAAAATGAACACTCATATTTTAGGCCCCGCACAGACAATAAGATCAGATCGGTGTTAAACAAGACTTTGTAACTTTGTTATCACTTTGATTAATTTAAGACCTTACTCGTAACAAGAGAACAAAATTTCTTACTTATTTACATTATTCTGTACTTACTCTACTAAGATGTTTGACAGTTAAAAAGCTTACAATGTGTAAAGCGTCTTTTACGGTTCGCCGCACGGCAGTATTAATAGAACCAATTTAAGTAGTTCTACTGATGTTGGCTTTACGTTTAATGAATTAGTAGGATATTAGGGTAATAATAATGACACTATAAATAATTTAGAGAATTTGTGTTGAGAGAAAAGTGATTTGGATGAAAGAATACTTATTCTTATTAGATAAATTTTTGATTTGATTTTCTACAAGAGATTTGTCTACAAGGGAGTCATCAACGTCATTGAAACTAAACTTTTAAATATTTACAGTTGAATTAGAATGCATTCCAAAGCAGCTTTCTTTATTAGGAGGTAAAAATATTAATGATAAGTTGATGCATCGACTGATCCCAGATAATGCCGATTCTGTATTATTGTTAAACATAATACAAACATTCAGGTTACTCTAAGTACATAGGTATGTACTTACGCCAACCATGCAGTCAAGTGATGTAATGATGGAACGTGTAGGTACACGTTCCATCATTACATCACTTGACTGCATGGTTGGCTTACTGGTTTAAGTGGTCGCCTTGTCGATTTCTACTGCGCACAGTGTTGTGGGTTCAAATCTCACGTTGGAAAAATCTGTGATTCACAAATTATTGTTCTGAGTCTGGGTGTTCTATGTGTTCATTTCATGTATGTTTGCAAAGTCCCCCGCGATACAGGATTTATTTTCTTTATGCGGGAGTTATCTTTAAAAAAGAAAGGATTTGTCATTAAAAAAATAAACTTAGATAAAAACACTAAACTACTATTTGCACCGGTTAACTATGATTATAAGTACAAAACAAAATTGTTATAAGCTCTTGTCTTCCCAATATTCCTGTACAGTATCGAAGTGTGAAAGTTTTCATCAGCTGACCGCAAGCAAATTGATGCTTTAAAGATGTGGTGTTAGAGGAGACTGCTGCAATTGTTCTTGACAGCTCACTGCACCAACGCATCTATCCTCAAGGAACTGGATATTGGAAAAGCACCTATCATCCCTATGTCTCCGTATAATCCTTGAATATTTCGGTCACATTGCGAGGATGATAGCCTTGAAAGGTTGGTGCTCTATTGCGCTGCGCACACCAAATTCTCCATTCTCAGCAGTACTATCCATGCTGCTCTGCACATTGCTCAAGACAGAAACAAGTGACGTGATATCACAATTAGCCATACCAAGTAGGGTTCAAGACCCCTAGCATTGAGAGCAGTAACAAAAGGCGGAGAACTAGTTATGATTACTGAATACAGGTCTAATAAACCAGTGAAAATTTAAAGATTTTTTATGATAAATTTCGATTTGTTTTGCATGAATAACTTCTTAAATTTTCTGTAATACGTAAAGCTATGTAAATGTTACACTTGTCAACTAAAGTATCTTCATTTACGAATGAAGTATTGTACTACCAAAAAGATTTACACGAAAGCGTTCATGAATAACATTAAAACTTTTGATTTTATGTAAATCAGTACTAAATGTATCTCGTCGCTTCTACATGTAACATGATGTTCAATCATTTGAATAATTCTCAGATGTGTTGGTGTAATTATTTATGCGACAATCTGAGATATAAAAGTTCGCATTACAAGTAGGCCTACATTAGAGTCGTACTCCTCAATACAGGAACATTACCAGGATACTTTAATTCAATATTTAGTTCTCATCGTTTTTAGTTACTCTGTATTTTTAATCCGTCACTATACAGAGTGTCACCACCCCTATTCATTCCGCGGGTGTCGTAAAAGGCGACTAAGGGATAAACTACGCAAGACCACATCAATGCAAAGAGAAGGAAAACTTGAAACCAACCCTACTATAGTACAAATATTGTAGTGCTAAAGTACTATACCAACCCGTCTGGCCAGCGTGGTATAGTAGGCCAAAACCTCCTTTTTAAGGAGAGGGCTATGTCCAGCAGTGGACTGTTAAAGGCTGTTGATGATGATGATGATGTTATTAGTCACGGTTGTCTTGGCTAGTAGTTAGGTGTTATCAGATCATACACACTTTTGCTTTCTCGCCAACTCTCCAAAATTTTGGTAATTCTGTGCTGAGACGCTGAGACGATGAAACAGAATATTGGTGGATAGTTTTCATAACAATATGTACTGTTTGAGGTAGTAGAGCCAGGTGATTTTAGCACAAATGGGCCGATTCGACCAGGGGCAATACTACCCACACACAGAAGACCATCCTAATAATGACACTAACGAAATACGACAGCAAGACTGTCGTATTTCGTTAGTGAGTGTGGAACCGGAGGCCCAATCTTTCTGCATCATTCTGTCAGGTTCTAGAGGCCAGGAGAATAATGCCGAAACATCTAACCAAGCCGTCATGGTATCGGTCACGATGCTGCATTGCTTACCCTCACAATGTATAACCGAAAAAAGTTCTTAACTTTTTTGGTTATTGAAAAACCAAAAAAAGTTCTTAACTTTTTTTGGTTATTGTTGTGATGTAATTGAAGTGTTTTGTTTTTGTAATTAATAATATTAGTAATTAATAAATTGTTATAATTAAATTCATAAAGTATGTAAGTGAATTTATATGTATTGATGATGATACCGATGCACAGAAAAACTCGAAGAAGTTCGTGCGGCATCGGATTTGTTGCTTGGAATGTGTAACTTTTTTTATAACAATAAATAAAAATAAAAAATGAAGACAGTGACCGCTACTCCTGAATTCTATTCATGCTTTCCATCAAGCAGAGTAAAGTCACTTTGGTAGGCTTAAATACATTAAAAAAATAAACGCCTGGACGAGTGTTGTTATCAGCCCTGTGATACCAATCAGCTCATATACTTTTAATCGTTCTCTGATACTGTGATGTATCACAGTATAGCAGATATTTTACTGTTGGTACTCGTCAGTTTAAGCTACTTAGAATAAATAAATAGTTGAAATACGAGTATCTATTGTACTTTTATTAATGTGGTATTTTATGAATCGACTTGAGTTACAACTAGCAAGAGGTAGAATTGGGGATCTTTAGGGCGTAATGTCGCATGTTTGAATTTGTGTCTATTGGCGTAAGCCCGGGTATTTCTAAATAAGGTTTTCATAAGAATATTATTGGTAAGTAAAAGGAATACACATTATATCTCTACGATTTAGTTGTCGTTGTCTTTTGAAGTGCTTTTGTGATAAATTTTCACTGTTTTATTATACTGAGGCACTGAGCTAAACTGTCAGGCTATCATTTGAAAAAATAAAATAAAAAAGTTTTTGATCATTCAGTTCAATGATTATCCGAATGAATAAATAGCTTGTGAGAGTGTGTGGGAGGTTTTAGTTATAATAAGTGTTACCTCATTGAACAAAAGTGTTTTAATAAGAATATTAATGAGTATTTTATCATATAAAATCTTAACGTTCTGAGAAATTTTACCATTCACACTTAAGTGTTTGAGAAATACAGTACTAAATTAAATAGTAACAATGAAAGTTGTGCTATTGGTTGCATTATTTGTGTTGATATTTCTACAAGTAGAAGCTCAAAATGCTCAAAGGTACTGCGGTCAACGATTCTCTAGAGCTATAGCATCTTTATGTTATCCTAGCACGCAGATGATGAAGTGTAATGTTGGCTGGTGGATGAGGCAGGAGAAATTTTGAGTACAACGAGGCAAGCGAGGACCCGTCGAGGAATGCTGCGATAAGCCTTGTACTATCGAAGAACTTCGTACTTATTGTGAATGGTTATAAACTGAACAAATCTACAAATGTATAGAAAATGTGCTTCAATAAAATTGCTGTCGAACGAATTCAATTAGTGACTTCATTTTTATAGATAATCAAATAAAACTTTGTGAATATTAAAGTAATTTTAATAATTCTTGTGAACCATGCAAGTGCAGATTGCACAGACACTTACTTTGTCAAATAGGTCAGATTTTTTCTAATGATATATTGTGTAAAGTCTATGTATTGTAGCACATATTTTTTTATAAAATCTTTAACATATCTGTCCATGAAAACTGCAAAAGGTAAACTTGTAAGGACACATGTCCTAGAAGGATCAGTCTGGCCAACGTGGTGCGATCTGAATGTGGGTAGTAGTATAAGGTATCCTTTAAAAAAAAGTAATTTGATGATGATAGAAATTCGTAGGTTGATGGGGTCGATCATAATGTAAATATTTATTACAGTTTTGGGTATTTGTTAAAAGTAAGTTATTATTCTTTAGCACTACAAAATTTGTGTGATGTATAACATCGCTTCGTGTGAACCGGGATTTTGAAGTATGTTCACACTATGACATAGCATAAATTAAGCGTATTTTTGGGATATCGTTCACAACTCCATAAAATCATTAACATGAGATTTTCCACAATGTCAAAAAACAAAAGGAAAAATTAAAAAGCAAATTGTGTTAGTTAGCATTTACATTACGACTTCTTATTTAAAACAAAGTAAACTTCCTTTTTAACTGACTTCAAAGGAGAGGGTTTATTATCATATCTTTTTTTTTACATTTAACTATTTATCTATTAATCTATTAACAATAATCAAGAAGCTCTTCCATAGTACAAGGCTTAGCGCAACATTCTTCAGCAGGTCCGCGCTTGCCGCGTGCGGTACCGAGCGCTTGTGCCCTTTCCTGTGACATCCACCAGCCACCATCTCGCTTCACCATCTCAGTCTGCCAACACAACGCCGCTATCACATTGGAGAACTGCCTTCCACAGTATCTGTGAGCAGTTTGAGCTTCCACTTGACAACATATCACAACGATCAATATTAATGCTAGAGCCACCTTCATCATAACTATTATATTTATCACAGCAACTTTGATATCGTTGACTTCCAAGCTCTCAACTGGTAATGGAAAATTTTCATTGAATGTACAGAATTTATATTATTAGCGGCACATTAATATTCATTTATGATATTGAGGTAATTCTAAATATACCTTAGACCTCCCACTCGCTCTCACTCAATGTTCAATCATTCGAATAATTCAACTGACACCATAGGGCCATAATGTGTTGAACGCGTCCATCCCTTGTCGGAAAACGTTATCTGTCTCAGGGGAGTGGCCGTCACTCTTGATCCAGTCAACGTCTTGAACTTCCTTGGATGATAGGTGATTAATGAGGCACTGGTGTATCACCAGTTGCTCTTTTACTTCCAGGATATCGTCGGGGCCTACCTACGCGATAGGTTCAAATTCTGTATGGGTCAGGGCAACGAAAGGTCACTTGAACCCTTTCGTAGGGTTTTAAGGATAGTGGTATTCTTAAATTTTACTCTTCCTATACATCAGGCTGAATAGTCACTTTAACAGCTAATTTAAGTTCTGGGGGATTTGAAATAATATGGGTTTTGTCCTACTCAGAGCAGGACACCAAGACTAGATATTTGCGGATCACACAAACATTTGGTCTGACCAAGGAATGGAACCCGAGACCGCTTGATCAGCAGTCACATACGCTAACCACTAGACTAACAAGGCCGTCGAAATTATGTTCTCAACGTAAGTTAGTTCTCTCTGCGAATAAACCCAAAAATGCCACTAAACAACTTATCAATTCGTCATCATCAACTATAAAATTATCGTGTAGTGGTGGTTAACAGGTTAGTAGCGGGCACTGACTTTTCAATGTTCTACCAACTCTGTGAAAAGAGGAAATCTGAGGTGGTGAAGTGAAATGCTGATTCATTGATGATGAAGAATGGTGGTGTTTGCGGTAAAAGTGGTCCCGTCGACGAGTGCTGCTATGAGTCCTACATTATTGATGAAGTATTCACATACTGTACGTACCTATTATCTACTGTATTGATGACAAAGATAAACATTGAAATAGCAAATCAGGGAAATATTTGTTATTTTAACAGTTTTAAACGATTTATTAGACAAGTGGCTCATGATTAACGTTTGTCAAGTTTAGTTTACCTCGGTGCTTATAAATTTATATAAATAAACAATACTTATTTAAACTTATTGTTATCACTATAGGGCTTTTTTATACCCTTTTTATTTTATTATTTTTTATCTTTCAGTTCAACTTTAAGCTCTTCACTGGCTATGGAAATCTAATAGCGTGCGTTTCCCTAGACGCACAGAATTTATATTATTGGGTCATTCTACAGTCTCTTATATTATTTTATATTATAAGTGACTGAAGAATGACCCAAGTAGACCCAAGAGTAAGACTACTTGGGTCATTCTTCAGTCAGTTTTCATAAAACAACTTCTATGAAAAGTAGCAAAAGGAGATTCTTGAAGGAGAAGAGAGAAAGAGATAGTAATTTAAAATTAACAATATTTAGTAGATATAGTTGGGACTTATAATATTTTGTGACCTACGATGTAACTAAACGAAAAAATTTTTCAACCAACTTCTATGATTTTTTTTAAATGAGAGATCTAAGTGTATCATATCATAACTATCACAAATAACATTTTGGCTGTTAAAGTTAAATGTATTTGGTTTTGTAATACTTTGTTTTTAAGGCACTCTATTTAAGTGTAATAACAGTATGTTCATAATATTCAGATCAATGGGATAATTCTATGATATATAAAACATATATTCCTAGGATGTCACTTACATTATTGGAATGATTAAACATTGTGTGGGAGCGAGTGGGTGGTCTAAATTCCATATTAGAGTTACTTCAATAACCATCAGTATTTTCAAATATATATTAATGAGCCTCTAAAGATATAAAATCTGAACGTCCTATGATCTTTTTTCATTATCAGTCGAGTGCTTGAGAGTCAACCATATCAAAGGTGTAGTGATATATCTAATAGTTATGATGAAGGTGGCTCTAGCAATAATACTGATCGTAGTGATATGTTGTCAAGTGGAAGCTCAAACTGCTCACAGATACTGTGGCAGGCAGTTCTCTAATGTGATAGCGGCCTTGTGTTGGGAGACACAGATGGTGAAGCGAGATGGTGGCTGGTGGATGTCACAGGAAAATGCTCGAGCGCTCGGTAGCGCACGAGGCAAACGCGGACCTGCCGAAGAATGTTGCGCTAAGCCTTGTACTATTGAAGAGCTTCTTGATTATTGTTAATAGATATAACATTATCATAAATAGAAATAATAAATTGTCTTAGGTAATAGATTAAAATATAAACGGTAACGATCATACTGGATTTTAGTTTTATCTGGTGTGATACCTTAATATATGTGTCGTCGTTAATTAGGGTTCCGTAGCCAAATGGCAAAAAACGGAACCCTTATAGATTCATCAAGTCTGTCTGTCTGTCTGTCTGTCTGTCCGTCCGTATGTCACAGCCAATTATTTTTACTAATACCACAGGCCAACTGAAAACTATAGTTCTTTCTTTAAAATACCAACCCAGACGATCTAGTACTTGCAGTTTTTGATTAATCAATGTTAACGGAAATAAAAAAAAGGGGCCAAGTGCGAGTCGGACTCGCCCATGAAGGGTTCCGTACCAGCAAATAACATCATATAAAAGTTCTTGTAGTTCGTTGTAACTTTCATCGATGTTTTTATCCGAGTGTATTGATTGGATGAAAGGTATATTGCGTGTTACGATTTACGACGTATTAAAAAAAACTACTCACTAAATCTCGTTCAAACCAATTGTCGTTGGTAGTTTACATGGTAATGTAAAACATATATATTTTTTAGTTTTATTACTCTCTTATTTTAGAAGTTAGAGGGGGGGGGGACACATTTTTCCACTTTGGAAGTGTCTCTCGCGCAAACTATTCAGTTTAGAAAAAAATGATATTAGAAACCTCAACATCATTTTTGAAGACCTATCCATAGATACCCCACACGTATAGGTTTGATGAAAAATATAATTTTGAGTTTCAGTTCTAAGTATCCCAATGGTATCCCAAGGGACCCCCAAAATGTATTGTTTTTTTTTCTATTTTTATGTAAAAATCTTAATGCGGTTCACAGAATACATCGACTGACCAAATTTCAACAGTATAGCTCTTATAGTTTCGGAAATAATTGGCTGTGACATACGGCCGGACAGACAGACAGACAGACAGACAGACAGAATTGACGAATCTATAAGGGTTCCGGTTTTTGCCATTTGGCTACGGAACCCTAAAAAGAGAACTCTGTGGTCTGTTTCGGCAATTCTTTTAAGAGTGAGTCTTAGGAAATGCCTGCGACTTCCAATTGTAAAGTCCGACGTGTAAAAATATCTGTAAATGATTTACATGCAGAAATAAATATCATTTATCATTTATTCACCGCTCTATAAATTCCTTTCGTATCTATCATTAATCTCCTTTGCATGGTCATTTATTGCTTACGGAATTGAGTTTATAACTTGGACCATACAGCTTTAGAAAAAGCAAGTAAACCTTGTGAAGCTTTGTTTCACAATTTCTTATATCTTTATCATTTTCAATAGTCGTTAATAGTTCACTACTGGACATAAGCTTCTGGCCTTACATTTCTTTAATACGGTTTTAATAATTATATTTGCTTTTTCACCAAGTAATTTACAAAGATACTATAATTTAACAGTGAATTATTTATCACTTTGTTTTACATACGGTAAACAGGACTCCATGGATATCAACAAATTTAAAGGGAATTCAAAAAAAAAGTAATAGAAATAATTGATATTAGTGAAAGAACTGTGAAAGTTTAGTGAATAAAAGTTTTCCATTCTGAGAGATAAGATTTGGAAAATGAAAGTCGTGTACTTTGGCTCTACTGAAACTACATACGTACACAATATTATAAGTCCTAACTATGTTTACAAAATTTTGCTATTGTATAATGTTTGATGGGTAATATATATTATACCTTCTTCTTTTCCTACTTTCTATAGAAGTTTTTTTATGAAAAGAGCCTGCAAATAATTTCGATCTAAATTTGTCAATATCATTAGTGTTTGTAACATGAATGGGGCCTTGTTTACTTGTGCCATGAAAAGAAAAATGATGAATGGTTAGCTGTTAAAATATCGCTTGTTTGTGAATTATTTGGTGCGAAAGCAAATTTGATTATTATTAACGATTTTAAACACAAATAAATATCTTTGATTGATGAAGAACAAATGATGAAAATTATAAATACATTATATTGTAATCGGACACAATCATGATTAAAAGAGATGCAAATTTGATTTTAATTTGATACACATGAAAATAAATAACTGAAGATTATAGAATGTCAGTGTGGTGACGGATTATGAATACAGAGTGTCACCACCCTTATTCATCCCACGCGGGTGTCGCAAAAGGCGACTAAGGGATAAACTACGCAAGACAACATCAATGCAAAGAGAAGGAAAACTTGAAACCAACCCTATATCAACCCGTCTGGCCAGCGTGGTATAGTAGGCCAATATCTCCTTTTCAAGGAGAGGCCTATGTCCAGCAGTGGACTGTTGATGATGATGATGATGATGGAATGTTCAGTGCTTCGGCGAAAAGGCTCGCTGAATATTCATTATCATTCGTAGCATGTCTAGTTACTACAATCGATATACATCTTAAAACTAGACGCTGGTTTGTGATCTCAAAGGACTTATTAAGATCACCCAGCATGTGTATGATAATGAAATGTATCTGAAAATTAAATGTAATTGCTAATATGGTAATATATTTTTTATGAAATTTACGATACCCGGCACCTACGGCATCATTTTTCTATAACACTTGAAGGTTAGAAAATGCCTCATGGCATTAAGTGCGCCTTTGTACTAAAGTTAGTTAGTTGTACTATCTTTAAAATAAATAAACAAAATTGAAAGTTGTTCAAAAATATGTCTACCCAGAGCAGACAATGCAGTTGGATAGGAATAGCCTCGAAGACGTGGTGAATAGAAGAATTCAGTTGGGTTGGGCAGCGTTGGAAAAACTACGTCGAGTCTTCTCGTCGTCGATCCCACAGTGCCTAAAAATAAAAGTTTTTAATCAGTGCGTCCTACCTGTCATGACATACGGAGCCGAGACGTGGACACTTACGGTGCGGTTGGTCCTCAAGCTCAAAGTTGCTCAGCGTGCTATGGAAAGGGCTTTGCTCGACGTTTCTCTGAGGGATCGTTTCAAGAATGAGGTAATCCGTCAGAGAACTAAAGTCATCGACATAGCCAACCGGATTAGCAAGCTGAAGTGGCAGTGGGCTGGCCATATTAGGCTTGTCCGCAGAACTAGTAGGAAAGTTCTGGAGTGGAGACCGCGACTCGGCAAACCTACTGTAGGACGCCCACAGGCCAGGTGGAGTGATGATTTGCGCAAGATGGCTGGCAGGAGCTGGATATGAGAAGCCCAAAATCGATCAGAGTGGTGTGCAATGGGAGAGGCCTATGTCCAGCAGTGGGCTGATGATGATGATGATGAAATAAAATCGAGTTAAAATGTGGAAAAATTTATTACAGGTTCATTTTTGTTTTCCAAAGTTAAAGACTGGATTCCACGAGTATTACAAATATTATAATTACGTAGAGGAAATGAATGTTAGAAGACTCAGAAATTGAATTTTAAAACGAATGTGTGTAAAAAATCGGAACAGGTCATTAACGGGAAATATTTACCGACCAAATTGGAAGTAGTTGTGTTGGCAAAGTTTCTGAGGGTAGCAGAGCCACGCTGATTTCAGCACGATCAGGTCGGCTTGACCGAAGCGACACTTTCTTCTCATATAAGACCAATCTAAAACGGCAGTAATCGCGCTATAGTATTTCGTTGGTGCAGGACCTGGAGTACAACCCTAGAGAAGTATCTCAATAGATCACCATGCTGCATTGTTTTGCAGTTGCAATGACCACTTCCATTAGATTCTACTCATGATTTGAATTCGGCTGAATAGGGACGCTTTGGCACCCTCATTATAAAAAATGATTGTTGTGTAACAAATAAGGTGTGTCTGGACCGAGGTATGTAAGTGAATAGGTATCAGGTTTTCTCTGCCTATCCTCTTAAAAATAGTCTTGACTTCATGTTATGTTATTTTTATGAGGTATGATACTAAGAAATAAAAAACCCATTTTGTTTGTTAGTGTTTATAATATAAATTTATTCCAAATCAAATTATATTTCCTCCTTTTTCAATTTTTAATTTTTAGCAGTACTCAAGAAGCTCTTCAACTGTACAAGGCTTAGCGCAGCATTCTTCGGCAGGTCCGCGCTTGCCACGTGCACTACCGAGCGCTTGAGCCTTTTCCTGTGACATCCACCAGCCACCATCTCGCTTCACCATCTGTGTCTCCCAACACAAGGCCGCTACCATATTAGAGAACTGCCTTCCGCAGTATCTTTGAGCAGTTTGAGCTTCCACTTGACAACATACCACTACGATCAGTATTATTGCTAGAGCCACCTTCATCATAACTATTAGATATATTACCTTTGATATCGTTAACTCTCAAGCACTCGACTGAAAATGAAAAAATATCACAGGACCTTCAGATTTTATATCATTAGCGGCTCATTAATATTCATTCTAAAAACTGTGTTCATTGAGGTAATACTAAATATATCTTAGACCTCCCACTCGCTCTCACACAATGTTCAATCATTTAAATAATCTAACTGACATTCTTTAGACATACATTTTTGTTAAATCGTCGAATTAACATGTTGGTCTTAAAATTGGTGAGCGTAAAAAAAAATTAATAAATTAAACAGTAACATCACATTTAAATCGCTGCTTTCGATAGTTCTTCAGTGTTCTGGCGACTTTGCGCTGAGATGTTGAGATGGGGAAGCGAGATGCTGGCGTGTGGATTCAAAAAGTCAATGTTCAAGCGTTGATTAGATAAGTAAAAATCGTCAGATCAGTCATCTGAAGTTTCAATACTAGAACCTCATTGGTCAAATCTCAATCTTTCGCACTCTCTCAACTCCGTTTCCTGTCTGACTGGTTTCCATCCAGGCCACAGCATTACCCCATATAGAACGGGGCCAAGCAGTCTACAAGCCGTAAGCCTGTGGTACGTCCGGATTCCAGGGACTTCCTTTCTAGGGTATACCTGGTCCTTCATAGTTCCTGAAGCGGCGTGCGGTTTAAATCGGTTCATGTCTGACATAGCCAGCAACTGGTGATATCCGTGAGGATTTCCGCGCGGGAAAAGGCTACAGCACTACCATTTATATTTATTTTTAATATAATAATCTTTGTTTTGATATCAAGTTTCATTGTCTAACAGTTCGGTATTGTTACCTATTTTGATTTACCTTTTCATACCTGTTGCCTGGTACCTACATAAAATGCCTGGTTGGTCTAGTGGACGGCGTATACGGCTGCTGATCAAGAGGTCTCGGGTTCGATTCCCGGGTCGGACCAGATATTTGTGTGATCCATAAATGTTTGTATCAGTTATTTAGTAACCATAATATAAGCTCTGCTTAGTTTGGGACTAGATGGCGTTGTGTGTCAGATGTCAGAAATATTTATAAGCAAGTAACCTTATCATATCGTTATCATATGTATAAGTCGATCTTCACCGGCTCTTGTACTAAGTTATATCTTACTATTTTCGACATCAATTTTAGCTAGAGGACCCCTAAAAGGAAATACACATTAATAACGCTGACAGCGGTGTCCTTATGAAAGATGAAAGTAATGTTCCAACACAACAGTGTTTGTTTGTTTGTTCATCTTCTTTTATTAGATTTGAATGAAGCGATTATCCGGATTTATAAGTTATTACATTTTTGTATACAGTTACAGTTGGTTCTGTAATAGGCACGTAGTTTTAAAGACTAAAAGATTTATCTAATTTATACTAACGGTTAACACTTGGTTAAGCTTGTTAAAATTCTTATTTTTACCTTTATTCTGCTATTTATCTCTCTATTTAGTGAAATAAAAACAAACAAGCACAAAAATGAGTTTGTGTTCAAATATATAAACATTTGGGTATTGTTTTAAAAATGTTGAAATGTTTAATGCAATAATTATTTTGAAAATCATCAATAAATGTAATTACCTGAAGAAAAGTTTTCTAGTTTTATGCGACTACGACAGAGCCAAAATAGGGTATTTTGATGACGTCCACAGGCCAGGTGGAGTGATGATTTGCGCAAGACAGCTGGCAGGAGCTGGATGCGAGTAGCCGAGGATCGAATTAAGTGGCATGCAATTGGAGAGGCCTAGGTTCAGCTGTGGACTGCGATAGGCTGATGATGCTGATGTGTGTATGTTCATTTCTCCCCTCATAGCACCTCAACTATTAATTAGAACTTAACAAATAGGGTATCGTTAGAAGCGTCTGGATTGTACTATCAAAAATTGACTTGTGACTTAGTAAAGTCGATCATATAATTTTGCACACGATGCAGACATAACTTAAAAGGCTGATAATGATTTAAAAACTTTATATCTAGTATTTAAGTTTCCCACGGCACTGATACCAGTCAGTATATTTATCGGAAAATTTAAATAATGACATTATAATAAGTAATAATTGAAAAGAAAATGTTTTAGAAATCTATGTTCTTTCCTTGGCGTTTCCTTAAATTTTCATTCCTCAGGAAAAACAAAATGTTATGTTTGTATAATTTATTTTTGAATTTTATTTATTTGTCATGAGTTAGTTTTATTGTTACAGTCTTGAAATATAAATTTATCTCTGTTAAGATTGCTACGAAACTAATGAACTTTGCTTTGCTTTGAACAAAGCATTTTATTTTGTATCACCCATATTTTTATTTTTTACGTGCAGTGTTATCACAAAAGTGCAAAACATTATACATATAAAAAGCCTTGTAAGTTCAAAATTATGACTGGTACAAACTATCACAGTGATCTAGTTATACATATATTTAGTACTATATAGTTCCACATATATATGTTTCACAACGAGACAAGTGCAGTGAGAACTTACGATATAAATATATTAACTACTTAAAGCTTTATATATTAAAATTCATTCAATGGGTATCGTAAGAGGCGATTAAAGGAACAAAAAAAGCAGCTAATGTCACTGCCAAAAGAAGGAAAACTTGAAACAAACCCTTTACAAACCCGTCCGGCCAGCGTGGTATAGTAGGCCAATACCTCCTTTCAAAGGAGAGGCCTATGACCAGAAGTGGACTGTTAAAGGCTGTTGGTGATGATTAATGATTTATGTGTTTGTGTTCAAGTGGGTTTGAGGATGGTTTAAATTCGCAATTTGACTCCGTATTTTAATTTTTCGCATACTTTACTAATAATTTACTCTAATATAATAATTTATTACTTAACACCTTTAAACAATACCACATGTGTTTGAAGAGTACCTTCAAAACAATTTACGTCAAGTGGGGACATCTGGAGCTGTGGCAAGTTGTTATCGCTACCTTTCTTTAGAGATGGGAGTAGTCGATAAGCTTTTATCGATGAATGGATTATTAATTATTTTTAAAGATTTTTCAAAAGGCATTATTCTGTAAGCTCTCTCTGTGGTGAGAAGCTAATATACAAAATTAGTTAAAACACTAAAGAACACACTTATAAAGTCGGTTCCAAATATACACAAACAGCAAAATTTAAAGTCTATCAAATAGTGAAATAGAAGTACAACTGAGTAATATATGTATTTAAGCCTACCATGGTGACTCTACTCTGCAGCAATGGAAATCAAGAGTAGAATCCAGTAGAAGTGGTCACTATCCTCATTGTGAAGGTAGGCAATCCTGCATGGTGACCCATACCATGGCGGCCTGGTCAGATTTTTCTCTATCATTCTGCATCATTATGGTCACGTGGTAAGTCTGAATTATGCATAATTCTCCGGGCCTCCGGAGGCGACTGATGCAGTATCCACACTCACCAACGAAATACGACTGAAAGAATGTGGTGATTATAAGGATGGTCTTCTATATGAGGGTAGTACTACCCCTGTCGAGCCGTCCCATTCGTACTGAATTCAGCGTGATTTTAGCGTGTTTGTTTCTGCAAGCAAGTATTGATTTGCGAAGGAGATGGTGGAGCAGGTCCAGATCATGTTTAGAACCCTCTTGGTCCATCAGGCCCGGGAACGGGTCTGGTACCGCAGACGACTCAGGCACTGAAGGTAGCAGAACGATCTCCGTCCTCCACAAGCGCTAGCTGGGGGTGACAGGTGAAGCCATTTGTCATCCTAGCAGAAGCAGGCCGGGGTGGATGACCCGCAGTACGTCGGGTTTCCAAATATTTTCTAGGGTAAATCTGTTTTCCCTGCGGATGCGGCTTTTGCATTGGCGTCAGTTCAAGTCCGATATAACCACTAGCTGGTGGTATCCGTGTGGGTTGCGACATTTATCATTAAGCGACTCATCTAGTCCTTTACCATAAACGCAAAAAAATACTTGAATGTAATAAAAACATGCATTTATCGATATTTTATCGAAAGTACACATGAAGTCGAACACTAACTTTCACAAACAATGAAAACCCTTATTGATGTTTATTCGATTTATCTTCTACCGATAGGGTTTCATTAGTGCTGCCCGTTACAGAGTGATTATTATAGAATCGATGTACTAGATAAAGTGTTAAGAGCTTTATTCAGCGTGTGTTTAAACGATGTGTTATAGTTATCAGTTCTATAATGAGATTTAAGATTGCTTTTGATTCTTGAAACTTCAACTCATAACACTTCTCATGAATTAATATGATAAGTTGGTTACAGCTCACAAATAGGTAACCTATTGAGTACTTTATATAGAGGCAAGATATGTTTGTACTTATATGTAAATTAAGCCTTTCAAAGCGATTCTACTCTTGCTGATGGAAAGCATAGAATCCAAGAAGAAGAAAATCAATGAGGGGGCACCATCCTCATCACATGTAGCCACAGTATGGCGGTTCAGTAGTTTCTTCTGCATCATTGGGTCCCCGGTCATGAACTCACGAACAAAATACGGAAGCACGAATCATTTTAGGTTGATCTTCTGTGTGAGGATAGTCCCACCCTGGTCGAACCAGACCATTTTGTTCTCCTAACTTTAAATTTCATAGATATCAGAACTATATTATTTTTGACTTAAAGATCTAAAGTGCAACACTTGTCCAAATTGACCAAATTGTAGGTTTCCGGAGGCACAATCATTCTGCATCATTAACCCGACTTCCAGAGGCCGGGAGTATAATGCAGAAACATCTGACCAGACCGTGATGGTATGGGCCACCATGCTCTTTGCTTACCCTCACAATGAGTGGTGACCCCTACTCATGCTTTCCATCAGGCAGAGTAGAGTCACTTTGGTACGCTTATATATTTATATATTTAAATATTATGTGTGAAGAGGTTTGTGTTCATATTTACTCAAATTATATAGTATTTTTTAATTAGTATGACTTCCTTTTGACGGTGGTTCTCAGAAGTTTCATAACAATTCAATCTTTATACCAAGTAAAATTTCAAAACATTTTCGAAATAGCAAAAGATTTCTTTTCAAATAACTGTGGGTTGAGGAAAAATCTATAAAAATCTATAGCAGCTGCCAAGCCACCCCAACTTTTATAAGTTAAAAGGTATGTTTTTTTATTTCTTAAAACATCTGAAGGGTTTCACAGACTTATTCTTTGTTTTTTTTTAATATTCGGTTCAACTTAGGGCCACATCACACTAGATACTTTTAGCATTAGCATATAGTCGGTTTTTAGAAGCTAAATACGGCGACCGAACGCTCTACACCGCACACTTAAAAACGCCAAACGCGGAGATTGAGTCGCTTTTTAGAAGCGCGACACAGCAGCTGAACGCTACTCTCCGCACACAATCGGATGCCGGTAGCATCGATTTGGCATCTGAGCAGTCGCTACCGCTTTCTGATACCGCAATCGAACGCAGGTAGTCGTTAAAAACGCGATGCAGCATCGATGCAGTCGCCAAATCGCCGATCGCCGATGCTAAAAGTAACTAGTGTGCGGTGGCCCTTAGTGATTGTATTATTTTAGCCGTCGCTTTTACTCTCTGGTAGTCCAGTTGCATATTTACACTCGTACTAATATTTTAAATGCGAAAGTTTGTGAGTATGTTTGTTTCTCTTTGACGCAAAAACTACTGAAAGGATTTAGTTGAAACTTCACAATAATATAGCTTACATTTCAGAATAACACATAGGCTTCTATTTACCGCTATAACCAGCATGCGTGGCAGCCGTGGGCAAAAGCCAGTTAATTTACTGCCTCTTTGGTCTAGTGGTTAGCGTATGCGACTGCTGATCAAGAGGTCTCGGGTTCGATTCCCGGGTCGGACTAAATGTTTGTGTGATCCGCAAATATTTGTTAAGGAGTTTGGGTGTATTCTATGCATATTATGCCTGTATTTACAAAAAAAATGGTATGTTTATGTATTTAAACCAGTTGTCTAGTAGTACATAATACAAGCTCTGCTTAGTTTGGGACTAGATGGCGTTGTGTATAAAATGTCAAATTTTTGATAATCACAAGTTACGCCCCGAATATTTATTAGATTAGTGCTCTCTTTTCAATTCTATTAATATTCTTTTACACGTTCTACTATAAATTGTTTTATCATATTTAAGCCTACCAAAGTGACTATACTCTGCTCTGGAAGGCATGAGTAGAATCCAGGAGTAGGGCTCACCATCTTCATTGTGATGGTAGGCATCCGCCATGGCATGTTAACCCATACCATGGCTGCCTGGCCATGGCCTTGGGTCTCAAATTCACTAACAAAATACGACAGCAAGGATGTTGTCATTATGAGGATGGCCTTCTGTGTGAGGGTAGTACTGGCCGGGTCGAGCCGGTCCATTCGTGCTGAAATCAGCGTCACTCTCCTACCTACCTTCTTTTATTTAGTCGACTAATACTCTAGTAAATTCCAAATGATTTACTACTACTTATTTAATTTATAGCTTCTCAAGTGTAGGTACAAAGTCTACACCGACAGTATAATTACAAAAAGATTGAATGTAACAATACCTAGTTGTAAAACAGTCGCGAAATAAGCAATTTTTCTTAGTGTTATTTTATATTTTACATCTAAACTGTAAAAGTAATTTCACATTGATAATATCAATTGTATAAATCTAAGTTGTACCAAGAGGTAAAAATAAGAAATTTTTCATCCTTACCAGAGAAAGATATGAAAGAAAAATAATAACAATGAATAAAAGTATTGTAAAGACGGCGCGAGCTCCGAGAGATGAAATAGAATTTCTTTTAACATTTGATATTATATTCCTCTGGTTAAGAAGTGGCTTGAAATCATTCGTTTGATATTTTCTTTAAATATCCATCTGTAGTATTTATTATATCCTTCATCATTCCATACTAAACTGTCTCTAATTATTAGACGAAGATAACTATTAGTACTGAGGCGCTCATAGATAAGTGACTTTAGGTAATTTGAAACAATCAGCAAGTGTAAGCAGCGACGGCGCGGTCAATACCTATATCACAGAATACATAATTGTCACACTCACTGTCACACTCACAGTCACAGTCACACTCACTTTCACACTCACACGCACTGTCACACTCGCTGTCACACTCACAGTCAGTCACACTCACTGTCACACTCGCTGTCACACTCACACTCAGTCACACTCACAGTCACTGTCACTCGCCTATATGTTTGACCGTTTGTGGTCTAATATATTATGAGCTTCTCCGTGATTCGGAGGTCATGTTAAGCAGTCGGTCTCAGTTGTTATTATAAGAAAACAGACATAAAGCTTAATTGGAGGCCTTCGGGCGGTTTAAAAATATTCAACGGCAAGATACACGTTGTGGCTACGTTATCTTGCCTGTGGATGTTGGTTGGGGAGTCAATCAAATCAACTCAAACTCAAATCAACAACCCATGTTGATAAACTATTAGTATACTCGTAGAAGGATGAAGTAATGATGATGATCATGACATTATAGAACGTATTGAAAAGTACTTAAGAAGTATAATGAAGTTTAATTGAATTATATTTTAGATACCATACCAAGATTTATTCAAAATACTTTCGCAGTACTAAGTATTTCACGGTTTACACAATGCCTTTGGAATTAGTGGATATAGCTTGCTTCAATTTGTCGTTGCTAAACCACTTAGTTTTTCTATTTAGCCAAGATAATGATCTCGTACCACCCGATCCTTAAAGCGCGCGATCCAAGTGATGAGCTATTATAAAACTTTTACGTTACATAACCTGTGTACTTAAATCTAGTCTACATATGTAATAAAAGAAAAGGTTAAAATTAAGTGAATTGCTTGAAGTTGAAGAACTTGATTATAATTCAGTAAGAAAAATTCTATATAGCGTTTGTTCTTTTTCTCTTGCAACTACCAAGAAGTTTGTGACTGAAAATTTGATGTTATCATTAAGGGCCACAGCACCCAAATACTTTTAGCATCGGCGATCGGCGATTTGGCGACTGCATCGATGCTGCATCGCGTTTTAGCAACTTCCTGCGTTCGATCGCGGTATCGGAAACGCGCGTTTTAGCGACTGCTCAGATGCCAAATCGATGCTACCGGCATCCGAATGTGTGCTGTGTCGCTATTCTAAAATGCAACTCAATCTCATCGTTTGGCGTTTTTAAGTGTGCGGTGTAGAGCGTTCGGTCGCCATATTTAGCTTCTTAAAAGCGACTAGTTGCCGATCGCCGCTGATAAAAGTAGCTAGTGTGCTGTGGCCCTAAGAAATCAATAATATAAATAAATATTTGGGACATCTTACTCACAACGTTGTCTAGTCCCAAACTAAGCAGAGCTTGTATTATGGGTACTAGACAACTGATATAAATACATAAACATACTTTTTGTTTAGTAAAACATGCATATTATACATAGAAAAATCCGAGACTCCGAAACAAATATTTGCGAATAACACAAACATCTGTTCCGACCCGGGAATCAAACCCGAAAACAAGACAGTATGATCCATCAGTACGTGGTTTCTACTATGTACATCTATACTTAGGATTTAAAAGGTTGTTTATTTACAATTTATACATTCTGAGTACATTATTTTTCTTTAAAGGAGTTGCGTCAACAAAATATCAAGTTTTTCAGAAGACATCAATGTGAACTTATACAAAGCAGTGGCATTGTACACTTAATGACATGTAATTATGAATATACTAGCTGATGCCCGCGGCTCCGCTCGCGTCGTAGGGGTATGAAAAATAGATAGTAGCCGATTCTCAGACTTACTGAATATGCATAAAAAATTTCATAAGAATCGGTCAAGCCATTTCGGAGGAGTATAGGAACGAACACTGTGACACGAGAATTTTATATATAAGATCAATATTCTCACTTCGCTTTCAATTTTAACTTGCACCACACATCAACTCGGCTAACTAGTACCAATTTGCCGTTAATTCCCCACTAGAATAGAATACACAGCCGTGGCACCGGGTCTCCTGGGACTTGTATTAGCTACGAAGCCATTTAATTATAACTATAATACTTGCTCCGTGCCATCTTAAATATCTGGTCTTTCAGTTAGATTAATAATCTTTTATTGAATCTATTATAGGGCGCGTATACGCGTAATCTCTTTTTATTATTTTTCGAGAAGAGGTTTTTGCGCTTTTTAAGTAATGTGACGTTCGAAAACTTTTGAATTGCTAATATTAACGGTGAAAAGCGCTTAAGCTTAAGCTTAAAAAAATTAAGTTGCATTTTGGGGTTGACACAAGAATGAATGCATAGCGGAGTATTCGATAAAGTTTTAATTTATGACTAAGTCTACAACGTCTATTTTCCTATTCCTTCTCTAATTTTTGTTCTATATTAGTACAGCATGCAGCTAAGGGTTTATTAAATAGCCAACTATTTAAAAGGTTTAAAGAATATAATGGTTTTATGGGAAAACCCGAAACATACAAAAAATTAAGGTCATATAACCAAATTAATCAGCTTCTCAAAATCGCAATACGCATCGATTTAAGGTAAAAGAGTTATTCGATTTTTGCGAATCAGAGACATATACGTCAGCAACGGTGGGTTAAAAAACCACAAGGTGTCTAGTGTTCAAGTAAATGCGTACTTTTCAACTTTGACACACAACGTACTACATGCGTCTATTGATTAACCTCTTTATATTCACAGTACAAATCTTTATACACTCGGTTCCAAAAATAACGGGTCAGTCACATAAACCCGAATATCTCCCGAACTACGTATGCCATCCTAATGAAACGAAGACTGTTCAATTGAGAATTTAATTATACAGATAAAAAATAAAATAAAACTTAGTTACACCCACAATATTAATCTTAAATTTAAAAAAAACTAAAGTGGTCATATTTTTCTTAAGATTACATTTTTTTTATGATTGTTTTTTTGCTGTTTTTCATCACTGGAGGCTTCATCACGTGGAGGCAATACAAAGTATTAAATGAAGAAAGTGATGAAAAACAGCAAAAAAACAATCATAAAAAAAATGTAATCTTAAGAAAAATATGACTACTTTAGTTTTTTTTTAATTTAAGATTAATATTGTGGGTGTAACTAAGTTTTATTTTATTTTTTATCTGTATAATTAAATTCTCAATTGAACAGTCTTCGTTTCATTAGGATGGCATACGTAGTTCGGGAGATATTCGGGTTTATGTGACTGACCCGTTATTGGTTTATGTGACTGACCCGTTATTTTTGGAACCGGCTATAGTTAACAAAGTTTGTTTGATTGAATATGATTGTTTGTAAATTGTTTAAGGAATTATTTCTTTGATTGGTGATAGAAACGATAAATAATTCATAAAATATTTCTTGACTTTGTATTGACTTAAATTCACTTAAGTAATTTAATAGAGGGGTTCTTTTCTCAGTTTCTTCTCAGATGTTTTAATCCTTACTAATATTATTACTATGCGTAAGTAATTCTATCTGTCTGTCCGATTTCACGGCAAAACTACTGAAACGATTTAAATGAAATTTGGTACACAGATAATCTAGATCCTGAGAAAGAGCACAGACCACTTTTCACCGCGATAACCGTCAAAAACGCGGGCGGAGCTGCGGGCGAAAGCTAGTCTCTTGTAAACAGGTATTTATGGATCCAAGTTTCACATTCGCTATTATCTATTTTAATACAAACAATTACATTTGATAACACGAAGGATTTAACCTAGGATGTTCAGCAGTGAATTGTGATAGGCTGATAATGATGTTGATGATGATATTTAACAAATTAATAATTCTTTATTTTACATAGAAACTAATTAATAGTGACGAATGATTGGTGGATTTCCTCAAATAAAGTTATTGAATTATAAACTCGTTCAATTTCAGATATCCATAAATATTTACTCTTCAAGATAAGCCTATATCCAGCAGTAAATTGTCAAAATGATTAACTCTTTGAATTCATAGATGGCGCTTATAAACTTTCCTAAATCACGCTATACTTACACTACTTTCAAATCAAACACAATTACACAATATCCTAAAATACTCATCATATATTTTAATATTATTATTCCTCGTCAACAAAACTCGGGTTATATTAAATTTATTAAAGTAAATTCATTAAGTTTTGATGTACAGCAATATCAAATATCTCGTTGTAAATGTCGGTTAACCAGTAACATAACACAATAGCGAAGTTTGTAACTGAAATTAAATTCTGAAAACAAATTTAATTTTACCACGAACCGAACAGATTCATGTATTACAAGAATATAGGCATTAACGACGCTTATTATTTTCATGTTAATACTAGCTTTCACCCGCGGCTACGCCCGCGTGTATGTCGGTTATCGCGTTAAAAAGTAGCCCATGCCCTCTATTCCTGCGTCATATATGTTGGTTTAAGTACATAGAGATGCTCGACCAGCACATTTCAGATAGGTGCCGATTATCGAGCACGTAGGATTCCGGCTGTCATTTCCTTGTTGATATTAAGACGTGTTTATTGTGCAACGTAACGATATATTTATAATATATAATGTAGCTATAAGATCATAACTAAGAGATTCCATGTACATACCTTAGCACGTAAGGTTAAAATAAGAGTACAGTAATTAAATAATAAACATGGCTCCAAAAGAATACACGATCATTGTTATTCGATATACATATATAAGTCGCCATAATCGTGGACCCCTACGACATACAAGCAAAAAGAAATAAGTTCGCTATAATTGGTGACCCCGACAGTTGAACAAGAAGGATGAAGACAACAAATCGCTATAATTGGTGACCCCGACAAACGATCAAAGAAGATGAACAAGGACCCGAAAATTGAACTATGAAGAAACCGAAAATTGAACTATGAAGAAGCAAGTAAGCGTACCTTATGAAGGAGATTTATATAGTGAACTTATATAGCAGTATTGCATAAAGGACCAGCCACGTTAATGGTTCATGCAGTGAGGTTACCGTTGCTCTCCAAAACGACAATTATTATCATTCAAGTCTCAGCCAGCCAGCAACCTCGGCCTCAACAGGGATACCACACCCAGGACGCGACCGCTCCAAACTGGTTACCCCTTCGGCCTCATAAGCGCCCCGACACAATATGGACTTCACGCAGCACCACACACCGCTTGTAATTCCAACGCTCTGGAACCAGCGGACTTCAGCCCCGACTCAGTGGGGACTAGCGGCATACATAAGTGTTCTCAAAATGAACTTCTGACGCCGTTTCACGAATAATAGAAGTAATCTCTATGCCGTCAACGCTAGATTACGACGAGAATTGTCGTGCGCAGCAGAAATGTCAGAATTAAAGAAGTTGCCTGGAGAGGCGTTAGAGCAATATAACGACAAGACGTATTACGATGATTTCAGATCGTAGCTAAAGCATGATATCAATCGAATACTGTCGTTACCGAGGCTCGCTCTCCAACAATCAGGTAAATCTATTTCTTTCGTTTATCCGCCGTCAAAGTGCTGTGGGCATGTATTCAAGTTGTCCTACATTCGGTATTACGATACTGAGAAGTACGTGTATATTGACCGAGTAAGGTTGATGTAATTCGCTAAGCGATATTATAATAAAGTTGCTGACTACATAAATCTTGAAATGTTATTATAGATATATTATTGTATACTTTGTAAATTTTGCTGACACGTGAAGGTCGCAACTCTCGATCATATGTTTGTTTTGTATTCATTTTAATGTTATGATTTTTATTGACCTAGATTATATTTATTATCTAGCATCTACTCCGCGATACTGACTTAATATTTAATGTTATAATTGTTAGTAAAATAGGTTATGTTTATAATTGTCAATTGTTGATTTAAGATGAAGATTGTCTGAATTTACTACCGTAAATTTTTTCGGTAGGGACCTATATTCCTGCGTCATATATGTTGGTTTAAGTAATAGACGGAAAGGATACATAGAGATGCTCGACCAGCACATTTCAGATAGGTGCCGATTATCGAGCACGTAGGATTCCGGCTGTCATTTCCTTGTTGATATTAAGACGTGTTTATTGTGCAACGTAACGATATATTTATAATATATAATGTAGCTATAAGATCATAACTAAGAGATTCCATGTACATACCTTAGCACGTAAGGTTAAAATAAGAGTACAGTAATTAAATAATAAACATGGCTCCAAAAGAATACACGATCATTGTTATTCGATATACATCTATAAGTCGCCATAATCGTGGACCCCTACGACATACAAGCAAAAAGAAATAAGTTCGCTATACCCTCTCTCAAGTTTAGACTATCTGGCTGGGTAAATAATTTAATTTTAATTGGTGCCACTGCACCAATTAAATATTAAATTATCGCGATAAACCTAATAACTACTGTTATTAGGTTTATCGCGATCAGACAGACAGACGCGGCGGAAGACTTTATTTTATAGCTAGCTGCGCCCCGCGGGTTCACCCAGCAAATTAAAATCATGAGTTGTCCAGTTACGTGTTAAAACAACTGTTATATATAATATGTAATGTATGTAAATGAAACAAATTTTGGTATTTTTTATTTATATGGTATTTGTATGGTATTATTCATTTTTATTTTTTTGATTTAGCTACTGTAATATACTCCTATAAACTATGTTAAAAGATTTATTTTGTTCTGCATAAACATGCAAATTTTTCGATTTAGAAACGCGTGAGCAAGCAACGTAGAGTTGGACGTGGGAAGAACATGGTGTGCCCAAATGTATGCCCGCTACCTTTAAGGTTTGACCCTGCGATTTGTTGATAGTCATTGAAAATGCAACTTTTAATGGGAACTGCAGACGTTTAAAGTTAAATGGCAAATTATTGGGAATGATTGGAATACGCGGTATAAGAACATTGTCTCAAGGCGCATCCAAGTTTCGCATTAACAAAACGGGTAGACCTACTTTTTATTCCAGCTTATGTGATGGCACCCCAGATAGCTTCAAAAAGTTTAAAAACTCTACTGGGTAGCTCGTAGTGTCGTCGGATGACATGGCAATGTCGATGGATTTATATACTGACATTTCGCCGGTTATTTGGTCCAAATTTTTTTATTTATTTTTGCAACAGTCTCATTTCTTGGTGCTAGTATAGTTCTATCATATAGCCACTTTTCGTCAAAAAATATGTTGCTGCAGATTCGGAAAAACTTGATCAATGAGCTGATCGGCATCCGACTCTACGACATGGCAAAATTGGTTTGTGAAAAGTACCATAAATTCTTGGTCGGTGTGTAGGCGGCCTTCACCAATTTCTAGGAGTTTTTGTGCATATGCTCCTGAATCGACATCGCTGAATATCTAGACTCGCATGTTAGTGGTAAGATAAAGCTTTTCAACCTTAGTCCATAGATATGATGCTTTCAAACATGCATTAATCTTGTCTGCTGCGGTAGCTCTTTCGTTAACAGGTAAAGTCTGTCTGAAATCTCCTGCCAATAACACAACCACACCACCCATCAACCTCCGATTGCTTTGAATGTCTTGTAGACAGCGATCAAGCGCTTCGATGGCACGTTTGTGTGACATTGTGTATTCGTCCCATATAATTAGTTTACATTGCTGCAACAGAGCGCCGCGGGCACTGCTCTTACTAATGTTGCACGTTGGGGTTTCTTCACTCGCCAGATTAAGAGGTAAAGGCTGCCAAAGTGACTCTACTCTGCCTGATGGAAAGCATGAGTAGAATCCAGGAGTAGGGGTCACCATGCTTATTGTGAGGGTAGACAATGTAGCATGGTGACCCCTACCATGGCAGCCTGGTTTGATTATTCTGCATCATTCTCCCGGCCTTCGAAGGGCGGGAGAATGATGCAGAATGATTGGGCCTCCGGTCTCACACTCACCAACGAAATACGACAGCAAGAATGCTGTCATTATTAAGATGGTCTTCTGTGTGAGGGTAGTACTGGCCGGGTCGAGCCGGCCCATTCGTGCTGAAATCAGCGTGGCTCTACTACCTACAGGCTCGGGTAGCAGGTGTGGTTCTTATAAAGGTGGTATCTTATAAAGCGGTATCGTAGCTTAGTTCTTTGATCAAATCAGTCGACAGCTCCCCTCGATACTGCGGTGAAGGCATATCAAAGTCGGTCAATTTCTTCCCTGAAATTGTTATGATTTTATCCTCAATAAGTGTCACTACTTCATTCAAACATAGATCATCGTTGATTTCATCCAACCTTTCAAATCTGTGGAAGATATCTTCTACTAATGCACTTTTATATTTTTAAATTAGCCATTTACAAACCATCATTATGGTTGCTAAGCAAGTGTGTTATGCCTAGCAACCTGTGAACTTTTGACAGGAGATAAACAGTGATACATTTTGACATCTACAATTTAGTATATTTTTATAATAACCTAGCTTTAGCCCGTTTATCTCGATTATTGAAGTAAAAAGTAGCCTATGTGTTATTCTGATATATAAGCTATGTTACTGTAAAGTTTCATCCAAATCCGTTCAGTAGTTTTTGCGTGAAAGAGCAACAAACATACACACATACACACATACACACATACTTACAAACTTTCACGTTTATAATATTAGTAGGATTCAAACATAGATCATCGTTGATTTCATCCAACCTTTCAAATCTGTGGAAGATATCTTCTACTAATGCACTTTTATATTTTTAAATTAGCCATTTACAAACCATCATTATGGTTGCTAAGCAAGTGTGTTATGCCTAGCAACCTGTGAACTTTTGACAGGAGATAAACAGTGATACATTTTGACATCTACAATTTAGTATATTTTTATAATAACCTAGCTTTAGCCCGTTTATCTCGATTATTGAAGTAAAAAGTAGCCTATGTGTTATTCTGATATATAAGCTATGTTACTGTAAAGTTTCATCCCAATCCGTTCAGTAGTTTTTGCGTGAAAGAGCAACAAACATACACACATACACACATACTTACAAACTTTCACGTTTATAATATTAGTAGGATTAACAAGAGAGGATTAAACTTTTGATTTACGGAACACGACACAACTGACATGCCCTTTATTGTATTTAATCTACGTGAATTGGAAGCTGATACTTATAGGTTTTATATATTGTGATTATATGCATTGGCCTTAGCTTGTGGGAGGTCAGAGGTCTCTTATAGGTCAAGGACAAAGTTCAGCACATATTGGAAAATCTTTTCCCGAGTGGTAGTATCTCGAACTCACTTTTCAAAGAGATAGCGAGTTAGAGTCCAATGTGAGGGAGTGATATAAGGGTGATTACTTACTAGTGGCTTTTGATTTGTAGTAAACTTTGAACGACGGTATTTTTACTTAACGTTAGGTAATCCACCTTCTCAATCGTATGCTAACTTCAGCATTAAGTCAATCAGAGCACATTTCTGGTACCCACAACACAAGTTTAATCTCATCGTAGGTACCAAACCCTGACTATTACTGTGTACTTTTTTTTAATAGGTATAACATCACGATCGTTTGAAAAAACATTCGAGATCATGAGTACCTGATGTTTGTTTGTCAATCACAAACTCATAGATCGCATATGATAGTACATATTTACCTTGAGTGAGTAGTTTACTGAATATTTAGCTGAACACTTTTGTGATATTTAGATATTTTATTGTTTTAAATTTTTTTTTATATATTTAAGCCTACAAAAGTGACTCTACTTTGCCTGATGGAAAGCATGTGTACAATCCAGGAGTGAATTCACCATCCTCCTTGTGAGTGCAACCAATGCAGCATGAAGACCCACATCATGGTGGCCTAGTGAGATGTTTCCGGCCTCCAGAGGGAGAATGATGTATAATATTTGGGCCTCCGGTCTCACACACACCAACAAAATACGACAGCAAGAATTCTATCATTTTTAGAATTACTTAAAAGAGCTTCATTTTTGACTAAATGAACTTTGTTTTGTAAGATTACGAGAGGTTAAGGTTTGATTACAACACTATTAATTTTATAATTGTACAATATGATAGAAGTTTACAGGATAAAAAAAATTAAGGGAACCTTGGTAACTGTGTGTTTGTGTCAGACCTTGTCCACCGCTCTGAAAGAAGTGAAGAACCCGTCTTCATTTTCCACATTTTTCTACTGTGTCGTTTCCATACAGAATTAAGGGAAGTTGTCCAAAGGGTAAGTTTTTCTTACTATTATTTAAAAACAATACTGCACAATTAGTAAAAATCCGGTGTAAATTTATAAACATTGCCAATGTAAAATAGCAAAGATAACCTGGAGCGAAAACCCCGAACCTGAAAATGGGAGACAAGATGTCCGCCCCCCTCCGTCCAGTTTGCATGATGACCTAAGAAAGGTAGCTGGAACTGAACATAATAATATATGTCCAATAACATACTTCGAAAAACCACTGTTAAATCTTGAACTTGAATTAATAATTGTTTTCTAGTTAAGTTACTTATGAAACAAGTATTTTCTTATACAAACAAACTTACTAAGAAAGTTAGCTTCTGTACAAAAAATTGGCAAATATTTCGCAATCCGACATCACAACATTTAGTTGAATATTTTTCTGAAATAACGAAGTCCTTAGACATCTTCCGGACACAATTTGTCAATGTTCCCGTACACTTGTGGGAGATAAATGGTACAGGTTTGGAAACACTCCCGATCGATTGATACACTATTGAAGAAAACAAGATTGGAACCAGACACAAGAACGAGAAAAATAGCCTTATATTTCTTATAGGAGCGTTAACAGATTGAGCAAAATAAACAGGCAGTTCTCGTTGAAGAAAATTAGCTTTGTTGTGTATTCCATTTTTAAAGGCTTTCAAACGAAAGCTTTTTTTATTCGGCTGAGTATATTTGCATAAATTTTGCTATCATTCTATACAACGTAATCTGTTCTTCCTTCTTTAGGAAGCTAATAACCCAAGATAGAAAATTACAAGATGTTTTAATTTGGAGCTCCAGTTCTAAAAATTATAATGAGATTAAAGTAAAAATTGTATGTTTTTATTCTTTGTTATTAAGATAAACATAAATACATAGTTACTACTCTCAAACCAGTCTTTGTAGAATAGGGACATGAAATTATTGGAAACGAATAAAACTCGGTTGGAACAAAAGTATTTTACTCTATCTTGTTGACTGCCTTGTTGGTCTAGTGGTTAGCGTATGGGGCTGCTGATCAAGAGGTCTCAAGTTAGATTCCCGGGTCAGACCAAATATATGTGTGATCCACAAATATTTGTTTCGCAGTCTGGGTGTTTTTTCTATGTATAATATGTATGTATTTACAAAAAAGAAAGGTATGTTTATGTATTTATAATAGTTGTTTAGTACCCATAAACCAAGCTCTGCTTATCATGGGACTAGATGACGTTGTGTGTAAGATGTTTAAAAAAAAATAGATTTTTTTTTATTCATCAATTTATACTTTTAATTTTAAGAGTAGTATCGAGGGTCAGTTACTGATATAAGAAAAAAACATGACTGTATTTGAAACCGAATTGAAGAATGCGTAAATATATTAGAATACAACATCGTATACATAGATAAAGTGAGCTAAAAGTAATACAAACTAAAAATATTACCCATAAGAAAGTCACTCTGCCTAGATTGCAGCATATTGAACAGTTTAAAATGCTGCCAACTCTTATTTGGCTAGCGTACAGTGGTTTTATCTTTGAAGATAAGATGAGAAGACACCAATAAAACGCAAAACCATCAAAAGTTTTCATCGAACTTACTACAATAATCGTACTTGACTTTTATCTTTAATTTAATACACTTTCTATTAAAAAACCTATCTGTACATACTACCAAATCTACTCGGTACTTGATAAGTTCTTTTTTGTGTTAACTGCCAGTATGACTCTACTTTGCCTGATGGAAAGCATAATCCAAAACCAAGATTGGTGGTCAGGTTCCTCAATGCAGACGTTGACTATACTTGACCACTGTGGTGGCCTAATGAGATGCTTTTGTATCAGTGGGCCTTCGGTCCCGCACTCAATAACGAAATATGTCAGGACGAATGCCACTCCAGGTTGTTATTTATTGTCATTTTGCTCTTTCGAATGATACTTTTCTGATCAGGTCTGTCTTAAATATATATACTGCTGACTGCCTTATTGGTCTAGTGGTTAGCATATGCGGCTGCTGATCTAGAGGTCTCGGGTTCAATTCCCGGGTCGGTCCAAATAGTTCTGGAATCTGGGAATGGAATCTGGGTGTTTTCTATGTATAATATGTATTTAAATACAAAAAAAAATTATGTTCATGTATTTATATCAGTTGTTTAGTACCCATGATACAGGCTCTGTTTAGTTTGTGACTAGATAATGTTGTGTGTAGGATATACGAAAAAAATAAAAACAGAGTACACAAAGGAAGGAAGCGACATCGAACTAATACCGTCAAAATGAATACTTCTTCCTAGACTTATTCCCAATATTATTTGGGGTCGTCTACCAGTTCAACCGGTTTTACCTGAATAAAAATGTTTACACGGAGCGACTGGCATCAAACCTCCGCAACCCTAAGGGAGAACTGAAATTCGAATGTTGAACTAGTTGTCAGTAAATTTGAGAGCACTGACGTCCCAATAACGATTGCCATAGATGTTCATGACAACCGGGACCGACGGTTTTACGTGCTCTCCGAGGCACGGACGTGAATCACCGCCAAACTTCCAAACTCCGGGCTGCTATGGGAATTTCCTAAGAAAAACCAAAAAACACTTTTTGGCCCGACCCGGGATTTGAACCCGAGACCTCTTGATTAGTAGTCGCATACGCTATCCACAAGACCAACGAGGCAGTTAAATGAACACTGTTGAAGTTAAAGTTTAGGACGAAACAAGAAACTAAACAAAATCTCATCACGACTTTTCCATTTACCACGTTTTGCTCTGATCTCTTTTTGCAACTTTTATATAAACTAAAGACTCGACTCGGTTTCACACCCGGTAGTCTTTCAAATTCTCGGATTAACTATTATATGCAGATGTTTTTTTCTTTTACATCACTCTTTTTCTTGCTGAAGACTGCATTAAGTGGGTTGAGTAGTTTAAAAGATCTATGTGAATAAACTGCGAAAACAAAACGATAGATTTGTTGGCTACAAGTACGTACATACAAGTAGGGTTCTACCATTTTCATCAACATATTGTATTCCATCGCTAATCATATCATCATCATCCCATTGCACACCGCTCTGATCGATATTGGGCTTCTATGTTATGATTAAATTAACCATTTATTTGTTTTTTTTTATTTGATGCCTGCCAAAGTATCTCTACTCTGCCTGATTGGAAGCATGAGTAGAATCCAAGAGTGGGGGTGACCAGACTGTCTGCGATGCAGGAAGTGTGGTGATAACGACCCCGACTATGACGGCTTAGTGCGATGCTTTTTCACGCCTCTTATAGGACTCGTGGTCATAATGGGAAGGATTAATATTTATTAATATTGTTTGTCTAACATTATTTGTATAATAACCGAACTTGAAACATTTTTGAAAACAAAAGCATCATTCCATTCAGAATGTTCCGATTATTTACCAACATCGCCAACAACTCCTTTCTCACCGTTCTCAACAAATTAACGTCTGTTAATTAATGTTCCCGTACTGAAATCTGTCTGAGGAACATTATTTTTTCACAGCTGCTCCGGTCTTCAAATTCAAATGTATACATTTACCTTCAAGCCCTTTGTGTGTATCTTCGTTTCCAACTGAATAGGTTTTTGAATTAGTTTTATCACTTTTATCGTTCGCTGTTGTTTTGGAGAGTTTCACAGTTTGTTTGTATATTAAGTAAACTGTGGTTATACAGCGGAATATTTTGTAACTCAAATATGAGTAAAGCAGCTAAGAGATAAAACTGGAAAGAAAAAGTAATGTTATTACAAATATATATTTAACAAAACCTTATTACCTACTTACAAAGCTGATTTGTAAATGCTATTTTTGCAAGTAGGTGTTCTAGGATTAATAATATAATATTATGTATTTCATAATAATTCATGTAAGATCATCGTCATCAGCCTATCATAGTCCACTGCTGGACATAGGTCTCTCCCATTGCACAACACTCTGGTCGATTTTGGGCTTTTCGCATCCAGCTCCAGCCAGCTATCACTGGGGGCGTTCTACACTACGTTTATTGAGACGCGTTCTCCACGGTATAGATTTACAATATCAATAACAAACATTATATGTACAGTTTTAAAAAGAAGAACCTAACAATTAAAATTTTATGTAATCCTCATTAATTAGAGTGATATATTAAATTGCCTTAACGAAATACATTGACCCAGAAAGCCAATGGTTAACCGGGACTAAGCCTTTAACTTAATTCAGCCCTGCTAACAAAGACCCCAAGGCCCTGCTAATAATATACGATCAAATGGGGAATTAAACTAAAGCGATGTCATTTGAAATATAATACGTTCCAGTTTTGTAACTGACTATTCATTCTATGCAAATTCAAGAGATATATCAATTCTGTTTTTACACGTTTTATATTAGCTTCACCTGTATCTTTGTTTGTTTGTAACCGACTCCTTTGGGTGCGATTTTAACCCAGTTTAAACGAACAGATTTCGTTCTTGACACTACACTAATTTGAAAACAAAACTAATAAAAAAATGTTTAAATAAATCAGCTTAGAAAAAAAAAATAGTTTTAAAAAACTAAACAAACACGCTTTTAAACTGAAAAGTTGAAAATAATTTTAACTGAAAATATGTCAATAACGTCGCCCCATTGTTACATTAAAATTATTTTCTACGTTTTAGTTTTAAAGGCATGTTTGTTTAGTTTTTTAAAACTATTTTATACTAAAAGCTTGGGTAGTGAATGTCTTTTAAGATGTCACTTTGTGTTACGTTATAAAATATATCATTTTCTGCTTTTCGCTTCTCATTATTCAAATAATTATTTCAACAGTGAAACTGCATTTCACTACTTTACCTAGCTTATTCAGACATAGCAGGTATACTGGCATAGGACCCTTTTTTTTCTTTTTTTAAAGACAAAAAAATTAATTCCGCATTAGGAATTTAAATCCTGGGTCACTTAGCCAACCGTGCAGTCAACTGGTTTCCTTTACTATAAATTCCCTTCTTCTTTATTCCCTTCTGAAAACCTTCCCTTCTGAAACAAGTTATGCAAATTATGCTGATCAAATTAAATTTTTGTAATATTATAAACTCGAAAGTTTGATTGTATGTGTGTATGTATGTTTGTTTGTTGCTCTTTCACGCAAAAACTATTGAACGGATTTGGATGAATATAGCTTATATATCAGAATAACACATAGGCTACTTTTTACTGCAATAATCGAGATACTAGGGCGATAGCTATGTGACTAAAAAAATACATAAATCGTAGATGTCAAAATGTATGTATCACTGTTTCTCTTCTGTCAAAACTTCACAGGCATAGCAACCATAATGATAGTTTGTAAATGGCTAATTTAAAAGTGAGTTCTGGATAATCACATATATAGGCTACTTTTAATCCCGAAAATACGCGGGTAACACCGCGGGGCGTAGCTACTACTATATTTCCAGTTGTCGCTTTGTGTTACTTAAGCATTGCGAAATACATCATTTTTGCTTTTCACTTCCCATTATTCAACTTCAAAAGTAAATCCGCATTTCACTTAAGATTGTCTCTGAAATCGTTTTCAAATATTTTTTACTACATATATAAGTACGTAGGTATTATTTCTTTGATGGGTATGAAACGGAAAACGGTGGTTGAGTATGACGATGCGGGCTAGCCAAACGTGAAAATAATTTGACTTGATGGATGACGTACTTTGTGGAAGTAGAAATAAAAAAATATCTATTTTTTAATGGGAATATTTTATGCGACTTTGTTTTGACAGCCCTTGTTTTCCAATATAATATATAAAGAATATTGTTGTACATATAATACATTTCAACTGCACGGTTGGCCTAGTGGTCGCCACACCGCTTTCTACTGTCGTGGGTTCAAATCCCACACGGGACAACACATGTGTGATTCATAAATTGTTGTTGGGTGTCTGGGTCTAATGCGTTAATTGTTTTTTCTAAAATAAAACCCTTTCTTTATTTCTTTTTAGGGTTCCGTAGCCAAATGGCAAAAAACGGAACCCTTATAGATTCGTCAAGTCTGTCTGTATGTCTGTCTGTCTGTCTGTCCGTCCGTATGTCACAGCCAATTATTTCCGAAACTATAAGAGCTATACTCTTGAAATTTGGTCAGTCAATGTATTCTGTGAACCGCATTAAGATTTTTACAGAAAAATAGAAAAAAACAACACATTTTCGGGGTCCCCATACTTAGAACTGAAACTCAAAAATTTTTTTTTCATCAAACCGATACGTGCTCAAAAATGATGTTGAGGTTTCTAATATCATTTTTTTCTAAACTGAATATTTGCGCGAGAGACACTTCCAAAGTGGAAAAATGTGTCCCCCCCCCTCTGACTTCTAAAATAAGAGAGTGATAAAACTAAAAAAAATATACGTTGTACATTACCATGCAAACTACCAACGAAAATTGGTTTGAACGAGATCTAGTGAGTAGTTTTTTTTAATACGTCATAAATCGTAAACCGTAATTTACCTTTCATTCATTCAACGAACTACAAGAACTTTTATATGATGTTACTTGCTTATACGGAACCCTTCATGGGCGAGTCCAACTCGCACTTGGCCGCTTTTTTTCTTCAGTAGTTCGTCTCCTTTTATTCGATATCTATACTTCTGGTAAAAACAAACAGCTTAAATATTATGATAATATATTTTTTTCAGAACACAAAAGTTTTCTAAGCAAAACAACTTTAATATTGATAACAACTATACACATATGTCAGATAACGCGAGTATTGATGCCCTCACTCGATGTTTCGATGAAAAAGTTCCAAATCCTTCCGCTTACCATATCAACATAACCACAAAACCTGTCGTCAAATAATTTATAGTACTTATCACAATCCAGTACGGTTTACATTGCCTCAACAATATGCTTTGATGAGAGAAAACATTGTAAGAAAACTGTAAAGTATTTTCTAACTTAATGTAACTTTTTTAAGGTCTTACTTAGAATGCAGCCTGTAATATAATATAGTAGACTATTTTCACAGACTTATCTTTGAACTCATAACAAAATGAGCGTTCGTTGTGAACCGCGACTGAAACTGATTATTTAAAGGTTAGGGAAACCTGTTTTATAGACATTTGTGATTTTATGCTGGATTGTGAAATTAGGTACATCTGAATGTGACTGCCTCATTGGTCTTGTGGTTAGCGTATGCGACTGCTGATCAAGAGGTCTCGGGTTCAAATCCCGGGTCGGGCCAAAAGTGTTGTTGGGTTTTTCTTATAGGAAATTCTTAATAACAGCCCGTAGTATGAAAGTTTGGCGGTGATTCACGTCTTTACCTCGGAGAGCACGTTAAGCCGTCGGTCCCGGTTGTTATGAACATCTATGGCAATCGTTATTGGGCAGCCAGTGGCCTCAAAAATACTGACAACCAGTTCATCCTTCGAATTTCAGTTCTCCCTCAGTTGCGTAGGTCCGATACCAATCGCTCCGTGGAAAAACTAATATTCAGGTAAAACCGGTTGAAGTAGTAACGGACCCCAAATTATCTTGGGAATAAAGGCTAGAAAGAAGAAGAATTACATCTGGATAAATGATTACTACAATTTCAATTTTAAAACATTTCCATAAGGTCAACTATAATTTTGTGCACTTGTGATCAAAATGCAAATTTAGAGGGCCCCGAATACTTCCTTGTGGAATTTCAAAATTTTAATGGTAATTGGAAGACAGTACCTACTCTGTATCATAATTGGTTTAGAAGAGCTCAATCAGTCGAAAAGAGAAGAAAATGAAAATTAATGAATTAGCACCTACAGCTATGTCTACAAACTGAATTGCTTTAATTAATTTTGAACTGCTTCGTCAAGCAGGATTAGGCCCTAATTGTTGTTTGATGGTTCGAGTTAAGAGGCAGTTGTCTTGATTAACGATTATAGCGAAAACGATATATAAATTGTTATATATTGTAAATATTAGTGGGTAGTTTCCTACGGTAACTACATAAGTGTATATATTAATCAGTCAATTATAACATTCGATTGAACGCACATCTTTTATTTAGCAGTGGCGACGAGGATAAAGGACTTTCTCAGATCTATAATTTTATGGTGTCGTGTGATCAAAGTGTACAAACAAAAATGTCGGTTGGGAAAATTAAAGACTTTGACTTAAAATCCGGTAACTGGTCAGCATATGTTGACCGCCTAGAAATGTATTTTCTAGCGAATAAGATATCGGACGATTTAAAGTTACCGACCTTGATTGCGTTAATCGGGGAACAGACATACGAATTATTGTCGGCATTAGCGAGTCCTAAAAAACCATCAAGTTTATCTTATGCGGTCGCGGTGGAGCTACTGCGTGCACATCTGCAACCGACACCGTCAATCCTGGCAGAACGGTACAGATTTCGGCAAAGACGACAAACGGCAGGTGAATCGATAGCCGATTACGTGGCGGACTTGAAAAAGATGTCGAGATATTGCGAATTTAAATCTAATTTGGAAGAAAATCTGCGAGATCAGTTTGTTTGCGGGTTGCGGAGCGATCTGATTCGACAGAGGGTATTCGCTGAAAATGATATAAATTATAGCAAAGCGGTACTGCTAGCCACTACCCTAGAAGCAGCCGAGCGGGATGCCGAGGCTGTCGAGGACTTGCGGGAACCGGTCCCGGTTCGTGAACTTAGCGAGAGGATGCACAAGTTGGGAATGAGAAGTTGTTCAGCATGCGGTGACAATAGCCATAGCTCACAAGAGTGCAAGTTTAAAGGGTACGAATGCAGTTACTGTGGAAAAGTTGGCCATTTGCGCAGAGTTTGCTTGAAGATGCAATTCAATCGCCGTATGTCATCAAAACACTCAAATTCCAACGTACCGCGAGGGCGGTCACACCGTGGTCACGCGCGCGGAGCGAGCGTGAGCAGCCACAGTGCTGGGGAAAACAGCGGGGTGCGCCGTGCGGGCACAGCGAGGCGGAACTCGCGCCGCTGCGCCAGCACTGTCGCCGGCCCCGCTCACGACGCTGCTGGTGCGGCGCATGGGTATGCGAGCCGGCAGAGGTCAATAGCTCCGGTGAGGAACAGGACGCGTCTGATGTTGGAGAGGAGTCTATGTACCAGATGTCTTTAGCGAACTATAAACCGGTGTGTATAAACATTAGCATTAATAACAAACTCTTAAAAATGGAAGTCGATACTGGGTCGGCGTTATCTTGTATAAGCTATTCGACATACAAACAATTGTTTAAACAGTTACCGTTAAAACCATGCAATTTAAAGTTAAAATTTTATGATGGCTCAACTATTTTCCCTATAGGGTACTTGGAAATAAATGTTAAGTATAAGAATAATTTGAAAAAATTAGATTTATATGTCATAAATAAAGGTAGCACTAGTTTATTAGGGAGACAGTGGTTGTCTGAATTAAATATAAAAATACCGAAACTAAGCAAGTCTACACAAATAAACAATAATAGTATTGTACCACGTAAAACTAATTGTCTGAATAATATTATCACCAGACATAAGAATTTATTTGACGGCGCATTGGGCAAGTATACTGGAGAAGAGGTGAAGCTGTACGTGCGGGAGGGGGCCCAGCCGATCTACTGCCGCGCGCGGCCGGTTCCGTACGCGCTGCTTCCGCGGGTTGATGCGGAGTTGGACGCGATGCTGCGCGCCGGCGTCATCGAGCCCGTCGACCGCTCGGACTGGGCTACGCCGCTGGTCATAGCGAGGAAGGCGGATGGTGGAATACGGCTGTGCGCGGATTATAAGGTGACACTGAACAAAGTTTTGTTGGTCGATAGGTACCCGGTTCCAAAGGTAGAAGATTTATTTAGTGATTTGAGCGGTAATCATTACTTTACCAAGCTAGATCTATCCCAAGCCTATAATCAGCTAGTTTTAAATGAAACGTCTAGAAATTACACTGTCATTAATACGCATAGGGGTTTGTTTAAATACAATCGTTTAGTATATGGTCTCTCTTCGAGCCCGGGCATTTTTCAAAAATTAATGACAAGTCTCTTTAGAAATGTTAAGGACGTAGTAGTATTCTATGACGATATTTTAATCAAAAGTAAATCGTGGGGTTCTCATCTAAAAAGCATAGAACTGGTATTTAGTATTTTGGAAACGAACGGCTTAAAAATCAAGAAAGAAAAATGTAATTTTGGTTCTGACCAAGTAAAGTATTTAGGGTTCATAATTGATAATAAAAATCGGCCAAGTGCGTGTCAGGCCACGCACAGGAAAGGGTTCCTCAGTAATTTAAAATCGTATCCAATAGATAATTGTTACGTTTACGTATTAGGCCTCATTCGCACGACAGTTTTTTTAACGGACGTTAAAAAAGCGTTCATATTCAACAAATGCATTCCCAAGTAAACTCTTTAGCAAAAAAAACGGGCACTTAAGCAAAGAACTATTTTTTAGTTACCATTTGTTTGTTTGACAATTTTAGGTATTTTTATCCTCAGAATGTTATAAATTAATTAGGAAGGAATAGTTTCCATCAGTTTTATCATAACATTTAAATTAAATTATTGAGAAATAATGTTTAAGCTCAAAACACTATTATTGTACCTGCTCGCTGAATATTGCTTGCATTCGTCTGGGCATGCTAGCACGTTTAACTTTTATGGTTTCTTGGGGAATACATAATGACATTCTTTAGCTCTCTGATGGTCTGCGGAGCCGGCTGCACTGAACTCACTCGTCGCATCAGAACATCCCAGACATGCTCTATGGGATTGAGGTCCGGACTTCTAGCTGGCCAGTCCAAACGACGAATTCCGACTTCTAGCATATACGCTTCCACATCGCCAGACCGGTGGGCGCGAGCGTTGTCGTCCATAAAAATTGGGTTTTCGTCAAGAGCGGTTAAAGCGGGTTGTGCATAAGGAATTAGAACTTCCGTTATGTATCGGTATCCAGTCAGTGTACCGTTTTCGATGAAGACTAACTCCGTACGATCCATAGAATTTATTCCTGCCCAAAACATAACAGAGCCCCCTCCATAAAGTGTGATTTCTTTTAAACATGCCTCTGCTAAGCGTTCTCCTCGTCTACGTAGCACTCGCCGACTTCGGACTTCACCATCCAGGGATATTCGGGCTTCATCGGAGAACAATACCCTATTCCAGTCTTCATGAGTCCATGACACACATTCTTCATGAGTAATTTAGGGCCGCGTGCCGGGCGATGACTGTGTATATTAGCAGCGAGAAGCCTCCTCCTAACCATCCATAGATTAATTTGCACATTTCTTACTTCTTCGAGTCTGTTCTTGAGGTCCACATAAGAAGATTTGCGATTTCTCAACGCTTGACTAACTAGAAAACGATCATCCCGTGGTTCGGTACATGTCTTTCTGCCAGAACCAGGCCTTCTCTTGACGGAACCGGTCTCTTGATATCGCTGCCAGGTCCTTTGAACTGTCGACCGACTCACATTTAGCCTCTGAGCCACGAAGCATTGGCTGCAACCTTCTTCCAAAAAAAGTTAGTTATAGTCGATATTAACTTAACTATATAAGTTGTTTTCTTTGAAAACCAGGCTCAGTCAAAAATTTGAATTTGGAAGGTACTCTTATAAACATTACGGCACTTTTATAACTGGCCAGTAACATGTTTAAATGATTAAAACCTTTTTGGTATTTTATTTTTTTCAGCCAGGAAGAAAATTGAACCGGCCGGTTTTTTTTGCAAATGAGTGTATATATTCACACGACAGCGTATTTAAAACACGACGCTATTTTATCGAGCAGTGTTGCATTTTCAACTTTGGGCGTTGAAAATAGACCATATATGTATTATTATGCAACTTCATACTTGAACACTTTTTTAACGTCCGTTAAAAAAACTCTCGTGTGATTGAGGCCTTAATGCGTTAATTTTGTATGACGTTTTCCAAGTCAGCGCATTTTACAAGTTAAGCCTCTATAACTCCTGAAATAACAAAGTCATCTTATCCCTTATAGTTATCCTTCGAAGTTCAGTATATGGACCACCTTCACGAATTTTCCCAGATTTTTTGAGCCAGCCGTTTAGCTTTTAGAGGGGGGGGGACGCCCTGTTTTTACAATAAAGTGCCCTTTAAAGTGGAATATATCGCGAACGGATACCTAAATCAAAAAATTTTCTTAGAAAACCTTTATTGTTTTTAAAAGACCTATCTAATGATACCCCACACGATGGGGTAGCCGCGAGAAAAAAAAAACATCCCCACTTTACGTGTAGGGGAGGTACCCTAAATAAAAATATTTTTCATAATTTTATTATAGCACTTTGTCGGCGTAGTTACAACACATATTCATGCAAAGTTTCATCTTTCTAGCACTTACCGTTTGGACGGTAAGTCGAGGACGGACGGACGGACGGACGGACGGACGGACGGACGGACGGACAGACGGACATGACGAATCTATAAGGGTTCCGAGTGATGAACTTCGGAACCCTAAAAAGGGAGTGCGGGTCGACCCAGAAAAGTTAAAACCAATATTAGGTATGCCCCACCCAACTAATGTCTCAGAATTAAAATCGTTTTTAGGTATGGTTAATTTCTACGGAAAATTTATAAAAAATTTAAGTACTCATGTGACACCTCTTTACGACTTACTCAAAAAGGGTAAACATTGGAAATGGACAATGTCACATACGAAGTCTTTTAACACCATTAAAAAACTTTTGTGTAGTGCGGAAGTCTTAACACATTTCGATATGTCATTGGAGAGCATTGTAACATGTGATGCGAGCTCGCGGGGGCTAGGCGCCGTGCTGGCGCAGCGCGCGCCGGCTGGCGACGGCGGCGGGGCCGAGCGAGTCGTGGCTTACGCGTCGCGCGCGCTCACCTCAGCTGAGCAACACTATAGTCAGATACATAAAGAAGCTCTCGCGATAATATTTGCGATGGATAAATTTCATCAATATTTGTTTGGTAGAAAATTTATTTTACGTACGGATCATAAGCCGTTAGTCACAATCTTTGGACCACAGGCGGGTATTCCCAGCACCGCGGCTAGCCGATTACAGAGATGGGCCATTAAATTGTCAGCATATGACTTCGATATAGAGTACATTCGCACGGACAAGAATACAGCAGATGTTTTTTCTAGGTTGATTAGTAAGCACAAAGAAGTGGCTCATAAGGAAGAATTAGACACCCCAGAACAAACATACCTACATTTTGCGTCACAAGCTTTGCTGTTAGATTCTCATAAATTAAAGAAAGAAACGGCTTCGGATAGCATATTGAACAGAGTAGTTAGATATATTAATGACGGTTGGCCGGACGAAGTCGAAATAAGAGAATTAAAACCATACGTCAACAGGAAAAATGAACTATACATAGAATTGGGTTGTGTAATGTGGGGACATAGGGTCATTATTCCGAATACTTGTAGAGATAAAGTGATTATGGAGCTTCATGAGAGTCATATGGGGGTAGTAAAAACAAAGGCCCTGGCTCGGAGCTATGTGTGGTGGCCAGGCATAGACGAGGCCGTAGAAGCAGCATGCCGTGCCTGCACCGTGTGCGCTGCGGTAGCCGAAGCTCCCCCGGCTCACGAACCGCGCGTCTGGCCTTGGCCAGACCGCCCATGGTCAAGGATACACATCGATTTTTTGGGACCAATCGTAGGGCAAACTTACCTTATCGTTGTAGATGCTCATTCAAAGTGGATAGAGGCAATTAAAATGGGTAGCACTACAGCAAAAGCGGTGATAAAGGAGTTGAGAGAAATGTGGGCGAGATTTGGCTTGCCCAAACAAGTGGTCAGTGATAACGGTCCCCCATTTTTCAGTACCGAGTTTAAGCAATTTTTAAACACTAACGGGATTGAACAAATGTTTTCAGCCCCATATCACCCGGCTTCGAATGGGGCGGCTGAAAACGCCGTTAAATTGTGTAAGCGCAATATAAAAAAAGCTATCAAGTCTAAAACAGATATACATGTATCATTGTGTAGGTTTCTATTAGCTTATAGAAATACACCACACTACACAACCGGGGAAAGTCCGGCAAAAATGTGTTTAGGGCGTAATTTACGAATGCGTTTAGATTGTTTAAAACCGGATCAAAAGGAATTGGTTAAAGCTCGCCAAAAGCGGATAGTAAGTTCAGCTGGAGGAACCATTAGACAATTTACACCGGGTGACAAGGTTTGGTATAGGGACTATCGTGGTCTCGATAAGTGGTCAGCGGGGACGATAATAGACAGGTTGGGTAGTACGGATTACAAAGTCAGATCTATCAATGGAACCGAGGAACATAGACATGTCGACCAACTTAAGTTAAGAGTGTCAAAAGATATAACTAATATAGTACCATTAATACGCAATAATTGCGACAGTCGTGACTTCATGCGCAAAAGACGTTCCCGCCCTTCGCTAATGTTTCCAGATAATGACGAAAAACAGTCCGACGCGGGCGCACCGGTTAGGGGGTCGATAGTAGCCGAGGGGGCAACTTCAAACCCAACCGACTCACCTAGTAGTACGGGCACCGAATTGACGGCGGACCCGCTAACTACTGGCGAGCCCAATGTGCCGGCAATAGGTGGTCACATACCAAATGAATCAAATAATGTCCGGCGTGTACGTAAACCGGTCAGACGATATGGTATAGATGACTGTTACAAGTAAATATTTATTATATAAATTATTTAAAATAATTATGTTCGTTGTTATCGCAAATTGTACAAATAGTTTTTTTTTGTAAAATATTGTTATTATTATATGTATAGTTAGGTTGTAACCGGACTTACAGAGAGATTAGTTTAAGTTGTGTCTAGATTTAGATTTAGTTAAGGTTTAGATTAAGTATAGTAATTATTAAGGGTGAAGGTGTTATATATTGTAAATATTAGTGGGTAGTTTCCTACGGTAACTACATAAGTGTATATATTAATCAGTCAATTATAACATTCGATTGAACGCACATCTTTTATTTATCATAAATAAATTTTCTTAATTACGATGTTTTCTGATTACGAACTGCTAAAACTTCAATTAGAGTTGATTATTGTGTGAGTGTTTTGATTTATTTTCAGTATATAATATTACCTAATAGCAAAGAAATGGTAATCCTTACTAATATTATAAATGCAAAAGTAATTCTGTCAGTCTATCACGCTTTTACGTCAAAACTACTGCGATTTAAGTGTGATTTTAGGGCAATAAACGACATACACGAGGGCAGAGCCACGGTCAACACTAGTTAATAAAGAACACATTAATTTATCTGTCATCATTGTCCCTTTTTATTATACTTTATCATCTTCCTAGCAATTATTACCAAGATTTTTGGGGTCGGCTACAAGTTCAATCGGTTTTACCTGAATACCAGTTTTTTCGCGGAGCGACCGGTATCGGATTTTTGCAACCCTGAGGGAGAACTAAAATTAGAACTAGTTGTCAGTATATTTGAGGGCACTGACTTCCCAATAACGACTGCCATAAATGTTCATGACTACCGGGACCGACGGCTTAACGTGCTCTCCGAGGCACGGGCGTGATAAACCGCAAAACTTCCAGACTCCACACTGTAAGAATTTCCTGTAAAAAAAACTAACAACACTTTTTGGCCCCACCCGTGATTTAAACCCGAGACCTCTAGATCAGCAGTCGCATACGCTAACCACTAGACCAACGAGGCACTCTCTCTCTTCTCGCTTCTCTCTCTTTTCATTCTACATTTTCTATTAATAAACTCCCTCCTGACTATGTCATTCAATCTTTAAAGGGCTTGATTCACGACAATAACCTTGGCCTTATACAAGTGCGGCTAAAATCAAAATGTTAAAAATTTTACTTCTTTTATACGTTTTTCAGATAATATTAAATATCCTTTTCATAATTGTATCAAGTTAAGCCGAAGGATCTATTCTCGAAGAATTTCTTTTCATCATCATCAACAACCCATAACGTCCCACTGCTGGGCTCGGGTCTCCACTCAAGAGAGGGTTAAGGCCATACGTCCCCACGCTGGCCGAGTGCGGGTTGGGGACTGGCAAGACACGTTGTGGCTACGTAATCTTTCCGTTGGATGTTTTTAAGCCGCCCGAAGGCCTCCAACTAAGCTTCACGACTGTTACCTTATGACAACAACCGGGACCGACTGCTTAACGTGACCTCCGAATCACGGAAACGCTCATAACATATCATGCCACATACGGTCACCCATCTAGGTCCGACCGCGCCGTAGTTGCTTACCCTCGGTGATTGTTTCCAATCACCTAAGGCCACTCGGCTATGAGCGCTTCGCTATAATTTCTTTTCAAATAACTAATATTGACTGTGATTTACAAAACCCTAACGAACTTGGAGCTAATATTAAAAGTTGCTTGATTGATGAATCCCAAAGCGGGGTATTTATAAGACTGCCATTTGATTTCGGCTGAATAATATGATGAATCTATTATAATATTTGGATACGTACGTGCGTATAATATTTATGTACATATAACTCTCGACTCTAAGCTTCGTTTAATTAAGATTGATAAAAAAAAATGATACACGAACGTGTAATACGATTATTGGGACTTGGGTATGCTCGCTTTTGTTTAGACTGGTGAGTGATTGATATTTTGTCATTCTTTTATGAGTGGATCGGTTAAAACCTAGAATCTTCGACTAGCAGACGTACGTACGTACGTAGGAAGGTAACACCTTCCTACGTTCATCTCGGATATTTTAGGTGAGATATGAAAAGCATTGCACAAAAGGCTGCCATAGTGTGGGTGTTGCATTGTCTGGAAAGTGACTTACTCCGAATAGACTAGACTCGAGTCATTTTGGAATGTGCTTTTATTAAAAATAATACCCAAAAAACTTCAAAAGCAGAGTTTTGTGATCGACCATGCATTATCATTTCATTGTAGTTGATACTGCTGGCCTCGTAAATATAAGTAAGAACATATTCTCGCTGTTCACCGTATATAGTTTTAACTGGATTTATTCTCGATAAGTAATATTCATATGTAGCATAGCTATATTTAGATTGTAGTGTAAAATATATAATTTTATGTTTCTGTTGTTCACTCCTGGCACGACGACATACGACAGCGCCCGCGGAGTTTGCCGATGGAAAAGCGAGCGGCGGGCGCAGGTCGGGTCGTCGTGGCAACGGGTTGTTGATTTTAGGTCTTGACAATTTTAACAATTAAAAATTCTTTTAACATATAAAGTTTGAGCACTTATTATTTATTATTACTATAATAATAATAAGGAGTACCTTCCCACTTCACTGGTGACCCCGAAGAACACAAATATGACCGAACTAGAGCAACAAAGTGGTGATATGTTAACGAGCATCGCGCATGATGTACAAAGGGTAAGCATTCGAGTACCTCCCTTTTATGCAGAAAAGCCGGCTCTGTGGTTTTACCAACTCGAGAGCCAATTCGCCTTGTCTGGGATTACAAACGATGTCACGAAATTCCACTACGCCATCGGACAGCTGGACCCGGTTTATGCATCGGAAGTGGAGGACATTATAGCTGCTCCTCCGGGCCCTGATAAATACGAACGCCTCAAGACCGAATTAATACGCAGACTGTCTGTGTCTAAAGAGAGGAAGATACTTCAATTAGTCACAAAGGAAGAATTGGGTGACCGCAAACCCTCTCAATTTTTACGACACATTCAACACCTCGCAGGTCCCGATGTACCCTCGGAATTTCTTCGCACAATGTGGGCAAGTAGACTGCCGAACAATATTCAAACAATTATAGCCTCGCAGTCAAAAGCTTCTCTTGAGGACGTAGCCGAATTGGCAGACCGCGTTCACGACATCGCGACACCGACTCCACACGTCGCAGTAGCTTCTACATCGCACGGTCAGGGTGACCTCTGCAACCAAGTTGCAGAACTTACGCGCCATGTACACCAGCTGTCGACTAAACTGGAAAGGATGTCACGTTCTAGGATAAGAAGGTCTTCATCAGGCAATCGTGAGCGTGTACATTCGCGTACTAACCGTTCCCAATCCAACTACAGGAAATTTCCAGTTTGCTGGTATCACTGGAAATTCGGTGAGAAAGCATCTAAGTGCGTCAAACCTTGTGATTATACGGGAAAAGTTTAGGGCAGAGTGTAATGGCGGCCGACGCCTGCCCTAATGCTGGTCGCTTGTTTATTACTGACTACAATAGTAAAATACAATTTTTAGTGGATACCGGTAGCGATGTGTGTGTGTTTCCTCGTAGTTACGTTAAAAGAAATTGTGTTAAAACTAATTATGAATTATTTGCAGCCAACGGCTCCGTTATAAACACGTATGGGTATGCACATTTGGTTTTAAATATAAAATTACGACGTGACTTCGCCTGGCGATTTATCATAGCCGATGTAACACGAGCTATAATAGGCGTTGATTTTTTGTCATTTTATAATTTGATTGTGGATGTGCGTAACCAGCGTTTATTAGACGGTAAGACTATGCTCGCTACCGCGGCTTCGGTCGCGGGTTTTTCTGACGATGTTTCATCGGTTAAGGTGACATCGGGTGATATTTCGGTTTACCATGCTATACTAGCGAAGTACCCCGACATCACTCGACCTTCAGGCATGCACCGCACAACCAAACACAAAGTACTACATCACATACGTACAACACCTGGACCACCAGTATCGTGTACACCTCGCAGGTTAGCGCCGGATAGACTAAAGATTGCGAAGGCGGAATTCGAAGCCATGTTACAGGTTGGTACGTGTCGGCCTTCGGAGTCGTCTTGGGCTTCTCCCCTCCACCTCGTACCGAAGAAAGACAACAGTTGGCGGCCCTGCGGCGACTACCGAATGTTGAACGCCAGGACCATACCCGACAGGTACCCCATCAGACATATACAGGATTTCGCACACAACCTGGCAGGATGTACCGTGTTCTCTAAGCTTGATTTAGTCAAAGCGTATAATCAGATCGGCGTCCATCCGGATGATATCGAAAAGACCGCCATAACTACACCCTTCGGCCTATATGAGTTTCCTTACATGACGTTCGGATTGCGAAACGCTGGGCAAACGTTCCAACGTTTCGCAGATGAAATGTTGCGGGGACTCGATTTCGCGTATTCATATTTGGATGATATTTTAGTCAGTTCCGTAGACCAGAAATCCCATGAACAGCACTTGAATCAGGTTTTCACCAGACTCCAAGAATTTGGTATGGTAATAAACTCAGCGAAGTGCGTATTCGGTGCTTCTGAGATCACCTTTCTGGGGTATCGTATTTCTGCAAGTGGCACCATACCTTTACCTGAAAGGGTAGATGCCATAAGCAAGTTCCCAGTACCTAAAACTTTTAAAGAGTTACGCAGATTTTTAGGTGTAATTAACTTTTATAGGAGGTTTATTCCTAATGCCGCACGTCTCCAAGCACCTCTAAACGTTCTCTTGACAGGTTCGGTGAAGGGTTCACACCCTGTATCACTGTCACCCCTAGAACTCGATGCCTTCGAAGCTTGCAAACTGAGTCTGTGCAAGGCAACCATGCTTGCCCACCCAGATTGCAACGCGAAGCTTGCTTTGGTGACGGATGCGTCAGATACTGCTATTGGAGCAGTGCTACAGCAACATAGAGAGGATACTTGGCAACCCTTAGCCTTTTACTCTTGTAAATTGTCTCCATCGCAAGCCAAGTACTCACCATACGACCGTGAGCTCTTAGCAATATATGAGGCGGTCAAACACTTTCGTCACATGGTCGAAGCTCGAGATTTTGTAATATATACCGATCACAAACCTCTTACATTTGCATTTCACTCGAGGAAAGAGAAGTGTTCACCGAGGCAATTTCGTCACTTAGACTTTATTTCACAGTTCTGCACGGATATTAGGCACATTTCCGGGAAAGACAACGTGGTAGCTGATACCTTATCACGTATCGAAGAGGTTAGCTTACCGATAGACTTCCAGGACTTAGCTGCAGCACAGACCACTGACTCGGAACTAAACCAGTTCTTAAGTGGCAACACCTCACTGCGTCTCGAGAAAGTGAAATTACCTGGTACCGACACCTTTCTATATTGTGATGTAAGTCACACTTCACCGAGACCTTTCGTGACAACAGACTTACGTAGACAAGTATTTAATAGCCTGCACTCTTTAAGCCACCCTGGTGCGAATGCCTCTATCCGTTTGGTCACAGATCGTTACATTTGGCCTGGTATTAAAAGAGACTGCAGGGAATGGGTGCGTACTTGTATGGCATGCCAGCGGTCAAAGATACATAGACATGCATCTTCACCGTTTGGCTCGTACAGGCTACCTCGAGCGAGATTTAGAGATATCCACATAGATCTCATCGGCCCACTGCCTTTATCGCAGGGATACCGATACTGCCTCACGGCGATCGACCGCTACACGCGTTGGGTAGAAGCAATACCATTAGCAGATATAACATCTGAAACCGTTGCTAAGGCACTGCTCAGTGGTTGGATCGCCCGTTACGGTTGCCCCACAACGATCGTCACAGACCGTGGGAGGCAATTTGAATCAACCCTATTCAACCATTTATCTCGCATTATCGGATTCAAACATAAAAGAACCACAGCTTACAATCCCAAGTGTAATGGTATTCTGGAACGTGTGCACCGCCAGGTAAAGGCGGCAATAACCTGTCACAATGATAGTAACTGGGTCGAGTCTCTTCCACTAGTGTTACTAGGTATACGCAGCACATACAAGGAGGACTTAAAAACATCACCAGCTGAATTGGTTTATGGAGAACCACTCCGTCTCCCTGGTGAGTTCCTTAGTCCAGAAGATCTCGGAGACCCTGACTTGACAGACTATATAGCACGTATGCGGCAGTTCGCAAGTCACTTGAAACCTTGTTCAGCGACTCGTCACGGTGTTCAACGCTCACCATTTATCTTCAAAGATCTGGCGACATCCTCCCACGTCTTCCTGCGAGATGACACTGTTGTCGGATCCCTAAAACCAGCATACACGGGACCATATGAAGTTATCCAGCGTGGTGATAAAGTATTTAAGATACTTATCAAGGGTAAGTTTGTCACGGTATGACAAACCTGCGTACATGCTGCGTGATCCAGACGCTACACCTACGAAATCTACAAATCACCATACATCTTGCTCAAAAACACAAACTCCCACAGCTATCACACATTTCACTCACACTAGCCTGAATTCTAACTTACCCAATACTTCTATGCCTAATACCAATGATAACGTCGTCAGAAGGACTCGTTCAGGTCGTCATGTAAAATTCCCAGATTTTTATCGCCCTTAGGACGGTCTCTGGGGGAGGGTGGTGTAGCATAGCTATATTTAGATTGTAGTGTAAAATATATAATTTTATGTTTCTGTTGTTCACTCCTGGCACGACGACATACGACAGCGCCCGCGGAGTTTGCCGATGGAAAAGCGAGCGGCGGGCGCAGGTCGGGTCGTCGTGGCAACGGGTTGTTGATTTTAGGTCTTGACAATTTTAACAATTAAAAATTCTTTTATCATATAAAGTTTGAGCACTTATTATTTATTATGACATTCCTTATTATTATTACTATAATAATAATAAGGAGTACCTTCCCACTTCACATATGTCAAAATTTTGACACAGCCTGTTGTATCCTTCTTTATTATTGGCTCACAGACGCACGCGCCCATTCGCTATCGTCACTACCGCACGTGAGCTGGAGATGATATAATGCTTCCCTCTCATTCATTTACAGATAATACAATGAGCGAGTGAATGAATGACTGAGTGACACTTACACTACATAACCTAATATATTACCGACATGATTACGAGCACTAAGTACAGATACATTTAATACACTTTACGTCAATAACGGAACTAATGTATGTATAAGTTATTTCGCATTACTGTTTGTATTTAGCATACTGCCATAAACAATATGCATAATTCATGGACGACTATAGCACATTAATGGATTATTAATTTATGTGAAAGGGCTTATACAGAAGAACAGCCGTGTACTATAATATTCTAGAAACTAGTACACCAAGAGAACCAAAAGAGTGCGGCAGAAGTAGAGCATGTATCTAATAATTTTACTATATCACAAACATTTCAAAAACAACCAAACTTTCTCTTAGCTAAATAACTATGACTTCAAAATATCTTTAGGAAAGATTCATAAGATCTTTTAAACTTATCAGTATTAATTAAAATACATATTAGTACCATTTTGTATTACTATATATTATAAAGTAAAGTAACTCAAAAACCACAGCACCGATTCAAATGACAGTGGTATATCAAATCTTGAATTGATTTTTCAGTCTAATAAAAATTTACACTTATTTGTAACTTTTATATTTTCAAGCACTAAGATCTATTTACTTAAAGGGGAGTTTCTCCGAACATAGATTTGTTATTCCTGCCTTATTTAATGACTAGCTTTCGCCTCAATTATTGCAGTTAAAAGTAGCCTATGTGTTATTCTGATATATAAGCTATGTTACTGTAAAGTTTTATCCAAATCCAAATCCGAGCAATAAACATACATACATAAATACTCACAAACTTTCCCGTTTATAATATTAGTAAGGATTACAAAATAATTAATTAAACTCAACATTATTGTAGCGTGCTACTCTCTCATGTATTAAAACGTTATTTACTTTTACCCTCACAATCGTCAACGACATCTATATATACTTTTCTCGACTTACCCAACAGCCGTCCCCTTTCTTGTGAAACAATCGAGATATAATTATTACGTCACTGCGTGAGTGTTTGACGTCAGTAGCCCCTTTCCTAAACACGCTACACCGTTATAAACCACCTTCAATTTATTGGTTGAGTATTTTTATGGCTCCTTCAGCGACAGTACTAGAGGTGCACGATAAGCCTTTACTTAATTTAATGAGCTATTCAATTGATTTTGATTCTCTGAAGAGTATCGAAAAGATACTAACAAGATTATTTTGTTTTCTTTCAAGACTGATGGAAATAATGATGTAGATTGCTAATATTTTAAAGAAAGTATTGATTATTCGACTCAATCGTCCTGTTTAACTAGTTTCAAACTATTCCAAAGTATTGGAAATAATACATTTCATGTTATCACATCAAATCACTACATATTGCCTACATAATACACTTCATATGAAATAAAGTTCTCCGCCGCCTCTGTCTGTCTGTCTGTTAACTCAAACACCACTCACCTTATTAAATGAGCATTGTAACTTGATAGTCTAAAGTCTTAGAAAGCATTGAGAAGGGACATGGTTACTTTTTACCGCGATAACCAACATAGACGCGGTCACAGCTGCTGGCGAAAGATAGTCTTGTGTAAGTATTAACATACTCGTCCAGTTAAATCACTTAATTCTGTAGGGGTGGAAGTACCTGTGTATTTTATCAATCTCATCTTGATTATTTTGATCAAAATAATCATGACACGGTCAAAATTATCTAACATAGATACATAGACACTCGAATTTTATGTATTTATTTTTAATTATCCATAACATTAAATTAATAAAATTAATAAATTTTTAATATTTTATTAATATAATAATAAATAAAGAACTGTCAATAATAAATACGCATATTTAAATTTTATATCATATATTATTAAACATCTTTACAAATAAATAAAATTCGAGTCATCATCATCATCATCAGCCTATCTCAGTCCACTGCTGGACATAGGCCTCTCCCATTGCACACCACTTTGATCGATTTTGGGCTTCTCGCATCCAAATTCGAGTGTCTGTATGTATCATATGTATCAAATAAACAGTTTTTACTAAATGAATAGAAAAGTATATACGGTACTTTTATCAAAGAGGCATTTATAAAAAAAATGTCTGTCTGTCCGTCTGTCTTTTTGTCTGTCTGTTTGTTCCGGATAATCTCTGAAACGTATCAATTTTAACAGGACTTTCACTAGCAAAAAGCTAATGACCTAAGTAACTTGGGTGAATTATTTTGACTAGCTTCGCTCCAGTAATGTCGCCGAAACCAGCACCTACTTGCAAAGCATGCTTTCAAATGCAAATTTCTATGTAATATTGTCTACACAACCTTCTGATATTTATTAAACTGACAGTTATCTCACGCAACATCACTTTACGAGCTTTCAAAACTACTTTGAAAACGTTTTATGTTTCCCGGAATAACTGCCGATTTTGGCTGAAAAGACGATTCTGCGGCATCGATGTTTCTACAAGCATTTTAATTCAGAATACAAATATTCTTATTTATATTATGGACTGCCCAACCCTTTGTGCTTTTTTTTCCCAGATTTGTCTTTACCATTAAAATCCTTTGTGTTCGTCTACAAAAATGTAAAAGGCTCTTCATGTGAAGCACTATTCAGTCAAGTACTCGCGTTTGTTTTTCCAACTGATTGAAATATCCTATTGTTCTGTTTTTAGTTCGAAATCATACATATAATAAATTCTTTGTTGTTTTTGTTATTTTTTAGAAGTGGGGCCACTTGTTTTGTATTGTAGTTATGGATATTTATTTGTTTATGGGCCTTAATTATTCTTATCGCCGATGCAGGTATTAGATTTTTTTAAATATATATATAGTGGTTTCATCATCATCATCATCATCAGCCTATCGCAGTCCACTGCTGGACATAGGCTTCTCCAATTGCACGCCACTTAGTTCGATCCTCGGCTACTCGCATCCAGCTCCTACCACCCGTCTTGCGCAAATCATCACTCCACCTGGCCTGTGGACGTCCTACACTACGTTTGCCGAGTGGTTTAGCACTTTGATAACTGAACTAAAAGTTATCATAGCTTTTTAATAACTCGTTTATAAAGTGACTTTTTCTAAACCACATAATTCAGTCAGAGAATTCATAGATCACTTTCCAAAATACGTAAACCTATCGATAATTTTTTCTTTTTTTTCATTTGACATTTCAACGGTAAATTTACAAGTTGCTCAATTTAAGAAAACAAATCATCACACGAGCACTTCAAACGAGGCAAACTTGAGCAATCTTGGTTTGACTTCTGTTCCAAGTTTATAATATACGATTTCCTCATAAAGTTCAAAACATGAGTTAACTTTACCTATGAAATTATGTTACTTTAAGCGATTTGTAAAACTTAGTACGTACCATCTAATTTGGCATAATAATACTGAGAAAATGGATTTCAACTAACTTCAATGTGGTCTAAATTCAGGTTGTTTCTATTGTCATTTTACTATATTAAGGTAGTTGAATCTCATAAAAACAGTTGCATAGTAGCATTTTATTAAACATCATTGACATCATCAGCCTATTGCAGTCCGCTGTTGAGCATAAGTTGTCCAATCTTGTCACATGACTGCTGTTGATCAAGAGGTCTCGGGTTCGATTCCCTGGTCAGACTAAATAGTTGTGTTATCCACAATTGTTTGTTTCGGAGTCTGGGTGTTTGCTATGTATAATCTGTATGTGGGTATTTACAAAAAAAAATATGTTTATGTATTATATTAGTTATTTAGTATCCACAATAGTAGCCGACCCCAAATAAACGTGGAAATAAAGGCTCGGAAGATGAGTATCCATAATACAAGACCTGCTTAGTTAGGGACTGGATGACATTGTGTGTAAGATGTCTGAAATATTCTTCAGTCTCTGCCACCCAAACCCCATCTAGACTGTGGGCATCCTAATTAACACGTCCATCATAGTTATTTAACATACCTTTATTTGGTTATGGTTTTTTGACGTAAGCACTCAAGGAAGAGACGGATCACTGGAAAGTGACAATCGCCATCGACATCGCCAAATTAAAACCAGTGAGTACAGTCATGATGATTCGGACAGCAATATTTTGTACGAAAGTTGTAACAAATGTGACGTTTTTATTGATTGTCACGAACAAATTTTGCGATCGCGTGGATTACAATTTATTGCCTGTATGCAGTATGTCTGGTGTGACAAATTCACATATTGCATTTTACAAATTTATATTGAGCAATGTGACGTCATGACAATTTGTTGAATTATTTTTCACTTTTAATTATCTATGGCACAGTAGAAATTGTCAGAAGTTTTTGCTAATAGTTTGGCAGTTAATAATTTTTTTGCTATTTTGCTATAGATGACTTCTATTTACGTCTATTTCTATAATAATATTTATAAGTTGAAGAGTTTCTTTGTTTAGTTGAAGTATTTATAGGAAATATTATTTCGGAATGAAAAATGTACAGTTGGTCCATTAATCGAAGAGGGTTATAACATGATCGATCAAGAATATCGAATACTAAAGAAATTAATCACATAAACATTCGAAAGTAACTCTTTCCGTCTGTCTGTTACACTTTCACGGTTAAATGTATTGTCTAGTTAACTCATTCTTGATAATGTTTATTATGACACTATGGCTGCCTTGGTGGCGCAATGGTAGCGTATGCGATTGTTGTGCTTGAGGTCTCGGGTTCCATTCAAGGGTCGGTAGTTGTGTGATTCACAAATATTTATTTCGGAGTTTGGGTGTTTTCTTTGTATAATATGTATGTGTCACGTATCCCTAATCACTTCGCACGGCACTTGAAGATGTAAAATATGATACGTGTGGCCCTTAATGTTTCACATGGAATTTTAGGTCCTTAGGTGCGGGTTATTTAAAAGTGCAACATGATGACGACGTTCTCCCTCAAACAAATGTATTGAACTATTTTATATTCAGATCCATTCCGGTTTCACACTTCGAGACGGAATCACCTGTATGTACAGGTGATTCCGTCCAGAAATTTAGATTTAGTTATTAGTAATGTAAAATTAGTTAATAATTAAATTTAATGAAATATAAATCAAGTAAGTTGCTTTTGGAATCCTCCTGGTTGCGGCCAAAAACATAATTTATGTATATACAAAAGAGTATGTTTATGTATTTATATCAGTTTCAGTTTATGTATTTATCCATAATACAAATATGGCGTTGGGTGTAAGATGTTCGAAATATTATTTATTTATTTTATTACTTACTTATTTATATTATATTTTATTACATTTATAACAAAACGAAGTTCTGTTTTGGTTATTTTGTACTCATATTTGTTGGGTCTTTGTGATTGTAGATCAGTTTAGTAAATTATAATAAAAAATCGGCCAAGTGCGAGTCGGACTCGCCCATGAAGGGTTCCGTATCAACAAGTAACATTATTTAAAAGTTCTTATAAAATTGCTGTTTACGCTTTATGACGTATTAAAAAAAAAACTACTTACTAGATCTCGTTCAAACCAATTTTCGTTGGTAGTTTACATGGTAATGTACAACATATATTTTTTTTAGTTTTATCACTCTCTTATTTTAGAAGTTAGAGGGGGGGGGGGGACACATTTTTCCACTTTGGAAGTGTCTCTCGCGCAAACTATTCAGTTTAGAAAAAAATGACATTAGAAACCTCAACATCATTTTTGAACACCTATCCATAGATACCCCACACGAGTAGATACCCCATATGAGTTTGAAGAAAAATTTTTTTTGAGTTTCAGTTCCAAGTATGGAGACCCCCAAAATGTATTGTTTTTTGTCCATGTTTATGTGAAAATCTTAATGCGGTTCACAGATTACATCTACTTACCAAATTTCAACAGTATAGCTCTTGTAGTTTCGGAAAAAAGTGGCTGTGACATACGGACGGACAGACAGACAGACAGACAGACAGACTTGACGAATCTATAAGGGTTCCGTTTTTTGCCGTTTGGCACCGGAACCCTAAAAAGGACACTGCACCAACTTCTATGAAATATGGATATACCTTTATTATTTTTCACGATACTGGTATAGACAGACGTAGTTGTATCAGACCGGACGTTTTTTTTATCAAAATCAATCCAGCTGCTTAGAAGGGGTTGAATTATAAACTCACGAACTGAAATTATATGTATGTGTAGATGAGAATAAGTTACACATCAACATCAGCCCGTTATCCGTGCTGGACAAAGGCCTCTCCCAAGTCGTGATTAAAATAATGGTCAAACTTCCTCATATTGGAAGTTAGATTCTACATGAAGTTATTCCGATTACGATACTTTCACCTTTTTTTTCCGTGCGGAAATCCCCCCGGATACCACCAATTCATGGCAATGTCGGACTCGAACCAATTAAAACCGCACGCTGTCGCGGGTACTATTAGCCGAGAAACCAGATGTACCCTCGTAAGGGAATCCGTGGAACCCGGACATACTTCGGGCCACCTACAGTTTGCAGAGAAACCAGATAATAAATAATAATAAATAAATATTTCGGACAATTACACACAACGTCATCTAGTCCCAAACTAAGCAGAGCTTGTATTATGGGTACTAAACAACTGATATAAATGCATAAACATACTTTTTTTTTGTAAATACATACATATTATAGATAGAAAACGCCCAGATTCTGAAACAAATATTTGCGGATCACATCACACAAACATTTGGTACGACCCGGGAATCGAACCCAAGACCTCTTGATCAGCAGCCGCATACGCTAACCACTAGACCAACAAGGCAGTCAAAGGGAATCACGCCATACCTCGGGCCACCTACAGTTTTCAGATGAGCCATGGACCCTCCCCTGTGTTAGCTGGAGAATATATTTTTCGATTTTTTTCACTCAGTTCCCTTTCTAATTCCATCCAATCAATAATTAAAGTAATGAAATAACTAATTTGTAAAGTCAAACTATAAATAAAACTCTAGTATTGACGGAGAAAAAAAGAAAAGAAACCGGAAAAAAACAGTTAATTATAGTGAATTGTGAAGCAGCAAAAGCAAGCGACAGGCGCTGTCAGCTTGGGCGAATAATCTCGAGGAAGCGGATTTACAGGTAATTCCGTTTTTTCCAACGTAACTTGATCAGCGACAGCAAAATAAGAAATATTGGCTTTGTTAAAGTCTTTTACTAAGTTTATTCTAAAGAAACGAAACGCTTAGAATTAATATTTATATTTCAATTTTGTTATTATCTCTATTAAGTTTACGTAAATTCTTTCCTTTAACAAGTTCGTTCTGAGATTAGCTTTTGCGACTTTTGCAATATTTTGATTTAATTATAGTGATTTCATCATTATGAGCTTATCGCAGTCCACTGCTGGACATAAGCCTTTCAAATTGCACGCCACTCAGTTTGATCGTCGGCTACTCGCATTTATCTTCTGCCAGCCATCTAGTGATTACGTCAAGTGATTTACATACATTAAATTTTAAAAGTCTATATTCTATTTTTATCTGACTTCAAAAAAGGAGCAGAATTTTTGAAACTTTTGGAATATAAGTCGTCATCAAAAAAAGGTATGGAAGATAAAAGGCATTATTTGTTGTCAACACAAAATATACATAAATTTATTGAATAAAATTATAAAGTATTCAAACGATTTGATTAAATCTGTTGTTTTCTAAGTTACAAAATGACTATATTTTTTAAACGGTACGAAATACGTTACGAATACGATACGAAAATGCTTGTAAGGCTCAAATATATGGCATGTTTTAGGTGCTTTGAAAATAGGGAAAAGTCAATTTCGCTAAAACCGGACTTATTTAATTTTCCAACTACGGGGATAATATGCATTTAGTAAAAATCGGTTATTTCAATATTACAAACAGACACCAATTTTATTTATTTGTATAGATCTTATTCTTATTAAAACTGACTTTACTCTTCTTTGTATTGTTTGATAACTTGTAAACTATTAATCCCCGCAATATTGTACTTCATGAATATCAGTATCTGAATTTCTAATCAGTCTCGATGTCATCCCTAGGCATCCCTATAAAACATATCAAATTTACTACTGACAGATAATTCTAATATTGGAGTTCGTTTAATAAAATTACCATTGAAATACTAAAATTTGGGGGTTACATTACACGCAACTTTGATTTTAGTGAATAGTCAAAGAAGAATATAAAAAGCGGCCAGGTGCGAGTCGGACTCGCCCGTGAAGGGTTCCGTAGCATCATATAAAAGTATTTGTGGTTCGTTGTCACTTTCATCAATGTTTTATTAATAGTGTTTTTATTGAAAGAAATGTAAAATGCGGTTTATAATTCATGACGTATTAAAAAAAAACTACTTACTAGATCTCGTTCAAACTAATTTTCGTTGGAAGTTTGCAAGGTAATGTACATCCTATATTTGTTTTAGTTATATCTCATATTTTAGAAGTTACAGGGGGGGGGGACACATTTTACCATTATGGAAGTGTCTCTTGCGCAAACTATTCAGTTTTGAAAAAAATGACATTAGAAACCTCAATATTATTTTTGAAGACCTATCCATAGATACCACCCCACACGTATGATTTTAATGAAAAAAAAGATTTTGAGTTTCAGTTCAGTATAGGGACCCCCAAAATTTATTGCTTTTTTTCTATTATTGTGTAAAAATATTTATGCGGTTCACAGAATACATCTACTGACCAACAGTATAGCTCTTATAGTTTCGGAAAAAGTGGCGGTGACATACGGACGGACAGACAGACAGACATGACGAATCTATAAGGATTCTTTTTTTGCCATTTGGCAACGGGACCCTAAAAATGCAACTTTAAATTGCATATATACATTGTTCAATTTGAATTTTAAAAAGTGTCAATTCATTTGTGCCTATAGTCCTTTACGTGTGTCATATGCCGTAGGAAGACGTGGTTACTTTTCGTCAAACTAGCTTTTACCGCAGCTCCACCTGCATGTAGGTTATCGCGGTAAATAGATCATCATCATCAACGGCCTTTAATAGTCCACTGCTGGACTGCCTCTCCTTGAAAATCGAAGCCTATGTTTTTTTTTTTTTTATATTTAGCCTACCAAAGTGACTCTACCCTGCCTGATGGAAAGCATGAGCAGAATCCAAGAGTGGGGGAAACCACACATCACTGCCGCACATGCAGACAGCAAAGTATGGCGGCCCTCACTATGGCGGCTTAGTAAGATGCTTTTTCACGCCCCGCTTAAAGGACCCGGGATCATAGTGGGAAGGAAACACGTGGGCTGGCAGTGAGTTCCAGCTTTTGACTGCTCGGCATAAGAAGGAAGAGCCGAACCGCTTCGTTCTGGTGCGTATTTCCTCTACCCTGAAGCGGTGACTTCCAAGTCCAGCACGTGTTGTCCTGTAAAGGAAGGGAGAAGGTGGGACCAGTTGGAAGAGCTCTTCAGAACACTCACCATGGTAAAGGCGATAGAGGACCGCCATAGAAGCGATGTCTCTTCGCAACTGCAGAACTGTATGTGTTTGTATGTGAAGTTTCATCAACATCCATTCAGTAGTTTTTGCGTGAAAGAGCAATAAACATACATACTTACATACAAACTTTCGCGTTTATTATATTAGGAGGTAATTGTGCGCCAAGTGTGGTCCAAAGCCAATTCGAAACCATATGTTGTGTGATCCACAAATTATTGTTCTAAGTCTGGGTGTTCTTTGTGTCCGTTTGTAAAGTGTAGCTTATTGTATAACATCAGATATTTGTGTCAGATCAGATAATAAATAATTATCATCACTGTTGCTTTAACAAGTTATTTTTATTAAGCACTTGTTTTAATTGATAAAATGACTCTTCTTTGCCTGATGTGTGGTCACCCAACTCACTGCTAATTCACAAAATGGACCATGATGACCCTCGCTTTGGCGGTCTATTTAAATTATTTATCATCTTCGAGTCTTCGGTCTGGCACTCATAAACGAAACATGACAAAATGTCATCTTTTCATCAATGGGGAGCGGCTCAAAGAGTGGCAACGTTCTTGTGATTCTTGAGTTGCATATATGTCCATAGGTTCTGGTGGTTACTTACCACTCCTAAAAAAAAACGGCTTAATAATCTGTGAATGTTCACCCTCCTTTTTAGGGTTCCGTTGCTAAATGGCAAAAAACAGAACCCTTATAGATTCGTCATGTCTGTCTGTCTGTCTGTCCGTCCGTATGTCACAGTCACTTTTTTTCCGAAACTATAAAACTATGCTGTTGAAATTTGGTCAGTAGATAAATTCTGTGAATCGCATTAATATTTGTACACCAAAATAGAATAAAAACAATAAATTTTGGGGGTCCCCATACTTAGAACTGAAACTCAAAATTTTTTTTTTCATCATAACCATACGTGTGGGGTGGTATCTATGGATAGGTCTTCAAAAATAATATTAAGGTTCCTAATATCATTTCTTTCATAACTGAATAGTTTGCGCGACAGACAAGTGGTAAAATGTGTGTCCCCCCCCTGTAACTTCTAAAATAAGAGAATGATAAAACTAAAAACAATATAATTATGATGTACATTACCATGCAAACTTCCAACGAAAATTGGTTTGAACGAGATCTAGTAAGTAGTTTTTTTTTAATACGTCATAAATCATAACACACTATTATTAAAACATCGATGAAAGTTACAACGAACTACAAAAACTTTTATATGATGTTACTTGATGCTACGGAACCCTTCATGGGCGATTCCGACTCGCACTTGGTCCCTTTTTAGATAACATGAGATCGATTTAGATATAGCAAGAACATTTTTGTACCCCTATCTCATTTAGTCAATGCGTTGTTATAGCATCTAGTTTCAAAATTCAAGGTCGCGGAGTACTCAAGTAGTATAACCTAATAACAATGTACATAAACAATTACGGTCCCTCTATCTAGGTGAACATTCGGCTTAATAGACATTTTACGACCGGTATTACTCTTGTTTATAGCTAGTACGGACCTGTCAGGTACCGGGAATGGTCTGAATTAATTTTATTTTTAGGGTTATGTTGAACAAATTTTACATGCTACTCTTCCTAACCTTATTTCAAATATTGGGGTCAGCTACTAGTTCAACCGGTTTTACCTGAATATCAGTTTTTCATCGCATATGGCATCGGATCTCCGCAACCCTAAGGGTGAACTGAAATTCGAAGGTTGAACTAGTTGTCAGTATATTTGAGGGCACTGACTTCCCAATAACGATTACCACAGATGTTCATGACAACCGGGACCGACGGCTTTACGTGCTCTCCGAGGAACGTGCGTGAATCACCGCCAAACTTACAAACTTCTGGCTGTTATTAGGAATTTCCTAAGAAAAACCCACAAACACTTTTTGGCCCGACCCGGAATTTGAACCCGAGACCCCTTGATTAGCAGTCGCCTACGCTATCCACTAGAACAACGAGGCATTTAACATGCTACTACTGCGATAATATACATATATTATAGTTTTTTTTTCATAATGCCTTAGATAAAACATATGTTATCGCATAATTGATTATTGAAACGTGTACTGTAAATGACAAGTCTCTGCATGGGCGACAAGAATAAGTTATTGGCGCCCAAACATGGGGCCGATTTATGTAATCCGGATTGAACTTATATTGAGTGGTAATCAATTATTAGGGCTAAACGAAAATTGATTACATGATTGAACTTTATAACTTTCTTCTATAACGCCAGAGGGTAAGTACTTTAATTAATAATTTCGAGTAAAAGGTTATTCTGTGAACTGAATGGGGAATAGGGAATAAGCTTAAGTTACTCCTTAGGTCATCAGCTTTCTGCCAGAGAAAGTTTCGTTGAAATCGTTCCACCCCTTCGAGAGATTAGCCGGAACAAACAGACAGACAGACAAAAAAATTTAAAAATTTCCTTTTTGATGTCAGTACCGTATATACTTTGATATGCATTTAGAAAAAAAAACTGTTGTTTCATATGATAATTAAATTAGAAAGAGAATAAGGGCCACAGCATAGCATACTAGCTACTTTTAGCATCGGCGATCGGCGATTTTGTGACTGCATCGATGCTGCATCACGTCTTAGCGACTTTCTGCGTTCGATCGCGATATCAAAATCGCGCGTCATGTTGCATCATTCGCAACTTTCTGCGTTCGAACCTGGTATCGGAAACGCGCGTTTTAGCGACTGCTCAGTTGCCTGGATCGCGTCGGCTGTAGTGTTGTGTATAATTTTCCGACGCCAAATCGGTGCTACCGGCATCCGAATGTGTGCGGAGAGTAGCGTTCAGCTGCTGTGTCGCGTTTCTAAAAAGCTACTCAATCTGATATTAACGTTTGGTGTTTTTAAGTGTGCGGTGTGGAGCGTTCGATCGCCATATTTAGCTTTTAAAAAGCGGCTAGTCGCTGATCGTCGATGCTAAAAGTAGCTAGTGTGCTGTGGCCCTAATCGGTATTGTTTTCGAAATCTTATGAAAAACAAAAACAATATACTTTTACTTAAAAGTTTGAGAGTAATTTAGGAATGGTTTGCAGAGATTTTAATAAATAAAACAATAGTATAATTTCACATGTTTAATGAACAATATTTCAAATAATTTGTTTTTTTTTTTGTATTGTTCAAAATTGTATATGTATATATAGAACGCTATATAATAACATCAAAGCCCTGTTTACTCACTGTGAAAGCCTTATACCTAGTCATTGCTTGTGTGGTCTTCAAATCATACACAGTGTTACACCGTGTCATGAGATTTTGAATACAATTCGAAAACTTCAGTGAATAACTCACTCAGTGTTCAACACTGTATATCAGTTGGAAAACGTTACTGGTATACCATCAGTATTTTACAAAATGTTAACAATACAGTCTAATATTTAGTGCTTTAGGTTTTGGATGTGTTACAGTTATTCGTACTACTTTCAAATAGCTTTAAAGTTCAAATTACATTGGTAATGATAACTTGAAAACATCTGTGATTAGTTTCGTTCTTGGTACAAGCAGTTTGGTTCTAAATAAGCTTATTTGAAAGCAATAGAATAGCCTCAGTACTAATATTCAGCTATGAGATGATACATATTTTCAAACCTTGAAAATTTATATTAAAATAACATTCGTATAAAAGATTTGTAATTAATAACAATACTGTTAACAAATCATATAAATAAACGCTTAAATTTAGTAAATACAGTGCTTTGCATTAAAAATAATTATCTAGAGTTCTTATATTTTACCAAAAGATCTAACAAATTGATCTCGAAGTAAAATAAATCAAGAATTAAAACTTCAAAGGCTTCAAAGAATTAAGTATAAAACCTTTTTTTAAATGGTCCGCAAAATCCATTTGTCAATATTTATTGACATTTTTAAAAATTGTGTACACATTTCGGTACGCTCTTTTGGGATTGATTAAGATCAAAAAATCTAGGGCACTTCTAAAAACAATGGTAATATCATATCAACCTTTCCATATTCCTGTAAAATTTTCTACAGTACAAATTTACCTTTTGCAACGAATTTCGTGCCAATATTGCTGTAGACAATTTCAGTCTGTAGCCGTTGCCACAAACTTCGTCGCCTGGTTTAATAGTAATTTACTTTATGTATACTGCATAAGTTTGTTACCTTCACTGGATTAAATTGCTTTGAGTTTGTTAACATGGATTCTGTATAAGACCAGGTATGTTATCAACTGTGGGTACATAACACACTCACAAAAAAAATATCTATTTTTTCAAAAAAGGTATCATAGTACTTTTATTGCAATGTTTTTATGTCACAACGTACCTACATCATCATCAGCCTTTCGCAGTCCACTGTTGGACAAAGGCTTCTCCAATTGCACGCCACTTGGTTCGATCTTAAGAATAATCTCTGGTCTTATTTATTATCATCGCTTGGGGAATTAAGCCAAATTTTAACATAGAAAAGCTTTCTAGGCAATTTATAAATTTTACCAACACATATGATGAATTTACTCAGTAAGTTAGCTTAGGGCAAGATCATAAATTATTACGATTCGAGGCTGTCTAACGTTTATATAATCCATCATATAAGTGTGTGTATGAATTTCATACAAAAACGTGCGGGTTGTGATTTACTTCAGCGGTTTGTAGTTAAGCTTTTGTTAAATGTGAGTTATGCGTTTACGTTTCATTTGTTGAGTTCACTGTGCCTATTATTACAATAAGATTATCAAAATAGTGCGCATTTAAGTATCTGTTTAAATTTTAATTTATTTTCAATTAGATACAACATTTCTGTGTATTAATATGTGTGGCTTCTGTATAGAAAATGGTTCGTTTGACAAAAGAAAAGAAACGTTTTTATGTTTGCATTCCTCATGTTATGTTTATATTTTATCTTTAAAAATTTGTAAATTATTTTATAGGGAATAGAATAAAAAGAGAAAATTAAGGTTGTTCTAGTTTATTGAAGTTTTAGCCTTTAATAGGATGTAGAGCCACGTTGATTTCAGAAAAAATGGGCAGTACTACCCTCACACAAAAGACCATCCAAAAATGACAGAATTTGTGCTGTTGTCTTGCATTGGTGAGTGTGAGACCGGATCCCCAATCATACTGTATCAGTCTTCCGGCCTAAGGAGACCGGGAGAATGATGCAAGAATATCTCACTAATCCGCCATAGTGTGAGTTACCATGCTGCATCGTATGCACTCACAATGAGGACCCTACACCTGAATTCTACTGATGCTCTTAGGCAGAGTATAGGTATTTTAGTAGACTTAAATATAGCAAAATAAACCCTATTCACGTTGGTATTAAAAACTTTTCTATTCAGTTACAATTGATAGACATATTTTAAATAGATACTTAACTAAAGTAGTGCTCTAGTTTTACGATCTTAGACCAATCCCAAGTCGGATCGCCCAACGAAATTCAGAAACTCCATTTTTCTTAAGGTCATGACCTGAAATGTATGAAAATAGCCTTCATATATAGCTACTCACACAGACGCTGTTAACAGACACATTTATTTGAGTATTGAGTCCTTTACTTTGAATAAAAGCGTGGTTAAAATATTTTTTTACAGTCTCTTTGTTAACTTAAAATTAAATGTACACTTGTAATAATATGAAAGAATGGAAAACTTTCGCAACAATTCAAAGTACAAATTCGTTTTCAACTTTCTTGATATTGAAAAGTTTCAAGCGCAATTGTTTCACTTGTAACCTGAAATATTGAAGTATATTGGTTCTCCTGTACATAAATAAGACATTCAATATCAGTGCGTTTTTAGCTGAATAAGAGACAGAAGATAAGATTGATACATTTGTTTTTAATTTCTTTTTAATCTTGTTGAATTTCAGTTACCATAAAAAGCTGCTGCATAAAAAGCTTGCTAACCTTTAATAATCGAACTCGATAACTGAAATTGAACTTCATTATTTGACCAAATTTAATTTGAAATATTTTTAATAACTATAGCTTAGAACGTAAACAATCAGAGAAGTAGCTACTTTCATGGAAAGCTATGCCATGTCCGACAGCTGAGAAGTATCTCAAAAAATTGATTAAAATGTATACCTGATTGTTATCGTTACTGGAACCTTAGTCGGTGGTCAATCGAAAGGTGGAAGAGAAAAGGAGAGCTGGGAGAAGTAAAAAATTGTTGCTACAAAATATCCGGGAGTGGGCTGGTATCAAATCCATTGAACAACTATTCTGCTTGGCCAGTGAAAAAAAGGAGAAGATAGGAAACTAACGGCCAACCTTCAAGATATAATAGGCACTTGAAAATTAAGATCTTAAGAAAACCATATAGTAGTAAAAAGTGGAATAATAAAGAATATAGTATAATTACAATTACTATTATCGAATTTTCGGAAATGAGTAACTGCAGTGACAGTGTTTATTAAAGCGTTTAAGTATAAAGAGTTAGAAAACAGAAACTAGTAAATAATACAGTCTATTTCCCCCTAAACTAATATTTAGAGCAGTTTTTTTAATAAAATAGGCTGTAAGAGTAATTATTATCGAAAGTGTTTCATTTTGTGACACATTTTAATATTGTTTTGAGATACAAGCTACTGCTACCGAAAGAGCGGTATTTGTACTACTTATTCTTTTGCGCAAATATATTTTTTCTGTTATTTGATTAGCCATACTGGCAGAACTTGAACTTGCGAACTGTCACAGTTGAAATTTTGGGCCTAAACAGTTTTGACAAATTAAACAATCGGTTAAGTATTTTGTGACTTGGGATATGAAGTTTTCTACAATTTTAAATAGTAAATTTACAACAATATAGATGAATGCTGGCGTAAGTTAAGGATTATTCTTTACATTTAAGCTCATGACCTTAGTATTTATTACTTTTCAGTTAAATGGAAATGTAACATTGTCAAATATAATAAAAAAAAAATACAAAATATTTGCTAATCAAAGTAAATTATATTTATAACGACAGTTTTGTGCTATCTAAGTACCATAATATTTATTGCATTTAATGCTTTTCATAAACAAATCAAATTCATAGGTGTAAAATTTCGATATGGTATGTATAATGCCAAGGAAGTATAAATGGCTACAAACAGAGGTACGACCAAAAATGCTGTGGACTTTGAGTTCATTTGTATGGAAGTGAATAAAAAAAGATTTTAATTTCACAGTAGTGTATTACATTAAGTATCCAAAAGTATCCAGACACACAAGAAATATGCAATAAGTTCACTAACATAATGAATGCTGCAGCTGTAATGAATACAATAGAAATAAAAATTATTAATTAACTGAAATTAGTAATAATAGAGAAGGAATATAATACATGTTGTCACTAAAAAACGCAATATGAATACACAGTTTGACAATGAAAACGTGAATACAAATGTATCCATGTTTTATGAATTTGACATACCAAAATAATTTAACGATCGATCTGAAACATACCTTTACTAAGACTTTTACATTTTAACTTATTAAGGACAGCCTGATTGTTTGTAACCATCTATATATACTTAGTAAAATAAAATATATACAATCGATACGTTTAGGTATATATAAAACATTAAGGGTCCCCATATTTAGACATCATTTCTCATCATTTATCATTTCAATTCATTTAGGAGTTCCCATACTTACGTGTTGCTAAGCATCACAAAAGGCAAGAACCATTTAAATACTTATCAATTTAGAAAAATTAAAATTACTATGTTTTATTCTGTATACGACTTTCTCTAAGAACGTGTTTTCAATTCTAGTAACGACTCCTTGGGGAAGAATATGTGAATAACCATTACACCAGGGAAAAAAATATGAAAAAAACCTTCAAAAATTAGCTTGAATTTCAAGACATAGTTTCAGTTTCAAAAGAACATCTGTAGAACATTTCTCAAATTAAAAAAAAAAATTCAATAAAAAATAATAAAAAAATAGAATACTCGTTTATATATATCTGCAAATTGAAGAATCTCACTTTTGTCGTTCTTATCCATAACAGTACTCATAATGGATTAATAATTCTTTATATTATTAAAGATTTGATGGAACTGTTTTACCTTGAATATTTCATTTATGGAATTTTGTGTGAAAGACTAGTAGAGTAAAGAAACAGCTTAGCAAAATGACTGTATTCAAGTTATACATTTCTTTTAAACTATCTAGCCTTAATTTATAATATTTATTCTATTTATATTTATCTATATACATGTAAAACAGGTATATAACACCAAGAATGAAAGAAAGTGCCAATGATATGTGTTATCTAGTGATTTTTAACTGTTAAAGATATAAAATTATTAACGCTACAATTATTTACAATAAGATTATCGTTAACTTATTTGAATTGAGGTGCAGCTTATTCAGGTCTGAAATTAAGGAAACCCACTATTTTTAATCTGTTTATAATATTATCTCTCAAAATTTGACTGACAAGTGTAACTACATATCTGATTATGTTACCTCTGTAAAACAAATTTAAATAAAAGAAACAATAAATTTCATAGAATAAATAGTACCTATTTTGTGTGAATTTATCTGAATTGATTGAACAGAACAGAGACGATCAAAAGTGTAACACAAAATTACATAAAAAAAAGGTTTGCAAAACCCAAACAAGCTAATCCTCTCTCACTAATGGACAGTAAACATACTTTACTATGATTACTAATTTTCTGGTCATCAACGGTAACTACCCGACCAGTATATTCAGACACTCCTGGTCAGTTTTAATGTTAGGTGTGAGAAAGCTATAACGGGCCTACTTATACTGGTCGTTCTCTTACAATTAGTTTGACTAGTTTGTGATAGCAGCTATTCTAATATAATGTACGTATGTGTTATAAAATGTTAATAAGTGCTGTAAACACTTAGCTATCTTATTTCTATCACGGCCTTGAATCCTCTTAGACATTATTGATAAAGATTACTTTTAAATGTACTTTCGTAACTGCTTTCAGAAAGGCTTTTCAAATAATCTCATTTATCGATAATGACACAGATACTTTATTCATTTTAATAGGCTTTTTATATATATTTTCCATTCATAAGAATTCTTCAAGTCTTCCAAATTAGTAGACGAATACTTACACACCAATTTTTTTTCTTGCCTTTACAAATGAAAGTATAAATATAAAAATCAATTGTTCAATATACTTTTCCTTTTCTTGTTCGCTTGGATTTAGGTTTATTTTAACACATTTACTTAGAAAATTAATGAAAACAACCTGGTTTCAAGCCTATCATAAGTAATTGTTAGCACTATTGTTCAACACTTTAACATTATGTAGAAGCAGATGATTTCCGTTTCTCCGTCTTATTGTCTCTTAGCTTCGTCTCGTCCAACGATTCTATCTTGTGATCTCTCAGTAACGGGGTACGGGCATCGGTTTTTTCTTCACTCCTTTTGTCTAAGAAAATATTATTTTTATAATTTATCACTTTAATACTGTTATCACTTTCAACAGATTCTTGACGACTGCTTGTTTTACTTTTTTCTTTACTTCCATCTTCTTGATTTTCTAACTTTTCACTGTGAAACGCCATATTATCGAAGCATTGCGCTGGAACTATGTTAACAGATTTCATCATTGGCAAAGCGATTGCGAGTGCTGGACTCATATCTCTAGGACTGGGTGTAAGTCGAGTAGTAACCGAAAGATCCATTCCTGGCATCAAAGTTGCAACTGTGGGAAGTAAAATAATGAAATTAATTTATTGCTTTCATAAAATATATTAACATTTATAAAGGTTTGATTGACAATCATGCATTAACATGCTTATTACTGCATAAAATTATTGATACTTTATTTTTACTTAAATAACACTGAAAGGACTAGACACATTTATTACGGATACATAAGAACATTGATTCACTCTCACATTGACTAGTGCTAGAAAAATACGAGTACATATAAGTATACAATATATCGTTAAAAGCATAACGAAAGACACTGGTTAGTGTAATACAAGTGTTAAAATGATCTCTAAAGTGTACCGAGATGTTTGGTTTTGAGTTTGATACTTCGTTTGTCGTGTTGTTTTGGCTATTATGTGGTGGAGAATTTGGTGTACAATTGCTGCCTGAAAAAAACACTGAAGCATAACTATCTAATACATCATTATAAACAATACATTGCCCTAAATTAAATAAACATGAAGCATTTCACATTAAAATGAAATAGCAGGACGCAGGTAATTAAAACAGTATAAAAGAAAAACACAATATCTACGACAACATCAGTTTTGGAAGCAAAGCAAACGTTCGGGGGTACAAATACAGATATTTAAATTCCCGAACCTCCATTTCATCGAAGCGAAAAGACTTAGACGGTAGATCCAGTGCTGCTTGAAGAAACTGTCGTGTGCGTAGATGATAATGGTATGAAAATGACTGATTAGTGACTAAAACATATTTGCATTCCTGTAAGCTAAATCCAAATGTGCAGGCGATATAAAAAGCCCGTTCAGTTCCAACGGCGTTGTGTGATGCTTTCTAAAGCATGTTTAAATTTTTTCTTTTGCAGTTGTTTGGTGTCGTTTGGATCATAGCCTCTAGCTCGCTACGATCACCATCTGTGGAGGATTACATTGCATAAGCTACTGTTAGTTATGTGATTAGTTTATTAGACTTTATGTAAACATACAAAGAACATTATCAAAAGCCTTGGTACTAATTATTAAAAACTTTGCCTGTAATCGCAAACTTAAAGGTTAAAATTTATTTCTTTTGTTATTATGCTCTCGCTTTGATAAAGTTCTTTGATTTCATTATAATGCTCTGTTAGGCTTATTTAGTTCAAGACAAGTATGTTATTTTATAATTTACGGTTATGGTAATGTGTTGTTAGTTTATGTTTTATTCATACAGTGATCGTGAGTTTTATCTATATTTGTGAAAATGCCAATCGTTCTGTTAATTACAAATTTGTTTGCCACAACGTGATTTCATACATTAATAGTGCTTAAAACTATAGTGAACAATGAAGACTTCTTTAATTGAAAAGTCTCAAATCTATTTTCATGGTCTTCAGCTATGGATGTATGTACCATAGTTATATTTATTTATGCAGTTATATAACAAAAGCTTTGATTAAAATTATCTTAACATAACTAAATTTGTTACAAGCTATTTGTAACTTTACTTTTATTTACATTAATATTTTTGTGTAGCTTGTTATAGAATACAATTGTAAATTTTATTCATAGCTGAAGTATTTTAATTGAAAGTTTATTCGGTTGTGTCTTACCCATGTTAGGCCCGATCATATCCTTTGGATGGTTCGTTTTAATGGCATTCATTCTGCGGTTCACTACCTGAGGTCCCATACCAGGTGCTAGAGGATTTGGAGCTCCCGGTGCTCCAGGCGCACCTAGATTACAAAATACGGCTTATAGTTTCTCGTATTCATTATGTATTTTGATGACAAATATTTGTATTGTATAAACTTTCAGGGGAGAGACGATATTTCTCTATTTTTAAGTGCCCAATAATGTCTAAATAAAGTCACCCAAACATTTATATGGTTGTTTAATATTAAATAATGCAGTTATCTACTGTAACATGAAATTCCTTATCTATATGTTCATTTTAGCTGTTTTCATTTAAAATCAAAACGTAAAAGTAGCCTATAAATTGTTACAAAATTGAAATAATTATTTTAAAATGGAGGGTAATCAAAAAGTGTTGGATATAATGATGTAATCTGAGACATGGCATTAGATTGTTGAAATTTTGTTGTTGGTATATTATTTTGTTCCTGAGTTTTTATACTCACGCATGGGTGGTCTCGTTGGTTCTACATTAACGACTCTTCGTCTCTTCTTAGGCAGTTTAGCTCTCGCTTGTGTGTGCGAGTAATACATAGCAAAGTTGGAAACTATGACTGGCACAGGCAGAGCTATCGTTAGTACCTGTTCATATTAAAGACATGGTTTTATTTGAGGTCAGTTAAATATATTTTAATATTGATACAGAAATGGTATAGGTGTAATTACTTTTGATTGAGTTATTTTACATAACAACATAAAGTCTGAGAAAAATTATATGGTTTAGCAATTGATAATGTTGAAATTGAAGAAACTTTACAAAAACTGAATTTATTGATTATTTTACGAATATTTAGTGATATACTTACACCGGCCAATGCACATAGCGCTCCCACAAACATGCCTACATAAGTCTTCGGGGCCATGTCACCATAACCAACAGTGGTCATTGTGACCAAGGCCCACCACAATCCCAACGGTATACTGTTGAAGTCATTGTGAGGATTCGTCTGTATCCTCTCAGCATAGTATACTAGACTAGCAAAGATGACGATACCCAAAACTAAGAAAAATACGAGTAACGTCAACTCTTTAGCTGATGCTCTAAATGTCTGGATGAGGATCTTGAGTCCAGACGAATGTCTCGTCAACTTGAAGAGCCTCATGATCCTAATGATGGAGAAAAACTCCAAGATGTCTGCGTTCTCAATGTGCGACGCATACTTTTGAAGGATCAGGTCGATGTAGAAGCTCATGGTGGCGATGTAGTCAATGATATTGACCGAAGATTTGACGAACTCGCACTTGTTAGGTGAGGATATGAATCGAACTAAGATTTCTAACGTAAACCACGCGTTACACACACATTCTATGTAAAAAAACGCGATATGGGCATTTGTTTGCACTTTGTCCAATGCCCAACTCTGCGTTTGGTTTGCTGTTGTCACTGTATAGCTTCTTATCACTGGCACTCTCATGTCCGGGTGAGTTTTAAGACAGAACGATAATATTGATACGCATATGAAGAAAACTGATATTAAGCCGATTATCTGAAAATAAGAAGAATATATCAATAAGAATGACAATATTTGATGTAAATATCACAATTATTATTTTGACTCCAGAAGAAAAAGTTTTATAATAAATTTCTTCGATATTTATTTCTTTTGTCAGGCGTATAAAACAAACAACCTTGTATACATTATTTGATTTTTGATTAATATCACTAATACAAATCTTGGGTTGTGAAAAAGGCACTCAAAACTTGGTACTAAACATCTTGAATTCTATCAAGACCCAAATTTTTCTTGACTAATTTGTTTTCATAATACATCAATATGGGCATAAAATTACTGTGATTTGCTTTTATACAGACACATTTATATATAAAATGATTATTCATAATAACAATGAGAAGTTATTCATATTTAGGTAGCTTTAACATTGAGATCGTCAGTGCCGTACAGATTAAACCCACTTCAAAAGCCAACCTTTTACCCTTGGGCGGTATATAAAAATTACAATGTGTACATAACCAACATAAAAAAATAATTAAAGTAAATACAACCTTTTTAGTATTAAAATTAAGTGTGTTTTTATTAAGCTCACGAGAATTAATAAACCAGATAGATAGTATTTTTATAACGTCCCTTTCCCGTAATCCTAAAAAGGATGTTTTAGAGAAAAATAAGGTTGTACCTCCATAATGAGACATGTTAACGATAGGATAATTGAAAATACACGAGTGGTTGCAAAACAGGTAAAATTTCATATATTAAGCTCTTTCTGTACACACATTACACTTTTTCTAGATCATGTTATTTTTATTTATAGCTACATGAAGGCATTCAAAAACTGGTGCAAAGACAAAATCACAAAATCTTGATAAGACTTTTCGATTTGTTCAGAACGATTGTGATCGGGTAATGCTGATGGATTGTTCAATTCGGTACGTTACTCATTAATTGGGTTTATTTCAACAAGAACAATGGCTACGATTTGAGTAGACGATTTCTCTTTAATACCTTATGATGTAAATTGTATAATGTATGTAATATTCATAAATAAACATAGTGTCGTGTTTCTAGTGGTGACGAAATTCATTAGTCGCCGAGTTAAGTGACAACCCTGAAAGGTCTGCATTGGAATATTCAAATTAGCATAAATTTAAATTAAAACGGACCACTAGAAGAAATTCAGTAGACTCCAGCACAATATTTTACACTTCATAAAGTCAAAAGATTACATTTTCAGCGTTGGAAGAACTTAAAATACCTCTTCAATTTGAAATACGGGCCAGCTGTTTAAGAGCTTTTGGGTTTTTATTTATTTTTATGTATATTTCGTCAACAATCTTATACTTTGTTAATTGAAGTCGGTTATGATAACAGAACTGCTACGAGAAAAAAACATTTTTATTTTCATCTTCTGTTTTGGTTTTATTTTGATTTGGTTGACTTTTTCTTTTACTGTCTCTGTAACATATGCAACTGGAGGATCGAATATTTGTATTATCTATTATATTTTTTCCTCTGTATAATATGTATGTATAATGTATTTATAAAGAATAAGTATTTATGTATAACAATATTTACATCAGTTTCCTAGTACTCATGATATCTCCTTAGTTGTCAGTGTTCGTTTGTGTGAAATGTAAGAGTTTTGTTACTCTTTTTATTCAGACAGTCATTTATTTTATCATTATCACCATCTGTATGCCCTTATCCCAATTTTATTTGGGGTCGGCGCAGAATATTTTATCCTTCCGTTCTACTCTATCTCTCGTCATTTCATTGTTTACTCCCTTGCTAGTTCTATCTTATTTCTCACAATCCATCCAACTTTTCTTTGATCTTCCTCTTACCATGTAACTTTCTACTAACTATACGCTAACTACAATGTTGACCTTATACTTTAAGTGGTAGCCACGCCGATCTCTACTGCGCCAAGTGTTGTGCGCCGACTTTTACACATACACATTTTTTTTACTGTAAACGGGACTTATTCGCGATTATATTATAAAGGTTCGGTCCTGATTCTAGCTGGACCGAACAACTGGATTGAGCTACAGGATCTCCACAGATCTCCACAGATCAGAACTACTTTCGCTGAATAGTACGTGAAGCGGTTGAAATCAAAAAACATAAAAATTTCAACCAGGAAGACGGATACCGACTATCAACATCGTGGAATCCCGTCATCAGCGGGTGCAGTCGCCATCAGAAAAATTAAACAAGTGTGGTGTGTAGGGGTACCGACATTGTAAGAAATCAACGCGATCAAGTGCACAATCTGCACATCACGAAGGCGACGCTAAGCTCACACCAGTCTACCCGTGACCACGAGCAGTATAACCCGTTCGAAACGTCAGAAAATAGAAGGTATTGTAACCTTTATAATATTATCGCGAATAAGTCCCGTTTACAGTAAAAACATGAGTATTAAATCCTATTTGTAAAATCCCCGCGACACAAGATGTTTAAAGCGGGAGTTTTCTTTGAAAAAAGAAAAGATATCAATATTCAACATTTTTCTCGCCACATTTTTCTCATTCCTCCGCATACATTTCCATACGAAGATAACCTATTACTTCTTAACTTTTCATCCAGTGGCGCTACTTTCACACTTCCTCGTATGTATTCATTTCTGAGTATTGTTTTAGTTAGTTGTGAATAAATTTCATATTTTTGAGTAATGATTATACTAAAATTATTGATAAATAATTCTATACCGACAGAATAAAAAACTGATAGGGAATTGGTAGTAGTGGCACACATAGTGAAAAAAGTTTAACCTCGTATGGAAATTTGTCTATGTTCATGCTTTATACATACCTTTGCAGCATTAGAACTGTATGGCTCATCAAACAGCGACCAAATCTGTGGTTTCAGGTGCTGCCACCAAGACACCGTGCCTTTCATATAGTCTTCTTCGAACCCAAACTTCCTGGCTACCTCTTCGTCCGTCGGCTTTTCCGTATCTAGGTCCAGTCGATCGAGGACTGCTAGAGTTTCTTGGGTGTCTCGATGCTGTTAAAGAAATGAACGTTAAAGAAGAGTACATCTATACAAATAACATAAATTGAAATGTCTACTTTTAGTATTAAATAAGCAGTTTTTCACTAAATGCATGGAATGAAAGTATATAGCGTATTTGCATCAAAAAGTTTTTAATTTTCAAATAACTATTAAATCTCTGTCTGTCTGTTAATTCCGCCTAATCTCTAGAACGTCTAAACCGATCTTGATGAGACTTTCACTGTCAGATAGATATGTCTGTCTCTCACTGTCATAAGGAGTAACTAAGGCTACTATTTTAGGCTAGTTTTTCTCTGCTGTGTCACTCGCGATTTATAAAAGTAAACGCCGGTAATACCGCAAAACTCAGGTAGATGTTGAACTATAAATGTACACCGTACAATTCTACTATAAACTATATATATTATGTTAGATATACTTAATCTAGTGTTGACTTAAATGAATATAATAAGATTCAGCAACAAGTTTTAGTAAATTCGATTAAAATAATATTAAAGTATTTTTTTACTTTTTAATATATTGATACACCTAAGACATAATAGTATCGTCGTGCACTAAGGAAATCGACTGTCAAAGCGAAAGACCAATTTCTCCAGTTTCTAAAATGATGTAAATTGGCAGTGGCGATTGATCCTCGATTCCAGATACAACTTTGATGCTGACCACGATTGTTAGATTATTAAAGTCTTAACCGTCAAAGACTCTCAAGATACTAGAGTCACTTATAGTATTAAACCACTAACAGTCCCCTATCCAGGTCCTGAGCGCGCCGTCGTTAATGGTTTATAATCACTTCAGGCTTCTTGGCACTGCTGGGCTCGGGTCTCCTCTCAGGAGAGAGTTAAGGCCATACGTCCACAGCATGAGGACGTATGACCTTAAAATTGGAGCTCCCTGCCAACTCATGTGTTTCCTTCCTACTATGATCCCGGGTCCTTCAAGCGGGGCGTGAAGAAGCATCTGACTAGGCCGCCATAGTATGGGTCACCGTGTTGCATTGTCCACATTGGTAATGATTACGGTGGCCACCACTCTTGGGTTCTGAGGCTGAACAGAGTCATTTTGGCAGGGCTATATAAACTAAAATGCTGGTCGAGTGTGGGTCGGGGGATGGCAAGACACGTTGTAGCTACGTAATCTTCCCGATAAAATTTTTTAAGCAGCCCGAAGGCTTAAAACTTAGCTTCACGACTGCAATCTTACAAAATTTTGGATGCTGAGAAAGCTTAATAAGTTTATAAGTAGTAAAATAATATCCTGCAAAATTATAATTAAATGTTGTTAATTGAAGATTTATTAATATTATGCGATTTAATATAGTAGAAGCCGCAAACACTGATGTTAATTTAACAATGTTTGTTAACAATATTAATTAAACCACGGTTTCAATTTCATGTAATAACTGTATGTAAGAGCACGAAAACCGCAGAATATTTTATATTGGGATAGCTTTTGCCTGCGGTTCCATCTGTCAAAAATTGAACAAAATCGGTTCAGCGGTTTAGGCTTGAAAATGTAACGGACAGACAGAGAGAGTTTTTTTTTTATATATTTAAGCCTGCCAAAGTGACTCTACTCTGCCTGATGGAAAGCATGAGTAGAATCCAGGAGTAGGGGTGACAATGCTTATTGTGAGGGTAGGCAATGTAGCATGGTGACCCTTACCATGGCAGACTGGTTAGATTATTCTGCATCATTCTACCGGCCTTCGAAGGGCGGGAGAATGATGCAGAATGATTGGGCCTCCGGTCTCACACTCACCAACGAAATACGACAGCAAGAATGCTGTCATTATTAGGATGGTCTTCTGTGTGAGGCCGGGTCGAGCCGGCCCATTCGTGCTGAAATCAGCGTGACTCTACTACCTACTTTGGTTACTTTGGTATTTATAATATTAGTAGGGATTAAACAGAAAATTCATTCGTGAGTATGTGCTTAAGTTTAAGTTGGTAATAAATGTCCCGTCTCATGTTATACAACAAATTGTGAGTCTTTATTAATATAGCTTAAAAACGATACGCTTATTATTTATATACTGTCTTGTTGGTCCAGCAGTTAGCGTATGCGGCTGCCGATCAAGAGGTCTCGGGTTTGATTCCCGTATCGGATCAAATGTTTGTGTGATCTGCAAGTATTTGTTTCGGAGTTAGGTGTTTTTTTTTTATGTATAATGTGTATGTATTTACAAAACAAGAATAAACTATGAATTTATTTATATTAGTTGTAAGGAAAATCTAAAGTAGAAAAAAAGAGAAGCTTAAAATCGATCAAAGGGGCGTGCAATTCAAAAGACTAGCAGCGGACTGCAATAGGGTGATAATTGCAAGTGTAACTTATTGTAGTGTTTCCATCTCTGCTTACTTTGGAACTACTCGTAGATGATGTTGTGTGACAGATGTCTGAATATTTATTATAATATTTAAAAGACTTTACCAAAAAACTTTCGTAACCATAGTAAGGTTCGTGCCCTACACTTTCATCAGTCATGTGGAACTCAGTCAGCTATTAGCGTCAAAACTATTTGACAATTTAGTAAAGATGTAATCATCACCCTATTGCAGTCCACAGTTAGACATAGGCCTCTCCCATTGCATGCCCTTTTGATCAATTTAATCTTCTCTTATTTTCTAATTTTCGCAGTTACAAATTATATTTAAGTTATTTTTCCTTCAACTTCAAACAACCTACTGATATTCTACTAATATTATAAACCCGAAAGTTTGTAAGTATGTATGTATGTATGTGTGTATGTATGTTTGTTGCTCTTTCACGCATCGCAACGCAGTAATATGGCTTATATATTAGAATAACACATAGGCTACTTTTTAATGCAATAATCGAGATACACGGTCGAAAGCTAGGTGATTATAAAAATACATAAATCGTAGATGTCAAAATGTATCACTGTAAATCTCCTGTCAAAACTTTACAGGTTGCTATGCATAACACACTTGCATAGCAACCAAAATTATAGTTTGTAAATGGCTAATTTAAAAATGAGTTCTGGATAATCACATATGTAGGCTACTTTTTATGCCGAAAATACGCGGGTAACACCGCGGGGCGCAGCTAGTTATAAAATAAATCCATCACAAAAAGTTTCTTACAAAGTAAAACTACGGAACCCTAAAAAGAAATATTTGTATGTTTATCACACAGACATAATCTAGTGTTGAAGGCTTCTAACTCTGTGCCGTCACGTATAAATCACATGCAGACTTTGACGTCACGTACACTACATTGCAGTTCACAATAAACTGCACACATTCTTCAAGCTTATATAAAAGCATGTGTCGCAATCTTTCTAGCTTTATTTTGTTTTGTTCCATTCTTTTTACACATATTTGTTTACCTTCTGCTCAGAATATTTTTTCAGGGAAGCGAAATTGTTATTTGACTGTTCACTTTACAAGATTGTGTGGTAAGTGGCATTGTTAATATATTTTTGTATCAGGTGGAAGATGAAAAGAGAGAGACAAATAGAGACAAATTTCCACCTTTATTTTGTTGGGAATTTTTTCTTCAGGTATATGACAACCAAATTTTTGTGTCTGTCATTTTTAGAGAAATTGTGCAACGTCATATGAAGTAAGAATAAGTTATAATTTGCTTATATTTGGATATGAACTTACAACTGTCTTAAATCATCTTGAATGGACTATTTTTGAGAATGTTTCCAAAATATTCAAATGGATATGGAAAAGTCGAATAAAAAACGAATTTATCGCATCTGTAAAAAAATGAAAAATACTTTGCCTAAAGAGGAGAGCTTATAATAAATAAATAAATATTTCGGACATCTGACACACAACATATTCTAGTCCCAAGCTAAGCAGAGCTTGTATTATGCGTACTAAACAACTGATATAAATACATAAACATACTTTTTATTTGAGAATACATATTTAGGTATTGTTCCTTAGGGTAGAAATAAAAGTCACTGGGTTAGTTAAGTCTATGTAATACACCAACCACCAGAGTATATCAGTTACACCATTTACACACTTAATATAAAATATTTTGAATTAATAGAATGACTTATTATATATATTGTCTAACTCTCTATCACGCGACGCTAAGACTGCCCGTATCGTACCGGACCCTTTTCCGAGCGTGGGAATGATACCAGAGACATGTCACCCATACATCGCCAAGTACGTATGACGTACCTAGCTATGCATGAGTGTGTCCCTACAACATTCCCCCTCTTCAAAAAAAAAACAAAAAATATACAATGAAGGTTACATACATCATAAAACTATAGAAATGGTACATCAAAACTTAAACAGGTATAACATTTTATTTACTTATTTGCTACTCGGTACAATAACACAAACACACAATATTGCTACTCGAACTGACGACCCTGATCGCTAGTGATACGTACCGGACAACCATACCGTACTATCCAACCTTCATAAATAGACTTAGCGACCATGTCAGCAGTTATTTCCTGCACCGGAAATGCTTCCGGCCAATGAGTATATCTATCAATGACAGTCACTAAATAATAATAATAATAATAATAAATATTTTGGACATCTTACACACAACATCATCTAGTCCCAAAGTAAGCAGAGCTTGTGTTATGGGTACTAAACAACTGATATAAATACATAAACATACTTTTTTTTTGTAAATACATACATATTATACATAGAAAAACACCCAGACTCCGAAACAAATATTTGTGGATCACACAAATATTTGGTCTGACCCGGGAATCGAACCCGAGACCTCTTGATCAGCAGCCGCATACGCTAACCACTAGACCAACAAGGCATACTTGTATCCTTGTGGAGACGTTGGTAAAGGACCAACAATGTCCACGTGAATGTGTTCGAAACGCGAAGCTTTAGGAAACCTTCCCAACTCAGAAACCACATGACGGTTGACCTTCGACTTCTGACACTGTATACAAGCCTTTGCCCAGCGCCCTACATCCGTGTTAATACTTGGCCAAAAGAAACGTTTAGCCAACATCTTCCGGGTTGTGCGAATACCAGGATGACTTAAACAATGAACACTGTCAAAAGCAATTTTCCTAAATTCGTCCGTTATATAAGGTCTAATAGAGTCATTTGAAATTTCGCAATATACCTGTTTATTACAAGTAGGTAATAACATTTTTTTTAGTTTAATATTACTGTTGCTATTTGAACATTGTAACATCTGTAATAAATACTCGTCTTTTATTTGTGCGTCAGCAAGTGCATCGAAGTCGAGTACAGTTGGGCACAAAATAGTTTCGACTCGCGACAAAGTGTCGGCCACAACATTATCTTTTCCAGTAATATGTTGTATATCGACAGTAAATTCGCTTATAAATAGGAGTTGTCGCGTTCTTCTTGGCGTTTCTTTATCATTATCACTAAGTTTTGAAAATGCATGACATAAGGGCCTATGGTTTGTGTACACTGTCAGCGGTCGACCTTCAAATAATTTACGAAAGTATCTAATCGCTGTATAAATCGCTAATAGCTCACGGTCATAAGTTGAATACTTTTGTTCGGTGGGTGAGAACTTCTTCGAGAAATAGCCTAGTGGTTTCCACGAATTCCTAACTCGTTGTTGTAACACCGCACCCATGCAAGTGTTAGACGCATCCGTCATCAATGCAAGTGGAACATCTGGTAAAGGATGCGTCAGTGTGACGGCATTCTGAAGACCTGCCTTACATTGCGCGAAAGCATTTTCTGAAACTTCAGTCCAACTTATTCTAGATTTATCATTTTTCTTAACATTGCTTAAGTATTTGTTAAGTTCACACTGATGATAAGCTAAATTCGGTAAGTGAGGCCTATAAAAATTAAGCATGCCTAAAAAGCGTCTTAAGTCCGCTATAGTTTCTGGTTTAGGAAAGTTTACAATGGCTTCAACTTTATCATTAAGCGGTCTAATACCATCCACGCTAACGTCGTGCCCTAAGAATTCTATCCGCGACTGTCCAAAACAACATTTCGATAAGTTGATAGTAATGTTATATGAATTAAAACGTTCAAATACCAACCTTAAATGTTCCCTATGTAGAATCTCATTATATTATATATAGAAAACACCCAGACTCCGAAAAAAATATTTGTGAATCACACAAATTATATTTGGTCCGACCTGGGAATCGAACCCGAGACCTCTTGATCAGCAGCCGCACACGCTAACCACAAGACCAACAAGGCAGTAAATGAATATGTCTAGTTATACAACACCATGAAAATATTTAACATCTTATGATTGAGTAGCATTAGAGTAAAGTTAGTAATAAAGAAGTTGCAAGGATGTGATATATATATGTTAGTTTTTCATCAGAGAAATTATTTAGTTAATATGTTATGATGACTGTTGGGGTAAAAGAGTTCTGGAGTGGAGACCGGGACTCGGTAAACATAGTGTAGGACGCCCACAAGTCAGGTGGAGTGGCAACTTGCGCAGGATGGCTGGCAGGAGCTGGATGAGAGAAGCCCAAAAATCGATGAAAGTGGTGTGCAATGGGAGAGACCTATGTCCAGCAGTGTACTGCGATGGGCTAATGATGATGGTGTATTGTTAGAAACTGGGTTTTTTAAAAGATGCGCCGCATTGAGAATACCTCGTAGATACGTTTGTTACAAAATTATCTGATGTAGTACCTACTTAGAATGGAAATAAGAAAGTAAAATAATAATTCTTTCCTTGGGTCTCGGATATAAAATATAACGTACCTACTAATTAATCTAACTAGCAAGTCTCGGAATTTTATTATAAAGAGAGGGCTTGTGAACCGCAAAATTCATGAGGATTTGACGGGTTGGCAGTTAAAATTTCAGGTTTAATTTTATAAATTAGATAGGAACCCCTTTTCAGCTTTTTGTTCATAAACAAACGAAGGTAAAGTCACATTCAAAGGCCCAATTATAAAAGATAACATTTGTGATACAGTTCAATTCTAGTTAGGTATATCTGGAGATAATTTTGTTTTATAAATATTGCCTTAAAGGTAGGAAATAAACAAACTTATCTCATTTTTCACAACAGTAACTGTCGAAGCTTAAGTTTTATTTGACTTTGTATTATTAACATTGCGGACATCGTGATAAATACTGTAAAAAAATGTCTGTTAAAAATTGGTGGTGATTGTGAATTTCATCTTATGAATATATGTTAGTAATTAGTAGTTATATAAATTTACCTTCCTCAGTTATTTGTCGAACCAATTAAAATAAAACTGGAAAATAAATTAAGATATCATACATTCAATCATCGCTTACAGGGAGCGGTCCCAAAAGACCGTATTGCTACGTTGAATATCAATGCTAATTCTCTGTTAGGAAAAGGCCAGTTTTAAACCTTTTTTATGAAACATTAGAGTAAAAATGATTGGCAGTTTATGGCATGCATAAATTAGAACTAGACGTTTGTGAGATCTGTATCTATTTCCATGTTTATCTTAAACTTAAATTTAAAATTTTCGTTTTAGAAAAAAATACACCTTAAAATAAATATGTACGAGAATTCTACTAAAAACTAACTCTAAATTGTAAGTCTAAATAAACAAACAAGACAACAAAATAACTCGTAAAAGCAGAACATCAAACCAAAAAAATTAAACACAAAGAATAAGCTACAACTTGGCGGTTTTATGTACAAAAAACGAATGTCAGTAAATCCCTGCAAACAAGCAAACTTAGCAATATGAGTGAAGTGGAAAGTGTAGATATGTTCTTGCTTTCAAAGGAGGTTTTGTGGAATGTTGGAATAGTGAGGTGGTTTTAGTCTAGAAGTAATTAACTCGTATGTTAAAATGTCTGTATCTATGCAAGTACTTATATGAATCTTTTTCTCATTTGAGTGTTCACTATTCTACTTGTCTATTATTTCAAGTTTTTTTTATAACTACCCTAAAGAGGTTAAGTTATATAATCTATAATATCTAAAACTACGCAAGACAACATCGATGCAAAGAGAAGGAAAACTGAAACCAATCTTATTCCAACCCGTCTTGCCAGCGTGGTATAGTAGGCCAAAACCTCCTTTCTAATGAGAGGCCTATGTCCAGCAGTGGACTGTTAAAGGCTGTTGATGATATAATATCTTATAAGGACTGAATCAGTGGCACAGTGGTAGCGTATGCGACTGCTGTGCTTGAGGTTCGATTCCCGGGTTGGACCTAATGTTTGTGTGATCAGCAAATATTTGTCTCGGAGTTTGGGTGTTTTCTATATATAATATGTATGTACTTGTCTAGTACAACCCATAATACAAGCTCTGCATAGTTTGGGACTAGATGACGTAGTGTGTAAGATGTATAAAATATTTATGAATTTTTATTTATTTAATAGATTGTTTATATATTTTTTTATATTTATTCTTTCTTCAATAATCTCATTCATTTCATGAAAGGTAATTAATTAATTGCAGAGTAACAGTTTTCTACTAAGTCGCGATATCATTACAATCGTGGTGGATCCTGCTAAATATGCCGAAGCATCGTTCTCCCACATTATTAGTTATGAACAACTTTTTATGAATTTTTTTGTTCATTTCAAAGTACGCTTTCTTTCACAAACACTTTTTTACATCATCATCTTTGTAGCCTCTTTTATTCCCAATAATATTTGGGGTTGGTTAGTTCAACTGATTTTACCTGACCTCCGTAACTCTAAGAGCCAACTGAATTCGAAGCCAACTCGTGAATTGTGAAATAAAAGATGGTTTCATTATATTATTTACAGAGTTTACTATTTACTTACAGTATTTTCTGTAATACTGTGTTATAATTTATAACATAAGGGTTTACACCACATAAAGGTAGTAGAGTCAAGTTGACTTCATCAAGAATCGGCCTGCTCGATCGGGGTAGTACTAGCCCCCCCACAGAAGACCAACCTAATAATGTCAGCATTCGTAGTGTCGTATTGCGATAGTGAGTGTGAGACCGGAGGCCCAATGGTATGCTGCATCTAACTAGGCCTCCTTAGTGAGTGTCTTCATGCTGCATTGTCACATTCACAATGAGCATGGTGAACTTCTTTTGGATTCTACTCATGCTTTTCATCAGGCGGAGTACAGTCACTTAGGTAGGCCTAAATCACTACAAATCCCTACTAATATTATAAATGCGAAAGTAACTCTGTCTGTCTGGTTCGCTTTCACGCCTAAACCACTGAACCGATCTTGATGAGATTTGGTATGAAGATAGAACTGAACTTGGGAGAGGACATTTACTTTTTACCGCGATAACCGACAACCACCCGGGCGGAGCCGCGGGCGAATGCTAGTTATAAAATAAAGTCCTCCGCCGTTCCTGTTTTTCTCTGTTCACGATAAACTCAAAATCTACTGCACTGATTTAAATGAAATTATGAACCCAGATAGTCTGAATCCTGAGAAATGATACTTGGATACTTTTTGCCGCGGTAACCGACATAAACGCGGTCGCAGCCGCGTTCGAAATCTAGTATATATACAAACAACATCGTTAACTCACTAATAAATGTTGAATAAACACATTAAAATTGAAATTGGATTCAACCCAACTCTCGCTAAGGGTTTCACCATATCCAAGTAAACTTTTTCTTTTTTCTCGAACCTCTTTCACAGTTGATATTAGTTTTATAACTTTATGGAAGTTCCGTCAAGATCTGGTTAGCATATTCATGAAATACTCCGGTTGGATGTGGAAGCTGACATAAATCTAAAAATAAGATCAGTACGTTTCAGAGTCTGTTTTAACGACGGCAAAATGTTTTAGTGATGGTGGACTCATAATTGTTTGTTTTAGTGATACAGGAAGGCATTATTTACGAAGCAAATGAGCGTGAACTTTACTACGTTACAGGAAAATTGCTTGTTAAATTAATAGTATTAGAGAAATTAGTCGGGGTTTAAACTTTGTATTATACTAGTTAAGTCCATTAATATTATCGCGGTTTTGTTGCTTTCTAACCAGGTAGGTATCGTAATATATATTTTTTTAAATAGGGAGCCAAACTAAATACTTGTTTATATTTTACATTTAATTTACTAAAGGTAGTATACTCGTGTTGACAGGGATATGACACCCGTTACTCCCTAGACCATTAGCGTTTTTACATATATTTAAAATAAATTACATCATCATCAACAACAGCCTTAAACAGTCCACTGCTGGACATAGGCCTCTCCTTAGAAAGGAGGTTTTGGAATACTGTACCACGCTGGCCAGACGGGTTGGTAAAGGGTTTGTTTCAAATTTTCCTTCTCTTGGCAGTGATGTTAGCTGCTTATTTTGTTCCTTTAGTCGCCTCTTACGACACCCATGGAATGAATAGGGATGTTGACAATTTGTATTCTTTATCCGTCACCACACGGACGAAAATAAATTACAAATAACTCTATACCTACATTTATGTCAAAAGCAGATTACAAGGTACTAAGGTTTTGATGAAATATTAATTAATTAGCCTTTGTTCATATGTGTTGATTCAAATATTTATTTAAATGTATCAGAAAGGAATATTTAACGAATTAAGTTGTGATACGTCTCGGTATTTTCGCTATATTGTGGGTCACCATGTTCACAATGAGTTTCATGAGGATCCCTCTGGAGAGTGGCGGCAGGCTGAAATATATAAAATAATCTATTTACCTGTGTGTATGTCATCCAACAGCAAGGTTCCACTTGATTGGCATCTAGTCCCCAGAACTCTAACTCCTCCTCGAACAACGGCCCGCAGACGTCGGTAGGGTAGTGGAGCTTGCCGGTTCTATAAACATAAAAAATACAAGAAATTTTAAGGATGAAACTTTATTCATTAAGTAGGTATTAAGTAACTCAGTAATTAGAAGTGGTAGGTACTACGCCGGTGTACTTCTATACTCAAATCACAGGAGATCACAGCAAATATTAAGGTCTTTTAGAGTAATAAAATATCAGAGAAATATAATAGGTCATAAACATAATATCAGAATAATTTAATCAAATAATATTTTATTTTGAGAAACGGTAATTAATAGTATCTAATATGTAATTAATCCAATTGATAAGAACCGTGAAAATCTGCAAACTTTTTTTTTTACTGCCGTGTTGGTCTAGTGGTTAGTGTTTACGGCTGCTGATCAAGAGGTCCCGGGTTCGATTCCCGGGTCAGACCAAATATTTATGGGTCACACAAACATTTGTTTCTTAGTCTGGGTCTTTTCTATATGTATTTACAAAAAAAAGTACGTTTATGTATTTACATCAGTTGGCTAGTACCCATAATACAAGCTCTGTTTAGTTTGAGACCAGATGACGTCGTGTGGAATAGTGTCTGAAATATTTATATATTACTTAACAATATTTATTCCAAAAAAACTACTGAAAACTAAACTTGAAGGCAAAATAATATTTGATTTTAAATTACAAAAAGTTCCATGTGACGACTATTGTGATGTCATTCGTATATTGGAAAAAATAAAGTCTTTCAACATATAAATATAGGCAAATGCGAGATTAGCCATTCAGTTTGATATTTACATAACTGTTAGAGGGTTTCAACATGTTTATTAATAAAAAATCCTTAATAATGAGCGTTAGTTTAAAGATAATAAACCTAAGACGACTCTAATATGCTTTAAAACTTAAAATATTTTTTAAGTAAAGCTTTCAAAATACGATTTTTGTACATTTCAAAAACAAAAGCTTGTTAACGTTAAAGGCTTACACGTGTTTGTCTGAACCGAGCGAGAAGATAGAATATTTTTTTACTTTAATTGGGAGGACAAAGAGTCTAAGGGGTACGCTGTCAAAAATGTAACGATAACAACTGATTTATACACGACTTTCGTTTATTTTACGTTAGGTTTCAGAGAGAAAAGGAACATTTCAGATAACTATATTTTAATTCATTGATGAAATGATAAATAGCTTTGCTGTATTATAAGTAGTAGTATACCTAAAGGTTTGGAACCCTTGCTATTATAAATACATTGATCGCATCGAGAACATTCAAAAACGTTTTTTGAGGTTCCTTTGTTTTCGTTTAAATATTCCGTACAGTTCAAATAATAACATCAGCCTGTGCAAAAGATTTCATTTACAGCCTCTAGTAAATCGACGCCAATTAGCAAATCACTCATTTCTATTAAAAATAATTTCTAATAACTACTATGGCTTAATTAAAACATTAATTATTTCTCTAAATCTAATCTGGACATAGTTGACTGCCTTCTTGGTTTAGTTACTAGTGTATAAAACTGCTGATCAAAAGGTCTCGGGTTCGATTCCCAGGTCGGACCACATGTTTGTGTGATTCACAAATATTTTTGTCGTAGTCTGGGTTTTCTATGTATAATGTGTACGTATTTCCAAAAAAAATATGTTTATATATTTATATCAGTTGTCTAGTACCTATAATACAAGTTCTTCTTAGTTTAAAACTAGATGTCGTTGTGTGTAAGATGTCGAAAAATATTTGAATATTTACTTCAAGGAACGAAGCTATATAACATGGAATATGTTTTAAAACACGTACATTTCATTGCTGGATAAAGTTAGTTTATTTATTTGATGGATAATCAAGCAAAGAAAACACGATTAAAATGGATTGAGTCATAGACAGAACAACAGTCAATCCTATAGGAATGTTAAATAAAAAAAAGAGCTGTACGGCATTCGACATAAAGTTAATAATTGAAATGTTTCGAGTTTAGATTTAAGGAATAAACTGTAGATATTTTCAGGAGAAACTTTAGGGATACCCTGAATCTAAGTGCCTTAGTTTACCTCCTTTTATTGTCTCAATGCAAATATTTCAAATCTGGAACTAAAAAATGGATATAACTCCAAGGAGTATTGGTATTACGTAAGCGGCTAATCACAAAAAATAGTACATGTGCGTGTCTTATCTAACGATACCCTATATTATTATCATCATCATCAACAGCTTTTAACAGTCTACTGCTGGACATAGACCTCTCCTTGAAAAGAAGGTATTGGCCTGCTATACCACGCTGGCCAGGCGGTACCCCACATAATGGTGTAAAGCAAGAAAAAATAATCATCCCCACTTTACATGTAAGAGAGGTACTCCAATTAAAACATTTTGCATGGTTTTATTGTAGCACTTTGTAGTAAGTAGTACAGTAGTAGTAAGTAAGTACATATCCATGCAAAGTTTCCTCTTTCCAGCACTAACAGTTTGGACGGTAAGTCAAAGACGGACGGACATGACGAATATATGGGTACCGAGTCATGAACTACGTAACCCTGAAAAGCAGTGATCTCAAATTAAATTAGTTAAGAATTTGAAAGATCTTCATCTTTATACTACCTATCATTTGATTGATAAAATTTTCTGGAATGTATTTTTTTACCATTATACCCAGGACTATTTGTATAGTCTTTACATAGCTAAATTTTATATTAAGGTTTTCTACAAACGGTTGGCCATTGGTATAAGCGGTCGCCACGCCGCCTTGTCCTGCGCCAGGTGTCGTGGGTTCATAATCCCACGTGGAATAACACTATTTGTGATTCACAGACTGTTGTTCTAAGTTTGGGTGTTCTTTGTCTAAATTTCATGTATGTTTATAAAGTCCCCCGTGACACCGGAATTTATATTCCTAATACAGGAGTTCTTTCTTTAAAAATGAAAAGAAAAATATAAAAAATTGTGTGTGTTTACGTATTTTAATTGTGAGTGCTATTTATCCCTACTAATATTATAAATGCGAAAGTAACTCTGTCTGTCTGTCTGTCTGTTACGCTTTCACGCTTATAACACTGAACCGATTTTGATGAAATTTGGTATGAAGATAGAACTGAACTTGGGAAAGGACATAGGCTACTTTTTACCGCGATAACCGGCATATACGCGAGCGGAGCCGCGGGCGAAAGCTAGTATACCAATATTTTTATATGAGAATTCATAAAATTAAATTGCAGTTGAACAAGCTACTCAATAAGAAAGTACTCAAAAGTATACACAGCATAATCTAAAAGCTCATTGGTTTTTGTAGCCTCACCTAAAATTCAAACTGCGAGAACATTTCCCCCTCGTACATGAAGGCGGGCGTTAAAATAATTGGCGCCGTACTTCAACCCACGCATAAAGCCTACAACATGTTCACCAGCTTATTTAACTACAAATATAATTGGCATTACATAAGAATACTGTTAAGAATATTTTATTGTCTAAAAGGGTTTGAGTGTAATTGTGTTTTAACTCGTAAGGGGTAGCGTCGAAAATACAGTGGGCGGTTGTATGGTCATGTTATGTAAAGCTTTTTACTGCATGCTTTATTTTAGCTTGTATGTATGTATGTTTGTTGGTAATCGACTAATTTGGGTGCGATTTTGACCCACTTTAAATGCCCAGATTTCGTTCAAACTTTGTAGATTTATCTAGAACCGATGACAATACACTAATTTGAAAAAAAAAAAGTTTAAATAAATTAGTCTTTTTTAGTCTAGAAACAAACTAGTTTTAAAAAATTAAACAAACTCTTTTTCAAACTAAAAATAATTTTAATGCAACAAAGCGTGTTAAACTGAAAATACTTCAATAACGTCGCCCCACGCTTTGTTACAATAAAATTATTTTCTACTTTTTAGTTTTAAAGGCATGTTTGTTTGGTTTTTTAAAACTATTATTTTTTGAAGAAAATGGTGATTTACGTGTTAGATATTTCAAAACGGATAATGTTAATTTTTTGGGAATACCCTTTGATTTGTTCCTTTATCCCTACTAATATTATAAAAAAATCGAAAATGTCTGTCTGTCCGTCTGTCTAACCGCTGAACCAATTTTAATGATTTTTGGTATAAAGATAAATCGAACCTTGGGAAAGGGACATAGGCTACTTTTTACCGCGATAACCGACATATGGGCAGAGCCGCGGGCAAAAGCTAGGTTTGCTAGAATTTTAATATGTAAGAATCTTATAACTTACCAGGACCAAAGAAAAGGTGAATCATCATCATCATCAGCCTATATCAGTCCACTGCTGGACATAGGCCTCTCCCATTGCACACCACTTTGATCGATTTTGGGCTGAATGAATTTTCAATTACTATAATTGAAAGCACTTAGAACTAAGATGACAAAAACTAAATAAAAAATAAAGAAAAAAATATTTTCTGTGGAATAAATCAGGAAATAGTTGCTCACTTTTTGAAATATCTTTTCATTTGTGTAAACATTAATTTATAATATAAAGAATATATCCCAAAAATTGTAGATCCGTAAAACCGATATCACATGCTCGCTTAAATACAAACTTGGAGAAGAAGAAATACCCTTTTGTTCACTTGATATTTATAAATTGTATGTTACCAAATGCCTAATAAAGGTGCTCGTCCATTGGCCCGCGCCGGACAAACCGCACGCACGGCACGCAACGGATTTTATTTTGCTTTGTATGATTTCACATAGCGCTGCGTCCACTATCCGCGCCGTCCGCACCGAACGCCGGCATTTATCATCATCATCATCATCATCAGCCTATCGCAGTCCACTGCTGGACATAGGCCTCTCCAATTGCACGCCACTCAGTTCGATCCTCGGCGACTCGCATCCGGCATTTATGAGCAAGGCTAATCCGTTCAATCCGTTGCGTGCCGTGCGTGCGGTGCGTCCGGCGCGTGCCAATGGACGCGTACCCTTATGCGTCCCTTACTCACGGTATTCTGCCTCCGGGTAGGGAAGGATACTTTAGGACACCCAATTTGTTTTCCTTCAATTAAATATGATGATACCGGACCATACTTGTCATGTTTACAGAGATTTTCGTTCAAATTTTCCCTGTTTGGTTAATACATTTTAGTTAAAGCAGTTTTATAATAAAATATAAGGGAACGTGAGCCCTTGGGATATTTGGCTATATGGCCAAGAAAGATGACTGACAGGATTTGGATGCGAGAAGACCAAAATCGATTAGAGCGAAGTGCAATGGGAAAGGTCTACGTCAATTAGTGAACTGCAAAAGGTTGATAAGGATTTTAAAATCGGGTATTTCTAGTGCCCTTGTTTTTACATTTAAGCCTACCAAAGTGACTCTACTTTGCCTGATGGAAAGCATGAGTAGAACCCAGAAGTAATGGTCGCCATCCTCATTGCGAGGATAAGCAACGCAGCATGGTGACCATATCATGGCGTACTAGTCAGATGTTTCTGCAATTATTCTCCCGGCCTCTGATAGCCTCACTTATTGTAACTATTTTGAAGTTATTAGGAGGAGGAATCAGTTATGCGGAGTCAGTTGTGCTATATTATTCCAGTAGTGGCAGATTCGTGTACTGGCACGTGTAGTCCAGCTCACCTGGAGTAATAATACTATCTGAGAGTGTACCAGTGTGAAACAATTCTTTCGGAACTTTTTACTGAGTGATTGAAGTCCAAAACAAGAAATATTTGAATATTATTATTCTCTTTTACTTTTGCAATCCAATAAAACTTCAGGTAAGTTTTGTTTCATATTAATTTTCAGTCATTTGTAACAGCTGTGATTTAACATAAAAATAAGCTTTAATAGTAGTCCTCATTATTATTGAAAAAAAGAAATATTCGTTTATTGTTACTGTAACGGTGGCGATAGCATTCGCTCGCGTGAAAACGACTTTTGTTAAATACCCTAATGTCAAAGGGTCAGTTTTTTGTGACGATACTTATTCATGAAAATGTTGCCATAATAACGATAAAACCAAAGTTGGGCTCACAGTCATGAAATGTTTGTATTATACATAAAAGGTTTCGTATAAAATATCCTGATTTTGTAAAATAAGTTTTAAATGGAATACTAATATTATCATCTTTGAAGAGGATCTGGATAAGAGCTGGATGCGAGAAGCCCAAAATCGATCAAAGTGGTGTGCAATGGGAGAGGCCTATGTCCAGCAGTGGACTGCGATAGGCTGATGATGATGATGATGATGATGAAGAGGACCTTAACAAACGCTAAAGCTAACGAACTAAAGCTCGAAATCAGAGGCCCAATAACACAGAGGCATCTCAGTAGACCGTCATAGTGTAGATCGTTATGCAGCTTTCTTCAAGCAAGAATTATCAAAACAAGTCAAGAATTAACAAATTTAAATCGTAACTGAAAAGAATCTCTGTGAAAAATCTTACTACAGAATTTCAGATTGTTTAAATGACAAATTTGCTAGTGTGGAGGGACGGGTATCGTGTTCCTCCAACACAAAGGGAATATCCTCCGACCAGGCGAGGTGATCATGCCTGGTGGGCCACTGCCCAATAATTGATGTTGGGATGTTGTATATAAGCTAATCCTCTTTCGCCATAAAATCTTAACGCGGTTCACAGAATGCCTCTACTTACCAAGTTTCAACAGTATAGTTCTTATAGTTTCGGAGATGTTAGAGAGATAAGATGTATAAACAAAGTAAATAGTGGTAAAAAATTTGGAAAAATGAAGATAGTGATGATGTATTTCAGTATCAGCTTTCAGTATCTACTAAAACCTAAAATATAATATGAAAAGCTATATACCAGACCACTTGTATTATATTATTATTTAGATAATAGTGATCTTAACACTCTCATTGTCAATCTTGAAACCTTTAGATTTCATTTAATTTCAATACTCCCTCATCATCATCATCAGCCCATCTCAGTCCACTGCTGGACATAAGCCTCTCCCATTGCACACCACTTTGATCGATTTTGGGCTTCTGAAAGAAATAATACTCAATACTCCCTAATAATTTTTATTCTACTTTTTGATATCCCTTGATGACAGCAAAAGGATTGTGTACTATTACATATGTTGGACAAAAAATAATTGATAAAATGGGTGGGTGCTTTTATAATTCGCTTTTTATTTCCTTGCGATTAGGTACTGAGTTAAATACTCAATCTACAAAAATAATTAATCCGAAATAACATTCTTTCGAAATAACATTTAAAATTCTCTACCCTTATTTATTCATTTAAAACATTTACAAAATCTTTACTCCAAAACGACATTGTAAGTAAATTAATTTACAAATGTAGCAATTAATTTATATTATAATATGATTTGACGTAATATTTCTTTGAGCATATTCTCAGAAGCTCTACAGTTATAGATATCCACTTGTTTTGAGATGACAATAATAAAATATCTAATATAATAGAAGGCTATTTATCCCATTGAGTATTTTTTATTTTTTAGTTTTTTTTTAGTTTTAGTTTGGTGACAGATTAAGAATACAAAGTGTCACCACCCCTATTCATTCCATGCGTGTCGTAAGAGGCGACTAAAGGAACAAAATAAGCAGCTAACATCACTGCCAAGAGAAGGAAAACTTGAAACAAACCCTTTACCAACCCGTCTGGCCAGCGTGGTATAGTAGGCCAAAACCTCCTTTCAAAAGAGAAGTCTATGTCCAGCAGTGGACTGTTAAAGGCTGTTGATAATGATTTTTTTTTATAACTGTGTCGCTTTTTACAAGCTTCATTGTATTAAAGTCCACAACGTTTATCCATACTCACTTTCTACATCTATTAAAAAAACTTAAATTTGTAAAGAGACCATTTTATCTTTAATGAACCGTTTTTCACTTAGAAGTCCCTAAAAATCTCGAACTCAAATTAATTGCTGAGACAAGAACTTAAGTTCGGCAAACTTCTATAAATTCAGACCCTTTAACAAGGCTCAGATTGTTTAACGTTGCTTCATGTTTTGGTACTATTGATGTATAGCTAGCAGCCTCAAACCCTATTATGAATGGGATTTAATAGAAATTGCCCAATGATCGATGAGATCGGGTAATCTTCGCCCGACAATTTCAAGTCCTAGGTTCAAATGCTTTAGACGGAGTATTTTGAATTGTCTTTGATTTATGATCAGTAATTAATTGTCTAATTGCCTGCTTGGATAATGCTTATCCAATTATATATATTTAAGTGCTAAGAACTTATATGGTAAGTGGTTACTTTAATTTATTTTCTATCGACATCCGGAATGTAAGTTTTGCAAATATCTACTACATTTTTTAATTTCCTTTTGGTGACTGGAAAAATGCCACTTGTAGAAAAAAATAACAATTAAAATATTTCGATTTGTTTACTGTACCATTCTTATCTCATCTCTTAAGATAATTTTCTCATAAAACACGTTTCACTACTGTGGTAAAGAATTAATATTAGTATTTTAAAAAAAACATTATTATCACGGAGTAAATTAATTATTATCTAATTTTGTTACATAGGAAAGATTTTAAATGTTTTTGTTTAATGGTTGACTTTCATTTCATTCATATGTAGAAACGTAAAGCAGTTCTTAAAGATATCTGGCTAAAGTAATTAGACGGGTTGAGGCTGCTAAGAAAGTATCCAATGGTGATAAGTTTCAGACTGAGTCTAAGACTAGGTCATTAATAGACTTATCAAAATTCTACTATTTACTACATTGGGTCAAAGACATGAGCAAAGTATATGAGTTAAACGCGAATATGAATGAACCTTCTATTTTGAATTATTTACCACTAGGGAACCGGCCAAGCTTTTTTATTGAATTTTCTCTATTTATACTTGTATAATACATATTATGCGGTCTATATGTAAATAATACACAAATAATTTCCTCCTATTGAATCTATCTACTGCTAAAAATGCATTAAAATTGGTTGAGTATTTAATAAGATCTAAGGAAATAGACAACTGAAGCAATTTAATTTATTACTATGTAAATAAGTCTAACCAGAAATAATTAAAGTACATCACATTCACGGCCTAAATTCACATGGGATTTTCATTCCAATATAAAAATACGAGCAACGATAAATTCAAACATTTTTAACACGCGACATTTTGTAAATTTCCTTCTACGCCGCTCTGACCACGACTGACCCAAAATTACAAAACGTGTTACAGAAAAATTTATATGTCGAGCCTTTTGAACCACCGCAGGCTGGTTACCGCAGCTGGGGTCCAAATACTGTGGTTGACATATTCGTCCTTTGTGGGATTAGTAGCATTTTTGACCCCAGGTCCTGAGATTAAAATATTATGTACTCCATTTTATTGTTGAACGGCAGTTTTAGTACATAAGTTAAGTAAAATAAGTTAGCACTCAGTAAGGCCGGGTGATCAATTGAAATCACTACATGTTGTTATAAATAAATAATCCTTACTAATATTATAAATGCTAAAGTAACTCTGTCTGTCTGTCTGTTACGTTTTCACGCCTAAATCGCTGAACCGATTTTGATGAATTTTGGCATTGATATAGACGGAACCTTGGGAAAGGACATAGGCTACATTTTACTGCGATAACCGATATACACGCGGGCGGAGCCGCGGGCAAAAGCTAGTAATAAATATTTCGAAAATCTTACACACAACGTCATCTAATCCCAAACTAAGCAGAGCTTGTATTATGGGTACTAGAAAACTGATATAAATACATAAACGTACTTTTTTTTGTAAATACATGCATATTATACATAGAAAACACTCCGATTCCGAGGCAAATATCAGGAATCGAACCCGAGACCTCTTGATCAGCAGTCGCATACGCTATACACTAGACCAACAAGGCAGTCAATGGATTGCTGTTTGACGATTCTGACTGCTTAATTCGAAAATGTGAGTTCTTTGTATCCAAGATTATTACATTTCGAGCAAATTATATTTGTATTTAATTTATTAATATGTTTATTTACGATTGTATGTGTTCCGCTGACATAAGCAAGCTTACATCCTATTAAATTTATTTGGCAAAATACAAATTGTGTACGTTTTAATATGCCTCAGTGTACCATTAGGGATTAATATTTGAAATATCAATCGTTTCGAACTTTTGATCATACATGTCAATCAAATTAATTATTGTATCAGCTTTTGAGTTACGTACAACCTAAATGGTAATAACTTAGATCTTTCAAATCTCATTACTCACATCTAAATTAAGTTTGCTTATAAATTAATCGGATATTAATTTTCTTTTCTAAAACTTTGCATATTGAATTACGTAAATAAATAAATAATCAAAGTCAAGTGTCTGCAAGGAGCTGGTCTATCATAGGTATAACCTGTATTACAGATCACCAGGTCCTCACCACGGCGGCAAAATAACAGTCATTAGTTAAATTCACAGGAACAATTAGTGATATAAAAATACAAAGGCACAATTAGTGATGTAAAAAAAGTATTAATAATTGTGTGATATGATATATGTAATGAAAACATTAAAATAAATCTAGGAAAGCAATGAGTTTTACATTAAATATATTTATTTAATTCCTATCTCCGTCCCTATTCCCTCCCTCCCTATTAAAGGCTCCCTGAGCTATGCAAAAAGGAAGCTTTGCATAGCTCAGGGAGCCTTTAATAGGGAGGGAGTCTTTGTATCAAAATGTATGATGGAATATGAGGATGTGTATCCACAAGAGAGTGCGTCTGTATTTTTATTGTCATGTGTGAGTGTGAGTGTGTGTGTCTGTGCGTGTGCGCTTATGTGTGTGTTTGTGTGTGTGTGTGTGACTGTATGTAGGTGCATGCGTGACAATCCTTAGCGAAACAAATTTGCCGTAGCACTGTAATCCAGTTTTTGCAACCAATCCCTGACAAAATATATTAAATGAATACATATAAAACTACTACATTTTGTAATATAAATACTTAATCTACCTTTACCACTATCATTCTCCATTCTCATTAACGGAACTAACTATCCAAGGACAATAATACCTTGATGCTAATATCAAACATTTATAAGACGTTCTCAGTATCTTGAAATGTCAGTGCGACTAAATGACGCTTAGGATTCGTGCGGCCTATTTTCCACCGAAAAAGCAGCCCCAGCAGTAAATAAATGGGATTTAAGGACAGAGGGAAATAAGAAAACAGCCTTTTGAAATAAGTAATTTCATTGTGCCATATTTGAATCTCACATTTATTTTATAATGAGGACTCATTTATATAAATTTCAATTTCAAGATAAATGGAAATAATATAATTATGAAGTAATCACGTTGTTTTTTTTTAATAGATTTGACTGTTTTTGTATTAGACTTTTGGTCTCTTTAACGTCTGGAAACTACTTATTTCGAGTTGTTTTTTTGCGTTTTAATTGGGAGACAATTTTTTTTAATCTACTCTTAGCACACTAATGTCATATAAAATGATTTCAAAAGATAATTTTGTTCCCATGTTTTGCTTTAAGAATATTCATCCTATATCGCGGATGATTTTACGAACATACATAAAACTGACACAAAAAAACACCAAGACTCAGAAATACAATTTCTGAATCACATAAAGCGTTCTCCCATATATGATTAGAACCAACAACACTTGCCGCAGTAAAAAGCGGTGTGGCAATCGCTTAAACCGCCAGGCCAACCATGCAGTCATCATAAAGATTTATTTGTAAAATATAAAGTATGTATAATAATCAAAATAAACCAAGGTTACTTACCTGTAATAATTTAGAACCTGTGCGAAGACCCCTGGATGTCTATCGAAGAAGTACTCGTTAAGCACCGGGTCGTAATTAGCAAGCGCCTCTGTGAGCCGTGATAGCCTGGTCGCCGGAATTTTCTTCAACGTCGCCTTGTATGTCTCGTGACGAATCCCCCCTACGTTCAATACTACGCGGTTTTCCGCGTCCATGTTGAGGAGATTCATTTCTGTTGAGAATGAATAGATTACTTTACTGAATCCGCTTAAAAGGTTGTTAGAGAATTAATTGGAATTTATTTGCATCTAATTCTCTGTTAAAATTTCTTGTTAACGCTTTGGTGTTTCATATTAAGAGCTAGTAAAACGGCTAAAGTTTTAATTAATTCAGTAAATAGTTTGATTTAACGAGCAAAGATTTCTTGAACAAAGTTTGATTAAGAGTTTATTTGTGATATAAGTGAAATTTCGTCAAAGGTTTAAATAGCTTCATCATGTTGTTTTTTATATTTAATATGTAAATGATACTCGTTTGAATACCAATATGAAATAATATATAAAAGAAATTTATTGGGAGTCGCAACCATAATTTAAATAGATTACATTTTAGAAGCAATACTTATAAAAACAGTGAAGCGATTAGTCATTAGAAACAACATTAAGATAAACTTTTTAATAAGCCTAGCGGTTACGTACAAAATTTATTAAAATTGTGGTTTATTTACTTCAAATATTTATAAAAAAATACTCAAAGTTGGCGTACCTAAACATATGTGTCTTTTTTAGTTTTACTAAATTTAGGTAGTCATTAAAATAAAATTAAGAACCAATGCAAAAATCTTTAACTTTTAAGCATTTTATGAAGTAGGGACAAATGAATATTTATATCTCACATTAAGTTAACACCGTCAACCATCAACATTTGCTACTCAAGAGCAACTACAAATGAGTTGTCGTACTTTTAGTGCCCCTCTGTTCACTAAATTGGTAATTATAGAGAATTGGGTCTCCAGTAACCACACTCAGCTTTAGCAGAAGCTTAACGTTAATTTTCTGGAAAGCTACACTCCGATCGAGACGGCCTATGCATGCTGAACATGGATATCCCACGACACAGACTATGAAGATTTATAGCACAACATTAGTTTTTTTCCTTATATCAAAGGCAAAGTTAGTCACGATACAACCATCAATATAATTATTCCTAAGACATTACTTGGCACTCGCTGAATCCACATTTTGCGAACAATATTTTTTTCCTGCAAATAAGGAAAGTATCTTTCAAATTCTTTTGATAGATTATAAACGGGAGCATGAATAATTGTATTATTCTTGGCAGTTTCCCATGATCAATTGGTTAGAAAATTGGCCTTTTCATATTAATAAATGGGAAATCTTGATGTATATGAAGAATTATTGCTTCTTTTTGATCTGAGGCAGCAGTTTGATATTGCCTATTGATTAGTGTTGGTGAGCATTTAATTCACTTCTATCTATTACTTCGGGTAAATGTATGTTTGTATTAGTAAACGATATTTTAGGGATTCTAAAGATAGATCTTTCTGATCTTTTACTGGAACATTTTATAATAGTTATTATTATCTATCTTATCTTTAAATCCTCAGAAGATTGTTTTATTAATTGATCAGATTGTGTTAATCTCTGATAGGTATCTTTAGGATCAGCGACTAAATTTTCTGATCCAAAAATTCAAATACACATGTTTTTGTGTTTTTTATTGCTTCATATTCTATGTGAGATTTCAATGTATATTGAGTAAAGTGATTTCGTAATAAATCGTGATCCATTTTGTCTAGATCACCAACAAAATGTGAAACATTTGTATACTTACTGGCGACTTCTCCTCTTTTCTATGCTTATTTAACTAGTGAGTGTGGGCTACGGCGACCGACTTTGACCTCTCCTCGACATCACCGCGATATATTCGTCTTCTAATGTGCTAAATATCTCGTGTGCTGGCATTGCTGGTTGAGAGAATCCTGTGGACAAGACATAAATTGTAGTCACCTTTCCGACATAAGGTAATTATATCTAAGAACCATTACCTATCACACACGTTAATTTTTCTTAAGCTGACGGATTAAGAATACAAAGTGTCACCACCCCTATTCATTCCATGGGTGTCGTAAGAGGCGACTAAAGGAACAAAATAAAGCAGCTAACATCACTGCCAAGAGAAGGAAAACTTGAAAAAAAAACCCTTTACCAACCCGTCAGCGTGGTATAGTAGGCCAAAACCTCCTTTCTAAGGAGAGGCCTATGTCCAGCAGTGGACTGTTAAAGGCTGTTGATTGATACATAGTTTAAAGTACATATAGTTTAAACGTGTAAACCTTATTTGTGCGATATAGAAATGGTAGCATTATGTTATCTTATGAGAACAAAAACATCCAACTGCAAGATTACGTAGCCACAACGTGTCTTGCCAGTCCCCAACCCGAAGTCGGCCAGCGTGGGGACGTATGGCCTTAACCCCTTTGAGAGGAGATCGGAGCCCAGCAGTGGGACGTTATGGGTTGTTGATGATGAGAACATAAACACTGTTCAAATTTGATGCTAACTGACTTAATGCTCGAGATATTCTTTACCAGTCAACTATTGAAGACGCAGATAAAACATAAAATCTGTATTGGAATGTATAAGTTAAATAATATAACTAATACACATGTATGAATATGTCATACATTAGAACATACATATACTTTTAACAATAGTACATAAATATATGCAAAGGAATACGAATATTAAAATTAAACTTAACATATTAATATTGATTGTACAAGTTCTTTTATTTCAAGAACTTTTATTCTTCAATCTTTACTAATTTACTATTAGTAAGTACTGGTATTATAAAGAGAGTTCGTTTATTTGGCTGACGCGATAATCTTAAAAAATATTATTCAATATTAGATAGCTGTTGCCAAAATGTTGTAAAATCGGGCAAGTGCGTGTCAGACCACGCACATGAAAGGGTTCCTCAGTCGCCCATTATGGTAAGTAGATTTTAAATCGTATCCAATAGCTAATTGTTATGTTTATGTTTTAATGCATTATTTTACAAGTTAAGCCTCTATAACTCCTGAACTAACAAAATCATCTTATCCGTTACAGTTTTCCTTTAATGTTCACTATATGGACCACCATCAGGAATTTTTGTAGATTTTCTGAGCCAGCCGTTTAGGTTGTAGAGGGGGAGGACGCCCTGTTTTAAAAAAAAGTGCCCTTTAAAGTTGAATTTCTCGCAAACGGATACCTAAATCAAAAATTGGCTTAGAAACCCTTTATTGTTTTTAAAAGACCTATCTAACGATATCCCTCACGATTGGGAAGCCGCGAGAAAAAAAAAATCATTCCCACTTTACGTGTAGGGGAGGTACCCCTTATAAAAATATTTTTCATAATTTTATTATAGCACTTTATCGACGTAATTACAACACATATTCAAGCAAAGTTTCCTCTTTCTAGCTCCTACCGTTTGGACGGTAAGTCGAGGACGGACGTACGGACGGACAGACGAACATAACGAATCTATAAGGGTTCCGAGTTATGAACTTCGGAACCCTACGGGATCAAATTATTATTTTTTAGAGCTTTTATTAGAAGATTTATCCTCCTTTAAAAGTTCTGAAAAACCGAACACATATCTATCTTTTAAGGTTGGCACACTATAACCTTTTCTTTTCATACATACGCTAGAGGCAATAAGTAGGCGCAGAGGATATTGGGTGTATCAACTAGTATTACTCAATTAAAAAGATCTAGCCTAAGAGTTCACGACATTATAGATAAGACATGATAAACCTCATAAATTATTCAAATAAATTGAGGTCTAAGACTTCTAACATCTATTTTACATACTAACCTTTTACAGATGTAATTTGTATAAACTTTTGCGAAACTATTTATCAAAGCTGTCTTATCTAGACAATACACGATAGCTATATTACTTTGTTCGTTAGAATTGAATATTGTGGCGAACGAAATTCGACCTTGGCATGACCTGGTTATACAGGTCGATTTTATTTTAGTACCACGCGGTATGTATTGATTATACGATTGAGGCGTTTGTTTCTACATATATTTCGAGGTTTGTAGTGAAATTTTTACGTAGTCACACTCTTACACTAATAACATATAGCATATTATAGTTGCACATGATATTTGACTGAGAAGTGAGTATGCAACAACTAAACGGACCTACATATATTTCGAGTGTCATGAAACAGAAGAACTTGTGGAAGTGTAACATATGCTATCCTTCACACACAAACACACACACACACACACACACACACACACACACACACACACACACATACACACACACACACACAAAATACACACAAATACCTCAAACATGCACACTGAACAAATTATTTCTTTGCTTGAAGAGGGGCGTTAATGACCGCGACATAGTTTTATACTACTACAGCAGTACTACATCATAGTTTCATCTCAATTATATTGTGTGTGTTTTCTTGTTCTAAATAAACTTATATAATATTATTATTATAACATCGTCTAAAAATCTAACAATAGCGTAAAAAGATTTGCATGTATAACATGATTAATAAATACAAAGATATGGTTCTTTTAATAGTATAAACTAATGAAATTTATACTAAAATAATTTTAACAAAAAGGAACCGACTTTAAAGAAAAAGTAATCCGAGTACCCAAATCGCGACAATGGTGCCTATGATATTTGAGGAGTTCCCTCGATTTCCTTGGGATCCCATAATCAGATCTCGATATGGTGACGATGGGACTACCTGTAAGCTACGCCCATTCCAATGCAAAAAGAATTTTTGAAATCGGTTTATAAACGACGAAATTATCGCTGCACATACATAAAAAAAAAGATTCTGACGAATTGAGAACCTCCTCCTTTTTTGAAGTCGGTTAATCAGACAGTCGTCTGTTAGATAATTCAGGTTACTATAAAATAATCTTATATCTAGCTTCTTTCTGGCCTTTATTATTAGCAATATTATTTGTGGTTAGCTACTAGTTAAACCAGTTTTACTATAAGTTTTTCCACGGAACAACTGGCATCGAATCTCCGCAAACCTGAATTCGAAGATGTCTCTATAGACATCTAGCATCTATATGCTCATCACAACTGGGACGAAAGGTTTACTCTAGGAAGAAGGTTCGTGGAATACTGTTAACTACCATACTCTGGGTTGCTATAAAGACCTTTATTGGCTTAGCTTTATTTATTTTAAGAAAAACCCAACAACTGTCCGACTTGGGCAATAAACCCAAGACCTCTTGATCAGCAGTCGCATACGTACACTTAATATATACTATATTTAAAAATATAATTCCAATATCAACCAGAAATTTTTATTTCATACCGTCTAACAAAACAAGTTTAACCCCTTCATGTTTAAGCAAAAAGTGGAAGGTCCCCGATTGTTGGCGAGACAGTTTGATTAAGGAACTTTTATAAATGGTCGGGTCACTACGACCTGAAGATTGAGGGTTGATAGGATTAACGTTTTCAATTATAACTTGTGCGATTGTTGTGTTAATAAGTTTTAGTTGTTGATTATGTGTAGTGGAGTTATAGTTATGTTAAAGATGGGTTTTAATTTTTATTTGTTGCTTTTTTGCTTACACTTTTGAACGTAGCTAGATATAATAAATAATAATAATAAATATTTCGGATATCTTACATACAACATCATCTAGTCCCAAACTAAGCAGAGCTTGTATTATAGGTACTAAACAACTACACACTTTTTTTCTTTGTAAATACACACTTTTTTTTGTAAATACATACATATTATACATAGAAAACACCCAGACTCCGAAACAAATATTTGTGGATCACACAAAAATTTGGTCCGCCTCTAAGCTAACCAACCGTCTGCCTTGTTGGTCTAGCCAACAAGGCAGACATTGTAGTATATATTAAAAGTCTTTATAAAAGTAGGAGTTTCCCTATTCGACTGTATTATTTTTATGTTTGCTTCCTCAGAACTTTCGTTGTGGTGAAACTTTTTTTTATTTGAAAGCTGGTGTTTCCCGTGATAAGAAAACCAGGTTCTAATAATAGGATCCATGAAAAAACAAAGGGAAGTCCTTAAATATCATACACACCTGTACACCGGTACACCTGTCGCGATTTGGGTACTCAAAATAGTTTTTTTTTTTAATCAGTTTTTAGGGTTACCAAGTTTATGAATCGAAACCCTTATAGATTCGTCAAGTCCGTCTGTCCGTCCGTCCGGCCGTCCTCGACTTACCGTCCAAACAGTAAGAGCTAAAAATATGAAACTGCATGAATATGTGTTGTAATTACGTTGACAAAGTGCTACAATAAAATTATGAAAAATATTTTAATTTGGGGTACCTCCCCTACACGTAAAATGAGGATGATATTTTTTTCTCGCGGCTACCCCATCGTATGGGGTATCATTAGATAGATCTTTTAAAAACAATGTCTGCTTAGTCGAGCTTCGTCAAACCATGGTACCAGCGGAGGCGTTGCCTGAATGGTCTTATACCAGATACCTTTTTCTTTGGATTTACCATTAAAATAGGTAACCCACTCATCAAAACATTGGTTTTTAAATTTAGGCACTAATTCCCAATAATCAGGTAGATAATTAACAACGCTCCCGTTTACAGCTGCTAGTTTAGCTATTCGGTCTGCCTGTTCGTTTCCCCTAAGGCCGATATGCGCCGGAACCCATTGCAACCTTACATCTTTACCACTTTTATTTAAATAAATAATAGTTTTTAAGATTTCATAGGCTATCGATGCACATATGGCTCGATGCGCTTCTGGAGCCAGAAGCGCATCGAGCCATATGTTGCAGCGCACTCTTACTGTCCGAAAAATTAAAATTTTGTTTGAATTTTGGATCTTAGCATAAGATAAGGCCTGCTGTATTGCAATAAGCTCCAACGACATTATACATGTCGTATGGATAACTTTGACCCCGACTTCATATTGTAAACTTAGATCATAAAAACCAGTTGTTACAGTTTAAATGATAAAAATAGAAATCTCAGAAAGTACCTTTTTTTTGTTATATTTAAGGCTACCAAAGTGACTCTACACAGCCTGATGGAAAGCATGAGTAGATCTAGGAGTAGGGGCCAGCATCTTCATTGTGATGGTAAGCAATGCAGCATGGTGACCCACACTATGGCGGTCTATTGAGATGCTTCTTCGTCACTGGGCCTCCGGTCTCTCAGTCTGGTGAGTGAGAGACCGAATCACGATATTACGGATGCTGTCCTTTTTTAGGTTGGTCTTCTGTGTAAGGGCAGTATCTTCCCGGTCGGGCCGGCCCTATCGTGATGTATGTATATTGAGATTTAATTTTAGTTTACCGTTGAAAAGTTTTACATTATAACACATGGACCCACTCGGGTTGAGGCAAACCATGGCCTAATAGAGAACCAAAATTCATCCAAAGCAGTTCATCAGTTAAGCCGTGAAAACGTAATAGACAGATAGACAGTTTCTTTTGAATTTATAATATTATTAAGGATTTTGTAGGAATTTGTTGCAGAGATCAATTTATATATCTAAGATTCTAGGTGATCCAGCTGATTATTTACCCTCATAACATAAAAAAATGTTATTGTGGATAAACCATATCCTTATAACATTTATATTATGAGATACTAATGAACATCTATTTTGTAGGTAGATGTGTCGCTGATGCGTTCCTGGTGTTTCTTCCGACTGCCGATGTAGTTTTACCGCGGGTTTTAGTGGGTTGAACGGTTTCTCCCGGGAGTCCCACACACGCCCTACAAAAGCCTTCCCCGCGTTAAAAAACCGGGTAGTTGTGAGTAGGAATGCTGATTTACCAAGTTAGAATTTAACAATATAATAGTTCATTGACTCCTTTGTATTGTTTTTTTTTCATCATTGCTTAAATTTATTTTGCCTTTATTTATAATTTTAACACTTCAATTACTTAATGTATTCTGTTACCTGCAAGTCTATGCTCAAAGGCTCGCCTTTCTTTGAGTAACACAAGTTATTTATTTATAAATATTTCCTACATTTCAGCAGCATGGCCTAGATAACAAATTTTCTTTTGACAACAGTACATAAAAGGCTATCAAAGTAATGATTAACGATTTCCCTATTCAAAATTTATTGGGTCAAACTGGTGGTATCAATCAATACAGATTACAATTTGTCATTAACGACTAATTTATGAGTTGAATAACTACTTTTAGTTGACTGGACGTTTATCAATCGAGTTTGTTATGGAGTTTGAGGCGGTCGTGTGGTTTGTAAAATAGTTCTTTGCTAGAAATAATTTTTAAAAAAAGCGGCCAAGTGCGAGTCGGACTCGCCCATGAAGGGTTCCGTATCAACAAGTAACATCATATAAAAGTTCTTGTAGTTCGTTGTGACTTTCATCGATGTTTTTATACTAGTCTATTGATTGGATGAAAGGTAAATTGCGTGTTACGATTTATGACGTATTAAAAAAAACTACTCACTAGATCTCGTTCAAACCAATTTTCGTTGGTAGTTTACATAGTAATGTACAACATATGTTTTTTTTAGTTTTATCACTCTCTTATTTTAGAAGTTAGAGGGGGGGGGACACACATTTTTACACTTTGGAAGTGTCTCTCGCGCAAACTATTCAGTTTAGAAAAAAATGATATTAGAAACCTCAACATCATTTTTGAACACCTGTCCATAGATACCCCACACGTATAGGTTTGATGAAAAATTTTTTTTTGAGTTTCAGTTCCAAGTATGGGGACCCCCAAAATGTATTGTTTTTTTTCTATTTTTTTGTAAAAATCTTAATGCGGTTCACAGAATACATCGACTGACCAAATTTCAACAGTATAGCTCTTATAGTTTCGGAAATAATTGGCTGTGACATACGGACGGACAGACAGACAGACAGACTTGACGAATCTATAAGGGTTCCGTTTTTTGCCATTTGGCTACGGAACCCTAAAAATCGGCCAAGTGCGTGTCAGGCCAGGCATATAATCATCACCAATTAATCAACAGCCTCTCTGTTTTAAGGGCTGTTTTGGAAAAAAAATGCTTGTAAGTTGAATAACTCGGAATCCACCGGATCTCCAAATCAAAAAATCGTTTTACCAATCCTTCAATGTTTTTAAACGACCAATGATACACACGATGGAATAGAAAAATAATCATCCCCACTTTATGTGTAGGGGAGCTACCCTAAATAAAAACGTTTTTAGTATTTTATTGCAGCAATTTGATGGCGTCATAGAAACACATTTTCGTGCAAATTTTCATCTTTCTAGCACTAGCCGTTTGGACGGTAGGTCGAGGACGGACGGACGGATATGACGAATTTATAAGGGTTCCGAGTCATGAAGTACTACTTAACCATAAAAACATGTATTACGTACTACTTAATTATATACATATTATACATAGAAAACATAGAAACTCCATAATAAATATTTGCGGATCACACAAACGTTTGGTCCGACCCGGGAATCGAACCCGAGACCTCTTCATCAGCAGACGCATGCGCTACCCGCTAGACCAACAATTTTCTAGTCTACCTGTGCCCACAACTGATAGATATACCTTGATCGAAATGTTAAATAAAAAATTTAGTAACTTATTAAATATTTTTATCCCTAATAACCCCCGCAATCGACGAAAAACTATGCCCAAAAGTCACGCTATTCTGAAAACAACTATGAAACCAATTTTATCTTTCCCACTTGACATAACGACGTACTACGGGATCATTATTAAGGGCATCGCTGCATCGTGTTCGATATAAAGGAGCCCATTCACTCAAGTTTTGAATTGACACCGAAGTATCAGTTTATAACTAAAACACGCTTTTTTGTTAAGAAAATCGGAGATTGTTATTTTTGAAGAACCAACTGATTTTTTACTTTTTATCTATCTCTAAATGGCTACTGACGCCATTTAATGTTATTTTCAAATAGAGTTAGCATTCAATACTTCTTAAATCGAATGTGTTTATATATAATCCGTGTGGTGACCGATTAAGAATACAAAGTGTCACCACCCCTATTCATTCCATGGGTGTCGTAAGAGGCGACTAAAGGAACAAAATAAGCAGCTAACATCACTGCCAAGAGAAGGACAACTTGAAACAAACCCTTTACCAACCCGTCTGGCCAGCGTAGTATAGTAGGCCAAAACCTCTTTTCAAAGGAGAAGCCTATGTCCAGCAGTGGGCTGTTAAACGCCGTTGATGATGATGATGATGAATGTTTACATTTAAGGTTCAAATCTTTGAAATATGATTAAGGACATTTTAAATATGGTAGGTAGTAGAGCCTAGGGTTTACATGTCATGCCACAAAGTACTGACCGCGCCGTCGTTACTCACCATTTTTTTTTCGTGCAGAAGTCTTCACGAATACCACGAGTTGGTGGCTATGTCGGACTCGAACCGCACGCCGTCTCGGGTATTATGAGCCGAGGAACCAGGTATTACCCTTGAAAGGAAGTCCCTGGAACCCCGACGTACCTCGGGCCACCTACGGCCTCTAGAGCTAATTCTTTCCAATCACCTAAGATCATTTGGCTAGCGTTTCAGAAATAGAATACACTAACAGATGAATACAACAAGCTAACAAATATGAAGAAAGCAGTCACAATTTTTAATCGCAAAAAGGGGTCGACTTGAACGAAATTGCGGCCAAGGGAGAAATATTAATATTTTTCTTTTTGCTTACGCTACTGCCCGTGCCCGGACTGGTTCAGTGTAGTAAAGCAGATGTTGTATGGTTCGTCCTAATATGGCATAAATAAAATTATACAAGACATTAATTTGTGTCTGTTACATGAAAGATAAAAAATAATGTAAAAAGAAATCCGAAGAAGTACACATTACAACGGATTATATTAGGACAGTATACTTAGAAAATTTTGATGCGATCTTATTTAGAAAACATTATTTCGAACATTATACAAGTAAAACATTAATTAAATTATTACTGTCTCGTATTTAGTGAATAAATTAATTATTCGTAAACATTTTAGTCTATTTTCTTTTAATTGCTGGTTAGTAGACTAACAGAATGTGGTAGAATATTTAAAAGTAACCCGAAAATTCTACTATTATTCTATTTTTTTTTTCACATAGAGGGCAAAAGGCAAATGTTTTTTTTATATTAGAACTAAATATTGAAGTCTCTTTGAAATCTGTTTAATATTATTTATCATAGTTATGTAAAGTAATTTAGAATAAGCTCTTAAAACTAGACCCCATTCAATCAAAAAGATTTTATTTCAGGTAGGACTTTTGACTTTCAGAGCATTACGTACAATAATGACTCTAGTTGAGCTATTCAAAAATTTTATTCCTTTAAAGAAGATCCATAAAGGAACTCCATATAAACTAATTACGAATTTTATTTATTTATTACTAATGTGGAGGGACGGGTGTCCTGTCCCTCCAACACGAAGGGATCCTCCGACCAGGCGAGGTGATCATGTCTGGCGGACCACTGCTAAACAGTTGATGTTGGGATGTTGTATTTTAGCTAATCGGCGCGAGAATTTCTCTATCGCGTTTCAGGATTAGCGGTTTACTCCGTATAAATCGTTTCCGTGTTTCTTCGTAGTTCAGATTATCTTCGGTAGATGGCATTGTTGTGTGTATTCGCTTGCACAGTATGTGGAAGTCACCACATTATTTAATTATTTTTAAATAAATGAATTACTGCTTATCGCCATTTGTATCTCTGACTTAAATACTCTTGCTCCTACTTGAATCTCTGAGACCCATATTGTTGTAATAAATAGCATAGGAAATAAACCTGTTGTCGCCATATTCTTGTAAATGTATCTAATAAATTAAACTTATAATAGCGTCACTCACTTAAATAATACGATAAATTTTAGTATCTTTACTCTTTGTAACTAATCTACATTCATATGATATTGTTGACAAAATTTGACTTCCTCGGCCTAGCGTATGCGACTGCTCTGCTTGAGATCTCGGTTTCGATTCTCGGGTCAGACCAAATCTTTATGTGATCTTCAAAAGTTTGTTTCGGAGTTTGGGTATTTTCTATGTATAATATTTATGTATTTACAAAAGAATGAATCCATTTTTGGCACCGGCTGAGAGTCTTCCGCCTAGACATAAACTACCGTGGCCAATCTGGAGGTCTTTAAATAGACTTCGGACCCAAGTTGGCCGAAGCAAAGAGGACCTGTTTAGGTGGGGATTTTCGGCCGGTGATGATCTCAGCTGTTTGTGCGGTTCAATGAAAACAATGTCCCATCTTCCATCGTGCCCTGCGTGCCATGACACCTGCACGCAGGAAGACCTAATGGCTGCCACCGATAACGCCATCAAAGTGGCCGCGTTCTGGGCTGAAAAAATATAATTTTCCCGACACGTTACGTTTGCCATCGAAACGCTAAGAAGAAGAAGAAGAAGAAATCTGTTTATGTATTTACATCAGTTGTCTAGTACCCATAGTACAAATCAAGCTAAGTTTGGGACTAAATGGCGTTGTGTGTAAGATGTCCGAAATATTTATTATTTATTTTAGGTTTTAATCTAGGAAGGAAAAGCCAACTTGTACTTGCCAACACACAATACATACAAATAATTTTAGTTATAATATTGCACTATTACTGAATTATTGCAATTAGATGACATAGTAGCTTCGTCTTTTTCTTCGTGTTAATAGACAAACACACTTAAGTATTATCCGCCGATTATTCTGTCATAGCCCTGGTACTATCCGCTGCTCTCCAAATCTATTCCATAGGTCAACTGTAGAGAGAACGCAAATACGCTATATTTTGCAATGGATTGCAATAAATCTGTATTGTTAATCGGTTTTTGAATTTAGACAACTTATTATTCTCTCTCTTAAAACCAAATCAAAACAAGATATTCTAAATGACAAAATATCTACCTACTAATAAACACATATCTTTACTACAAAAGGCGAGTATACGTAAATATATAACTCATTTCTTGGCTAATTTAGCAAAGTAATTTGAACACACCCACAATTTATTTCTTCTATAAACTTCTTTGCCAAGTTTCTCAAACTATGTTCCCTCGCTTCCTGCTTAACTATTATTATAAGGGAAAGTTGTAGGCGATACATCAACTAAGACACAAAGCAAAAGTTATATGTAATTGGCAAAGCCGTACCAGTTACGACCGATGCCTTTTAATTACAATAGTCATTTGTAACTTGCGTTATTAGGACGACATAATCCTCTGTATCACGATAGAAAAAGCTTGTATTTATACTTTCTCCTGCTATTGTAAAACCATTCATTGTCACCTGTAAAAAAGACAAAACTGTTCCAGATTACATTTTGTGAATAATTAATTAAACACTACTATTCATACCTACTACTACAAATACGTACTTGAGGGTAGGTGATTGTGTAGCAAAGGCCATCTTAAAGAAAGTTAGAAATTCATATTTGGCATCTTAAGGCCCGTGACACCGACCGTGAGAATTTGTGATTGAACACCCACATATATATTTTACATGCACACAGACGCATCGCGCACTGTCGCATACATACCGTAGCAAGTAATCACCGACTTTCGGTTTTTTGCTTATGTTAAATATCCATCAACTGTTCGCCTTTGTAGAACGTATTTTAATGTCTTACAACGCACGCAATGTATCTTGCCATAACGTAAAGCCCGTAGGATTCATTCAGTACAGAAAGTCATAATACTTTCTGTATACCAATCGAATGGGCAAAGATTATAAAATAATTTTACACAGTATAAAATAAATTCGCTCACGTGCATTGTCTGTCAACTCAGATCCTTTTAAATACGCAAGGTATTTAAATACGGTTTTCATCATAATTATGGTTATCTTTTATGGAAGATTTATTAATGTTATTTTATTATTTTAAAGGAACACATAAATAAAGCTAATATTGACAAAATTTTACGAGTTACATAAATTAGGAATAACCTACAGTAATACTTTTTTAATTATACTTTTTTAATATTTCTTTATTAATTTATTTGTAAATTATAATTTCAAAGTAATTTGGAACAATGTAATATTAATCCTTATCTTAATAAATACTGTAGACATTTTAAGCATTTCATGTAGAATAAAATTGTTTATTACACAATATTATTTAAATAAATATTTTATAATACGTCAGAGCGTTCATCCAGGTCGCACCGTAATTGGCCGTAATCTTACACCAGTGACTCTCAGTGTAAGATTTTATTATGTCAATAATGTGTGTTTAACGATACGCGGTCTTATAGGTATTTAAAAAACATTTAAAATTTGACAAATTATACCTTCCTTTAAAACCAATCTATCCATTGCTGCAAACATCATGAAAATCGGTGCAGTAGTTTTTAAGTTACGTTATGTTTTGAGTTTAATAGACAGGTTGAAGAGGCAGAGGACTGTGTTTTTTTTATATATATTTAATGCAAAGTAACTCTGTCTGTCTGTCTGTTACCTTTTCACGCCTCCAACACCAAACCATTGAGTAGTATTACTTTCCATCATCAGCTGAACATCTTGAAAGATACGACTAAAGGTAACACACATATCCCTACTGATATTATATTATAATATTATAATCATCATCATCAACAGCCTTTCACAGTCCACTGCTGGACATAGGCCTCTCCTTTGAAAGGAGGTTTTGGCCTACTATACCACGCTGGCCAGACGGGTTGGTAAAGGGTTTGTTTCAAGTTTTCCTTCTCTTGGCAGTGATGTTAGCTGCTTATTTTGTTCCTTTAGTCGCCTCTTACGACACCCATGGAATGAATAGGGGTGGTGACACTTTGTATTCTTAATCCGTCACCACACGGAATCTTTATGAGATCCACAATAATATTATAAATGCGAAAGTAACTCTGTCTGTCTGTTACGCTTTCACGCCTAAACCACTAAACCGATTTTGATGAAATTTGGTATGAAGATAGAACTGAACTTGGGAAAGGACATAGTCTACTTTTTATCGCGAAAATAAAGGTAGAAGGGTTTGAAATAGGGGACGAAAGTTTGTGTCGAAGTTCCTTATTATCAAACATAAAAACAGGTAAGATTGTTTAATCTACCCTTACCGTGTCGCGCGATATAAACGAATTCCACGCGGGCGAAGCCGCGGGCGAAAAGCTAGTTTATTATAAATAACAATAAATAAATATTTCAGACGAATGACACAGAATATCTTCTACCAAATATTCATGTGATCCGCAAATATTTATTTCGCAGTTTATAATACATAAAAATACTTTTTTTTATAAATACATACATATTATACATAGAAAACACCCAAACTCCGAAACAAATATTTGCAGATCATACAAAAATTTGGTCCGACCCGGGAATCGAACCCTAGCCCTCTTGGTTAGCAGTTGCATACGCTGACCACAAGACCAACAAGGCAGTATGATATATTACAATAATAAATAAACAACTATTTCGAACATCTTACACACGACATCATCCAGTCCCAAACTAAGCAGCGCTTATATTATAGATTCTAGACAACTGATATAAATACATAAACATACTTTTTTTGAATACAATACACTATATATATAGAATACACCCAGACCCCGAAATAAATATTTGCGGATCACACAAATATTTGGTCCTACACGGGAATCGAACCCGAAACCTCACTCAAGCAAAGTAGTCGCATGCGCTACCACTAACTGCCACCTAGGCAGTCAATAAATAATAAAAGTCAAAAAGTAATAAAAGTCAATAATAATTTTAAAACTCCTAACCGTTAAAAAGTTATATCTTCCACCATCAGCTCATCATCATGAAATGATGGCTACCAGATATTGCGTCTGGAATAGGCTTATAAAATAAAAATAATAATAATAACTATTTATAGGGGCGTATTATAACGTGCTTATAAAATTTTAGGGTTTCCCTATAAACTAATATTGAAAACACCCAACACCTAAAAAAAAAAAAATTGTGGATCTCATAAAGATTTGGTCCGACCCGTGAATCGAACCCGAGACCTCAATCGCATACGCTACCACAGCGCCACCGAGGCAGTCATATAAAAAGAATTTTAAAAATCGGTCGACAATTGACAGAGTAATCAATGAATGTACAATAAAAAAAATTCATTTAGTTAAACATAAATAATACTCCTTTTTTGAAGTTGGTTAATACTAATATAAAATATAAAGATTGGTGTGTCTATTCTCAGACCTACCAAATATTATCAAAAGTTACACACAGTCACGTCGTCGTATGTAAACAATCAAATCTGTGTGTGCGTGACAGTGCGTGTGGAGCTAAAAACGAGCGTGCGCTCGCCTTGAATATTCGGAGAACACTGAATTTTAGGATCGCGTGAACTCTGTTTTATTGCAAATTATTTCTCCATACTAAAATGTATGGAACTTTTGCCGCTAAAAAATAATGATGTTTAAGTTTAAATTATGACTTTCTGGTGAGAATTAATAGAAACCTTAAATGGTTAATCTCTTTTTTGTACTTTTTTCTTGCAACTAATATAATATTTATTTCAAATAAAGCAACATAATACTAGATACATTCCAATCAGAAAAGGTCGATTTCGGTGATTTTGGTCACTGTTGATGATTTTTTTCTCGAAAAATAATAATCGTATTAGTAATTTTACTCGGTCTCTCTATAGATTGATTAGTTAAGGAACTGAGATATTTTTTTTACTGTCAAATAATGAATTAATTTGTTTCTCTTGTCATATCCGTAAGTGCTTTTTCGAGCAATTATGGAAACGATCCCCTTAAGAACTATTTTATTAAACACTTCTTTTGTCTCTTTTTATTCTTAGAAAAAACAATGGCCAATAAAAACCTTTTTTTTTTCAATGTTGATAATTTAACAATAGACCTTGATGTACAAAGATATTATTAGCCATTTTTTTTTATTTATAGTTGCCGAAGATTAATACATTTTTACATAAAATAATATGAGAAAATATGTGTAGTGTGGTCCATTAAAATTGATTGCATCATCAACATCATCAACAACAAAAATAAATATTTCGGAAGAATTATACACAACATCATCTAGCCCCAAATTAAGCAGACCTTGTGCTATGGGGACAGCTGATATAAATACATAAACATGGTATTTTATTTGTAAATACATACATATTAAAATAGAAAACACCCAAACTCCGAACCAAATATTTACAGATTGAACAAAAATTTATTCCGACTCGGGAATCGAACTCGAGTGCTCAAAAGCACAGCATACGTAACCACTGTGCCACAGAGGCGGCTTAAATACATTTCATTTATCTCATTATAAAAATAATTTACAACTTCTTTCTAGAATCTCTTTAGCAGTTTATATCTGTCCCAAACTCCCTTAATTCAAGTATCTTTGAGTTATGAAAATAAAAACCTGGGTAATTTGATTACAAAATAGAAAAAGAAAATGTATTTTATAGCAGCTTCAGAGATGTTTATAACGTTAATTTTAAATGACAATTTATTTAGAAGCTATGAAACTTTAGGGATTCGGGATCGGAGGTCTTATGGAAATTATTTTGGTAACGCAATTTCATGTTAATGCTATGCCACTAGGATACTTTTTTGTTTATTTATCTTCGAGTTTTCTTTAAATTTACATCGTATACTCGTTGTTTTTGCTAATATTGTTATACATTTTACTGTAAATTTAGAATATTAAGTATATACTTAAATTTAGAGTAACTATACTCTCCAATAACGCTAGGTAGAACAAAATATTTGACTGGCTTATTGGTATACTGGTCAGTGTATGCGGCTGTTGATCAAGTTCGATTCCCGGGGTAGGACCAAATGTTTGTGTGATCCACAAATATTTGTTTCGGAGTTATGGGTGTTTTTCTATGTATAATATGTACGTACGTATTATATATACGAAAAAAATTATGTTTATGTATTTATATCAGTTGTACCCCTAATACACGCTCTGCTTAGTTTAGGACTAGATGGCGTTGTGTGTAAGATGTCCGAAATATTTATTTATTTATATGCCGGTGATATATAAATCATTAAATATGAGGGTAGTCCGCGATAGATGTTATAAAAAATTAGAATTGTTTCCTGTGTTGCCATTTCAAAGTTTCCTTTCTGGGCTAAACCCGACATATACGACTAAGTTATAGATATTTCAAAAATAACTCTGTTTTGTTTTCTCTCCTCGTCTCCTACAAACAAATTAACATCTTATTTGTAAAGTTATGTAAAACCATGCAGTACTCACGTATCTATCGTGGCGGTTACCGCCGTTGTACTCTCAACCCGCCGAGGGCTGAGTCTCACACAATCTGTAAAAGAAAGAAATAATACCGTGAGTTATACATAAGGTAGCAAAACTTGTTCGTATTGAAACTTGATGTTCGAAAGCGTCGAGGAATAGGTGTGTGTGTATTTGTTTGTGTGTGTGTGTGTGTGTGTGTGTGTGTGTGTGTGATGTTGGAAAGCGTTGAGGAATATAGGTGTGTGTGTGTGTGTGTGTGTGTGTTTGCGTGTGTGCATGTATGGCGTGTGTGTATGTGCATATGTGCTCCCTGTTCAACACACTATTTGATCCTCCTTTCTAAATCTCAAATGTAAGAAGTTTATAGCCAGTTCCATTTAGTTCGTGAGCCGGGCTTGGCTGACATAACATTCGACAGTAAACCTCCAAAAAGGTTTCCCTAAATAAAGTAGGTAAACAATGAAGTGAAACCTTGACCCCTGAAATGACAGGGCCGTTTAGGAGCCAGTACACTACCTAAATATATCAATGGACGGTTAAAAAAACACCTTCTTTTTTGGGGATTGGAATATTTGACATTCTTGTCAATATTAACCGTTTCAAACGACACATGGCTTTGAGAAGTTCATGTCAATGTAGGTCGATGTTTATTTACTGCCATGGTTTTACGTTCTAAATCATAATCTAAATACACATATTATATAAATAAAATAATAAAAACATAAAATTAAATTATCTGTATTTATTATCAAATTAACAGCTTTTTACCGAATTTATACGAATGTATATATTACCTACGTTACCTTAAACAATAAACCAATTTATTTATTTAGACTTACTGCACATGTTGTACAAAGGCGGACTTAATGCCATGAGGCATTCTCTACCAGTCAACCTTCAGGCGATGTAGAAATATGATGCGGTAGGTGCAAGGACTAAATATTGAGTGCAACGAAGTTCACAATAGTAAAGAAAAACACAAATAATAATAAATATTATTATTAATTATCCAATTCATAATTTTTCCGTCTATTTGTTTTGGGTAATTTTTGGATAGACTGGACCTATTTTGACCGGACTTTCTGGGGCAGAAAGCTGATGAGGAGTATAGGTAATTTTTTTTTTGACTAGTTTCGCTCCGCGGCGTTACAAAAATACCCACGGGTAACACCGCGGGACTCAATTAGTTTATAAAATATACATCAACAGAAAAATGTTTTTCTTTTAAATTTGTTGGTTGTAGAATCTTATAAAGACACTGATTAGGCACAGTGGACATGAAAGGCGTAACTTTGTGTAAGAAGAATTATTAAAGCTTCTGACTCCGAGCAATCTGCTTAATGATTTTTTAACTATGACTATTATTCATCTTAATGTCTTATCAGAAGTTCTGTTAAATGGCAACCCATCTATGTCTGACCGCGCCGTCGTGCTTACCCTCGGTGATAGTTTCCAATCAACTAAGGTCACTCGGCTATGAGTGTATCGTATTCATATCAGTTGTCTCGTAAGTTCTACTTAATTTGGAACTAGATGGCATTGTATGTGAGATTATTTATTATTATTATAGATACAAGAAACTCTATTAAAATTAGCTCACAAAGATTGCTTTAAGAACCCACTTTTTCTTTGTAAATGTTTCTGCACCGACAGTATTCTCATGCAACATTACTTCAACTCATCCAAAAACGCTTTCATTTCCCTCACTTGGGAGTTAACTGTAGAGCCATACTAGAGTTACTGACTCTAGTATGGCAATTAGCCATGTGACCTTAAATACCCAAGACCTTGGCCCTCTTTACTGCTTTGATGATGCTCTCACTATCCACGAATGTGTGGCAAACCGTAATGCGACAGGTAAAAATTTGCCAACTCGTAAAATAAACAAGAATAATAAATAATCCTACTAACATACTAATATTATAAACGCGAAATTTGTGAGTATTTAAGTATGTATGTGTGTATGTATGTTTTTTACAGTAATATAGCTTATATATCAGAATAACACATAGGCAACTTTTTACTCCAATAAGCGTCGCTAAACTCACATCAGTCTACCCGTGACCACGAGCGATATAACCCGTTCGAAACGTCGGAAAGTATAAGGTATTTTAACTTTTTTAATTTTATCGTGAATAAGTTCTGTTTACAGCAAAAAAGATGAGTGTATGTAAATCTGTTGCAGATATTGTAATAAATATGCTCTTAATATTTCAAGTTAGATGTCTGTATAAAAAGCTTTACACTTACACTTTTTCCACATTTCAACACAACTGTAATGCCTTTAAATAGTGGAACAAAACAATATAAAAATTAACATGAAATGGTATCGAGCGTTTTTAATTCTCTTCACCTTGGATCCAAAGTTTTAACTGGCTTGTTTATACTGGGTTGCTATGGTTACGCCTACGTCCTGACATCAGGGGCTGTTTGGTCCTGTTGTGGCTTTATATTAGGGGTTAAAGTATGAAATTGCCGATATGTACTGAAAACTTGGTATTCCTGTTTTTTTTTCATTTAACATATTTATATTATCAAAATATCTATCATTATTATCTATAGGTACATTGCTGCCATCTAATAGGAAGTTCATTTATGCCTTTGATAAAGAACTCTAGTGATCTAGATTCTACAAACTGTGTGAAAGCATTTTGTACTGCCTCCTGGTAAGAAAACTTTTTATCACGTAGAAAATTGTCCAAATCACGAAAAAAATGGTAGTCCGTTAAAGCAATACGGAGTAAATACGGAGGGTGACGAATGGTTTCTAATTGTAGTTCCTGTAGAGTTAAAAAAGTTCTCGTGCTGTATGAGGTCTCGCGTTATTATGGAACAATAATGGTGAATCGATTCATGAGTTTAAACCGAAATCGGTGCATTCATTAGCAGTTCCATCTCCAAAGGTAACATTGATATTATTTATAGTTTCTGCAGCGTTAGTTTCTCGTATGAAGTTGTGTTTAAAAATCACTTGAATTTTCGAAGTATCCATTTTGCTTGTTTAAGCTGATATAAAAAAAACAACTGAATGTCGATAATCGAATGTTGCACATTCTTTAAAAGAAGAACCTCATAGGTACGATTTAGTGCGAAAAGCATTCAAACAAAAAAAAAAACTCAAATCATGAAGGTTTTATGTCAATTCGAAGTACCTATTACATTAAATCGGTAATTTCATACTTTAACCCCTATTATTTTCTAAATCTAAATTCATAGGCCATGGTTATGTAGTTATATCTATGAATCAAAGTTATCTTTGTTGCTCACAACAATTATCATCGATTACAAAAGTGATGAAATCGTTCTAGATATTTAAATTACTTTCTGGTATATGAATAAATATTAAAAATAATAATTTAGAATAAAAAAGTCTATTAAAAAAAATTTATAATTCTAAAAAAAATAAAAGTTTGCCATTTTCGAAAGTAAAAAGTCATCAAAAGAATCTCAGATAAAATAAACACACCATCAGATCGACCATAATTTTGATCTCTTAAATTGTAAAAGATAAGATTACTCCTCTTCTAAAATGATATTACGTATGTATAATTGCAAATATATACATCAACATTTATGTATTATGAGTATTAGAATCGTTATCACGAATTGTATATCTATTATTTGTACATGTACATATATTTTACTTTTTAAATTACTATTATAATTTCTGTGAATCTACTATTTCTGGCTCTGCATCGCCCTAAGGTCGAGTGGCAGAAAATACTTAAGGCACTAAGTCCGCCGATGCATGTATTTGTGCATAAAGTATATATATAAATAAATACACAACCAAAACGTAGAAACGTTTCAAAGACAACTTTCCTTTCACATCACTATACAACGGCAGTGATATCAGTTTGTACAGGGATACTTAATGTAACTTATAACGACTGTTCCCGGAGCCACGGAATCGTCGCACGTAAAAAATAAATTGTTATTTTATAAAACTGACTTCGAGTTATCATATTTGGCTGGTTTACATATTTCCGGAGTGCGAGGTTGTTCAAATTACTTTTGGTTACATGAAATGGTTAGCTATTACATTGTTAATTTAATATGAATTCCCTGTTTCTGTGTTATAGAAATATAAAAATGATTATAGGAAGAAAACAAAAATAAGAACGACCATGCTTCGGATTAGCAAGGTGAAGTGGCAGTAGGCTGGTCATATTAGCCGCAGAACTGATGACCGTTGGGGTCGACGAGTTCTGGAGTGGAGACCGCGTCTCGGCAAAACGTAGTGTAGGACGCCCATTGGCCAGGTGATTGACGGCTGGCAGGAGCTGGATGCGAGTAGCCCAAAATCGATCAAAGTGGTGTGCAATGGAAGAGGCCTATGTCCAGAAGTGGACTGAGATGGACTGATGATGATGATGAGGCTTTGTTTCTGACCCATTTATCTAATCATAGCTTTTCTTGATCACAGTCATCATAATTAAAACTGAGTCCCGTGGACCTGCAGTTATTATTGTAAAACGCAAGTAACATCATAGAGTGAACCTGGTCTAATAAAAATAACCTACTAGGCCTAAGTTACTCCCGATATCATTAGCTATCTGCCAGTAAAATTTCCGTCAAAATCAGACCAGCCGTTCCAGAGATTAGCCGGAATAGACAGACAGACAGAAATATTCCAAACGTTACTATTTTAATGTAAGTACCATATATCCGAAAGCGCTCATAGTAAGGGGCCTTAGGTGATTGGAAACAATCACTGAGGGCAAGCAACGACGGTGCGGCCCGACCTAGATGGGTGACCGTATGTGACATGATATGTTATGAGCATTTCTGTGATTCGGAGGTCACGTTAAGCAGTCGGTCCCGGTTGTTGTCATAATATAGCAGTCGTGAAGCTTAGTTGGAGGCCTTCGGTCGGCTTAAAAACATCCAACGGTGAGATTATATAGCCACAACTTGTTTAGCAGGTCCGCACTCGGCCAGCGTGGGGACGTATGACCTTAACCCTTTCCTGTGAGGAGATCTGAGCCCAGCAGTGGGACGTTTTGGGTTGTTGATAATTTGATATTACAAACCAGCTCTTTAATTTTATTCATTTGTAGAGATATAGATAAATCTGCCTAATTTACTATCATGTGCTGTTTTCTAAGATTGATAATTTATCATTATTTACCACATCACTTAGTTATGTATACCCAGAAATGTTTTTAAACTATTGTCTATCACTTACGGCGTGCGGTGACGGATTAAGAATACAGTGTCACCATCCCTATTCATCCCGCGGGTGTCGTAAAAGGCGACTAAGGGATAAACTACGCAAGACAACATCTATGCAAAGAGAAGGAAAACTTGAAATCAACCCTATACCAACCTGTCTGGCCAGCGTGGTATAGTAGGCCAAAACCTCCTTTCTAAGGAGAGGCCTATGTCCAGCAGTGGACTGTTAAAGGTTGTTGATGATGATGATGATGATTGAGGTATCATAATTTTCCTTTGCTCTGTAGCAATTTATACAACAGAATTAGTAAAATTCAAAAAACTAGCCACAGTTTATTAACAGTGTTCAAAATGTTTGACAAAATAATGTTAGATTGTAACATATCATTATTTTTAATTTATTCTACAAAGTCTCAAAACGAAATTGAATATTTACATGCATAGTAATTATACAAGCATATAATTCAAAGTAACAATCCTATTAATATTATAAACTCGAAAGTTTGTGTGTATGTTGCTCTTTCACGCAAAAACTACTGAATAAATTTTGATGAAATTATACAATAATATAGCTTACATATCGGAATAACACATAGGCCACTATTTACCGCCATGACGAACCTACACGCAGGCGGAGCTAGTCAGATATAAATACATCGAAAATAAAGGACAAAACTCAACAAACGGTCTTAGACGGGGAAACCAAACGGAAGTCCCTTGAGAGAGATTTGCTTTCGAAGTATAGCGGGGACTGTCATGACGGCACGTGTTTTATCTTCACACAAGATACCGTCAGAAAACGCTTACCGGTAAAGAAGAATTCACTTCCTTATGACCTGTGCTGACGCTTTCATGTTTTTAATTCATCTTTCCAAAATAAAATCTCACGGTATTTCTTTAATAATATATTACTATTGATACTTGTACCAATTTTTTTTGAAACGTAAAATTAGTCGGGAGTGTTCTTAGCTATGTTTGATGATGATTATTTTTGTGGGGCTGTGTTAAAGACAGAGTCTATATTGAGCCAATCGAATCGGTTGCAGCCTTAAAACTCTAAATGTGATGGAACGAAATAGACCTGTCGTTTTGGCAAAAAGTTATTATATTTGATGAAAGAATCGACATCTATCAGCGTGCTGTTGGTGGACATTTGTCAGATATCATTTTTTATTCATTATTGCCAATCTTTTCTCTCCGTAATACAATATAAGTTTTAATCATTTTCATATCAATTCTTTGTTTTATTTTGTTTTAGAAAACAAAGTTCTTGTTGAAAAACCCGTTACGATACATTTGTACATTGGACTGAATCCTAACAACGTTTGTTAGAAAAACATAAGTTTATAAACACATTTTCTTTATCACACCATATCATAATATGAATCTATATTTGTAAATCATTATCAATTGAACTGAGGACTTAAAATTAAACAGAAACTAAACCTAATAAGTTAAATTGATTACTAACTTTGGACGTGATATTAATTAAAATGTGTATTACATTAAGGTTAATTTAACTGTCTTCATACTAACGGATAAATTTTGCTGTTGGCTGTTTGATGGCGTTGGTTTCATTAAATTTAATTAAGTCGATTCCTTTGATGTGAAGTCCACAGTTCGTTGGCTAGCTATTTGAGTTCGTTTAAGTAATTTCCCAGTTTGATAGATCCTAAACTTAACTTAGTATATTGCTTCGCGGTTATTGTTATAAATTTAATAAAAAAGCTAAGTCACTTGTTATCCGTAAATGAAAGTCCCGTCAGACTCAGTTGAGCGGCTCCAGAGTTTAGCCGATACAAACAGACTTCCTTTTTTGTATATCATTAAGACCATTCCACCAACTTTTCGGGCTTTTAAAAATACTCATATGCTTGATTTTCTTTCAAGTATTATATTTCTTATAATGGTTCAGATAGATAAGCCTTCATTTCAGCTAAACTGCAGATGTAGCATTCTACTAAGGTAGTGCTACTGTTATTATCCCTGAAAACCCGAGAGAGCTAAAAGTCGGTTTATTTGCTAATGTGGCTATTTAAAAGCAAATGATAATGCACTAGATCACGAACATTGCCATTACAATAAGGAAGACGAAGACTTTACTTTAGCGATTATAAATTTTACTTCGATGATCAATTTCCAGAAGTACAATAAAATAAATATTTTCGGACATCTTACACACAACGTCAATAAGTTCCAAACTAAGCACAACTTGTAAAATGGGTACTAGACAACTGATATAAGTACAAAAATACTTTTTTTGTAAATACATACATATTATAAATAAAAAACAACCAAAATCCGAAACAAATATTTGCAGATAAAACAAACACTTAGTCCGACCCGGGAATCGATTTTTTGAGCCGCATACGCTATCCAACTAGACCATCGAGGCAATCTAACAACCAATTTCAATGGATGAATATAGCGAGACATTTATTTACATATACATATCTTTAGATACGTAAATTATTATAATAACATAAGTAAAATCTTTCAAGTATATTTATACCTTGTTCTGATTTGCTTCAAAGTGACTACTTTTAGCGACAAGGCCACAGTTTGTAAACATAAATAAGTTATCCAAAAGAGCACCCATCATATTCTAAATTAGAATGGAATAGTGTATAAGTATGCTCTTAAAAATAGGATGATAAATTGTAAATCGTAAACACATGTTATAATATAAACAATGAGAAAGATTGAAGAAGGTTATCTGGAAATCAAAATAACATCTGGAAATGTAAGTTTCCGATTGAACGAGTTAACAAAAATAAATATAGGAAGTAACTTGATAAAACAGATTGAGAACAATTTTATTGAAGGTTTTTTGACTTGCGAGGTAAAAGAAGTTGATGTCTATGTATCATAAGTTTTTTTTTTTTTTAATATCGATCTGGAAACCGTATTTTTGGAGGTTTAAAATACCCTAAATGCGCCAAATAAAATTCATCATGATTTTATTTTAGACTAGAGAGACAAATTACGAGTAACGCCGCGGAGCAGAGTTAGTCTAAATAAAATAGCCCAAGTCTTATGTCATCAGCTTTCTGTCGATGAAAGTCCCGTCAAATATGGTCCAGTCGTTCCACAGATTGCCGAAACAAACAGACAGACAGAGAGACAGACAGTTTTTTTTTATTCAATTGCTTTTTAGTTGGAAGTATCGGATATACTTACATCATCATCATCATCATCAACAGCCTTTAACTGTCCACTGCTGGACATAGACCTCTCCTTGAAAAGGAGGTATTGGCCTACTATATAACGCTGGCCCGACGGGTTGGTATAGGGTTGGTTTAAGTTTCACTCTATGGTGCACCGGTGTGGGCGGCGGCTCTGACCGAGCAGAATAGGGCGCGCCTCAGGCGGCCGCAGAGAACTCTGGCGGTCAGAGCCATACGGGGTTACCGCACCGTATCGACGGAGGCGGCGTGCGCCCTGGCCGGAACACCCCCGTGGGATTTGGAGGCGGAAGTGCTCGCCGACGTTTATCGGCGAGTGGCTAACTACCGGGCGGAGAGTGGTGGAGTTGGACCTCCGCCCGAGGACGTGCGCGAGTGGCGCGAAGCCGCTCACCGAGCCACGATGGATCGCTGGTCGGTCCGGCTGGAGACTCCACGTGCTGGCCTCGCCACCGTAGAGGCGCTTCAGCCGGTCATCGGCGAATGGGCAGTGCGGCAGCACGGGACCCTTACCTTCCGACTGACGCAGGTTCTTTCCGGGCATGGTTGCTTCGGAAAGTACCTGCACTCGGTTGCCAGGAGGGAATTGAGTCCCGCCTGCCACCACTGCGACTGCAGTGAGGATTCGGCTCATCACACGCTGGCGGTCTGCCCCGCATGGGAGACGCAGCGCCGGGTCCTCACTGCAGTCATCGGAGAGGATCTCTCGCTTCCGGCCGTCGTTCGTTCCATGGCCGGCAGCGAGAGCTCATTTACCGCGGTCGCAACCTTCTGCGAGGACGTAATCACGCAGAAGGAGGCGGCGGAGAAGGCCCGGGAGGACGACATCCAATCGGACCAGATTCGCCGCCGGCGACTCGGGCGGCGGAGGCGCGAACATCTGCGCCTCATGCCGCCTTGAGTGTGGCCGTGGGTGGACGGGATGGGTTTTCCCTCCACCCGCCCTATGTGGCCAGCCGCGAGGAGGCGGCGTCGGTGTGTGCCGGACGCCGCCTAAGAGAGGGTCGTCAAACCGAGACGGTGCCCGCATCAGGAGCGGGCAGGCGCTTGAGAAGTTCAGAAGGAGATCTCACCCTGGACTTCTCCTCCTCCTAAACGGAGAAGCGCGGAGAGGGCACACTGTGTGGTTTTTAGTCGGTTCAAGTCCGACACACCACCCCGCCGTAACCCCCGGTGGGGTGACGGTCCATGATGATTTTCCACACATAAAAAAAAAAAAAAAAAAAAGGGTTGGTTTAAGTTTTCCTTCTCTTTGCATTGATGTTGTCTTGCGTAGTATATCCCTTAGTCGCCTTTTACGACACCCGCGTGGGATGAATAGGAGTGGTGACACTCTGTATTGTTGATCCGTCACCACACGGACGTACTACACACGGATATACTTTCATACGCATTTATTTTTTGTATAGAACAGAAGAGACCTGAACGCAGCAGTAAGACGTTATGGACTGTCGTTTTCCAGCAGTAGACTGCAATATGCTGATGATGATGATGATAGGTGAATTAAAAATAAATTACAATCTTTATATTTAATAAACTCTGACTGTTCTTACACTGATTGCAAAACTCTGAATATACCGCATTCTTTCGTAGGTATTTGAGTTGTTAGATAATTTTTTATCCGTAAAGCAAATTTGTTTGATTTAGGGTAAGATTTTTTAATCGTGTATGTTAATATAAAATCGGCCAAGTACGTGTCAAGCCACGCACAGGAAAGGGTTCCTCAGTCACCCATAATGGTACGTGGATTTAAAATCGTATCCAATAGATAATTTTTATGTTTACGTATTAATGCGTTAATTTTATATGACGATTTCCAAGGACGGGACAAAACAATTTGTAAGATCCTAAAATTTTTGTTTTGAGTCTGGGTGTTCTTTGTGTCCATTTCTTGTATGTTTGGAAATTCCCTCACGACACAGGAAATATAGTCCTAATGCGGGAGTTGTCTATAAAAAAAAAGTTTGTAGCGTATTCTATAAAGTACAAAAACTTTCGTTCAATCCGTTTTAAAATAAACTTATGGTTTTTTTTTAAAATGGTCTTGCGGATTTATGTGTATGTGCTGAAATGTATGAAACTGACTAAAATAAACTTTTATAAAGTGATTTATTTTCAACCGAGATTCGGAGTATATTAAACAACAATGTTTGCTGTTTGCTTCGTTTTATTTATGATTAAGGTTTGATATTATAATCTCTTTTGAAAATTTCGCACTTTTTATTTTGAATACGTTTTTGTACGCGATTGAAAAGAACTGAGACATGATTGAAAAGAACACAGAAATGAGACTGCAGATACTTTATTCTACTCTAGGTCACAAAACAAAAATGTTATTTATTTTTTAAGGGGTTCCGTAGTTCATGCCTCGGAACCCTTATAGATTAATCATGTCCATCCGTCATTCCGATTAGTAAAGTCGAGAACGGACTCTCGACTTACCGCCCAAACGGTTGGTGCTAGAAATATGTAACTTTGCATGAATATGTGTTGTGATTACGTCGTTAAAGTGGTACTATAAAATTTTATTTGGGTTACCTCCCCTCCCCACGTAAAGTGCGAATGTTTTTTTTTTCTCGCGTTTACCCCTTTGTGTGGGATATCGTTAGATAGGTATTTTAAAAACATTGTAAGGTTACCGACACCAATTCTCGATTTAGGTGTTCGTTTGCGAGTATTCAACTTTAAAGGACATTTTTGTTTTGTTGAAAATGTCCACCCCTCTATAAATTATATGGCTGGCTCAAAAAATGTGAAAAAATACCTGATAGTAGTCCAAATATTGAAGTTAAAAGGAAAACGTGTAGCGGTTCAGATATTCTTTTTATGTCAGGAGTTATAGGGCCTTGTAAAATAAACTCACTTGGAAAACTTCGTACGAAAATAAAGAAATAACAAGTAAACATAACAGTTATGTATTGGACACGATTTTAAATTCACCTTCCGGGTAATTACGGAACCCTTTTCTATGCGTGTTCATTGCCAAGTGTGTGTCTCGCACGTGTTTTTTTCTACTAATTAACTTCTTGATATTGATAAAAAGATAAAACTAATCTTTTTTTTAGTGACGGGTTGAAATATCCTGATAAATCTCTGGTTTTTTAAAAACACAGGAGTCAAGTATTCAGAAGTTCAAAGTAGAAATGACGGCCAGTCTCTGACGTTTTACCATGAGGAGTCTGTAGTCTACTATAGTCATTAATCTGCCACCAGATCTCTCAACTCACTCGAGACCTTGTACAACTAACCTAACACACAATATTACTCAGAACACTTGCTAGTGATTTGAATTTCCAAATCTAATTAGAGAAATTGACAGTAGTAGGATTTAGACAGGTAGATTTTGTTACGTTAGGTATTTCGTAGTATAAAATAACAAATCATTCAACATAGGAAAATTTAAATTCTCTGGTTCTATTAATGTTTGAATTATTTCTGAAATTCGAAGGTCCAATTTGACTTTCGTAAATAAATAAATGCTTCTGCTGGTTTACAGTGTCAATCTGAATCAGATTGAGAAAACCACATTTCTATAAATCGTTTCTTTGGCGCTTTGAATTCATGATTTCACCTAATATTTATTTATATCATTGACTAATCTTTTCACTAAAATACACCAAAAGGAATGAGTGCTTGAGATTTTTCTTAACATTATAATATGGAACGAAATTTTGAGATTTTTCTTACTTAAGTTACTACTTATTATAAAAGATCTAAGCGAGCAGACAGCAGAAGTACCTTCATTTAATACTTTAAATGAAGGTGCTTCTGCTGTCTGCTCGCTTAGATCTTTTAAACTACTTAACTAATTTTAATGCAGTTTTCAACAATAGATTGAATTATATATTATGTAATACGTGCATAATTATAATATGGAAAATTCGAGGATTTCATAGTTCGACAGAATACGTATTTTCGGCCAAATGATACTGAATCAATTTGGAGGACTATAAAATTAGATCGATTCAAGATCCACATCGATGAATTTATGCGTTCAGTTCTTGAAAACGATGTCAGTACAGTCACAGCATTAATTTGAAGCTGACTGTATTGGTGGACAGCTAGAACGTGTCGTTTTATCCATTTATCTAGTTTTGCGAACTCGTTTCACAAATTGATTCACAAACTGCGTTAAAGGCATTTCACTTTTAATGCAGTTTGGGCATCAGTTTGTGGAAAATTGATTTATGAAATTCGATTGACTTCTGACATTTTACACGCTCTTTATTTTCACTTCACCTGTATGTCTGTTTGTAAACGACTTCTTTGGGTGCGATTTTGACCACTTTAAACGGCCAGATTTCGTTGAAACTTTGTAGATTTATCGAGGACCGATGACAATACACTAATATGAATAAAAAAGAGTAAAAAAATATATTTAAACTAATTAGCCTTTTTTAGTCTAGAAAAAAATACACTCGGTTCCAAAAATAACGGGTCAGTCACATAAACCCGAATATCTCCCGAACTACGTATGCCATCCTAATGAAACGAAGACTGTTCAATTGAGAATTTAATTATACAGATAAAAAATAAAATAAAACTTAGTTACACCCACAATATTAATCTTAAATTAAAAAAAAACTAAAGTAGTCATATTTTTCTTAAGATTACATTTTTTTTATGATTGTTTTTTTGCTGTTTTTCATCACTGGAGGCTTCATCACGTGGAGGCAATACAAAGTATTAAATGAAGAAAGTGATGAAAAACAGCAAAAAAACAATCATAAAAAAATGTAATCTTAAGAAAAATATGACTACTTTAGTTTTTTTTTAATTTAAGATTAATATTGTGGGTGTAACTAAGTTTTATTTTATTTTTTATCTGTATAATTAAATTCTCAATTGAACAGTCTTCGTTTCATTAGGATGGCATACGTAGTTCGGGAGATATTCGGGTTTATGTGACTGACCCGTTATTGGTTTATGTGACTGACCCGTTATTTTTGGAACCGGCTATAGTTTAAAAAAACTAAACAAACACGCTTGGTGCTTTCACACTTTGTTACATTAAAATTATTTTCTAATTTTTTTAGTTTCAAAGCGTGTTTGTTTAGTTTTTTAAAACTATTATTTTTTTGACTATGGATTCATTTTGGAAGTTTATCAAGAGATCTTTTTTTGTTTAGAACGAAATTGAAAACAAACCAAACTTTTTAAGCTTATGCGTCCTATTTCCAATGTAACCCCCTATTTTGAACACTATTCAATAAGTATAGTTTACTTAGTAGATAATCTAGTTACTTATAGTATTAGCAGACAGACAGATGGACACTCCAAAATTTTAAACAAGTTTCATTTTAAGATTACATTACTTCAAAATCCATAAAAAAATTGAAATAAAATAATAAACAATCCTGGCTCGAATATCTCCCAAAGAAGCTCAAAATATCCTGTCTTGGTTATGCCAGGGCAATATTAAAATTAAAGTATTTTCAAAGACTATTCAATAGTATTAAATTTATATTTTTAACGTAGAATAAAGTTTATCTCTTGGACTCACGCAAATGTTACCAATTTTTTTATTTGTTTCATTACTTACCTAAGTTAAAATAAATTGTAAACAAAAACCCATAAACCATTTTTATTTGCAGGTAAAACCAGAACCTGAGTAATAAGCCATTCCATATTATATTTCTGGGGATTTTCAGATGGACAGGGGTGTTGGCGGAATACGACGTTGAATTATTACGATTGGTTTAATATTCATTTTGTTATGGAGCCATAACTTACAGTCGTAAAACGAACACCATGGATCATTGATTGAATAATATATTGGTATGAGTTACATGAAAGCCTCGACGGAGATAATAGCCTGATCAATCTGGCCCTATTTTTCACGTCACATTTTATTTCTAGAGCATTGTGGAATTAACTGGACTTTTTCGTAATATATCACGTTGAGTGAATGATTTCAGCACTAGTTCTTTTTTTTTAATTTTGTTTTTTTAAATAAATATTTCTGAAATCTTACACACAACGCCATTTAGTCCCAAACTAAGCTTGGACCCACACTTTTGGACTCTACTGTTGCTTTCCATCAGGCATAGTGGAGTCACCTTGGCAGGCGTTTAATAATAAAAAAAAACAGAGAGTGCCCTGTTTTGACGCATATTCTTGTAAATTATAATGTCTCCTGTGTAGTTAACTGATCCTGTTGAGAATGGCCCAGTAATACATCTTTATAACTGTAAAATACTACCTACAAGACACAGACACTAAACCATACCTTAATATGGCTTTAGACACATCTTTCTGTTTCTTCATAAAACATTTCAACGTTTGTAACACTGTAATGACATTCGAATCCATTGTGTTTATTTCCAAAATACATACAATAGCTTTAAAAGCTTTTTTTGTTAGACTAGAAGATTCAATGCTCGGAGTTCGAGTAGTAATCACTTTAAGTAATTACGTGATTGTCTTAACTCCGGTAAATAAGAATTCCTTACAAACTAAAGAAGAAAACACAAGTAAGAAAAACGCAAGTAAATTGAAGTAATTCCGAACAGTAACTGGTGAAATAAAAATATCAAACTTAGTTATAAATGTCTTTATTCGTGTTGTATTAAAATTTTAGAACCTTTTGATTCATTTAATTTATATGCATATTATATGCATAAAATTTACAGAATATAATGCCTCGTATGTCTAGAAGTTAGCGTATCCAACTGCTCATCAAGAGGTCTCGGGTTCAAATCACGGGTCGGCCCAAAAAGTGTTTTATGGATTTTCTAAGGAAATTCCTATTAGCAGGCCGGAGTTCGGAAGTTTGGCGGTGATTCACGCCCGTGCCTCGGAGGGCACGTAAAGCCGTCGGTCCCGGTTGTCATGAACATCTATGGCAATCGTAATTGGGAACTTAGTACCCTCAAATATACTAACAACTAGTTCAATCTTCGAATTTCAGTTCTCTTTAGGGTTGCGGAGGTCCGATGCCAGTCGCTCCGTGGAAATACTGAAATTCAGGTAAAACAGGTTGAAGTAGTAGCCGACCCCAAATAAACTTGGGAAAAGGCTAGGGAGATGATGATGCATTTAGAGAATATCGGTATGGTTTTAGATATTTATGTTTATTTCTCATAAAAAAAAAAAATATTTTGGACACATATTACACAACGCTATCTAGTCCCAAACTTTCTTTATATAAACATATAGAGTAATAACTAAATTTAGTTCTTCTTGCTTGAGGAACATAGCTGCTTGCAATAAATACAAGAAAATTTGTACAACTGCTAAGTATATGACGTCACAGATGTACTATGTCTGGCATTATGTTGTCCTGTCGTTGATGCTGGCGGCTTAAAACATTGGAATTATCTTTGAAAGATATTTTCTTATAATACCAGATTTTTCGATAACTGATTTAAGTCAAAACATAGCAATACCTTTACACTTTTGTATTACACTTTACATTTACTTATTTCATTTACAGAATGTCAAAGAAAAAAAAGACTTTTGTTCAAAAATAAGTATGTCTTTTAAGCTTTATCCGAAATAAAATACCTTTCAATATTGGAATGGGTTAGTAAACGTACCGAGCCAACAGTTTAGGCATAAGCTAATAAATAAATTATACTCGATCAGCATTTTCCTGTGTTTTCGTAAGTAGATCCTTACACATATTTTCCTAAAACATTTGCTTTACATTACGGGTTCTGTTTGAATTGCATTTCCTTACAGGGATTTATCTGCGTAATAAATTGCTTTGTTTTATTTAACATATTATTATCTTTTCTTTTGAATAATAACATTGGTAATGTGGGTTAATATTACAACTTTTATTCTTTAATTTAATTCTTAAGTTTTTTGACGTGAGAACGTCTTATAATTCGATGGAGCTGGCTGCACGCACGAAAAAACATAACTCATACGGCGTTACCTCGCTCTGAGGCGTTCCATTTAAGGCTTGAAGTGCAAGCGAGAGCGCGGAACGAGCGACAAAGAGGCACAATCGGCCTCCGCATTCGGCAGCGTTCGACATTTGTCTCTTATGACGTTGTCACGTTCAACTATCGTCAGTAAACCGACTTTACAGACAACCGATTTTTTAGATATAGAAGCCTACCAAAGTGACTCTACTCGGCCTGATAGAAATCAGGAGTAAACTCCAGGAGTAGGGGTCATCTTTCTAATTGTGAACGCAAACAATGCTGCATGGCAACCCACAATAAAACGGCCTACTTAGATGCATATGCATCATTGGACCTGCGGTCTTACACTCACGAAAGAATTCCAACAGCACCAATGCTGACATATTTTTATGCTGGTTTTCTATGTGTGGGTAGTACTGCTCCGGTCGAGCCATACCATTCTTTGTTTTCTTTTTTTTCCTCGATAAAATTATGCAATTTACACGTACCACATTTTGCCGCAGTTTATGGACCACGTGTATCATACTACTAAATCGCGACCACATCGCAACCACATCGCGATGGCAACGCAACTACAGGCGGCACCGCTAACTATCGGCCGGCCACAACGCAACTACATCGATGAGTCGTCGGTACCACAACGCAACTGCAAAAAGCTGCAGCGACACTATTCACATGGAACCACATTTTGTCGCTGCGTCGTGGTGCGGTTGTGGTGTGGTTGTGGTACGTGTGAAAAGGCCCTAAGTATCAACCTTGCATTACTACTAATGCATTACTTTTTAATTGTAAGTTCGATGCTTGGACCTTACATTTTAACATAGTTTTCATAATGCCCAAAACCTTCCCCTGAAAAGGTGGCAAGGCATTCTGTGAGCTCATTGGCCAAAAAAAATGTTATCAGTTTGACAGATGAACACTTAAATTGTATTAATAATAAACGATGTGCTTTTTTGTGTGCTCAATTTCTAAAGAAGACAAGATCATTTATTTCAAGCCTAATTCATTCAATAACACACAAAGGACGAATTTTTCAAGATACGTTAAATTGTAAAGTTGAATTGAGTATGAAATGAAAAAGCTTTTTCGGTCCTTTTAAGGATTCCTATCTTTTGTTATTAAGCAGCTTTCTTTTTTTGAAGAAAGAGGATTTTAGATAAACATTATTTACGCTTATATTATTTACGATAATCATGTTTTATAGATATTAATCAAGTATTATAAACTAACTACTCTAAGTATACTATTTAAACTACTCTTATCGCGTAGTGGTTAACCGTTCAACTTGATGCATTTTACTACACTGAATGTCGCGGGTTCAAATCCGTCATGAATGCGTGATCTATAAATTGTTGTATGTCTATACAAATAAATAAAAATTGAAGTGTCTGTATGTAATATCAAATTAATATATTTTTATTAAATACACATGAAAGTATCATATCTGTCTGCTTGTCTGTTTCATATAATCTCTTGAACGGCTGGACCGATTTCGACGGGTCTTTCACGGGCAGAAAGCTGATGACCTAAGGACTAACTTAGACTAATTTTTAAACTAACTGCGCTCCGTGGCGTTACTCGGGACTTACAACAATAATCGCGGTACTTAGCTAGTATAGAATTAAAGTCCATCATAACTAGATCAGTCTTAATAAATTACTAATACACTTAGAAAGATCATAAGGACCAAAGACTTACATTGCTTTTATTCAACTAAAACAATTGTCTGCCACTAAAGTTATTTTAGCAGAGCTTATTAAGCTAGAATATATAATCCCAAATAAACAGTTAGTATTCAGGCCAAAATCTAAAAGCTTCTTATCACAAATAATCCGAAATAACAAACTTAGGCCGGATTTAGTCCTTCCTTTCAAAGCAGATAAATAATTTTGACAGGTGCGATAAATAAATGATAACACTCATCCAGACGGACACTGTATCAAATTTCTATTGGTTCAACTGTCAAGGCTGCCTCTAGTGTAAAATTCTATTTATAACAGGTAGTATACGAACTTTGTGTATCTATGTTTATGGTAATAAATAATTTTATTCTACTAGCTTTTGATTGTAGCTGTTCCCGCGTGAATGTCGGTTATATTTAGAGTAGCCTATAATTTTACTCAATAATCAATGTAATTCCATGAGAAATTTAATTGAAATCAGTGCAGTGGCTTAGCTGTGACAGCGTAATGGAGTGAGTCACTTTTAGATTTAGGTTTTAGTATGGATTGAATATTATGATAATTTTATCAAAAGACGGTTTCTTAGACAATTAAAGTGAATAAAAAAGAAAACTTCTTATAAGGTTAATAATTTATTGTAATATTTTATTAATAATTAATCATTATTATTGATGGTCAAAATCGAAATTTCTCCTGTTTCTTACGAATTTTATGGATAAATTTAAGATATAGCAAAGAAATTTGAACGGTTTCTTTTTTAGCTAGCCCTCTTACCCTCTTTGAAATTATAATCGTAACCAGGCAGAGTTAGGATCCTGGGATAATGATCCTGAATGAACTGCGTACTTCCACAGCCCCAAGGTCATGTTATGTCCGTTTAGAATTTTTGGATTTAGTAAACTTTGAAATTTTGGAAGGAATTTTTGAAACATACATGAAACAGATACCAAGATCACCCAAACTCAGAACTAAGATTTCTGAGTCACACACAAAGTATTGTCTAATGTTAGATTTTAACTGAAAACTCTATTATAACTATCATCACCCACAGCCTATAACAGATGGATATAGGCAACTTCTTAGAAAGAATCATCATCATCACCAAGCCATAACATCCCACTTCTGAGTTCGGGTCTCCTCTAAGTAGAGAGTGTGTATACGTCCCCACGCTGGCTGAGTGCGCGTTAGGTCTAGCAAGATTCGTAGTCTCCATGGCCAGTAGCAAAAGCCGTTTTACCGCGGTCGCGACCTTCTGCAAAGACGTCATGTCGTAGAAGGAGGCGGCGGCGTCAGCGTCCGCGTGTGCCGGACATTGCCTAAGAGAGGGTCTAGCAAGAGACGAAGCTCGCACCAGGAGCGGGCAAGCGCTGTGAGTGGTCCAGAAGGAGATATCACCCTGGGTTCCTCCTAAAATTCAGGCGCACAGAGGGCACGCCATGTGGTTCAATTCCGATAGAAGACCCTGGCGGGGTGACGGTGGCAATATACGTAGTGGCTACGTAATCTTGTCTTTGGATGTTTCTAAGCCTCCCTAAGGCCTCCAACTAAGCTTCACAACTGCTATATTATGATTACAACCGGTACCGACTGCTTAACGTGACCACCGAATCACGGAAATGCTCATAACATCATGCCACAAACGGTCACCCATCTAGGTCTGACCGCGACGTCGTTATTTACCCTCGGTGATTGTTTCCTATCACCTAAAGCCACTCGTCTATGAATGCTTCATAGCGGCTTTGAAAAGATTAAATATTATTTATTATAACCACAATAGCAACTAAATGCCGATCGATTGCCTTGTTGGTCTAGTGGTTAGCGTATGCGGCTGCTGATCAAGTGGTCTCGGGTTCGATTACCGGGTCAGACCAAATATTTGTGTGATCCACAAATATTTGTTTCGGATTCTGGGTGTTTTTCTATGTATAATATGTATGTATTAACAAAAAAAAAGTATGTTTATGTATTTATATCAGTTGTTTAGTACCCATAACACAAGCTCTGCTTACTTTGGGACTAGATGATGTTGTGTGTGTCCATGTCCATGTCCAAAGTATTTATTATTTATTTATTTAATAGGTAGCTATTATTCAAGCAGCATGTGTTATAAAACAAGCACCAACTTCTATAAACAAGTTCAACCTTTCTAAAACCCAATCACTTGGGTTCAGACACTGAACAAAGAATTCTTCCACGTTCCGCCCCACTTAAAACATTCATCCGTCGTTCGATTGATGAGGGTCGGCTTTGACTACCCAACCTGAATATTATCACTGCTCTTTTCTCAATTATTTGTGATGTGATCTAGGTAACTTGTGATGTGTACTAGTAGTATTGTAACTGGATTTGGGTGAGACAGCTCAGAAAACTTAACCATGTACACAAATTCCTTTTAATTGTTTAAATGTTTTTCTTACTTTAAATTTCTCAGAAATTCTGTAATTGAATCTCAACAAAATTAAATAAATGTAAAGAATGCTACAAGGTAAACGATTATAGAATTAGTATGCAGTTTTTAATCAGTACGTCCTACCTGTCATGACATACGGAGCCGAGACCTGTACACTTACGGTACGGTTGGTCCACAAGCTCGAAGTTGCTCAGTGTGTTATGGAAAGTGCTATGCTCGGCGTTTCTCTGAGGGATCGTATCAGGAATGAGGTGATCCGTCACAGAACTAATGTTATCGACAGCCCACCAGATTATCAAGCTGAAGTGGCAGTGGGCTGGCCATATTAGGCGCAGAACTGATGACCGTTGGGGTAGAAGATTTCTGGAGTGGAGACCGTGTCTCGGCAAACGTAGTGTAGGACGCAGAGAGGCGAGATGGAATAAAGAATTGCGCAGGATGGCTGGCAGGAGTTGGATGAGAAACGCCCAAAATCGATCAGAGTGGTGTGCAATTAGAGGGGTCCAGCAGTAGACTGCAATAGGCTGATGATGATGATAAAGTTGTGCCAAAAAAGTTTTTAATGTTGAAGAAATGAAAAGGAAAGTAACAAAGGAGGAAAGAAATAGACCGCCATGGTATGGGTCACCATGCTGCCGCCTTCACCTTACAATGAGAACAGTGATTTCTACTCTTGGATTCATGCTTTTCATCTGGCAGAATACAGTAACTAAAAAAAAGTAATCTCAATAATAACAAAAAAAAAACTAAATCTCGACTACATTTGTAAAATCTTTTTATTATATCTATATAGTCTATACTGCCTCGTTGGTCTAGTGGTTAGCTTAAGTGACTGCTAATCAAGAGGTCTCGGGTTCAAATCCCGAGTAGGACTGAAATTTTTGGAAATTCAGGAAAGTCGTAATAACAGACCGGAGTACGGAAATTTGGAGGTGATTGATGCCCGTGCCTCGGAGAGCACGTTAAGCCGTTGGTTCTGGTTGTCATGAACATCTACCACTACTGTTATTGAGAAGTCAATACACTCAAATTTACTGACACCTTTTTTTTTTTTTTTTTTTACGTGTGGAAATCCCCTCGGATCGTCACCCCGCCGGGGCTCTCGACGGGGCGGTATGTCGGACTCGAACCGACTAAAACCACACGGTGTGACCTCTCTGCGCCTGTGTTTTGGGAAGGGGGCCAGGTTGTTATCGCCTTCTGGACCCCCCCCGGCGCCTGCCCGCACTGTTGCGGGCGCCATCTCCTTGTCCTCTCAAAATTTGGGCGACGTCCGGTCACACGCGGACGCCACCCCCTCGCGGCTGGCCTCTACAGCGGATGAACGAAGAAACCCATCCCGTCCACCCGCGGCCAGAATCAGGGCGGCATGAGGCGCAGGTGAGCGCGCCTTCGCCGCCCCATTCGCCGGCGGCGGATCTGGTCCGAGTGGAAGTCGTCCTCCCGAACCTTCTCCGCCGCCTCCTTCTGCGAGATTACGTCCTCGCAGAAGGTTGCGACCGCGGTAAAACAACTGTCGCTACCGGCCATGGAGCGTACTACGACCGGCAGCGAGAGTTCCTCTCCGATGACTGCAGTGAGGGCCCGGCGCTGCGCCGCCCATGCGGGGCAGACCGCCAGCGTGTGCTGGGCCGTGTCCTCACTGCAGTCGCAGTGGTGGCAGGCGGGACTCGATTCCCTCCTTGCGACCGAGTGCAGATACTTTCCGAAGCAACCGTGCCCGGAAAGCACCTGCGTCAGCCGGAAGGAAAGGGTCCCGTGCTGCCGCCCTGCCCACTCGGCGATAACCGGCTGGAGAGCCTCCACGGCGGCGAAACCAGCGCGTGGAGTCTCCAGTCGGGACGACCATCTTGCCAAGGTGGCTCGACGAGCGGCTCCGCGCCACTCGCGTACGTCCTCGGGCGGAGGGCGAGACCCGCTCTCCGCCCGGAATTCAGCCACTCGTCGATAGACTTCGGCGAGCACTTCCGCCTCCAAATCCCACGGGGGTGTTCCGGCCAGGGTGCACGCCGCCTCGGTAGACACCGTGCGGTATCCGCGTATGGCTCTGACCGCCAATATCCTCTGGGGGCGCCAGAGGCGCGCCCTATTCTGGGCGGTCAGAGCCGCCGCCCACACCGGTGCACCGTACAGTGCCATCGACCGGACCACCCCCGTGTACAGCCGCCTAGTGGAAACACTGGCCCCGCCCAAATTGGGCAAAAGTCGCCCGAGGGCGGAGGCAGTGTCCACCAACTTTGGAGCCAGCTGTTTGAAGTGCTCGTCGAAGAGCCACCTTCCGTCTAGGACCAGACCCAGGTACCTCATCTGGGCCCGGACCGGTACGAGGACCGAGTTGACCTCTATCGAGGCGCCGGCGGGTGGACCACGACGGGGCCCATGAAAGAGTAGGGCCTCCGTCTTATCCAGGGCCACCCGCAGACCCAGCGCCTCGATGCGCCCGACCACCAGGGAGACTCCCGTAGTGGCCAGGCGTGCCGCCTCCTGGAAGTTAGCCCCCCGGGCCGTGACTAAAGTGTCGTCCGCGTAGCAGATTACACCCAGCCCGGGGGGGAGACGCCCTCTTAGGGCCCAGTCGTATCCCATGTTCCACAGGAGTGGTCCTAGGACAGACCCCTGTGGAACACCGCACGACATGGCCCTGCGTCTCAAGACGCTATCCCGGTCCTCGTACATGACGGTACGCTCCTCGAGATAGTCTGCCACCAGCCGCCTCAGGTACTCTGGCACCCCGTGGTAGCGGAGTGCTTCCCCTATGCAGCCGAATGGCAGACTATTGAAGGCGTTGGCGATGTCTAAGGACACCGCTAACACCACTCCGCCGCAGCTCACGGCCTCCTCGGTCACGGCCCTAAGGCGCATCACGGCATCGATCGTCGAACGCCCCTCTCGGAAACCGAACTGGGCGTCCGACAGATCGGGGCCGACCTCGCAGAGGTGCCGGACGATGCGGGCAGAGAGTATCCTCTCGAAGAGTTTACCCGCCTCGTCCAGCAACATGATTGGCCTATAGGCCGCGACCGAGTCGGCGGGCCGTCCCGGCTTCCTCAGCAGGACCAGCTTCCCGCATTTCCAGCGCTCAGGGAAGCGTCCGGACGCCAGGCTAGCGTCCAACACCCCCCTGAGGTAGTTCGACATGTAGTCGAGGGCACGGGCCATCACTCGGGCTGGAACCCCGTCCGGCCCGGGGGCGGTGTTCTTGGATCGAATCCGTATAACGGCCGCCCCTAAATTTACTGACACCTAGTTCAACCTTCGAATTTCATTTCTCCTTCAGAGTTACGGAGGTTCGATACGAGTCGTTCCATAAAAAAAGCGGCCAAGTGCGAGTCGGACTCGCCATTGAAGGGTTCCGTATCAGCAAGTAACATCATATAAAAGTTCTTGTAGTTCGTTGTAACTTTCATCGATGTTTTAATAATAGTGTTTTGATTGGATGAAAGGTAAATTGCGTGTTACGATTTATGACGTATTAAAAAAAAATTACTCACTAGATCTCGTTCAAACCAATTTTCGTTGGTAGTTTGCATGGTAATGTACAACATATTTTTTTTTAGTTTTATCACTCTCTTATTTTAGAAGTTAGAGGGGGGGGGGGACACACATTTTTCCACTTTGGAAGTGTCTCTCGCGCAAACTATTCAGTTTAGAAAAAAATGATATTGGAAACCTCAATATCATTTTTGAACACCTATCCATAGATACCCACATGTATAGGTTTGATGAAAAAAAAATTTTGAGTTTCAGTTCCAAGTATGGGGACCCCCAGAATGAATTGTTTTTTTTTCTATTTTTTATGTAAAAATCTTAATGCGGTTTACAGAATACATCGACTGACTAAATTTCAACAGTATAGCTCTTATAGTTTCGGAAATAATTGACTGTGACATACGGACGGACAGACAGACAGACAGACAGACAGACAGACAGACAGACAGACAGACAGACTTGACGAATCTATAAGGGTTCCGTTTTTTGCCATTTGGCTACGGAACCCTAAAAAACTGAAATTTAGATAAAACAGGTTGAATTAGTAGCCGACCCCAAATAATCTTGAAAAAAAGGCTAGGAAGAAGAAGAATAAGTCTATGTCATCCGGGTCATCTAACATACGACAATCTCTATTATCATGAAAAACCCATAACGTCCCACTGCTGGGCTCGGGACTCCTTTAAGAAGAGTGTTAATGCCATGCATCCCAAGGCTAGCCGATTTGGGTTGGGGACTGGTAAGACACCTTGTAGCTACGTAATCTTACCGTTGGATGTTTTTAGGCCGTCCGAAAGCCTCCACCTAAACCGTACGACTATTATGACAACAATCAGGACTGACTGCTTAACGTGACCTACGAATCACGGAAACGCTCATAGCATATCATGCCCGAACGGTCACCCATCTAGGTACTGACCGCGCTTACCTTACTTACCCTCTATGATTGTTGCCAATCACCTAAAGACACTTGGCTGTAAGGGACTATTACTATAATACTACATTAATTTTGTCGTTATTTATTATAGAACATAATTTTCAATTTTTAGATACCTTTACTAGATATTACGATATCAAACACCAACCCCAAGCTTCTAACGGCGGTATAAATACCTCAAGTGTTTTTATCAGTAGACCCTTTAAGACCGTTGTCCTTTTTAGATTAAGCTGATTGGTCCCGACCCTAACGCTGATAAAACCTTTTTACTCTTTTTAAAAAGTAATTTTTGCCAAGTGATTGATGTTGACGGTTCACTGGTCCATTAAAAACTTTCGATATTGAGATTATGGTCTAGATCAGAAATCTAGTTATAGCCAACCCTACAAATAAGAAGTATCTAATAATAATAAAAGAACTTTATTTGATAAACACAGCATACAGCAAATACAATTATACAAACAACAATCCTACTAATATTAAAATTTTACGTAAAAACTACTGAACAAATTTGGATGAAACCTTACAGTAATATAGTTTATATATCAGATTAACACATAAGCTACTTTTTATTGCATTATTCGAGATACACGCTGGCGGAGCCGCGGACGAAAGCTAGCAAGAAATAAAGGGGGACAATATTTTTAGCTTGTAACATTTGCTAATGTCAATACCGAATGATATGGCATTGATAGGTTCAGTTGATGACGTGTGTTAGCACATCCATCATATTTTGTGTGGACGTTCAACTTACAAAACAATAGTCTACATTAACTGATCATCTTCCTAGCTTTTATTCCCAAGTTTATTTGGGGTCGGCTACTAGTTCGACCGGTTTTACCTGAATTTCAGTTTTTCCACGGAGCGACTGGCATCGGACCTCCGCAACCCTAAGGGTTAATTTAATTGATACATAACAAAAATAAGCCTCTGAAACAGAACTAACAAATAGGTGGACTCTTAGGCTAAGTGCTCACGAAGCGTTTTTCTCCCGTGCCCGCTGCGGTGTTGGAACTACGGTTTTATTTCTATACTCACGAAACCGGTTATTTGCGCGGTTACGCGGCGGTCGCGGTTGCGATCTTCGCCCGCCACGTTTGCGGGCAATGATCGCAAGACAGGCGGTTGCAAGATGGGCGATAATGTTCAGTTGAGGTTCAGACCGCCGAGGGTGCGTGCGACCGCGACCCGCGCGATTCTACAGGTTGCCCGCCCGTGCCGCAAACAACCGCGCACACCGCAAGCGTAAAACGCGTCGTGAGTTGTGCTTTGTTTTTTTAAATATAAATCTGCATTCTACGGAAGCTGCGGGCCCGCAACCGCAGCGGGCACGGGAGAAAAACGCTTCGTGAGTACTTAGCCTTAAGGTGCGCGTCCATTGGCCCGCGCCGGACGCACCGCACGCACCGCACGCAACGGATTTTATTTTGCTTCGTATGATTTCACATAGTGCTGGGTCCACTATCCGCGCCGCCCGCACCGAACGCCGGCATTTCTGAGCAAGGCAAATCCGTTCAATCCGTTGCGTGCCGTGCGTGCCGTGCGTCCGGCGCAGGCCAATGGACGCGCATCTTTAGCGTACACTACAATGGGCTAAATCTAATATTTCCTAATCTTATTATACAAAATTAGCACATGTTTGACTAAAATTTGAGAAGAAATATGAAATAATTTCAATTCTTGTTTAGACACGTCGTTTACATTTCCCACTAAATTACGATGTGTTGAGAATACACAGGCGTCAGTTAAAATACGAATGTTCATTAAAACATGGGAAAGCTTTACAAAGCAGCTTTCATAATCTGATTTCCAATATACTGGAAATATAATGAACACGGCATATTTATCTGAATGTTAAAAGGTGGAGGAATGCAAAAAATGAGTTGATTCTCTGTTTCGCAGCACTGATAAGAAGTTATAATTAACTAATGTGTACCCGCGGCTCCTTACTCTTGAAATTTAATATTATTAGGACCCTCTCTGCCAACAGCAACTCTATACAAATAAATAAAAGTTGGAGTGTTTGTTTGTAAATTTAAATAACTTTTGACTGTATGTATACAAGGTATGTATATATACAAGGTACACATGACAACATATTTTTTTACAATGTATGTCTGTCTGTCCGTTCCGGGTTATCTCTGGAACGGCTGAACCGATTTCGATGAGACTTTCACTGGCTGTTGATGATATAAGGAGTAGCGTAGACAATTTTTTTAGACCAGCTTCGCCCCGTGGCGTAGGTCAGTTCTGTTATTCTATAAATAAATAAATAAAAATAAAACAACCTTATAGGTATTTCTCTTAAAGAGTGTAAGCGAGCACTAAGAGACGATTTCAAAAAATTACACCCATAAGGGAATGAAAAAGGCACTCAAAGATGTACATAAGAGTAACAGGTAGGCGGATCCGCGGGCAAAACTATATATACATTAATAGGAATCTGGTTAATTTTCGTCTTTGAAAACTTATCTAATAAAAGTTACATCCTATCGATCGTTAAATGTCCTATTTTTAACAAGTATTTTAGCTATCTGGGAGACATACACTTACAGGTAATTAATCTATTTCACATCAAAGTGCCAGAAAATTTTAGAAATCAAAAATAATTTATGTAATATCATGAAGATCTCGATATTTTGTCAAAATAATGTACCCAAATCAGCATTGAAAGGAAAATTTACGTACATACGAAACAATTTAGGAGTATGGTTTCATGAAGATTTTGGGATGGATTTAAATTTACTTATGAAATGTTCATATTAAAATAGTACCTATTCTTAGTTTTTGATATTATAGGTATGTTCATGTAATTCATTACAAGTATGTTTCAACGGATCAAAAGATTAATGCATTTAGAATAGGTGGTTGCTTTAATGATGGTCGGGTTACACTATTCTTTTACCTTGAATAATTTAACAAAAATATAAGAATAAAAACTTGGAATAACTTTGAACAGAGTCATTTAGAGAAAGTTAAAAAAAATAACTTAAAGAAGATAATTTATTAACTAATTAACTAAGCTAACTAATTGACGCTTCTTGTGGCAATCCTGTAAGTCTTTTGGGAACGCTACCAGTAAGTGATGGTGCGAAGGAACTTGAATGATGAAATGAATCCACCGTTCATAGCAGTCAAAATGTTGCATGGTCTATATACAACAATTAATTTGAAACATCAAGAGCGATTATTATAACGATGATTTGGAAATTGAATACACACGGAGCTTAAAACAATCACGTACCAAGTAATAAATATATTGGAATTGCCTCCGTTTCAGCAAGGTTGTTAAATGTATCTGTAATCATGTCTACTATATAAGTTACTAGCCAACCACTCCGGCTTCACACGGGGGCAATATTTGTTTGTGTTTGACGTATATTTTAATGAGTAGACCTGATCTGCGCATCATCATCAGCTATCGTAGTTCCTGCTGATCTGATGAACTCCGCATTCTACCTACTATTTTTCTAGCGGCAGCGACAAGGCAATAATTTTACGCAATTCAATTTTTCTTTTCGCAAATAGATTCAAATACATTTCAAATCCCACTTTTCAATGTTTGATAGAAATTCTAAGACGTTGAAAAACATTAAGACAAGCTAGTTACAACTGCTTTTTAGATGATAACGTCTAAATGGAAGTCGTAAGTAGATTAATTTTTGTTATGGATTATACTTTTTTTTTCAACATTTGTGAAATTAAATAAGACGTTAATGAAATTGAATAGAACTTCAATCTATCAGGGACAAAAGCCTAGAACAGATATAAATAGAGGCATAACCTAGAAAAACTAAAGAAATCTTGTGTAACCTTGAGAGATATTTCCCCGGTTGGCGGCCACGCCTTTACACGGATCCGTACTAAAGCAGATTTATATCACTGAATTGAGTTCCAGTGATATAAATGTGATGTTCTTCTTTGGAAATTTCATAGAATACAATAGTTTTAGTTCTGTACACGTTTATTGAAATTTACAACGGAACATTTTTATCTAATGATTATTTTATACAGTATGTTGCTTTAAAGGTTTACCTTTATGAATATACTAGCTTACGTCCGCGACTCCGCCTGCGTTTAGATCCATTATGGCGATTAAAAGTAGCCTATGTGTTATTCCGATATGTTAGCTATATTATTGTGAAGTTTCATCAAAATCCATTCAGTAGTTTTTGCGTGAAAGAGCAACAATTGTGGATGGTCTCCGTTGAAACTGGCCGTCCTAGCCGAAATCGGGTAGGAGTGTACATCATCATTTTTTAAGTCCATTCAAAGTTTGCATCTAAAAACCAGAAAAGAGAAATACGACCTTTGAATTTACGATTAATTTTGTGTTTCTTACGTAACCATATTTTAATATAACTAGTGTACATTAAAGTTTATTCTATTAAATTCTGTTAAAGCTGCGTGATCAAAGTCTTTGTGTTGTAAAACGTTTCAACGTGTTCAGTAAATATTCATTAATCATGCATGTTTGAACAAGCACGCAATTCTCTTCTTTATACAGTCGTTTAGATGAGCCGAGCAAATGTATTAATGACTACGATTATAATTAACTAGACGAGATAAGTGTAATGTGTATATTCAAGAATATTACTTTCGCCAAATTATATTTGTACAACAAAACCGTATTTAATGTGCTTGTATTCAAAAAGCGATTATCTAAATATACATAAATAATAGCAGTTGTAAGATGGCTAGTGTAAACGTCATGTAAATATAAATCTCTAAAACAAATCAGTATCTACTTGTAATTTATTTATTGAAAGTCAGTTCACAACATTACACTAATTTAAATAATGATTACATAAATACAAAAAAATAAACCTATAATAATATACAATACTTAAATTAACCCGTGCCCGATCGCATCTGGTGGAAAGGTGCCCATTAAGCTAGCAGCATTGCCGCGTTGTATGGCAATGGCCAACCTTTGCACCAGAAACGAGCAGGAACGAGAGTCCCCGTTTATTTCAGATAGCCTACGACCCAGTTCCCCCACGAAGCCCAAAGTTTCAGCAGCCCAGCTCCCCATTGTCTCCACCGCCACAGTGACGAAGTGGTAGTGTTGCTCCAAAGCCGCATATTTCTGCCTCTTCTTATGACAAGCATCCTCTGCCGCGGCCGACGGGGAGCGGACTGTGCGGCTCAGGTGGCTGGCGGCAACAGTGCTGACGCAAGTAGCATCCCAGATCAAGCACTTGCCATTCTTCCAGGGCACCAGAGTCATCCCATCCGGCCTTTTACCATCGGATCTGCACAGACCCGGAGGCTCAAGGAGACAGGGGATGTTAGCCGAAATGAGGGCCCTGCGAACCACGTCGTTAAGGGCATGGTGACGCGGAAACCTTCCCGAGCATCGACGACAGCTCAAAGCATGGTGGCCGTCGGCCTCCACCACAGAGCCGCAGGTGCACACGTGACGTTCGCAAACGTTGCAGCCCAGGCGAAGGGCAACGGCCACGCGCAAAGAATCGTCATCTAGCAACGTCCCCAAGTTAGGTGAAGGTAACGCGCGCAGCCAAGCACCGGACTCAGGCCGCGACACGGCCCTCAGCCTAGCCATACCTGCTCCCGAAGAGTTCTCTAATAAGGCGCCTTGGGTCCGCTTCACCCCCACATCGTCCCACTCTCGCTGCACATGCGAAGCTCCGGGCAAATCCACACTCGGGCTGAGAGCCAACCACGCTGATACAGCATCCGATAAAAACGGTATGTTTGCCACGCCACCATGGGATCCTAATAAGACAGTGACAAGGCTCGCAACACCGTTCGCAGATGCCAGAAAAGCCGGGAGGCCCACGTCCTTCATACTACGCACTCCCAGACCCCCACATCTGATCGGAAGACTCGCTTGACACCACTGGTTGTCATCCATGGACACGTTAAGGAAGGATTCCACAATCGATTTCAGGGCTTTGTCAAATAACAGAACTTCCTCGGGGCAAAGCCAGGTAGGAGTGGTTCGCAGAAGGTAATTAATTTTCGGTAGGGCAAAGCACGCACGCAACAGGACAATCGCAACATGAGCGGACAGGCCCTTCAGACGTTCGTGGGTAGCGAGGAGAAGTTTCATTCTGGAGGCTATTGCCCCGGGAACAGCATCAAGAACGACGGGAGATCCCAACAGGGTAAAATCGAGAGAGGATAATTCTCTTAGGCCCGGTAAAACTGCGCTCAAACGAGAGGAGTGAATATTAATACCTACGCTGCAGGGAAAAAATTCGCACTTTGAAGTGTTTACTTCCAGACCCAGGTCCTTGAAACGAGGAATGAGGTATTCTAAATCCTGTAGTACATCCTCTGGCCTACCTCCGATAGTACCATCGTCAAGATACCATACGTTGAAGGGAGATTTAAGCTCAGTTATCACTTTGTGAATAGCCAAACTAAAAAGAAGCGGTCCCAAGGGGTCCCCCTGCTGAGCTCCAACCTGAGAACTAATTTGGTTGTTGTCAAAAAATAAATTTGATGGCAGCCTATAAACTTGGTGAAGAAATGGAAAGAGAGAAGGAACATTTTCCTTAACCTCTCTCAAAATTACGTCCCTCTCCAAGGTATTGAATGCGTTTCGAATATCAAGCTTTAGCAAGATGCTCCCCTCGTTCGCCGGATCCATCACAAACGCTCGCGTAGCGTGGATGGCTGCCTCGCAGCCCGACCTCGTCCCGAACCCCAATTGATGCGGCTGCAAATAACCCGACATGTTCTCTCTAACAGCGCGACATGCTAGTTTAGCAGCTAAGCGACGAAAAATGCTACCGACCGCGATTGGCCTTATGCCGCCGTCCCTCTTAACCAACGCAAAGAGAGAGGCACCGTAAAGGTACGGACACACCAATGGATTCAGCTGACCGCTGAGCAGGAAATTTACGAGCCTAGTTATGCATTCCAAAAGGCGACGACCGTTGTCCTCAGCTGACACTGAAGTCAACTCCTTAAGGTGTGTTGGCCTGTTGCCGTCCAGGCCCCCCGCTGAACCTACATAAAAAGAACTAAGTGCCTTTACAACGTCCTTCACAGTTACCGATACCGCGGGAAATGATAAATCCGGATCTGATGGGAAACTAAGAGGCCGCGAAGGTTCTGGGTGCTTTGCTTTTAAGGCAGCGAGCGTGTCACCATCACGCCGTGCGAAGGAATCGTCAGACATCAAGAGGCGTGCAGCGCCCCTCAAGTCGCCATCGAAAACCTTGGTCTCAATTATCCTCTCAATAGCTCGGGAACCAGAACACGCCCTTCCACCGGTCAATTCCTCAGCACACCAGGATCTAGACGAGCTAATATTTGCTTTTACCTTAGTGGTCATATTGCCCGGCCATTCCTTAGACGGAACTCTCAGAGCCGAATATGCAAAGCAAAAGAGTTCACTCCACTCATTTATTCCGTTGATTGAGAGACACGAGTTGATGACATCACAAAGGCCGCCAGCCGCCTGGTTTCGAGCTCCTTTAGGTATGTGTCGTAGCACTGGGACACCCCCCTTAAGGTGGGCGAGCCCTTCCAAGGAAGGCCGGCCGGGCGCAGTAGTCTGCGTCACCCGACTCGTCGGGTTAGAGGAGCGGGTCGGGGAGACCCGCGCATCGGTGCAAACACGCCGCACGTCTCTGTGCATGCGGCCGACATGGACCCGCAACCCATGCTCAGAAAAAGTCCGTAGGGATGATGGGCAGTGGGGGCAAGACAACTGTATGGGAACTAAGCTCATTATTATTGTTATTACACAAATAAAAAATTAAAAACACAAAAAACAATATTCTTTGTACTTAAATTGAATATAGTATTTCCCTATTTTTCTTATAAGCTTTGGTTAAGGCGTTGAAACCGCTGATGATGCTGGTAATTGCTTCACTTGTTCTTTTCCTTCCTCCTTGAGCCCGTAAAGTTGTCCCCTCATTCGGCAATGAAATCAAAGACTCGTACATTTCTTATGAGTTCCGACAATCGAAAGCAGTCGAATGTCTTCTCGTAAACAAACTCTACACATTGAAAGCTTGACCATGATTATTCGACAGCAAGTTCGCACTCTTTCTTTGTAACTTTATAATGACCTTTGTATTTTTTTCACCGTATTTTTTCATTGACCAGTAATACAAGTTTTTGTGGAATTTAATATATTTGATTGAAATGAAAATATTATTAAATTTTACGTTTTAAGCATTTGACATTTTGTCACGGTCATTTTTTCTTTTTTTTTTTTTTTTTTACTTGTAATTATTTACTTCAGTTTTACAAGAGGGGTCTTTTAATTCTTAAAAAGTTCGTAAGGAAAACGCTCAATGATAGGGAACTAGCCAAGAGCGACTCATTTAAATGAACCTTAAGAGCATCTCACTGCTGATTGCAATACTCAAGAACTATTTGTTTGGGTCTGAGAATTAAATGAAGAAGGATTCTAGATTCAACTATTGCGAAACTAGAACCGCAATCAAGACACTTAAAAAGTAATTTAAAATACGAAGAACATAAAACAGATGATCAGGGCACACACAGCAATGAAGAGAATGGGGAGACAGACTTATTAAAAAGAAAAAAAAATAAATATCAGGAAAGGAAAAATACATGTCAACGTTACGAATATAACATCGATCATCATCAACTTTACATACTTATAGAATTTCGGAAGGTGATTCGAAAGATGGGATTTTATTTTTGTTTTCAGCATGAATGGACCGGCTTGACAGGGGCAGTACTACCCTTACACAGAAGACAATTCTAAAATGATAGTAGAGAGTAAAAAGATAGTCGTGCTTTCGTTGGTGAGTGTAAGACCGGAGGCCCAATCATTCTGCATCATTATTCATCATGCGTAGGCCGGGAGAATAATTCAGAAACATCTCATTAATTCGCACTGATGTAGGTCACTATACTGCATTGTTTGTTCTTACAATGAGGATAGAGATCCCTACTCCAGGACTTATACTCATGTTTTCCATCAGGCTGAGTAGAGTCACTTTAATAGGCTTGAATATAAAAAAGAAAAAAATTATCGGTTTTATTACAGAGAATCGCAAACCTATTTCAATAAGCCAGTGAAAATCATTGTCAGTGACTGTTTCACTATTTTCTAAAATAATGCAAAGACACACTGGTCGAATATTTTTAGATTGATACGATGGACCGACGACTTCAGAAAAATGACTGGCAGAGGATAGATGTGATAGTTAGGTCCAAAGTACAAACCATCCAAGTCTTAGGTAACCTGTACTTGGATGGTTGGTGTTCCTTGAGGCCTTTGTTCAGAAGTAAACGACTTTAGGCTTATGAGACTGAGAGCTATAAAGATAAAAAAGTTGTGAATAACTTTACAAACACCGACTTCATAGATTCAAATAGGACAGAATTATCGTACTATCTTATCATTTTAAGGTTAATTAATTATAAATTGCGAGGGTCTACAGATTCACGTTTGTATATAGAATGGGTTCTTCAAAAGCAGAAAGCTTCAGTATAATTAAATTTGCTCTATTTATCCAAGTTTATGTTACTGCATTGCTTGCATGTGTATGCTAAGTGAATTGCACTCCGGAGTTTTAACTAAGTTACCGCATCTACATCTAAGGGGGAAAAGAGAAAAGGAGGTCTGATATTACAAAGTTTGCATTTTTTTTTGTCTAAATTAAAAGTTTGTATATGTCGGAGGGAGGTTAACCACAAGCTCAGAAACATAATTTTTTCCTTCGCTAATAATAACCGGTTCGTTAAAATAAAAGCACCAAAAATAATCACAATATAAAGGGATTAAAACGGATATAGTTCTTCACTCCAATAATTCGTGGACTCTTGATGGCGGTTCGAGCAAAAAGATGCCCCACGGTTAGTAAAACGTAATTTGATTGGCGAATGATGGTGCCAGTATTGATACTTCGACATATGTATAAAGTTTGTGTACTTTTACGACATTTATTGTTATTTATTTAGAGGATACATTATGTCCATATCCCAGTTAGGAAGGGCCTAAATCTCGTTAAATGATTAACCTCAAGCAACTGCTCAAGCTAAACTGAAAACCCGAAGAGAACTTTGATTAGAAGTGGCTTATCCTGAAAGCTCTTAGTAAGGGAATTGCTGTCATTGTGTTTCGAGAAAATTTAATTGTATACTCAGTTGAATGAAGTTTTACTCGTGTTAAGCAGCAAACACGGAATAATATGATATGATGTTGCTCATAGCCTTAAAGTGATTGGAAAAAATCACTGAGGGGAAGCAACGAGGGCGCGGTCAGACCTAGATGGGTGACCGTTTGTGGCATGATATGTTATGAGCGTTTTCGTGATTCGTAGGTCACGTTGAGCAGTCAGTCCGAATTTGTTCCGAATAACTTATGCTGTCAGTCCTGGTGGTTATCATAAGATAGCAGTCGTGAAGCTTATTTGGGGGCCTTCGGGCCGCTTAAGAACATCCAACGGTCGGCCGTGGGGACATATGGCCTTAACCCTCTCCTGAGAGGAGACCCGGTCCCAACAGTGGGACATTCATCATCATCATCATCATCATCATCATCATCATCATTAACAGCCTTTAACAATCCACTGCCGGACATAGGTCTCTTCTTAGAAAGGTTTTGGTCTACTATACCACGCTGGCCAGACGGGTTGGTATAGGGTTGGTTTCAAGTTTTTCTTCTCTTTGCATTTATCCCTAAGTCGCCTTTTACGACACCCGCGGGATGAATAGGAGTGGTGACACTCTGTATTCCTAATCCGTCACCACACAGACGGACCACAGTGGGACATTATGGGTTGTTGATTGATGAAGTTGCAGTTACTACAGTTTTCCCGAACAGAAAATTTGGTAAATCAAAAATTATGATGTTTAAGATTTACTGCAAGTACTCGTACTGCTAGCTATCGTAGTCTACGAATTCATTAACTACAGAGTTTTGAGATCAAAGCATATAATTCAACATAATTCTTCAACTATAGTAGGTATATGTTTAATCTATTTCGTTACAACTGTTTTTGTATCTATTGTGAATTTTATAAGAAATGCATTCCGAATTCCAACAATTCCGAAAAGATGATTTTTTCTGAGAATTTCTTGATGGAAAGCTAATCTACGAAAATGTTCTGTCAAAGCGGCCTTTGTTATATTTTTGAATGTAATAACAAACCGTATTGAATGAGTTGTTTTGCTTTCATAACTGACAGGGGCTTTTAAAGAATATGCAGAATGATTGGTATCCCACTGTGTAGGATTCACCTCAATGATTGGTTGTGCTGTATATTAAAACTTTGATTCATCGATAAAATTGAGTGCAAAAATAACTTAGGTACGTCTATTTTTTATTTCACTGTATTAAAAACATCGAAGCGTGTGTTTATAATATACTAACCTACGCCCACGTCTTTGTCGGTTATCGCAGTAAAAAGTAGCCCATGTCCTTTTTCAGGGTCTAGGGTACAAAATCTGGTAGGGTACTATCTGGGTACAAAATTTCAATTAAAACGGTGCAGTGGTTTTTAAGATTTTTGCGAAAAGACAGAAAGACTTTATTTAATAATATTGTAAATTGTAATTCTACATTCAATTTTATCGAATCGTAGTATCGTTTTAAGCATTGGATAGTAATTAGTAATATACGTATTAATGAAGATCCGAATGATAATACTTAATAACACGTATGCAGTTCGTGATTTCTATATATATATATATATAAATTAATTGCTGTTCGTTAGTCTCGCTAAAACTCGAGAACGGCTGGTCCGATTTGGCTAATTTTGGTCTTCAATTATTTGTGGAAGTCCAAAGAAGGTTTAAAGGGTGAATTTTTTTTTTTTATTAAAAAAGACAACTCCCGCATTAGGAATGTAAATTCGTGTGTCGCGGGGGACTTTACAAACATACATGAAACGAACACAAAGAACAGCCAGACTCAGAACAACAAATTGTGAATCACACAAAGTGTTATCCTACGTGGGATTTGAACCTACGACACTTGGCGCAGTAGGAAGCGGCGTGGCGACCGCTTAAGCCACTAGGCCAACCGTGCAGTCGTTGAAATGAATTGCATTTTTTTTATTAATTATGGATTCCTTTTGTTTGTCTTTTACTTTATTTTATACAAAAGTTTAGGTCTTCTATTTATCGATTGAGGCAAACCGCTGCCGGGTCAGCTAGTTGAGGTATAAATAATTTTAAGCTTCCAATATGTAATACGAGTACTACCCAATTTAAATTAAGCATGTGGCAACGTTATTGAGCAAACATAAATTCTACGTGAAATAATTGTCAATCGTCTAGTCGAATACTGATTCATTTTATAGACTTAAAATAAGCTCCTAAAATCAATATCTTCTAAATAGATACACTTACTTTATAAATTGAGATTTTTAACATCTTGGTAATTTGAAACAAGGTGTAACATAAATATACATCTATTCTCCTTTCTCACTAAGTTTGTAAGACGTTATATATTCAAGAAGGTGTCACTAAATTTTCTAGAGTTACCATCCATCACTTACCGCGATCCCTTAATATTTTAGCAGCGTTACATAGACAAGATAATTCAACTATCCGTTAGTAAAAGCAGCATTTAAATTAAATTTTGTCGACGAAATGGTATAAAATTTCGATCAACACATCAAACATAACACAAGCTGAATAGCTTGTGAGATATGTTTCAACAATGATGTTATAGTAATACTATAATATCATTGGTTTACATAGTATGTGAACGTGATCAAAGGTATTCCCTAGCTAAAATTCAACATTTTATAACTTGAGTTGACCCAGGGCTATGGCGGCTACCTATCACTAACTTGGAGCAGACGAGTAATGTTACCACAGTAAAACTTTGCAGGTTTTATTGAGTTAAAATTTTACTTTACGTAAAAGTTTTCGTGGTTTTTCCTCATGAGTGGTTTTGAGTATAATTTGATACGAGTGATTTAACAGACTGTCCTCGGCAAATTCTTGGGCAATAACTTTTTAGGTTATTTCTTGGAAAAATTCAGCTGAATCGGATTTTTGAAATGTCTACAATGTAATTGAGAGAAGAAAAGTTATTTTATTTTTAATCAGCTGGTCTAAAAAAGTAGCCCTAGTGACTAATTACGTTATTAACTATCTATCAGAGCAAGTTCCGTCAAAAACAACAGATAAAAAATAAATATTTCGGACTTCTTATACACAACGTCATATAGTTCCAAACTAAGCAGAGCTTGTATTATGGGCACTAAACAGCTGATATAAATACATAAACATATTTTTTTTTGTAAATACATACATATTATACATAGAAAACAGCCAAACTCCAAAATGAATATCTGGGATCACACAAATATTTGGTCCGACCCGGGAATCGAACCCGAGACCTCTTGATCAGCATCCGCATACGCTAACCGCTAGACCAACAAGGCGGCCAAGATAGGCTAACAAATAGACAGACAAAATTTTTATCAATTTTTTTTTTCAAAAAAGTACCTTGATATAAAATTCTATACAATTTTATTTGCTGTGTCTCGGGTTCGATTCACAGGTCGGATCAAATGTTTCTATGATCTGCAAATATGTTACTTCGCAAAATTTGTTACCAATAGATTTAATTAGATTTTTAGAAAAATGTAACTACAATATCGCATTGAATTAGTCTGTAAGGATATTGTAAAAAAGATATAAATATTTCTATATCAAATAAATAAATAAATATTTTGGACATCTGACACACAACATCATCTAGTCCCAAGATAAGCAGAGCTTGTGTTATGGGTACTAGACAATTGATATAAATACATAAACATACTTTTTTTTTTTGTAAATACATACATATTATACATAGGAAACACCCAGACTCCGAAACAAATATTTGTGAATCACACAAATAATATTTGGTCCGACCCGGGAATCGAACCCGAGACCTCTTGATTCGCAGCCGCATACGCCAACCACTAGACCAACAAGGCAGTCAAGTCAAAAATTTGTTACCAATAGATATAATTAGATTTTTAGAAAAATGTAACTACAATATCGCTTTGGATTAGTCTGAAAGGATATTGTAAGAAAGATATAAATATTTCTATATCAAATATGTTTATATTTACAAAATAGTATTTAAGTATTAATATCAGTAAGAGATTGCCTCCGACTGGTATGGCTGCCACCTGTACCTACAGATGTAGCTAGTTTTAAGTTCTAACTGTAATTATTTTCTTATGTACAATAAAGTCATTATTATTATTATCAGTTCATCATCATCATCAACAGCCTTTAACAGTCCACTGCTGTACATAGGTCTCTCCTTAGAAAGGAAGTTTTGGCCTACTATACCACGCTGGCTAGACGGGTTGGTTTAGGGTTGGTTTCAATGTCGGACGCCCAATTTGTCGGACGCCCAATTCGGCTTCCGAGAAGGGCGTTCGACGGTCGACGCGATCCTGCGCCTGAGGGCCGTGACCGAAGAGGCGGTGAGAGACGGCGGAGTGCTGTTGGCGGTGTCATTGGACATCGCCAACGCCTTCAATAGTCTGCCATTCGGCTGCATCAGGGCCGCACTCCAGTACCACGGAGTGCCAGGGTACCTGAGGCGGCTGGTGGCAGACTACTTAGAGGAGCGTACCGTCGAGTACGAGGACCGAGATGGCGTCTTGAGACGCAGGGCCATGTCGTGCGGTGTTCCACAGGGGTCTGTCCTAGGACCACTCCTGTGGAACATGGGATACGACTGGGCCCTACGAGGGCGTCTCCCCCCCGGGCTGGGTGTGATCTGTTACGCAGACGACACCCTGGTCACGGCCCGGGGGGCAAACTTTGAGGAGGCGGCGCGCCTGGCCACCACGGGAGTCTCCCGGGTGGTCGGGCGCATCGAGGCGCTGGGTCTGCGGGTGGCCCTGGACAAGACGGAGGCCCTATTATTTCATGGGCCCCGTCGCGGTCCGCCCGCTGCCGCCTCGATCGAGGTCAACTCGGTCCTCGTACCGGTCCGGGCCCAGATGAGGTACCTGGGTCTGGTCCTCGACGGTAGGTGGCTCTTCGACGAGCACTTCCGACAGCTTGGTCCTAAGCTGGTGGGCACTGCCTCCGCCCTAGGGCGACTTCTGCCCAATTTGGGCGGGGCCAGTGTCCCCACTAGGCAGCTGTACACGGGGGTTGTCCGGTCGATGGCACTTTATGGTGCACCGGTGTGGGCGGCGGCTCTGTCCGCCCAGAATAGGGCGCGCCTCTGGCGCCCCCAGAGGGTATTGGCGGTCAGAGCCATACGCGGATACCGCACCGTATCTACCGAGGCGGCGTGCGCCTTGGCCGGAACACCCCCGTGGGACTTGGAGGCGGAAGTGCTCGCCGAAGTTTATCGGCGAGTGGCTGACTTCCGGGCGGAGAGCGGCTTTCGCCCTCCGCCCGAGGACGTACGCGAGTGGCGCGAAGCCGCTCGCCGAGCCACCATGCAGAGATGGTCGTTCCGGCTGGAGACCCCACGCGCTGGCTTCGCCGCCGTGGAGGCTCTTCAGCCGGTCATCGCGGAGTGGGCAGGGCGGCAGCACGGGACCCTTTCCTTCCGGCTGACGCAGGTACTTTCCGGGCACGGTTGCTTCGGAAAGTACCTGCACTCGGTCGCTAGGAGGGAACCGAGTCCCGCCTGCCACCACTGCGACTGCAGTGAGGACACGGCCCAGCACACGCTGGCGGTCTGCCCCGCTTGGGCGGCGCAGCGCCAGGTCCTCACTGCAGTCATCGGAGGGGATCTCTCGCTGCCGGCCGTCATAAAATCGATGGCCGGCAGCGACAGTTGTTTTACCGCGGTCGCAACCTTCTGCGAGGACGTAATCTTGCAGAAGGAGGTGGCGGAGAAGGCCCGGGAGGATTCCATCCAATCGGACCCGATCCGCCGCCGGCGCCCCGGGCGGCGGAGGCGCGCATACCTGCGTCTCATGCCGCCCTGAGAGTGGCCGCGGATGGGCGGGACGGGTTTCCCGTCCGTCCGCAGTAGAGGCCAACCGCGAGGGGGCGGCGTCCGCGTGTGACCGGACGTTGCCCAATTAGAGAGTCGAAAGTTCGAGATGGTGCCCGCAACAGTGCGGGCAGGCGCCGGTTGGAGTCCAGAAGGAAATCCCCTCCCTGGACTCCTTCCAATACAAAGGCGCAGAGAGGGTCACACCGTGTGGTTTTAGTCGGTTCGAGTCCGACACACCACCCCGCCGTAACCCCCGACGGGGTGACGGTCCGCGGGGATTTCCACACGTAAAAAAAAAAAAAAAAAAAAGGGTTGGTTTCAAGATTTCCTTCTCTTTGCAACGATGTTGTCTTGCGTAGTTTATCCCTTAGTCGCCTTTTACGACACCTGCGGGATAAATAGGGGTGGTGACATTTTGTATTCTTAATCCGTCACCACATATCAGTTATCTAGTACAAATAGTACAAACACTACTTGGTTTGGAACTATTATGAAATGTGAGCTAAAAAATTATCATTAACTACGGTATTAATAGGATTCGTAAATTTAAGTCGTCACCACACGGATTACATGAAGTTAATATTAAGAATCTGTCATGTGGTTTCCGATATAGTACACAGAGTTAAAGCTCCCACACGACAGGAGCTTGTCTGAAACAGGCGGCACTAAATTAAACCGCAGAGTGTACGCAGTCGGCAGGATTGTCACGCACGTGGAGTGTGAAATTTTGAAAGTTTATTATTCGTTGTGTTTTATGCGTTGACGATTTAGTTGGATGAAAATAACTGTCGTTGCAAATATGATAAATGCCAAAATAACTCTGGCAACCTATTTGTCGCGTTTGTCGCTCGAATCTGTCTGCTAATTTCGTTTAGATACATTCAGTAACCGATTTAAATGAATTTTTGTCATCAGATTGCCTAGAATCTGAGTAAGGATATAGGCTACTTTTTACCACGATAACCGACATACACCTAGTAACAATATAAACATAAAAAATAGAAGAATACATCGTTATGCCGTTCAATATTTTTAAAACATTTTTGTTAACTCGATTTGCATTTAGCTATGAGTGAAGTTTATAGCACACGGATCCCCGTTCCTCAAACATCTGCTAATAGAAAAGCAGAAAAAATCTATCACAACCTAAAATTTTTGGACCTAAGCTTTTTCCTTCATATGTGTGACTCTGACTAATACGCTTCATAAATAAATGAAAATTATCCCATTTGGCGCTTGAAATTATGGAATATAATATTTTTGATAAGAATCCAACAACCACCAGATGGATCATGAGTCAAAAGTAGCTTACGCCCACTATGAATACTTGTAACTCAAGAGTCCAAGAGTACTATTAAAATAAATATTTGTGGTAATAAGAATATTCCAAAATATTTTCAGCTTTCATCAAACACTTCCAAACACGACCAATAAAGTAATGAACCTGTCAACAACATTGTTTAACATAATAAACAGAGTCCTATGAACGTAATATTATTAAGTACAGATTAGGTTAAAAGTCTGTCGCACACAGATGATCTAGAAGATCTATATTTTTTGTTAGAGATATTGTGACCAATAATTGGAAACTTTTATTTACCTATTCTGACTCATAGGAATTAGTATGAAATAATTAAAATTGAAGAGAAATGTAAATCAAGAGATAAGAAACTCGAAAGAAGATGTAGTGACAAGAATTAGAAAGAAATGTTACATAGATTTGGCCATGTTACCGGGATAAATAAATATTTATAAATAAATAAATAAATAAATAAATAATAAATATTTGGACATATAAAATATTTTTTTGGACATCTTTTCATGTTTTCAGGATTCAGTGAGTCTGAACTAAAACGAAACGCGTGTATACAAGTATGTGAGTACATAGGTGACAAAATTGACAAATTGTACTATAGTATCATCTAAGTTAAAGAAAAAAAGTACTGCTAACCAAGGACAGTCTAATTAAGTAACTTGGTACTTTAAGACTATGATTGCTTTGGTAGCCAAGCAGTATTAGAGGTCGAAGTGGTCGCCATGGCCACTTACATCATACATGGTGGCTTATTACAGTTACATCGTAGATAAAGCGTATGCAATTGCATTGTTAAGGTTTCTGTGAAATGTTTTCATGATCTGTAAATATTTTGGAGTTTGGGTGATTTTATTGTCGTTATATTGAATAGATTGACGGACAGGACACAAGCTCTGCTTATTTTGTGACTAGATGACGTTGAGTGTAACATGCCCGAAGTATTTATTTTTATTATTATTACAACTCATTTCATCGTTAGTAGAATTTTCAAATTCATTTGATCTGTAATTCATTGCAATTTCAGTAGTGAATTAGAACAGATATTTAATAACATGAAACTTATTTAAGAACCAATAATAAAGATGGCCTGGACTCACACTGTTTTAGCAACAGAATCTTGAGCAGGAACATGTAAATACAGAATGTGTTTAGCATCTACATTAAAGTTGTAATCACTTGCTGGAACTTGATTTAAACTTTCGTAAGCTGTGACTAATAGCGGCTGTAAAAGTTTACCATTTATTATAACAGAAATATTACCACATATTACCCATAATTTTTGAAACGTTATTTTAATGGAAACTTACAATAGGACAAAAGAAATAATGTCTCTTGTTTTGTGCTTTTAATAAATTTAGTATCGAAGATTCTAGAATATTTTTTTCCTTATCCAATTTTGCTGATTTCAGTATAATTCAATTGGATCTATACTCGTTACGTCGATTTTGATGTTTGAAAATTATTTATTACTTTAACAGTCTAAGAAATTAATAATCCTGTGCTGAGAAAAAAAATGGTGTAATACACTACAAAAATTTTGATTTTCAGTTATCCAAAGTTTAACAGTGGAAATCAGTAAATATAAAAGTCCGAATCCAATTGCAAATGCAAAAGTATTTAAAAATAAATACAATGCAGTCAGAAATCTCGTTCTACCGCATTACTGAAAACTCAATCTTCGATGCAAAAATAACATCAAGCTGAATGTGACTTACATGCGATATTTTAAAGTTCAAATTGCTGTGAATAGTTCGCTGATCCGATTATATTTGATGAAAATCGTCGATATCCGATTTTCCAGTCACTTACCCTCACCATAGTCAGTCACCCTACATTTGATTTAAAAAAGATATTTTTTAAATATATAGTAATTAATTGTAGGAACTGCACAGAATATCACTAAAAAGAGAAGTAAAATTTGTCACAAAACAACTCGTCTGGCCAAAGTGTAGATGACAAACTCCTTTATGGACTATCAAAAGATGATGATGTTGACTAGAAATAAAAATAAAGATATTTAGCAATTTTTATACTGAAATAAAATGCAATAACAATTTTACTGACTATCATATAAGTGGTATTATTTGCAAGTACTGAAATAAAACTATTAAATAAATACAAGATAAGGCTACATTTGATGTGAAAACTAACAGCTGGTGCCAACCTACCATTGAACCTCACTATTTGTTCGTGGTAGCAAATTCCAATTCTTTTTAACCAAGTTATTGCATATTCTATAAGTAAAGCAATATGTCAAAGTGGACATGAATGTATATCTGTCATTTTCGTGCACAATTTTCAACAGCATGTTCAACATTATTTTTTGCTTTGACACACCATTAGTTCTGTGTACCCATAGTTGTTGGGTCTTAGATATGTATTAAAATTACCTTTTATAATGCTATAACGTGAAACCGGTCAAGTAAAAGTTTATTAAATCAAATCAAATCAAACCAATTTTATTTCAAATAAACCAATACAACGGCACTTTTGAAACGTCAAGTAGTCAGTCAGTAGTTAGTTGTGAAGCTAATTGTCTATTCAAATTCGTAGATCCTATGGAGAAGAACAGACAAGAAACTCCATGGACACTCTTTTCCAACATTGTTTTTACAGTTTTTGGTTACATTGTTTTACGCATTTTAAGTTAATAGTGAGGACAATGTAACGATGCTGATATTTACAACGGTAGTGTCCAAAAATAATTAAACATTAATATAATAATATATATATATATATATATATATATATTTATGAAAAGTGGAATAGAAGAACACATCAGTTTAATTTCAAAAAGTTCCACCAAGTGCCGACAATCGCAAGCATAAATTACATAACAAATTTAATTGTAACAGATCAATGAATATACTGAACATTACTGTCATATGTTGTAAGTACATTAATAAATTCTGTTATCAATAACATGAGAAGTGAATTTTAATACACCCTAATTGATTCCCTTTTAAATAACTCCATTGTGCTCGAATATAACAATTTCTTTGTAAACAGATGTTCCGACAGTCTGTAATTGGAAATTTAATATTCAATTCGTTTATTCTTGTTATTTTTTGTAGTCATCTTTTATTCCCGAGCTTTTTGCTACAGTAAATACATCGTCATGTTTCGCTCGTCTGTCGGTATTTAGAATTCGTATTGAAATTCTTATTACAAGCATTTTATGTAGAATAATATATTATTATGCTTTCGTTTGTTATTAATTTCCCTTTATATCCCTGCTCCTAAAAGCTTGGAGAAGCGATGAAACTGTCATTCACATATAGCCGGTTCCAAAAATAACGGGTCAGTCACATAAACCCGAATATCTCCCGAACTACGTATGCCATCCTAATGAAACGAAGACTGTTCAATTGAGAATTTAATTATACAGATAAAAAATAAAATAAAACTTAGTTACACCCACAATATTAATCTTAAATTAAAAAAAAACTAAAGTAGTCATATTTTTCTTAAGATTACATTTTTTTTATGATTGTTTTTTTGCTGTTTTTCATCACTGGAGGCTTCATCACGTGGAGGCAATACAAAGTATTAAATGAAGAAAGTGATGAAAAACAGCAAAAAAACAATCATAAAAAAAATGTAATCTTAAGAAAAATATGACTACTTTAGTTTTTTTTTAATTTAAGATTAATATTGTGGGTGTAACTAAGTAAATAAAGAAAAATAATAAACTAAAAATCGTTGTAAAACAACGATTTTTAGTTTATTATTTTTCTATATATAGCAATGAATGTAAATTTTTAAATAATTATGATAAATATAATATATTAAATACATTTTATTAAAGTTTGATACAAAGCGCCTCTAAATAATTAAGATACCTAATGAGACACACAAATATATACATTATAAACTAGAATATTAAAAGTAAAATCCTATGTAACATAAATAAAATTTTATTGTAGGTAAGTGAAAATGAGCCAGAAAAAAATATATCAAGATTTTTATAAGCAGTTCATCAACAGCCTTTAACAGTCCACTGCTGGACATAGGCCTCTCCTTTGAAAGGAAGTTTTGGCCTACTGTACCACGCTGGCCAGACGGGTTGGTAAAGGGTTTGTTTCAAGTTTTCCTTCTCTTGGCAGGATGTTAGCTTTATTTTGTTCCTTTAGTCGCCTCTTACGACACCCATAGAATGAATAGGGGTGGTGACACTTTGTATTCTTAATCCGTCACCACACGGACAGATAAGCAGATCAATCTGACACAAACTGAAGAAGTAGACTCGTTAGGTCGATAGATTATTTATTAAAAAATTTAAGAATTAAAAAGAGATTTTGATAAGAATGAGTAAATTAATAATTCAATGTACAAAATTCTCGTGTAACGGCATTATGGCTGGCATCGGCACCTATTTCTACCATATTATTACACAATTTAGTATTATTTTTTGTAAGGTGGCAACACCTTTTTAGGGTGCCGTTGCCAAATGGCAAAAAAACGGAACCCTTATAGATTCGTCATGTCTGTCTGTCTGTCCGTCCGTATGTCACAGCCACTTTTTTCCGAAACTATAAGAGCTATACTGTTGAAACTTGGTTAGTAGATGTAACCTGTGAACCGCATTAATATTTTACACAAAAATAGAAAAAAAGCAATAAATTTTGGGGGTCCCCATACTGAGAACTGAAACTCAAAAAATATTTTTTCATCAAAACCATACGTGTAGGGTATCTATGGATAGGTCTTCAAAAATGATATTGAGGTTTATAATATCATTTTTTCTAAACTTAATAGTTTGCGCGAGAGACACTTCCAAAGTAGTAAAATGTGTCCCCCCCCCCCCTGTAACTTCTTAATTAACAGAGTCATAAAACTAAAAAAAATATATGTTGTACATTACCATGCAAAATACCAACGAAAATTGGTTTGAACGAGATCTATTAAGTAGTTTTTTTTTTAATACGTCATAAATCATAAACTGCAATTTACATTTCTTTCAATCAAAACACTATTATTAAAACATTGATGAAAGTTACAACGAACTACAAAAACTTTTATATGATGCTACGGAACCCTTCATGGGCGAGTCCGACTCGCACTTGGCCGCTTTTTTAGTAGTTAATTTTGTCTTATTGTAGCAAGAATAAACTTTGCTTCGTCCCTTTTTCTGTACGAGACATCACGGTGGACGTTTCATTTAAACTCCTCTACCACAATCACAATTTACCTATCAAGCCACGCCGCCATAGTATTCTTTAATATTAATTCCTGTAAAGCTTGTCGCAATCTATGATACGGTAGATTAAATATATTATCAGATTACGCATTACAGATAGGCATTTCTATTTACACTGTACAATATCTCATATCGAGTAGTATCCTTGTTATATTTCAGTGATTTCACAACCATGTGTATCCTAAAATCTATGTATTAGAACTCTCAGTAACTATTTTATTGCCAAATTGTTTACTGAATAATACTAAAAGCAGTGTATAATGTCTGGGAAATCAGTACATCCAAAATGTGTTGTATGTAATGTATATGTAAATATGTAATGTATGTATTATTGTAACTATAAAACACAATGTCTTTGTGACTTATTGATGATAATATAAAGTTTATTTTCGTTAAATAAATCGGTATACTCTTAATTGAGAAGGGTACACTAAAAGTTATCAGACTAATGTAACAATAAAGATGCTTTCTTTTATAATGCCTATTAATACCTTTTAAATTATCCGTTAGATATATTATTTATTAGAATTTAAAATATCGTTGAATACGTACCAATAGTGCTCGTAGATAGAATCACTTGATTAAAAACTTCTTATATTATTCCCTTGAACCTGGAACAAAAGAGTATTTTTTTAAAATAAACCGTCTAGAATTGACACTGAAAAAGAGTTCTGAACATTTTAACACCTGATCAAAATACGATAGTCTGGAACTCAGTAAAATATGTAATGCTGTAAATGTATTCATCACTAGCCGAATCCTGCAGTTATTTTTGTAAATTGCGAATAATGCCGCTGAACGAAGCTAGTCCAAAAAATAGCTATAGTTACTCCTTCTATCATCAAGGTAGGTAGTAGAGCCACGCTGATTTCAGCACGAATGGGTCGGCTCGACCCGGCCAGTACTACCCTCACACAGAAGACCATCCTAACAATGACAGCATTCTTGCTGTCGTATTTCGTTGGTGAGTGTGAGACCGGAGGCCCAATCATTCTGCATCATTCTCTCGCCCTTCGAAGGCCGGGAGAATGATGCAGAATAATCTAACCAGGCTGCCATGGTAAGGGTCACCATGTTACATTGCCTACCCTCACAATAAGCATGGTGACCCCTACTCCTGGATTGTACTCATGCTTTCCATCAGGCAGAGTAGAGTCACTTTGGCAGACTTAAATATATATTAAAAAAAAAAAAAAAAAAAAAAAAAACAGCTTTCTAATCGTGAAAGTCCCGTTAAAATCGGTCCAGCCGTTACAAAAATTACAAACAGACGGACAGACAAAAATCAGTACCGTTTATACTTTGATATATGAATTTAGTAAATTGAGCCCATACATTCCCCGGAACTATCAACAGGTTCATCCGGACTCAACCTAATGTGGCAAGCGGCGCGGAAGATCACTTGGACAACCAGACATGACGCCACTAAGAACTTTTTCAAAACATTTTTCTTATTTTTATCATTCAACCTATCTACATTTTCACCCTAATCCAGTTATTAACTTGTTTAAAAAAATATCACACATGGCCAGCCATATGATATAGCCATATATAAACAGACCCAAAAAAAACTGAAGACTGGACAGAAAAATAATGATGTCATTTTTATTTTAAAATTGAAAAGAATACACTTTAGTCGTACCAAGTTATCTATACTTTATACAAATAAATAAAATTGGAGTGTCTGTTTGTAATATTAACATAACCGCTTTTACTAAATTCATATGTAGTATACACGGTACGTATGCCAAAATATTTTTTTTTAACAATTTGTATGTTCCGGGGAATCCCTGGAACGACTGGACCGATTTCGACGGGACTTTCACTGGCAGATAACTGATGATATAAGGAGTAACTAAGGCTACATTTTAAAACTGCTTCACCCAGCGGCGTTGCCCGCGGTTACAACAACAAACGCGGGTAATACAGCAGGGGTTAGCTATTAAAAAATATAATAAAGTAATAATTAAAAATGTAATGCGGAATTGATAGAAGCTCATTTATTTTACGTTCGAAATGAAATAAATTAAGATAGCAATTATGAGCTCACGAAAACAGTGAAACGTGGGTTTGCCACGGGCAACCTATAACCATTACTAACGCTAGTGGTACACTTTGTGTCCACTAATAATAGATAAATTGGTGCACGTAGTGGTCAGGCCGATGCTAATGTTACTATCTGAATTTGTGGTAACGTCGTATATGCACCGGGCAAACAGATAATGTATTGATTAATGGAGTTAATTTTATGTGAATCATTCAAATGTGTGACATTTAAACGTAAGCAATGATTCATATTCAGTGGCACCACGACGTTTTCAAATGTGTGTGTAAGCACAAACATTTCCATCTTTATTAAAACCTACAAAACATAAATAACATTTAAAAATATGTTATTACCATTGTTTGTCAATGCTACACACAAGAACAATTTTCAAAATTGAAGTAGAATCGATTTCATTATTTTTTCTCATATCATATGAGAGTGCCATGAAGATCAATTTATCGTTAAGCTAACTTGCTTCATCCCTGATAGCATTAGCTGAAGAGGATATTACATGCGATGGAGTCAAGCCGATTATGTTTTTCGTATTACCTTCGACGAAGGCTCACACTGGCGTTATTACTGGGAGATAAAGATTTCTACTCAAACTGTGAAGTGATATCTTTTAAGATAGAATATTATATAAAGTTAATTTTGGACTATTTAAAGGTTGAAACTGTGATTATATAATGAAAAAAATGGACTAAGTGCGTGTCAGACCACGCACAGGAAAGGGTTCCTCAGTCACCCATAGTGGTAATGTGGATTCATGTTATGTTTACGTATTAATGCACTATTTATGTCACTATTATTTTCTTTTTTAAAGTATATCACATATACTACCTTTAGCTTTTAGAGGGACGTGGGGGCGCCCACTAACCGTTTAGGCGGCAAGTCGAGGAAGGATAGACGGACGGACTGCCGGACGGACATAACGAAACTAAAAGATTTCCGAGACATGAATTACGGAACCCTAAAAAATAGTATCGGATAGTTCGTGGCCTGATATTCAAGTTTAACGAGAAATGTAAACTTTTTACTTTTCAATTCTTTCACCTTTCATAAAGGCCGTGTTAAACAGTGGCCGAGGCCTACACACCGACATGGTATAACTATCATTCCTATCATTCACAGTCCTAATAGTTTCCTGTTGAATAAAGGAATCTCTTGAGAAATAAAGAAACTATTATATTATTTAAGTACGTCGAGAGTGTTTGAACGGTTGGAAGGTTATCAAGCACTAGAAATAATATCCTCAAGAAATAAGAACGAAACAAATGAAAAATACATTTCCATTGCATAAAAACAGTTCAGCGTAATGAATTCTTCTTTAAAAACTAATTACGCTTGAAATGGAATTAATTCAAATTCATAAAACAGTTATTGTCAGACTTTAACACTTGTACTCTCTATCTCTTCGAAATAACAATTAAAATGTTGATAACGAAAGCTATTTTATAACAAAATTACAGAGGGTTGTATAATCTACTTCATCATCTTAACAAAGTCACTTCGCGCTATAGAGATCTTGAAATAAGAAAATTTATCTTGGAACAATCTCATCCTCAAGAATCCTCCTCGGCAACAGTTAAAAATTGTTAAGTTTTTTTTTTGTTTTAGGCTTCCAAAGTGGCTTTACTCTGCCTGATGGAAATAATGAGAGGAAACCAAGAGTTACCATACACATTGCGACTTCAGACAATGCTGGATTGTGACGCACACTATGGCGGCCTATGTTACTAAATTATTGGGCCTACGGTCTCTCATGCATCATCTATCGCTTATACCACGGAGAGTGCTCCGAGGAATTGTTCGAATTGATCCACGCGTTTGTCCCATGCGACAGCATTTCCATCCCCATCACTTAGATGGTTGGCAGTCCACAACCGTACGTTTTTGATGTGAAACATCTATAGCCGCACGTAAAACAGATTTCTGGCCTGGCGACGCGTCGCCACGGCACGCTATACGATGTATATATATACAGTCTATATGCAGTAGTGTGTACGGTCGCCACACCGTACTATTTTAATAATTAGTAATATTTTATTTTATCATTATGACATATTTAGTTCCTATTACAATATGTTCTTTTCTGCATGTTACTTTTACAAAATAATGGCAATGTTTCACATCTGCCAGGCGTCCCGTGACGGCTCACATTTTTTTCGAAATTTCCTGTCTCACACATCTAAATTGTGGAATGAACTGGCGCTTGCGGTGTTTTCGGACCGATACGATACCTTCAAACCTTCAAAAAAAGAGCGTACTCCCATCTTAAAGGCCGGCAACAATCACCAACCATCAAGTGATTCATCTGCTCGTTTGCCCCCTATAATAAAAAAATCTGTGTAATTCTTGGCACCTTGGAGCTGTTCTGCCTCCCTAGCCAAGTTCACATCCTAAAGGCGTAAGCGTTAATTCGTTAAAAAAAAAGTCGTGTGGCACTCGGGGACTGTCGCGGTAAAGCTATTGCATAGCATTTTATAGCAACTTAAGCAATTATATTTATTTATTTATTTTTTATTTATGCAGTATTTTTTTTCTTTGATATTAATTCAAGTTTACAATACAATATACACTGTCTTTTTACCAACATACATTCTGACAATATTATTACCAAACACTATAATCATCCTATTAACCGAAAGACAATGACAACTAAACAGAGAACATAATAGTAATATGAGCATATCTATGGAAGAAAAAAACACTAAGATTCAATAGACGGTACTGGAGGATACGGACGCTATGTATTGTGTAAAGTATTTCGGTTTTTTACAATAGGATTATATAAAAGCAAGGAAGAAGAATCTAGAATAATAGAATAGGTGCTAATCTGCCTATAAAGCACGGAGCCGCCACATCCTTGTCGCACTGCAGTTACAATCACATTCTCTATCTCTTTATTAAGGTATTCGGTTTTTTCGTTAAAGAATTTCTTGATTCAGTCCCCGCGCTCAAAGCCCGCGATAAAAGTTATACAATAGCTTAAAAAGCTGATGGTGGCCTTAATATTATTATCTTTTCAACGTCTGTATGAAATTTATCTAGGTATACCACGTTTTATATAACGGTTACCTATTATAATCCTTATAATAATTAGTTATTGTAACCCTAGCAATGTAACTAAGTAACTGCTAATTGCATACACTAGACAACTGCTATCGAACTGTTTATTCAGCCGTTAAATTGATTAATTAATAGATATGTTTGTTCTCTCGGTGCGTATGTTAACTACAATGTATGCAAATAGCTGGCGTTGTTAGTAATTAGTTCTGAAATCTTACGCTTGAAGTAGCTATGTGTAACGTAATAGATAAATGGTTATATGATAGGTAGGTTTTATTGGAAAGTTAAGGACTATATAATTATGTTGAACAGTGGATTATTACGGGCTATTGAAATTATGATTTTAAATATTGACTAGATAGCTTAATCATCTCTTCAGACAAGTTATATTTCTTGTACATATTTTATTTTTATTTTTTTATATTTATGGATTTAATATATCTAAATAACAAACGGTTAATGTGAAATTGAATAACAATTAAACCCGTTTAATGTGGTCAAAATATCAAAAAATAAATCCAAAGAAAGGTTTGGGTTTTACTTTAACTCAGATTTTTCATACTCATTATTTCTAAGCAAATGAAAGAGTGAGCAAAATTTATTGTTATTTTTTCTTTCACTACCTTGAGCGATAAGGCATGATAGATACTGTTTCTTTGTTCAGGAAAGTATTCCTGTCATTTTGTCTTGAATTCTTTAAACAAATGAAAAATAGCATGCTACATTTAATTACCGACTGAAAAAGTTTCTAAGAAATAATTTCATGCCATAATATATTTAGAACATATTTGTAATAAGTTTTTCATGGCTTTGAATTGATTTCGTCCGGCGCATTTTAGGACATTTATGACATCTTACACTCATTATGGGCACTACACAACTGATATAAATACATAAACATAATTTTTTTTTATTAATATGCAGCTGCTGATCAAGAGGTCTCGGGCTCGACTCCCGGGTTAGACCAAATGTTTATGTAATCCGCAAATATTTGTTTCGGAGTTTGGGTGTTTTTCTATGTATAATATTTTTTTTTTTTTTTTTTATATTAGCTGCCAAAATGACTCTGCCCTGCCTGATGGAAAGCATGAACAGAATCCAGAAGTGAAGGCCACCATCCTCACTGCCACAACGGACAGTGCAGTACGGTGACCTACACTATGGCGGCTTAGTAAGATGCTTTTTCACGCCCCGCTTGAAGGACCCGGGGTCATAGAAGGGAGGAAACACATGCGCTGGTAGAGAGTTCCAGGTTTTAACTGCTCGGCACAGAAAGGAAGAACCGAACCGTATATGTAAATATGTATTTATATTCTGATATAAATACATAAACATACATATTTTTGTAAATTGTATGTTTATGTATGTTTATGCAGAGCTTGTATTATGGGTACTAGATAACTGTGTCTAGTACCCATAATACAAGCTCTGCTTAGTTTCGGATTAGATGGCGTTGTGTGTAAGATGTCAGAAAAAAATATATTTATATTTAAAAGGGGAGGTGATTCTCCGTATTCTTAATATAAGAATCATTTCCGTGATTCTATATCTACAACATCACAACAAAACTTAATATATCTCTCAGATTATCCACTACGAAGACATTTAATTAACTTTATAGTTCAAAAAGATAGAGCTTTATCCAATAACGTGACATACGGTTAAGCCTTTCAAACAATATTGCCAAACAACTTTCAGCCGTAACTAGCAACGGTAGGGTATATTTTTGACTCTTAAAGTTTAGTCTAGATGAGATTGATGCGCAATAAAAGAGTTCCTTTTTTCTTCTGCATAGTTACCCAGTAATACAGCCTAAACAATATTGAATCTCGGTATTGTTTTACGACGGTAGAACTTTATGTTACATTCAATCGATATATATTGTTATGATCTAGTTTCTAGGCTATATAATTCAGGTTGAGGTAGAAACGTTAGTAGTAACTATAGCCGGTTCCAAAAATAACGGGTCAGTCACATAAACCAATAACGGGTCAGTCACATAAACCCGAATATCTCCCGAACTACGTATGCCATCCTAATGAAACGAAGACTGTTCAATTGAGAATTTAATTATACAGATAAAAAATAAAATAAAACTTAGTTACACCCACAATATTAATCTTAAATTAAAAAAAACTAAAGTAGTCATATTTTTCTTAAGATTACATTTTTTTTATGATTGTTTTTTTGCTGTTTTTCATCACTTTCTTCATTTAATACTTTGTATTGCCTCCACGTGATGAAGCCTCCAGTAATGAAAAACAGCAAAAAAACAATCATAAAAAAAATGTAATCTTAAGAAAAATATGACTACTTTAGTTTTTTTTTAATTTAAGATAAATATTGTGGGTGTAACTAAGTTTTATTTTATTTTTTATCTGTATAATTAAATTCTCAATTGAACAGTCTTCGTTTCATTAGGATGGCATACGTAGTTCGGGAGATATTCGGGTTTATGTGACTGACCCGTTATTTTTGGAACCGAGTGTAGTATTCGATTTCTTAATGTTTGAATATCTTAGGGCCACCGCAGACTAGCTACTTTTAGCATCGGCGATCGGCGATTTGGCGACTGCATCGATGCTGCATCGCGTTTTAGCGACTTCCTGCGTTCGATCGCGGTATCGGAAACGCGCGTTTTAGCGACTGCTCAGATGCCAAATCGATGCTACCGGCATCCGAATGTGTGCGGAGAGTAGCGTTCAGCTGCTGTGTCGCGCTTCTAAAAAGCGACTCAATTTCCGCGTTTGGCGGGTGTAGAGCATTCGGTCGCCGTATTTAGCTTCTAAAAAGCGACTAGTTGCCGATCGCCGATGCTAAAAGTAGCTAGTCTGCGGTGGCCCTTAGTGATTTTAAAATCCATTATCATCAACAACCCAAAATGTCCCACTGCTCGGGTCAACGCTCGGGAGAGGATTAAGGCCATACATAAAAATCCATACCAATTATAAATACAAAGGTAACTGTGTTTGTATATTTGTCTATCAAGGTTAAACCGCATAAAATGAAAATGAAAATTTGCATGAAAATTTGGCACGAAGATATTTCATTTTTGAAGACGTACATTAACGACACTTTACTGTGATATTTGAAATCTATATTCAAAAAAAAAAGACTAATATTGCAGTACTTAAAGGCTTAAGTAAAATAGCCATGTGTCCTTCCCATGATAGAGAGTTAACTAAACCGAGGACATCATTTTTTTTTTATTTCAAGTGCTAAAAACATACTGCATGAAGAAACTAGGTAGTATTAATTATGTATACTAGAAACCGCAGTGCATTTTAATAAGGGTGCAATGTAAAATGAAAAAGTAGCAACAAGTATAAAATGTTTCTCATTAAAACCGCTCTATGTAACTTTAAGCCGGCATGCGAAATACTCGAGTGTTCTTAGCAGTATCTATATTTGCGAATGGTTTTAGAACGAATAAAAATATTTTGTTTAATATTAAATAAAAATGCAGCTTGGTTTATGTTTCTTGTTTATAAAAAAATACATTCAACCAAAAATCTTCTTGTATTTTGAGATTTAACTTTTTGTTCGCATTTTTATCGAAATTTTTAGCTTTTTCTTTTCTTTATTAAATCTGACTTGTACATAGATTTTGCAAACTCTCGTCTGACGACTAACTCTCTTACTAAGTATATACATAATATATCCAGTGTTACCATCTCATACACAATGTTACTACACATTTTTTTTTCAGATTCCAATCGTTTATAGAATTTAACCATCCTTACTAATATAATGTATGTATGTTTGTTGCTCTTCTACGCAAAAACTACTGAACTGATTTGGATAAAACTTAACAGTAATATAGCGTATATTTCAGAATAACACATAGGCTTGTTTTTAGTGCAATAATCGAGATACACGCGGGCAAAGCTAGTTAGTTATAAATTACAGAATAAAAATTTACTCATCGTCACTTGTATGTTTGGCAGGTATTCTTAACATAAGTTCCAGCACCGTATTTCGAAAGCATCGATCTTTTCGTCATACATTACCCATCCATATCTTTGCACCCGAGCTCGTACTGTAATCCAAGTGTCAACGCCACAAAAGAAATAAATTATATGATAAGAAACATTTTCATCGTAACAGTAGTTTCTGTTGCCCCGAATCCCCCATGATTTTAAATCAACCTCAGCATCTTATAGTTCAATCTTATACTATTACCTGGTTGTGTTAGAAGTGGGATAATTTCACCATTATTATCACATATTAGTATTTTTACCGCATTTGGTACCTTAAAGTGTTTAAAAAGCTTACAGAACAATGCATTATTCAGTCCTACTTTATATAGATGTTGTGATACTTGTTTTTCTCTTTTCATTATATTAATTAATATAATGATTATTATGTTATATTATAATTCATTACAATAATTAATATATTATTTTATTTGTTAATTAATCCTTTTATCTCTGAAATTGAGTTGAAAGGTACATGTGTATTAATATAGCTTTCACTTTTACTAGGACAGTAGCTGTGCCTCTTCGTGTTACTCATGGCGTATAATTCCTTGCTCACTCGACGGGAACTCTTATTGTTTTTGAGATCAATAGGAGACCACGTGTTAATTGAAGAAGTAAACTACTTTATTTCCAAATTTTATGAACATTCATGCAGCTGTATGAATGCGAAGACGTTACAAAGGTAAAAACAGCTCAAATTTATGCCAAGCTTAATAACGTTAAAGAAGATATCTGAATGCTGGAATTGATTCTAAAACACTTTTTTTCAGTGCCAATGGTTCAGTGAAACAACATTTCTAAACTTTCTTATTCTATTATTACTTTCAGACTTTGAACATTCGTTTGATGACAAAATGTATGCATAACATTAGTATCGCCTGTATACCCGTATATGTTATGGGATGGGAATCCCAAAAGAGCTCGTACCACATGTTTTTATCATTCATTGAATTTGTTTTTACTATTCCCATCTCCATTACATACAAAACATCCAATTTGAATATTGAAGGGTAGCCTGTGTAACTGTGTAGACCGAATTTTCATACCGATTCAATAACGGTATCGATTTCGCTTTTACCTATTGTGTGCGTGTATCAGTACATAAGACGAACTATTGTAGTTTCACTGACAAATGTTTATAAGGAATTTGAAAGGGAAGAGTTTGGATAGAATTCAGAATTGATTTTCTCGAAAATTATTAATATGATCCACTGACAAACTGTGTCAAAGTTTGGTTGGAGGGGACATGGAAGATATTTCTTTGAATTTGAAGTACTCTACTAAGGGCAGCAAAAACTGTTATTTTAGACACATAGCTGCAAGGGGTTGTGTACTCAATTATATGGTATATGAAGAGTCAGACAAGTAGACTACTCAGGTTTTCTCATGGTAATAATAAGTTCGAGGCTGTTAGAATTTCCTGAGAATTAATGATATTCTTTTTATTCAATTGGAATCCCTGATATTGAAAGCTTTTAATATAGGTAACTTCTCTTTTTAACCTACTTCAAAAAGGAATTAAATTCTCAATTCGATTGTTTTTTTATGTTTGTTTTTTCAGAACTTGATTTTGATGATTCTTTTTTTTTGAAAGCTGGTGCTTTCCATGTGGTCTCATGATAACCAAGCTTTGATTAATAGAAGTCTAGGGAAATCGAGGGAACTCCTCAAATATCACAGGCACACATGTCAAAATTTGTGTAGGAATAGTATTTTTTGAAATTGTTTTGTTTTTTTTTTGTAAAGCTATTTACATATGTTCTTATTTGTAAGTATACAGTTATGAAAATAGCATTTACTCCACTCTTCACATAACATAAAGTACACAATAATATAGCTCATTAATTCACCTGCTACTCAATAAAACACCACGGCCACGCAATACCGCAGCAGTATTTGTAATCTTGTAATAACATCTCACGTAAATATTTGCTTCCCCCGTTCTCACGTGTTTGTCTAAAAGTATCTCGGTTTGGTTTATGGAGTAGCTCGTTTTTGTCTGATGTTAGTTTCACACCTGGGTGATGTTCTAAAGAAACAAAAATCATCTTTGTACCTTTAATCTTAGAATTGATTTTAGCAAAATCAGTGCGTGACCTTGAAATAAGTTCTATGAACTCTTTTGTTATACTCTTACAGGCTTGTAATGATATTTTGTGCTTGTCATGGATTGTATTTTTACTCTTTTAGATGAACGCGCGTCTCTTCGTTGTAAAAATCTTTAATTTTAATATCAATATTGTATGTACTTACCTAATCTTGTTGAGTCTTAATCAACTACAGTTAAATTTTCTATCGGATAAATCTTAATTCAATGCGACATGTTTTGAGTAGCAATTTTTTATTGTTGTATGTAACCATAATTTGATGATACACATATACACATATTTGTAATTTGCTTGCTAATATTTTTTTTATTTCATCAAACGCGTGATGGATTATCTCAATTTAATTTCTTTCCGACGTTAGAATATTTGGTCAAAAATTCCGTTATATAAAATCTATATACAGTGCAACCTTAATATAGCGAACCTCAATTTAACGAATTCCTCGATTTAACAAATTTTTCGTAATCCCCTTGAATGGTCCATAAGAGTCAATGTAAATAATACCTTTATATTACGATATCTATACCAACTCTCTCTAGAACCTGGCAAAGTTCCGAGATCCTGGAAGCTTGCTAATGTTCAGCCTATACCCAAGAAAGGAAGCCGTGCAGACCCAGCCAATTACAGACCGGTCGCGATCACCTCTATAATCTGTAAGATTATGGAGCGGATCTTAAATAATCGTCTCCTGACATATCTTGAAGCAAACGAGCTACTTAGTGATAACCAATATGGTTTTCGCAGGGGACGCTCGACGGGAGATATGCTAATATATGCCACCCACCTTTGGAGCGAGGCCTTGGAAGGTCACGGTGAAGCAATAGCTGTTTCGTTGGACATCTCAAAGGCCTTTGACCGCGTCTGGCACCAGGCATTACTTAGCAAGCTTCCAGCATACGGCATACCTACTGAACTCTGTGACTGGATTTGTGATTTCCTGAGGGAACGGTCGATTCGAGTTGTCTTGGATGGCTGCTCTTCCGATCTAATGGCAATCAATGCTGGGGTACCTCAGGGATCTGTTCTCTCTGCAACCTTGTTTCTGCTGCACATAAATGATCTTTTAACACCGGATATTATTAGCTACGCCGATGACAGCACCGTAATTGAGAGGTACACGACCAAACCGCGAGCTAGTCCAGAGGAAATACGGTCCTTGAGAGAGTCCATGATTGAACGGGTGAACGTGACATTGCAGTGGGTGTCCGATTGGGGTGACGCCAATCTTGTCCAGTTCAACCCTTCCAAAACACAGGCGTGTCTTTTCTCCGCGAAAAAGAGTAGCTTTGATTTAACACCCACTTTCGAAAGTGTATCCTTACCGATTACTAACCATCTAGGGCTTCTAGGTATTACCATCACCTCTAACCTTAACTTTGGCAAACAAATTGAGTCTATGGTACAAACAGCGTCCAAGAAATTATCGATTCTGTCAAAGGTTCGTCGGTACTTCAGCTCTGAACAGCTGCTTAATCTTTACACTGCCCAAGTTCGATCCTGCATGGAGTACTGCAGTCACCTCTTGGACGGTGCAGCAAAATATCATCTAGAAGCTTTGGACTCGGTTGACCGAAGAGCCCGTAGGTTAATTAATAACGAAAAGCTCACAAATAGCAGACTACACACCCTCGAGCATCGTCGTCGAGTTGCCAGCTTATCGGTTTTTTATAGGATGCACTTTGGAGAGTGCTCGAAAGCTCTTTTCGAACTGATTGAACCATCTCCATTCCTTTATCGGACTACTAGGCGCAGGCAAAAGTTTCATCCATACGTTGTTGGCATACCCAAAAGACGAACTAAACGGTTTGACAGCTCGTTTTTGGTAAGAGTCGCCAAAATTTGGAACGACCTGCCTGGGTCTATTTTTCCTGATGAGTTGAACTCTGGAGCCTTTAAGAGTAGACTGAACAGGTTTCATTTGGATGGGCGTGTACCATCTTCGTCTTCATCTACACTTTCCATCAGGTGAGATGGAAGACAAACGCCTATTCCATTACAACAATAAAAAAAAAAAAAAAAAAAAAACGATTTTTTTTTTAATAATAACGAATTTTCAACTAACAAAAAAAGTGTAAATACCTCTAATTAACGAATTTTGTCAACTCAAAACCATCATAACGTTTCCATCAATATGACCATTAATCCCATAGTATGCGATTCAGTCGCAACAGGTTTTTTAACACGTTTTTTCGTAAAACAATCAAAGTCGTTTGATGGAAAGTAGTGTTAACAGTGCTGCTCGTCACTTTTGTTGAAGATTCTAGTTGCAATGACTCAGAAACGTAAAAGGTGCTCCTTATGAATCGCAGAAAAGCGAAACATCAACAACTATGTTGACAATAATCCTACGACGAAATATTTAGACATAGCTAATAAGTTCAGGATTCCTGCAAGTACATTGACTACAATTTTAGAATTTTAAAAATATGTTTTCGGCAGAAGAAAGTTGAATGTAAACAGGAGAATAAAAAAATGATTTTCACCTCTTTATAACAAATATTAGACCAACCTTACCTCAAAATAACAAACCTCAGTTTAACGAATTACTTGATAAAACGAATATTTACGAGTTCCCATCGGATTTGTTGTATTGAGGTTGCACTGTACCTATATCACCATTATATGCCGCTCTCGTATTGGACTATGCATTCATTCCAAGCATTGCCACAGAGATGCTGTTTAAATCATCTGAAAAGATGTTAAGGCCTGTTATATATCACCAGGCACCCGGTCGGTTTTATATGACAGCTCATTCATTATAATCTATTTAGTAGTTAATGCACTATGCGCTACCATAGAACTTACAAACAAATTTATGTTACATAGACTATCAAAATCATATTAAGTATTACTTCTTCTGCCACGTCGGTTCAAATCCCGGGTCGGGTCCAAAGAGTGTTTTTGGGTTTTCTTAGAAAATCCCTAATAACAGGCTCGAGTTTGGCGGTGATTCACGTCCGTGCCTCGGAAAGCACGTAAAGCCGTCGGTCTCGGTTATCATGACCATCTATGGCAATCGTTACTGGGAAGTCAGTGCCCTCAAATTTACTGACAACTAATTCAACCTTCGAATTTCAGTTCTTCCTTAGGGTTGCGGAGGTCCGATGCCAGTCGCTTTGTGGAAAAACTGATATTGAGGTAAAACCGGTTGAACTAGTAGCCGACCCCAAATAATATTGTGAATAAGGCTAGCAAAAAGAAGACTTCTTTTGGTTTTTTAGTAGGTAATAAGGAAAGATTTTATTGCTAGCTACATAATACCAATAAAAAAAACAACATAAAATTAGGTAAGGATATCGGCAACCTTCGTGTAATTGAGGTAATATATTTAGATAAAAGGTCGGATAAAGTACTTATTTGTTTATCTAAATGTATTGAATGTAAGCCAATGATAAATTCACCCGGCGTTGGTACTTTATGTAATGAGTTTAGGTACATTGACATTTTATTTTTATTATTTCAATATATCTTAGCCGATTCAGAAAACTAGCCGTCTACACACGAGATATTATGTGTGGCAACTCACACATACAGCGCTATGAAAACATACAACAGCACCATCTAGCGAAGAAATACTGCACCATGAAAAAACACAGAATGAATTATACGGAGTAACTACTAATCCTGAATCACGATAGAGAAATTCTCGCGCCGATTGGCATAACAAAATCCCAACATCAACTGTTGGGCAGTGCCCGCCAGGCATTGTTTGATAGAAAGCATGAGTAGAATCCAGGAGTATATATAGGAGAATACAATGCAGCATAGTGATTTACATCATGACGGTTTAGCTGACCCATTCGTACTGAAATCAGAGTGGTTCTACCATCTATAACTATAAATATACTAATTTTAAAACTTACTTAATTTAAAATTAATAACACATTAATTACAAATTCAATTCTAACCTATCTTCACTTGTTTGGCTGATCCAAAATTCGACTCCTAGACTTTTTTTTTTTATCTACAATCGCATACGCCAACTGCTAAGCCAACGAGGCATTTTAATACAGCCATCCCAATACATAACTATTATCTTAATACTAATGTATCAGGATATTCCTTATGTATTACAATATTAACAAAATAAGTAATATATTATAGGTATAAGCTTGTGTTGCTATGACTCATTAAATATGCAACTGAATAGGGTTCTTGAATGGATACCGTGGCGAGTAATAATGGATAGGCCTATGTCCAGCAGCGGTTATCCAATTACCCGCCATCGCCATATCGCAGTCCGGTGACTGCGATAGGCAGGCAGCATCAATTATGATGATGAATCGTCAACATCCTTCAAAAAATGGTATTTTAGAATGTAGGGCTTATTGAAAATGGATTATTTATTTATTTATTTATTTATTTAAACTTAATGCACATATTGTACAAAGGCGGACTTAATGCCATGAGGCATTCTCTACCAGTCAACCTTAGGGTAATGTAGTAATATGGTGCGGTAGGTGCAAAAAATTGGAAAGAGAATTATATAAAGTAAATATACAAATAAAATATAGAAAAACAAATAAATATATATGTAAAACAAATAAAATATTATACTTTATAATACATAAACATACATATATAGAATATTTATACATATATAAATATAATATATAAGTACTCAGTCGGATACAAAACTTACGATTGTTCTGCCAATTTATTACGGAGTAAGTCGCGTACTTTCACTTTGAATGTGAGGCGGTTTGTGATCATCCTGATTTCGGTAGGCAGCGCATTCCACAAAAGCACTGACTGTACAAAGAAAGAAGAATTGATGAAGTTGGAGGTGTGAGGGGGACAAAGAAGAAGCATATTGTTTCTTGACCGAAGGTTTCGATCATGATTAGAACAAAGAAGACGAAGGTGGGGTTCGAGATACTCAGGTAACGACGGGGAATTAAGAAAAGAGAAAAGAGAAGTGAGTGCACGCAAACTACGGCGCTGACGAATTGGGAGCCATTGCAGCTGGGAGCGTAAAGCAGACACATGGTCATACTTGCGAAGATTGAAAACAAATCGAATGCAGTTATTGAGAAGGCGGTCTAGTTTATTGAGGAGGTCTGCATTCAGGTCAAAATAACACACATCACCATAATCGATCAAGGGAATAATTAAGGACTGCATAAGCGTAATTTTGGTTTTAGAGGGAAGGAAGTTTTTAAGAGGATATAAAGTGCGGAGACACAGTGTGACTCTCTGGCTGACATGTGATACCTGTGCGCGCCAGTCAAGTGAAGAGTCCATATATAGCCCCAGGTTCTTTATTATTGAGCTCATAGGTATAGTCTGGTTGTTGTAGACAATTGGTGGGATGATCGCCATGTCCAGCCTACTTATCATTTGTTTACTCCCCACGACAATCACCTGACATTTAGCTGGATTTACTGATAAACCAAACTTCTTTGACCAGTCCCTTATGAACTCTAAATCTTTGTTGACTTTTTCAATAGCACATGATATGTTTTCAACACTTGACTGCGTATAAATTTGTAAGTCATCAGCGTATAGGTGATACGAACACCGAAGGTGTTGGGTTACGAGATTGATAAAAATTGAAAATAATAAGGGAGATAATATACCGCCTTGAGGGACGCCAGTGAGAAGGTCACACCAATTGGACGACAAGTCGTCAAGATGTACACACTGTTGACGTCCCTGAAGATATGAGGAAAACCATTCCAAAGCTTCCGAGGAGATCATAAGATAGGAAAGGATGGCCAGTAGAACGTCGTGACAAACGGTATTAAAGGCATTTGAGAAATCTACCAAGGCCAACACTGTGACTTTGGTGCTTTCCATACCCTCCCTAATATCATTAGTCACTTTGAGGAGAGCTGAGGTTGTGCTGTGACCGGGTCGAAACCCAGATTGAAAAGGACTTAGAAGTTTGTGCTCATACACAAACTGTGAGAGCTGTTTATGAACACAAGCCTCAAGAACTTTAGAAAGAAAAGGGAGTATGGATATAGGGCGAAAGTGTTCCGGAAGTGAGGGGTTGTTATTTTTAGGCAAGGGGATGATGAAAGCCTTACGCCAAAGGGAAGGGAAGGTGCCAGAGTCAAGTGAGAAATTAACAATATGGGAAATTGCTGGTAGAACGTGATCCAGGATAGTAACAATCATGTGACGGCTGATGCCATCACATCCCACAGCGTTGGAACGGATGGAAAGGATAATTTTTTTGATCTCCTCAGAAGATACCGGAGAAAAATCAAAGGATTCTATGGCAGGATGGCTTAGGCCAGCAATGTAGCTCAAGGTTCGACTCTTGGTTTGACGATCCATCTGAGGTGTGACTGAGAAGTGACGATTTATATCGTCTAAACCAATTGTCATCTTAACCTCGGAGCGTTGTTGCTTACCAATGCCTAATGTGCCAAGGAACTTCCACATAGTGGAGGGTGAAGACGATTCTAAGTTTTGAATTATGTGGCGGCGTTTGGCGTTACGTATCATCTGGTTACACCGATTCCTAGCAGCCTTAAAAAGGTTCCACAAGTCCTCACAGCGATTCTTCCTATACCTGTTGTATGAACGGTCCCTGCATCTCATGGCCATTTTTATTTCCTCGGTCATCCATGGAGCTGGGGGGCGCTTCAATTTTATTCTCTTCATTGGTGCGTGTATGTCGTATAGTTTAAGAACTGTGTCATTAAAAATACTGACCTTAACATTCGTGTCTGTAGCTGGTGCTAAGTTAGTCCAGTCTAAAGCAGAAGCATCTGCGCACAGTTTTACAACATCCATTTGTCTGAAACTACGAATATGCAAGGTTTTGGGAGGGGATTTAGGAGGTTTTAGGATGTAAGAAAGAAAAATTAAGTCATGGTGAGAAAAACCAGGAGCAGGAAGTTGACCATGGGAATAAATAAGGTTTGGAGCAGAGGTGAGCATTAGGTCAAGCAAAGTATCCTGGTGCTCATTGTTGTGGTGAGTTGCTTGAAGGGAGAGGACATGGAGACTAGTGGATTGGATGATGTGGAGGAGATTACGAGTACGGGATGAATTAGGTGCTAGGAGATCGGTGTTAAAGTCACCCATTATGATGTGGTGTGTATATTCTGACCCTATAGATTCCAGAACTGTTTCCAGACTGGAGAAGTAGTTGACAGCCGGGGGACAGTAAACAACACCTAGTAAAACCTTAGAGCCCTTGACACAAACTTCAAGGAATAAGTATTCTGCAGTTGTGGATAGATCGGAAGAAGAGGTGGCAAGGATTTTATAGGGCAAAGCCCCACGGAGATAGATGGCTACTCCACCACCCCTTCTAGAGTCAGGTCGGTCGTTGCGGATAAGTACGTAACCAGTAAGAGGATAGGAGGTGGAAGCTAGACGTGGCTTAAGCCAGGTTTCCGAAATCAGGATGGCATGTACATTAATGTCAGTGAAAGTTTCCGTCAATTCACTAAAGTGACTGGGAACACTTTGCGCGTTAATATGACACACATTCAATAGAGGGTTAGGTTGGTTGTTGAATAATTGACGTAATTCATCACCCAATGTGTCAGGTAGGGAACGGAAGCTTTCATTATCGGAGGAGTCGTTGGCAGAAAAATATGCTTCACAATCATCTGTAATCATCACAGCCGAGTACACAAACAATAATTTAAATATATAATAATATAAATATATAATAAAATAATTATATAATAATAGACTATAATTTATAAATGAATTTATAAGCTTATTAACTAACTAAACGGAGGCCTGTATGTATTTCTATATTACCCGCCAGCTTACACACAAAAGATAGACAGGAGAATAAAAGTGTTCAAGTGTAAACCTTAGTTTCGAGGTAACTCGATAGATGTCGCTGTACCAAAAAGTTGTGTCGCGCTATTGTTTTGTTGTGCTGCTAATCATATAAGGATGTGTGATAAATTTAATAAATTGCTTACGTTCTGAGTACTTGGTGTGTTATTACCCAACAATTTCGATTGGCGCGTGAACATAAGGTCCTACGAGTCGGATCATTTTTGCCGGGCCCCCCTTGTTATATTTCAGCATTGTGGACGCACCTAAACCTGTCGCTAACAGGTTGAACCGTAAAGTTCACAAGGTGTGCCTTACAAGACAAGCCGAAGCAGATGAATATTCTGGAATAAATACACAGTGGTGCCCCCTGGTGAGAAATTTTGGAAGTATCAACTACGGTGAGATCAGTATTTATTACAACTCTGGTGGTGCACTAGGACTAATCAAGTAAGTGGAACAGTTCATTTTATAACTCTGACAGATTAGTGAAGTTTAAAAATATCAGTGACAAGTGTCAAAGACTTGTAAAATTTAAAGTAAATTTATTAACTTAGAAAAATTTGCACGAAGATAGCTAGGACTTAGAATAATTTAAGAAAAAGTGAAACTACGGGGAATCTATGCCCGATTTCGGTCCGAGCTAAATGCAACTTTAAACACTTAGAAAAATTTACGTTTGTGACACTTAGAAAATTTTGTACTATTTACGAATTAAAAATATCTGCTCAAAATGGAGGCACAGTTACGAATGTTGGAGGACATTAAAAATCAAATAGAAAAGGGGCAAATTAACTTCAAGAAATCCCCTAAGGATAGAATTAGTGAAGCTTATCTTGAGACTAGATTAGATATGCTGGAGAATCAGTTTATTAAATTTACAACAAAACATGAGGAGTTGATTACTACTTGCAAGCGAGAAGAATTAAGTTCGTCGAAATACATTCGTGATGATGTTTTTGAGAATGTGTCGGACATTTATTTTAATTATAAGGTAGATTTGAAAAATGCATTATGTAACTTTAAATCCAAAAATGTAAATTTGTTTGATACGTCTTCTAGCTGTGTAAAAGGTATGTCAATGGCTAAATTACCTAAAATAACAATACCAAGTTTTAGCGGTAAATATAATGAGTGGTCAACATTTAGAGATTTGTTTATTTCGTTAGTGCATAACAACACAAGTCTTGATGATGTACAACGTTTACACTATTTAAGATCCCAGTTGTCGGGTGAGGCGGAACAGCTAATTAGGCATGTACCTATTACACAAGCAAATTATGACAAATGTTGGAATATGTTAACTAGTCGGTATAATAATAAAAGATTTATGGCGAACTGTATTCTCAAGCGTCTGCTTAACCAAAAGGACTTGTCATACGAATCATCCAGTACGCTAAAAGAGCTTTTGGATACGACTACAGATTGTTTACACGAATTATCATCTCTTGGCGTTGACGTAGACGCTTGGGATATAATAATTATATATTTGATTAGCTCGAAGTTGGACCCTGAATCTCGTAAAAATTGGGAATTACAAGTCAGTCAATCTTGTGACGAACTACCCACTTTTAAAATGTTTCAGGATTTTTTGGAGACCCGTTTTAGAGCTCTTGAATTTATTGATAACAAGTCTTTTAAATCTAAAATTAATAACCCTAAGGTACACGTCGTTTCTAAAACGTCTTGCCCGCACTGTTCAGAAGATCACTTCTTGTTCAACTGTAAAAAGTTTTGCGCTGAAGCAGTTGATCAACGCCGTCAGATAGCCAAGTCACTAGGTTTATGTTTTAATTGCCTTCGTTCTAACCACATTATTATTAACTGCCGCTCTTCTACAAAGTGTCGTATATGTAATAAAAGGCATCATTCATTATTGCACCCTCCAGGAGAACCCACCACCGGTGTTTCTTCCTCCGCGCACACTAACAATCACAATAACGCACCACAGGTTTCTAATTCAACTCGAAACGAAGCCATACAAGAACCTTCAATTGTAACCCATTTCGCTACGGATATCAATACTCAGGTGTTATTAGCTACAGCAATTATAAAGGCGGAGTCACGTAATGGCTCCTATCATCCCTTGAGAGCATTGTTGGATCAGGGGTCGCAGGCGTCTTTCATTTCAGAAGCTTCGGTTCAGTTGTTACAATTGAAGAAGAAATCAACCAAAACAACAATTGCAGGTATAGGCGGTGGTCACAACGGCACAACCTCTAGATATGTGGTTGTGATTAATATTCAGTCACTTCATGACCCTACCTTCAATCTACAGATTAAGGCTCATGTGTTGAGTAAGGTTACTTCGATTCTGCCTGAACGAAAGTTTACTTTACTGAACTGGTCAGACCTCAGTCAGATGGATTTAGCTGATCCATATTTTAATACACCTAACAAAATAGATATTTTGTTAGGGTCTGAGGTATACAGCAGAGTCTTAAAAGAGGGTCTACTGAGGGACCCACAAGGAAAGGCAATAGCTCAAGATACTCACCTGGGCTGGATAGTTTCTGGTCAGGTCAACGGCGGAGACGGTCTACAGTCCTATAACAATGTGGTAGTGAGCATGCACACTCAAGTGGAGGCGAATGAAATCTTGAGACGATTTTGGGAAATGGAAACCCAGCCGTCAGTCGCCACACATGTACTTTCTCCTGAGGAGCAAGCATGTGAAGAACACTTCGCTGCTACCACACGTAGAGATGAAGAGGGCCGTTATATTGTGAAGCTGCCTTTCAAGTCTTGTGAACCACCGCGCGGTACAAAGGAGATAGCAAAAAAAAGGTTTGCTAACCTTGAGAAAAGGTTATCAAAAGACACGAAACTTAATGACCAATACAAATCGGTCATTAATGAATATCTCACGCTTGGCCATATGGAAAGAATTTCCAATGACGAGAAGCAAAACAAAGTCAACGCGGTCTATCTGCCGCATCACGCTGTAATTCGTGAAGACAAAACAACTACAAAATTACGGGTGGTATTTGATGCATCATCTAAAGGAACTAATAACGTTTCTTTAAATGAGACCTTAATGGTTGGACCACAATTACAAGCGGATTTACGTCATACAGTGATGCGGTGGCGTGAACATCCAGTATGTCTAGCTGCAGACATAGTGAAAATGTATCGTCAAGTGAAGGTTTGTAGCGAACACGTTGACTCTCAAAGGATTTTATGGCGAGATGATATTCATTCCGATATACAGGAATTTCGTCTTTTGAGAGTGACGTTCGGAACATCTTGTGCACCTTACCTGGCAGTCAAGGCATTACAGCAAGTAGCCTGTGATGAAGGCCATGCATATCCATTGGCTGCTACGCGGGTAAAAACCGATTTTTATATGGACGATCTGATGACTGGTTGCCAATCCGAAAGTGACGCTATTGGAATATACCATGACATGAACGGCTTATTAAATAAGGCAGGGTTTACTTTGCAGAAATGGACTAGTAATAGAGCAGAATTACTTGAGAAAATAAAACAAGATATAGGGGGTAATATAGAAATTAAAGAAGACGAAATAACTAGAGTGTTGGGGCTTACCTGGAATAGGGCTAGTGACGACTTTTATTACTCCGTCCACTTACCGTCAGATTCTGAGTCTTCCTCTATATCTATACCTATAACTAAAAGGAGTGTTATTTCGGAGATTGCACGTCTCTATGATCCGCTGGGTTGGGTTTCACCTTGTATAATAACCGCCAAGGCAATCATTCAAAAACTGTGGATTGCTGGATGTGACTGGGATGAGGAATTGCCACTGGAACTTTTAAAAGAGTGGCAGTTATATCGCAAGGAGTTACAAACCCTCAATAAGTTCCGAATACCCAGATGGATCCAAAGAAGCAATGACGATCGCACCGTGGAGCTACATGGTTTTTCAGACGCCTCTAGTGTAGCATATGCTGGTGTAATTTATATCAGAGTCATCGATTCTAAGGGTCTGACTCATTCCTCCTTGGTGACTTCAAAAACAAAGGTTGCCCCCATCAAACAAGTGTCAATCCCACGACTAGAGTTAAGTGGCGCGGTCTTAGTTACTAAATTGCTGTTAGAAGTAGCTGAAGTTTTAGATATACCAAAGTCAAACTTACATGCATGGACCGATTCAACCGTAGTGTTGGCTTGGTTGAGTGATCATCCAAGTCGCTGGAAGACATTTGTGGCAAACAGGACATCAGAGATTTTGTGTGGGCTTGATTCTTCTCAATGGCACTATGTTCAATCTAAGGACAACCCAGCTGACAGTGCTTCGCGAGGCATATCCCCGAATGCCCTTTTATCTAATCCACTGTGGCAAGCAGGACCTGCGTGGTTATCAAATGAGGTCATAGACTATTCCAGGCCGAGGTCTATTATGACCAAACTGGAACAAAAAACTTTGAAGGCTCACGTGGGAAAGACGGAGGAAAGTCCGACTGAGTTGATGTGGGCTCGATTTTCATCGATGAGCAGATTAGTTCGTGTACTGGCATGGTGCAGACGATTTTTACGTTTTAGGGATCCTCGTAAGAATGAAACGAAGTTACCACCTTACCTCACCGCTTCGGAAATAAGAGAAACGACGGAATCTTGTCTTCGACAATGTCAACGAACGTGGTTTGAGTCAGATCTGAAGCTGATTGAAGCGAAAACGAATTGCAGCAAGAGCAGTGGTTTAGCTTCCTTGAACCCGTTCCTTGATGACAAGCAGTTGCTGAGAGTTGGTGGTCGAATCCACAATGCACCATTAAGTGATGACAGCAAACATCCTCTTATTCTTCCTAGCCAATCACATCTAGCGCGGTTGATTGTAGCTGATGCTCATGAGAGAGCGTTGCACGGTGGGCCTCAGTTAACACTGAACATTATACGTACCAGGTATTGGATTATTAGAGCAAAGAGTTTAGTTAAGGGCCACATACATCATTGTGTCCCATGTATTCGTCATGCAGCGGTGGTGAGGAATCAACAGATGGGGGACTTACCAGGTTGCAGAGTTACCCCGAGCAAACCGTTTCTCCATTCGGGAGTAGACTACGCTGGCCCCATTCAAATTAGAACTAGCAAGGGTCGAGGGCATACGTCTTACAAGGGGTACATATGTCTTTTTGTCTGCATGGCAACTCGTGCAGTGCATATTGAGGCAGTGTCGGATTTGACTTCTCAGGGGTTCCTTGCGGCATATAAGCGTTTCATCGCCAGACGCGGTCAGTGTACTCAAATATGGAGTGACAATGGCACTAACTTCGTGGGAGCGTCTAAAGAGCTGCAGATTATGTTTCGGGATGAAAATGCCGTGCTACCTCGAGAAATAGCAGCTGCATTAGCTAATGCAGGCACAGAGTGGCATTTTATTCCGCCGCACGCACCCAACTTCGGAGGTCTATGGGAGGCAGGCATTAAGAGCACGAAACATCATTTAAAGCGTGTAATTGGCGATACCAAACTTACATTCGAAGAGCTTACTACAGTTTTAACTCAAATAGAAGCCTGTTTAAATTCGCGACCCATTTCACAACTCAGTAATGATGCTACAGATCCATCCCCACTCACACCGGGTCATTTCTTGGTAGGCCAGCCATTAGTAACATCGCCTGATTTTAATTTCGAGCACGCATCAATGAGTAGTCTGCGTCGCTGGCAGCTGACCCAGAAAATGATGCAACAGTTTTGGAGACGCTGGTCTCAGGAGTATTTAACTAGCTTCTTCCAGAGGCATAAGTGGTCTATGAAAACACGTAATGTGGAAGTTGGTGATGTTGTCCTGGTTAAGGAGGATCATTTGCCGCCTGCTAAATGGCTGTACGGTAGGGTTATTGATTCGCATCCAGGAAAAGATGGCTTGGTCCGGGTTGTGACTCTCCAGTGTAGGGATTCGCAGATTAGGCGTCCAACTTCGAAGCTATGCATTTTACCAGTAAGAGATGATGTATAGTTATTTGTAAACCTTTTTGTTTTGTTAAGAATTAGTGATAAGTATGTCATTCTGTTACCATTATGAAATTATTTTCAAGGTAACTTAAAGCTAAAGTCTATGTTTGTTATTATACAGTCCACTATAAATCGATGTTTAGTTTTAGGTTTCTATTTATTTATGTTATTTTCTATTTCAACATTGTTTATTAGGTATATAGAAATACTGTAACGTAATCTGTATCTGTGTCGATTGCCGGAGTGCCGGTATGTGTGTAACAGTACAACACTAAGGTGATTTATGTTTTTTGTATAGAACTCACTATGTGCCATACTTCTGAGCACCAAGGAATTTAATACCTATTCCCGTTATTGGCCGTGCTAGGTCTGGTCACTTCATGGTGGGCGGTGGTGAAGGACAAGGTCCTTGGTGGGCGGAATGTTCAAGTGTAAACCTTAGTTTCGAGGTAACTCGATAGATGTCGCTGTACCAAAAAGTTGTGTCGCGCTATTGTTTTGTTGTGCTGCTAATCATATAAGGATGTGTGATAAATTTAATAAATTGCTTACGTTCTGAGTACTTGGTGTGTTATTACCCAATAATTTCGATTGGCGCGTGAACAAAAAGAAATAGTAAAAATAAAATCAATTACACAAACAACAAACAAAATCCTAATATTTCCATGCCATGTTCCCACTTATCGTTACAAGAAACGGAACGCACCCGCTCTGAATGACATACCTACTGACTGAGCCAAAGCGAAACGTCAATTTGACAGACGCTTTGCTGTCACGAGTAAGCATTTAGCATCACAAAAATTGTAAACAAACAATTTTTACTGAAGCGTAGGTGTACGAAAAAAATATAAAATAGGTGTACGAATAATGAAATATGAAATATTGCTGGTATAAAATAGAGAACAAGGCATGAGAACCATAGGGTGTAAAAGGATCAGTTCACACTGTTAACAAAGTGACGTACTAGCGTCTCCGTGAACTTTTATTATTAGTGTCTGTGCTTGCATTACCGGAGCCCACGGATACTGTTTTTGGGAATTTCACTATGAGTGGTTTTAGCTCGTCAGTGCATGTAACCTTGTATCGACTGTTGTCGGAGGCTTTGATCACAATGCTGCCGTTCTGTGTCCAGCAGGATGACATCCCAAAATGTTGTCGGGCCATGGCGAAGGCAGCTTGACGCGTTTTAGTTAGGAATTCCCTAACAGAGTAGCCGGAACCTTTCAGCATTGTTTTGGATTTCCAAACTATGGACCTAACTTCTGCAGTAGAAAACCTCACCAAGATTGGGCGACGATGTTCCTTTGAGGGAGCTCCAATGCGATGACATTGCTTTATATTGAGCTGTGATATATCTTGCAGTCCCATCTTTCCATTTACAATCTCAAGCAGGGCTGCACTACAGTTCTCTTTGTCAGCCTCGGGCACTCCCAAGAAGATGAGTGTTTTGAAACGATGACGGGTCTCTATAGCATCCACCATCTTAGTGCATTCATAGATTTGCTTCCGAAGAAGACCTAACACAGAGAACACCAACTCCCGGAAGGTTTTAAATTCCTCAGACAACCGCGAAACTGTCTCCTTGCTGTTGCCACCAGATTGCAGTTGTGCCTCCATCTGAGCCATCCTCTTAGAAAAACTCTCCTCTAAATTGGTCTGCGCTTCCTGTATATCAGACAGCTGAGGCATAGTGATGAAGTGTTCAAAGAGATAAATAAATTATACCTTGTGAAATTGTATATTGTTGTGCTGGCAGGTAGTCAGGATACAAGTCTTAGATCATGTAGACACTGTGGTATTCTAATAAAGCACTGTATAACTGTAAGTACAGCAAGTCTAAGCTTTAATAGACTTTATTTGCCAAAATTGTAACTTTTTTCTTATTAAATTAATTAATTTTATTTAGAGATATTTCAATGTATGTGTTCACTTTTTTAGCACCTACCCGAAAAAACCGATTATGTCACTGACCACATACATACCTTTTTAAATTTGGACCTTTTAGCACTTACGGTATTGCTTATATCGGTTTTCTCATATTTCCCCCGTCATAACCCATAAATCTTAATATATTTATATAGGCAATAATCTCACCCTTTTACTTACCTCAAGTTTTAAAGCAGAATCTTTTAAAGGTAGGTTTGAATGGGTCACGTGACGTTAATGACGTTAATGCTGACGCTAAAGCTGTTAGGGGTATATAATTTAACAATAGAGTAATAATAATAATTACTAATAAAACACTGACTCACAGAGTATCGAACTATACGGAGAACTACTAATCCTGAATCACGAATTAGAAATTCTCGCGGCGATTAGCATATATACAACATTCCAAAATCAACTGTTGAGCCGTAGCTCGCCAGACACGATCTCCTCGCCAGAGGATCCTCCCTTTGTGTTTTATGAACCCGATATATACCCGTTTCTTGACAAGACCTTATGCAAATTTACATTTCTATCTACCTTTTACTAGTATTCCATATAGCGGAATATTATCGAGACTTGTATTATAGAGGTACGTGCTGACGACAAACAAAGCAATCCCAACGACTAAGCAGTATCGGCCCGTGTTTGCGGAAACCACTCCACTCACGTTTCGAATACAATTGTTTGTGCACAAATAATAACTGTCTTTCAAATCGAAAATATATATTTTTAGAATTGGATATAAAAAAAAATATATGTTGTGTATTTTTTGACATTCCTTGTGACCTAAAAGTATTTGAATTAAGTCATGTCGATTATCAGAAGCGTACTGAAAATACGATCGTTGTTATGTCTCATAAGGAATAATCAGTTAATTCCTTACAAGACAAAACCAATGATATAATTTCAACACGCTTTCAGTGTTAATTAAAACAAAAAAAAACATGTCCTTATTTATTACTACCTTTTTACATGGTAAGTTAGAAACTCAAGAAACAGAAACTGATGGAATTGTTTGCTCTTAGTATTTTCGCTTAAAAGCATACCTTTGCCATATCTGAATTCATCAACATCATCACTATTTTAATAGCCTTTATAATTTTCAAGATTATTTGGAGTCGATCACTATATACCAACTTCAATGGAATGCTAGCATAAACATGGATAAAAAATAATAATTTGAGATTTATTTACTACTGTGGAAAATTCAAATTTAAATACCAGAACCTCAACTTATTTTGACTACTTATCTCAACTTATATCTTTAAATAAGCAATTCTAAAATATCAATATATATTTACATTTGTGATATCGGAAACGACTTTTATGATTTCACTGAAATTTGGTATTTCGAGGTTTTCAAGGGTGAAATATCAATCTACTATAAATTAGTACAATATTTTGGAAATTGCGAGTTTTCGTGAGTTTTTCTTTATTACTTTTGGCATTGCTTGCGACATGTATACTACTTTTTCAGTTACACTTGGTTGGTTGGTGGTTACTACTCCAACACAGCAACACAACGGTTACTCAAGAAAATAGACGACGTTGTTAAACAATAAATAAAAAGTTACCGATCAAAACTCGGTTGCCCCGATTAAGAATATGAGTCACACGGTTTTTTTTGCATTTGTTTGAATGCTCTTATTTCTCCATCAACCATTTCCATTAGATTCTGTTAAATAGTACTACCTTTATACAATTTAAAACTACATCAATCGAACTTTCAACACATGTTTCACCTACCAATAACACTTCTCTATTACTCCAAGGTTAACTGATTTAGAATGGGTATTAAGATTATTTAGAACCAATATACATGTGGTTTAAAACAAGAAAATTATGTATTGAACTTTTGTCCGCGTTTGCCTATATATCAGTTAAAGCTGAAATAAATACCTAACTCAATTTTTTCTTAAATATTTCCGCCGCTGGGAGTATTTCCTTAGTAGATAAATGAAATATCGTAACTTATTACTGGAATATTCACAAAACAATTGAATTTCCTTTTATTTTTAACACAATACTGATATAAAATTATATTTACAGTAAATCAAAGAAAATTCTACGAACCGAGGTTTAGAGGTAAAAGTATATTTTTCGTAAAAAAGATATTATTTCTGTAACAACGTCTTGTTTTTTTTCCATTTCATTATTCAACTTGATTCGATGTTGTGTTCTGTCTTCTATACTTTTGTATAAAACTTATATTTTCCTAATTTGAATCTACGTCAAAATAAAACAATGCTTATTAAAACTTCAATACCTAGAAGGCTAACACCATTTGTTGTAATAACGCATTAAGCCTTGAACTAAAACACCTACCATAAAACCAGAAAACTTTGATTCCATTTCAACTGTTTCACATCACCATCTAAAAGTTGAAACGCGATTTACTGAAATGTGGTCCCATTACATTGGACTCGGTACAATGTGGCTTGGCAATCAAATAAAAGTATGTTTCATGTAGTCAAATTCGTTCTAAAAGACTCTTTCGCTGTATTTTGTACACGCGCCGTCAAATGAAATTTACTGCGTCTTTGGAAGAAAGGTTTAGAATGCTTACACCGCTATATTTCAGGGAAAAAATAAGGATTCTTCTCATTGTAAATAATTTTAATAAATAGAAGCAAAGATGTTTCTTCTATTGTAGGAATGGCGGTGGATTGATTTATTACGATTGAGAAAGAAGCTAAGAAAGTCAAAAAGAATGATATAGGTACTAACATTGTTAGTCTAAAGACTTTAAATAAGCAGCTTAAAGGCATGCAAACCATTTAAAATATATAGTGAGGTAAAAATTTAATGTTTTACGAAGATATTTACGAGCACCATAATAATATCCTTCAACACAACTGAACTATTTCATTTGTATAATTTTTTGTTAATCACTATCTCCTTTGCCTCATAATTTCTTGTTTTAAAACTTTATTTTATAAAAAGACAACTCCCGTATTATGAATTCACATTACACATCCTTACTTAATAAATAACTTGCTAGGCTTCAATATGGCATATTATTATTATTATTTAGCTTTATGGAGTCGACTTTTAGTATCTAACAAAACGACAGCTTTGATCGCTACTATAATATTATAAATGCGAAAGTAAATCTGTCCGTCTGTTACGTTTTCACGCCTAAATCGCTGACCCAATTTTGATAATTTTTTGTATACAGATAGATGGATCCTTGGCAAAGGATATAGGCTACTTTTTAAAGCGATTACCGACGTAAATAGAACACACTAGAACGAAACGGTTCGGCTCTTCCTTCTTATGCCGAGCAATCAAAAGCTGGAACTCACTAACAGCTCACGTTTCCTTCCTATTTTGATCCCGGGTCCTTCAAACGGGGCGTGAAAAAGCATCTCACTAAGCCGCCATAGTGTGGGCCGCCATTCTTTATTGCCTGCATTTGCGACAATGGTGTGTTGTTTCCCCCACTCTTGGATTCAGCTCGTGCTTTCCATCAGGCAGGGTAGAGTCACTTTGGTAGGCTAAATATAAAAAAAAAATATACACGCGACCAGAACCACGCTAAAGCTAGTATATAATAAACCCATAACATAATCGACATTTGATTAATCATAGTTCTTACATAATATTTCGAAACATTTTGTTTATCATTCGCTTTCATCGTTCATCATAATGAATCAGGTGTTAATGGGAATGCATTAGACACGACAACATTGTAAGTAACATGACAAATCACTTTCATAGAGATGATCGTTATAGTCCATACCAAGCATCTATTATTTTTATTTGGGTTCCGTAGTTTAAGACTCGGAACCCTTATAGATTCGTAATTTCCGTCCGTCCGTCCGTCAGTCCGTCCTCGACCTACCGCACAAACGGTTGGTGCTAGAGAGATGAAACTTTACGAGAATATGTGTTGTAATTACGTCAACAAAGTGCTATAATAAAATTGGAAAAATATTTTTATTTGGGGTACCTCCGCTACACGTAAAGTGATGATGTTTTTTTCTCGCGTCTACCCCATCGTGTGGGGTATCATTAGATAAGTCTTTTAAAAACATTGTGAGGATGCTACAATCACTTTTCTATATAATTACGAGTTATTCAATTTTTTTTTGTAAAAACAGGGCGTCCCCCCTAAAAAAGCGTAAAAAAAGCTCAACGGCTAGGTCGAAAAATCTGAAAAAATTCATGATAGTAGTCCATATATTGAACTTTCTAGGAAAACTATAGCGGTTTAGATGACTTTTTTATTTACGGAGTTATATGGGCCTAACTTGTACAAAACACTCACTTGGAAAACTTCGTACAAAAATAAAGAATCAATAAGTAAACGTAACAATTATCTGTGGAACACGATTTTAAATTTATATTTACCATTATGGGTGACTATGGAACCCTATACTATGCGTGGCCTAACACGCACTTGGCATTCTAGTAGTACTTTTCATGGAACATGAAATTAAATTAAATGATTTAAAAAAAACATTAACAAAAACTATATAAAGATGCAAGCCTATTGCTTTATAATATGCAATATATAAATTATCCGCGTGGTGATGGATAAAGAATACTAATTGTCACCACCAATATTCACTCCATGGGTGTCGTAAGAGGCGACTAAAGTAACAAAATAAGCAGCTAACATCACTGCCAAGAGAAGGAAAACTTGAAACAAACCCTTTACCAACCCGTCTGGCCAGCGGGGTACAGTAGGCCAAAACCTCCTTTCTAATGAGAGGCCTATGTCCAGCAGTGGACTGTTAAAGGCTCTTGATGATTGATGATGATGAATATGCAATAATTTGACTGCCCCGGTGGAGCAGTGGTAGCGTATTCGTTCGACTACCGGGTCAGACCAAATGTTTGTGTGATTTGCAAATATTTGTATGGGAGTCTGGGTATTTTTTAAGTAGAAAATATGTATTATATACCAAAAAATGTATGTTTCTGTATTTACATTAGTTGTCTAGTACCCATAATATAATCTCTGCTTAGTTCGGGACCTGCTGTTTGTCAGATGCCAGAAATCCAACCTGTTCGTACGGGCTGACGGCTCGCAAGCCCGTCATCTGCGTGAGCTCGCGCCCTACCATCTGCGACCGCCGGACAGGTATGGCCTGCCACGAGATCTCGCCTTCGTGGCAACTTCTACTGGACCATCCCCAACACCCGACCTGGTGCTGGCTGACGGGCGCTCCGCAGGGTTCCCATCCCTCGAAGCTCGACCTTGCTAAGTACAGGTCACCACACTGGACAAGACCTGTCCGTTACTAGCACGTCAGCCACTTCGTGTGGTCTACCTATCAAGGCACAATCTCGTTGGTAACGCCCCCCACCGCACTAGCACCCCGGGACTACCATCACGGCCAGTCATGCCAAACCCAGTGACCCGTCTGTAGTTGCAGGCGGCGCGGAATATCACTTTAACAGGCCTAACGCCTGGATAAGTTACCCCGAGACCCTAGCTGGGGTCTGGGAGCAGAACCACAAGACTTATTCATTTAATATTTCTTAATACTCATCATCAGACTATAACAGTCCACTGATGTCCAGCAGGTCTCTAAAATGCAGTTAATAACAAATATATCTACGCATATTATAGTAAAAATATTACATTACACTAAGACTAGCATTTGAACGCGGCTTCGCCGTGTATGTCAGTCAATAATAGCCTGTGACTTGTGTTAAGAAGAATCAAAATATTTCCATAATAAATTATATTAAAATTGGTTTATCCACTTAGCCACAGTAACAGTAAACAGTATTATTTATGTGTGTGTTCGAGACTTCTCTTGTAGCACACAATATCTGTTGCATTAGAGTGCAGTACAATATCTCAGTTCTAAAATGCAGTCATATATAAATTAGATTTTGGGTCTGGTTTCTTTCAAACGTAGTGTAGGACGCTCACAGGCCAGATGGAGTGACGACTTGCGTGATGTGGCTGGCAGAAACTGGATGCGGAAAGCCCAAAATGGAGCAGAGTGGTGTGCAATGGGAGAGGCCTATGTCCAGCAGTGGACTGCGATAAGCTGATGATGATGATGGTATGATGACACTTGAACTCTTATTTCAGTATACTATTTAAATCTACTGCTAACTTTTACCTTTCCTGTTTCATGAGATACGATTATAATGAATATCTAAGGCCATTAATGCATTTATTGACTGACTAAGCAGAGTTAATGTCCGTCGATACAACCTCCTTGAATCATCACGTTATTTTATGTATTAAAATATAGTTCTGGGATTAGGAACGTATTCAGATAAATTTAATAATAAATATTACTTTATTATAATGTATGTACAATGTTGGTTATAAACTAAAACCCTACAACTAAAAACCTTAATAAAATATAATATTATAACTAAAAGGAGTCCCTTTAGGCATGGTTCCGAAGATACTGGCAGCGTTCCCCCTTTGAATAGCTAGACTAATTCTTTGACCGAGGTAACTGCCAGCTCTTCGGTCTCCTGTGATGTCGACTAATCTTTTTGCTATGTCCTTGAAAAGCTTAATAGCGCTAGGACCCCACGGCCCAAGGGTCTCGACACCGAATGGGACAAAATCATATTCGGAGCCTAGACCCCTATATTTGGATGAAAGACACGCAAAGAACATTCAGACTCAGAACATAAATTTATGGACCATAGAAAATGTTTTCCCATGTAGAAATTAAACCTATCAAACTGTGATACGATTACTTAAGCTACTGTACCATTTAGTAGGCAAGTCTTTGTAAACTACTTAACTTTGATTGTACTTCTTGATCGAGGTACCAGTTATTTAACTAATTTTTATTTCATCATCATCATATCAGCCGCAAGAAGTCCACTGCTGAACGTAGGCCTCCCCCATTGATTTCCACTTCGACCGGTCGGTAGCGGCCTGCATCCAACGAGTCGGAGAACCGATGGCCGATGGGGCAGAAAGGTGCTTGAGTGGAGACCACGTGACGGCAAACGCAGCGTAGGAAGACCTCCCGCAAGGTGGACGGATGACCTGATTAGGATCGCAGGGACTCGTTGGATTTTTATTTAAACTACTATAATAATATAAAACTATTAATAAACTTTATGATATGCAACGAAAATAATACTAACACAGATTTTTCTTGACTCTGGATTGACTGTCTCCTAACAATTAGTTATATTAGTAGTGAATTACAACTCCCAAACTTTACTCTTCAGCACCTACTTCTTCTTCCTAGTCTTCACTAGTTCAACCGGTTTGAACTGAATATCAGTGTTTCCACGGAGTGACTGACATCAGACCTCTGCAATCCTGAAGGAGTACTGAAATTCGAAGGTTAAACTAGTTGTCAGTATATTTGAGGGGACTGTTCTAAAGAAAAGTAAAAAAAAACAACAACTCTTTTGGCCCGACCTGGGATTTGAACCTGAGGCCTCTTAATCAGCAGTCGCATATACCAATCATTAGACCAACTAGGCATTCAAAACCTACTAAGTCACCTTAATACCGAGTTTTATGAACACATAATGTTATCATACTGGAATATTGACTATAAAATCAACATTTCATTAGATTATTAAACGTTCAGTTAAGGCTTCACTGCTCTTTAGGGCTATTAGGTAATGTTACATGGTACTAAAAGATTGGCTTGATTGTCCAGTGATTAGCGATTCTGACTGCCACGTTAGATGTAGTGAGTTCGATATAATATATGGGTGTGTTAAGCAAGATTATTTGGTATTATATTTGAATTGAATTTATTCTTAGTAAGTTGATATTTAGAGGAAACGCTCACCGAGGTTAAGCAACGACTGAGCGGTCAGTACATAGATGGGAGACGGTTTGTGGCGTGATGTGTGGTTTGTGGTATGACTAAGGTCCCATTGTTATCATATGACAACAGTCGTGATGCTGAGTTAGAGGCCTTCGGGTGGCTTTAAAACGTTTAAAAGTAAGAATACGTAGCCATAACGCTGTCTTGCCAGTCTCGCACTCGGCCAGCGTGGATGCTTATGGCCTTGACCCTCTCCTTTTCGTGCGGAAATCCAACCGGATGCCACATATGGCTATGTCGGACTCGAACCGGCCAAAACTGCACGCCTTCTCTTGCACTAGAAGTCGGGAAACCAGGTGCACCCTCGGAAGGAAAAACCCTGGGACCCCAACGTACCTTGGGACTGAGCCCAGCAGTATGACGTTGTGGGTTGTTGATGAAGTAGATATTTGGGAATATAATTTATAACATGAGAATGGTGAAACCAATTTCGATAAAATTGATTTCAGATTCACAATTTTATTGCAATTGATTGAAATGATAAGTTAATTAAACTTGATATTTACAATGTTTATTTGCAAGAATGTTTTTAAAATAATTATAGTAGCTTAAAACTAGGATTGTTAAAGAATGCAGTAAAGTTTTCAGATTATGAGCTCATAAAATTCACTACAAGTTAACCTTAAATTTGGATCCTTATAAAATTGAAACTATGTTTACTAAAAGTCGTTTCATGTTCGTGTAGCAAACGATTTGTATCAAATTGTTTGCCATCTACGTATGTATCCTTCGAACATGTCATAAATATTTTAATGGTGATTCTTTTGCTAGCTATTATTTTTATGAGCTATGAAGGTTAGAAGTTAACCAATAGGGTTGGATTTAGCATAGTATAAATTTTTACGGGTTCATAGTTTAACAGGTTCCGTAACAGTATTTCAGTTTCAGTTATAGGCCATTTGACCATTGATCTAAACGTAAACCTTATCATCATAACTTTTATGTTTTCGCGTTGGTTACAGTTTTGGGAAATTGTCTGTGTCTATTGCAGCTTTCGAAATGAAGCTTATATTAAATAAGAATAAATGGTTTTATTTACGTATCATTATTTCACTTTTTTGTATTTAAGTCTACTAAAGTGACTGAAAGACTACTCTGCCTGATAGTAAGAATGGGTAGAATCCAGGAGTAGGGGTCACCATCCTTATTGTGAGAGTAAGTAATGACCATGGTTATTCATGGTCATTACTTACTCTCACAACTCTCACGTCCGTGTGGTGACGGATTAGGAATACAAAGTGTCACCACCCCTATTCATTCCATGGGTGTCGTAAGAGGCGACTAAAGGAACAAAATAAGCAGCTAACATCCTGCCAAGAGAAGGAAAACTTGAAACAAACCCTTTACCAACCCGTCTGGCCAGCGTGGTATAGTAGGCCAAAACTTCCTCTCAAAGGAGAGGCCTATGTCCAGCAGTGGACTGTTAAAGGCTGTTGATGATGGTTATTCATACCATGACGGGTTAGTCAGATGTTTCTGTATCGATCTCCCGGCCTCTCGGTGCTAGGTCCAAAATGATTGGGCCTATGGTCTCACACTCACCAACGAAATACGACAGCAAGAATGCTCCCAGTATTAGGATGGTCCTCTGTGTGAAAGTAGTACTACCCCGGTCAAGCTGGCACATTCGTGCTGAAATCATCGTGGCTCTACTTTCCTGGCCTTTATTAATCACAAGATTATTTTAGGTCGCTACTAGTTCAACCGGTTTCAAGCAAATCTAAGTTTTTCCACTCAGCGACATGGCATTGGGTGTCTGCAACTTTAAGGGCACGCTATTTGTGAAGTTGAGAGCTTATTTTAGAAACAAACTTTGTTGCGGCAAACAAATTTAAAACGTTGTAAGACCTACGACAAGACGGGTCGCCTAAAGGGTCTATAACTAGTCATGTACCCTTAAAATAAACTTTGAAATAAAATCGTTCGTCAAATTTGGAATATACATTTCTTACTATCACTTAAGCAAAAATCACACAAATAAGCCCCGTTATTTAACAATAAATACGAGTATATGTAAAACTCACGAAAGTCTTAAAACAGATTAAGTTTGTTGTTTTTCAGATTAATTACTCCAGTAGCATAATACCGGCTTTGCTGTTACTTTAATGTTTCACGTTCCGTGATATAACTATATGAAGATATATCAATATAGTAGTGTGGAGGAACGGGTTTCATGTCCTTCCATCACAAATGGAGGAAACTCCGACCAGGCGAGTTGATCTTGTCTGGCGGGCCACGGTCCAACGATTATTGTTGTGGTTTTTTATATATGCCAATCAGCGCGAGAATTTCTATATCGTGATTCAGGATTAATATAATACTTACTTCGTGGTTCAAAATTTCTTCGGTTGATGGTGCTGTTGTATATATTCGCTCGCGCTTTATGTGGTAGTCGCCACAATAGTTTTGATTTTAAAATATTGTAATATTGCATTTAGCAAAATCATTAAAATTACCACCGTCAAACCTATTTTACATGGCAACAATATTAATAGCTACTACTATAGCCGACCCAGGCCGAAAAAAAAGCTCCGAAGAAAGTATTACTACTGTGAAAAATATTGAATTGAATATGTGAATATGTAAGTATAAGAAAAGGAGTAAATTATTAACCAACAAAACATAATTTTAACAAAAAGGAACCGACTTCAATGAAAAACTATTCCGAGTACCCAAATCGCGACATTGTGCCTATGATATTTGAGGAGTTCCCTTGATTTCCTTGGGATCCCATCATCAGATCCCGATATGGTGACAATGGGACCACCTGTGGGCTATGCCCATTCCATTGCAAAAAGAATTTTTGAAATCGGTTCATAAACGACGAAGTTATCGCTGAACATACATAAAAAAAAAAAAAAAAAAAAAAAAAAAAAAAAGATTCCGACGAATTGAGAACCTCCTCCTTTTTTTTGAAGTCGGTTAAAAAGGGTCCAGTGAGCATTTCTGACGTAAAAGAACTGTCATGGCGGCAGGACCCGGTTCAAAAGGTTTGCACATCAGCTTAATGTCACGCATAAATAAGTGCTTGACGTTGATCTTAGTTCGAAGTCCGTGAATATGTCTGAAGTAAGTCGACCGTATTTACAGTACAGCGATGTAAATCTCAAAAGGTTGCTCAACTGGAAAATGTGAATTAATAATGAATATGTAAAGAAATAGTAATGGCTTAGGACGGTTGTAATAACATAAATAAATACATGTTTCAGACATTAAACATACCAGGCTAATTAGTTTCAAACTAAACAGAGTATACAACTAAATACTATATAAATAAATATTTTGGACATCTGACACACAACATCATGTAGTTCTAAACTAAGCAAAGCTTGTATTATGGGTACTAGATAAGTGATATAAATACGCATGTGCTTAGTTTGGGACTAGATGCCGTTGTGTGTAAGATGTCCGAAAAAAAATATACACATATACATACTTTTTTTGTAAAAACGTAAATATCCAAACACCCAAACTCCAAAACAAATGTTTGCAGATCATACAAACATTTAGACCGACCCTAGAATCGAACCCGAGACCTCTTGATCAGCAGCCGCATACGCTAACCACTAGACCAACAAGGCAGTAATTTTAACAAGGCAGTCAATTAAGTCCCAAGCGTTATTTTTTTATATAGAACATATGCCTATATTCTTTCATTTTTTTGTTTTCATTACTTAATTATATACAGCTACCTGGCAACAGGTATGAAGAGATAAATCAATATAGGTAACTAAACCGAGCTGATAACCAAACGAACATAGTACCTATCAAATACACGTGCCTCGTCTGGTTATCAGATGGGTGTAAGTCGGTGTTTACCAGCTCTCAGATAATAACCACAATGTGCCACACAAAGTCACTTCGAAGCTATGTAAAGCTAGTTATATTGTATGCTACCTTCTAAATGAGGATGGTGGCCCCTACTCCTGGATTCTACTCATGCTTTCCATCAGGCAGAGGAGAGTCACTTTGGTAGGCTAAAATTTATAAAAAAAAGAACGTGGCTTAAAACTGATAATAACATCGAGATTCAAACTACCGATACATCCTACTAATATTATAAACGCGAAAGTTTGTGAGTATGTGTGTATGTATGTTTGTTGCTCTTTCACGTAAAAACTACTGAACGGATTTAGATGAAACTTATGTACAGTACTATAGCTTATATATCAGAATAACATAGGCTACTTTTAACTGCAATAATCGAGTAACACCGCGGGGCGCAGCTAGTAATGTTATAATTTTCTATTTAAGCCTGCCAAAGTGCCTACACTCTGAGTATTTTGTCTATGAGAAGGGTGGTGGGTGAGAAGGGTCAAGGGTAAGGTTCAACATCCACATTGCTTTTTTTTAAAGACAACTCCTGCATTAGGAATATAAATCCTATATCGCAGGGGACTTTACAAACATACATGAAACGGACACAAAGAACATCCAGACTCACAACAACAATTTGCGAATCACACAATGTGTTGTCCCACGTAGGATTTGAACCCAAGACCGCTTTAACCACTAGGCTAGGTAACCACACATTATAGAGGCTTAGTGAGATGCTTCATCATTCAGCCTTTGGTCTCACATTCACGAACGAAGTACTTCAACACATGCTGGATTTTCAGATTAATTTTCATTTCTTTGATTCTCCGTATTATTTACTCGTAGTATTCACTAAGCTTTTTATAGAATAGTAATACTTTTCCATTCGGGTACGTTTATATTTAGAACAGAAATAAAACAGATATAAACTGTACCGCAAATTCCACTATTTCCTCACTATTAACCAGGTGAGATCGGTTTTGTTTATACAACTAAATTGCTAAACAAGCACAAGGCCACAATTACTGATGAGAGAAATATTCTTCATGATGTTCTCCTAGCCAATTTTAACCACAGCGGCCAGTCTTAAGTGCACAAATGTGTGCGCAAAACACAAGTTCACCCTCTGTTCCCTCATTATCATAAGCCAATGGGACTGCTAGCCAAAATCACTGGGGACAAATCAGGATTGCTTTACGAGCTTTCCAAGGCACGGTGGTTAAAACCAACTTCTAAACTTCTAAGCTCTTATTAAGCATTTATATAATTAGGAAAACCCAATAACACTTTTTGGCTTATCCTGGGAATCGAACTTCAGACCTCTTAATAGGCAATGGCATTCGCTAACCGCTAGATTGACGAAGCAGTTAAAATATAAATAATTTGATTGAACCAAAAGACTGAACCAAATAATAATTCCCAAATCATATGAACATACATTTTAAATGTGTCCATCTTTATCGCAGTATTTTTTTTTAAATTCAATACCAGTGTTAATTTATTCTATACCAAGGAGGACTTCACAAAGATGCACTAAGGCAACTGAAACAATCATAGTAACACTAAGGCTTAGACCAACATTTTCTAGTTCTTTGAGGTTTAAAAACTTTCTTACAAGGAATTCTAAATTTTAGAAAGAAATATTTGAATCAAATTTCACGTTTTAAAAAAAAAATATCGCAATCTTGGAAAAACAGTCCCATATTAAATCACTCCGTAGCTTTAGCAACCAATCCAGCTTTCGAAAATACATACACAGTTTAAAATTTCTGATATTAATCGTTCATAGCAACATCTCAATTCAATTTAGCAAATTCCCATTTCCAGGTCAACTGAACGGCTCATTACACATGAACAATCAACAATTCAACAGTTTCTAATTGTGTTATTATACTAAACTATAATTAGTACATACACGTCTAAAGTAGCTAGATATAGGTACCTTTCAATTGTTAGAAGTTAGGGTTTGTTCACGAAAGTTCTTAACTATATGTTATGTTACAAAGTTTACTAAAATTAAGCGTGTAATATTACAATTGAAATAAATTCTGACTTATTTTATTTAGTATTAGTTTATTATGTAATAGAGGGACGCTAATAGATGCTTTGTTTCATGGTGTTTGACTCTCATTGTTCATGACAAATTCTTTTTTCTTTAAGCTTACCAAAGTTATTCTACTCTGCCTGGAGCTGGAGTACAATCCAATAATAGGGGCTACCAACCTCATTGTGTGTGCATACAAGACAGCACCCACACCATGGCGTAGTGAGATATTTCTGCATCACCTCCAGAGACCAGGAGAATGATGCAGAATGATTGGGCCTCCGGTCTCACTCTCACCACGAAAGACGAATCACTAAGACTGTCATTTTAGATTGATAGTTTCTGTAAAGGTAGAATTGCCCAGTCGAGGCGGCCCATTCGTGTTGACATTAGCGTAGCCCTACTACCTACTACACGAAAGATACATAATATATGTGATTCTTTTGAATGCTCATCCCCGGAATTAAAGCAAAGTACACTAAAGGCTGGTTGGTTGATTTATCAACGGTAAGGACAGGTCTGTAAAGGTTTTTTGACCTGTTTAACCCTAGGACAGTGATTCGGCTGCAGGATTTAGGTTTCTATACACTACTGCGTTCTTAAGCCTGATTCCACCTTTACAATAATAACTTCTTACATTTCAAATCATGTACATGCCATTTAAGTTTCGGTTTGTAAGAGGTAGACGAAATTGAACATATTGCTGTTCAAATTTATAATAATAATAATAATAACCCCCCCGGGGATCACCTTGCCGTGGTGGGGGGGCTTACGGGTATCTGGCACTGGTTATGACCTTAACACCTCGTCATTGTGTTGGGTTTTTGATTATCGTGGAGACCTGATACTACACCTACCCAACCAACGATCCCAAACCCATTAGATGGAGAACCTATGGAATCTAAAAAGAAGGAGTACTATTTACGGCCGCTGCCCGGGGAGCGCCGGGGCGCATCTGGAGCCGATGCTAGGTGCCACAGCATGCGAACCATCGGTGGTGAGACGTCGAGCAGGCGGGCTCTCATCAAGCAACATACTACAGCCGATCGCGGTGAGCTGAGCAGGCGGGCCCATCGCGTCGAAGTTACAGCCGAATCATCGGGCGATGATACAAATACATTATCCTCTATCCCTCCAACTCGCCCTTCGTACACGACAAGAAGAACGGCAAGCTTGTCAAGTACTAGCACCCTCAAGAGTGCTGAGCATCATCAATCAACAGAGCGATCACCTTCACCCTCATTTAGTATCACACAATCAGAACATTCACTCTTCTCTAATATTCCATCACCATCTTCAACCCATAGCTTATTTCGATCACCTCACTCATCATCGTCATCTATTTCGTCCAGAACTACAAGGTCAACAGCTGTTGTGCAGGAGGCATTAGCCACCAACTCTGTACCCACTGCTGGCCCTTCTCGTACGCGAAAGAAATGGACCGAAGATATGAACCGGTTTATATGGCGTACATACCTTTTCATAACAAACTGCGAGACATTACACATGAACAATTACTTGGAGACTTTACATCGAGAATTTGATAACCGATATCCTCATATGCAAGCCACCCGACAACGATTGGGAGATCAGAAACGAGCCATAATAAGAAGAAAATTACTGCCGCAACATGTACTAAACGATATAGTTTCTGATGTAAAAAAAGAAATAGGAGATGAAAACCTCAGTCATTCACACACACATAGTCACAGTGATCATACAACACACACAAAAACAAATATATCAAACAGCAGAAGAATTAAATGGACGGAAGAAATGAACGAAGACGTTATAAGAAGTTATTTTGAAGCAACAGAAATAGAGACGAATACGACTGCCTATCGTAAAAAACTGTACGAATTGTTCATAGAAAAACATCCGAATTTAGCTAATCTTACTGAACAGAGAATTGCAGATCAAAGGAGACTAATATTCAACAATAAAACATACACTAGCAGAATCAATGACTTAAAACATGAAGTACAGTTAAAGCTAACAGCGTTAAACAACCAAGCAGACTTAAGCTATTCTATTGCTGAACAAACACAAAACACACACGAAAGCTTAGTAGATTGTGCTCCCATACTAACTGAATCAACCACAACGACTAATGTACACAATGATAACAGCACGACCCATAGCACAAATACCGATAACTGTGACATAATAGATAGCAATAGGTTAGAAATAGAATTTAATAATTCTCTCACACGATTTAGCACAAGTGATCCGGAAACAAGACCATTTATCCCAAAACAGAAGACTTCACGAAAATTTGCTCAAATTACTAAATACCTAAATATCAATATTTTACCGAAACACTTAAATCATGAATTAGAATTTAGCACATTACACACCTTAATATTATATTCAGCAGCCTACACAGCTGCTATTTGTAACGGCACTAAATTCAGTACTGTAGAAAATACAACCACTAGTAAACGGAATAGAATTCCTGCTTGGCAAAAAAGAATTGAAAGTAGAATAGAAAAATATAGATTAGAAATAGGGAGATTATCACAATACATGCTAGGAATTAGAAGTCAAAAAATTCTAAGAACTGTAGAAGAAATAAAAAACAAATACAAAACTCATTCTCAGCACGAAGAACCTAACACAGAACCACAACATTTTCTTGACACACTGAAACAGAAATTAAACGCGACCTCAAATAGACTTAAGAGATATTTAAATTGTACTAAACGTAAACAGCAAAATGCAAACTTCATGAATAATGAAAAACAATTTTATAGAACCCTAGGACACAACAACCAAATTACACTTAACTCTTCAGAAATCCCTACACCACACGAACTTCATCAATTTTGGGCTGGTATTTGGGAAAATCCAGTGCAACATAACACACATGCTAACTGGTTACAAGAAATAGGAAACACACCAAACATAAATCAAATGAAGTTTGAAAACATCCCAGTTAACACATTCATTCAAGTCATTAACCGTACACATAACTGGAAGGCACCAGGCACCGATAATATACATAATTACTGGTATAAAAAATTAACCTGCACACACCCATTCATCCACAATCATATTTGTAAATTCATTCAATCACCACACACTATGCCAATATTTATAACTCAAGGAATCACATATATGCTACCTAAAGGTTCTGACTCCAAAAACCCTGCAAATTACAGACCCATCACATGCTTGCAAACTATTTATAAAATTATTACAGGATGCCTTAGCGAAATTATCTACACACACTTAAATCAATACAATATCCTAGCAGAACAACAAAAGGGTTGTAAAAAAAATAGCCAAGGTTGCAAAGAGCAACTAATCATAGACTCAATATTAATGAGGCAAGCTCAAACTAAAAATAGGAATATTCACATGATGTATATCGATTATAAAAAAGCATATGATTCTGTTCCACATAGTTGGTTGATGTATGTGCTAGAACATTATAAAATTCACCCCAGCCTCATATCATTCTTAGGTACAACTATGCTCCATTGGAAAACCAAGTTAAAATTAATCAATAGCACTTCATCAACTACTGACCTTATAAAAATAGAAAGAGGCATATTTCAGGGAGACGCTCTCAGCCCGCTCTGGTTTTGCATGGCACTCAACCCCTTATCTGAATTACTAGATAGAACGAAGATAGGATTTAAATTAAGGTACAATAATTCATTCCACACACTCTCACACTTACTTTACATGGACGATATCAAAATTTATGCAACGAATAACACAGAACTTAGTAAACTAGCGGACATTACACAATCATTTTCAACAGACATTCATATGCAGTTCGGGATAGACAAATGTAAAATTCATTCTATCAATCGCGGTAAGACACAAAAGCTCCCTTATACACTTGAGACCGGTGAACAAATAGAGCCGATGGATGAACATACGACCTATAAATACTTAGGATTCCACCAGTCTAGACAGATCCAACAAAAACAAACAAAACTAGATTTAACAAATAAATTTAAAGTTAGGATAAATCAGATCTTAAGAACCCAATTAAATTCTCGCAATAGCGTAAAAGCCATCAACACGTATGCAATCCCAGTGCTTATTTATTCTTTTGGGATTATAAATTGGTCGCAGAGCGATCTCATTAAATTACAACGTACAATTAATACACAGATGACAACCAATAGAAAACATCACCCCAGATCGTGCACACAGCGTCTCACATTACCACGCCAAGATGGAGGCAGAGGTCTCATCGATATACAAAATCTACACAACAACCTCATAGATAAACTGCGCAAATATTTTTACGAAAAAGCAGAACACTCTCAACTTCATAAATTTTTAACCGAAATCGACCATAAATTAACTCCACTAAATCTATGCAATAAAAACATCGAACCAAAATTATTGAGCAAACAACAGAAAACAGACATGTGGGCACAAAAGTTTCTACACGGCAGACACCTTGCCGATCTCAGTCAAACACACGTCGACAAGAAAGCGTCGAACGAGTGGCTGCGGCGCGGTGAACTCTTCCCAGAAACCGAGGCTTTTATGATCGCCATTCAGGATCAAGTTATTGATACTCGCAATTATCAAAAACACTTAATTCATATCCTTAACCTTCCAACCGATTTATGTAGACGATGCCATAGCAGTTCCGAAACTATCCAACACATCACTGGTTCATGTAAATCTATTGTACAAACAGATTACAAACACAGACATGATCAAGTTGCAGCAATAATACATCAAAATCTAGCTCATAAATTTTTATTTATTCCAACTAAAACAGCTTATTACAAGTATAAACCAAGTACAGTTCTAGAAAATCAAGTAGTTAAAATATACTGGGATAGGACAATAATAACTGACAAAACCATACATTACAATAGACCGGACATAACAATACTAGACAAAGTTAACAATACAGTTTTTATTATAGACATAGCAGTATGCAACACACACAATCTTCTTACGACACACACAGAAAAGATGTCAAAATACATGGACTTAGCTACTGAAATAAAAAGGCAGTGGCAAGTAGATAGAGCTAAGGTCGTACCGATTGTTATTTCTACAACAGGTGTAGTCCCTAAGACTCTGCAAGAAAGCCTCAACACTCTGGAAATGCCCAAGTCCACTCTCACACTCATACAAAAAGCAGTTCTTCTTAATACATGCCGTCTCACACGAAAATTTCTAGCTTCGTCGTCATCTTAAATTTCATAACACCCCCCTTCTGGTACACTTGGCTATGGCCCGTGTGCTAGATTACACTACCCCTTTGAAATAAAAGGGAGAAGAAAAATATTTTTTTTGAATAATAATAATAATAATAACTTTATTGTACACCACGTAATTACAGAGTACTTATAACTAGGTATGAATGTAGGTACAATTGGCGGCCTTATCGCCCGGAGGCAATCTCTTACAGGCAACCATAAGATGGAGAGAACACGATTTGGAGGAAATGTAGGGTAGTGTCTGGTGTATTGAAAGTAGGGAAGAAGGGAAAATTAAAACGTTTTATTATGAGTTAAAAATACAAATATTGATTACATACATATACTGTAATTATAGAATTAAGTAGATACATACATAAAAGGAATGGTGTGACCTATTAGAGTAAGAAGGAGAGTTATAAGGTGGATTAAGCGACATTAATGTCTCCCAGGTAGTGCTGCTTGACTAGTCGTTTGAATGTAGTTAAATTTTTTGCCCGTCTTATTGCCACTGCCATTTATGTCTACAAATATTTATGGCATTAATCGAAAATAATTAGTTGCGTATGCATTGGGAGCTTTAGGAACCCAAAATCAATTGGAGTGGCGCATAATATGCCGATGATGATAAAAATAAATAAACAAGCTAGTCTACTCCAGGAACTTTGTATTAATTCTTTATTGGAATGGAACTTTAAATGACATTTTCGAATTCAAGATTGTATTCAATCAACGTAAAATTTGATGAAAGCGTTTGAAATTTCAATACAGTTAAAAATAAAGTGTATTCAAGATTATCATGAAATGTAATAATAAATTAAAGGCAGAACTTCAAAGTCATGGAAGAAATTGAGTGGCTAATAGATTTGAATCGTTTCCAATAGTATTAACACATTCTGAGAATTTGGCAGCCTTGAGAAATATTGAGATTTCATCAACATTGAACTTTAAACGTTTATTAAATCAATTCGTTCCAAATTTACCTTGATCATTATTAATATTACTTTTCAGTGAGATTTTTATGACGTTTCATTTGTAGAAACATGAAAGAACTAACCTCTAGGCTATTTTAAAAATGAATTCTTGTAAACTTTAATTTTTTAAACCGCTGTCAGATAAAAATGTTGAAAAGACTTTTCATTAAATAATATAATTAAAAATGAATACTGATTCATTTACAATTTTGATATTCAATTATGAAATAAAAAGGCAAGAATGAATGTTTTAGTCAGTACTAAAACATTCATTCTTGCCTTTTTATTTCATTTTAAACTTCGTTTACAATTGTAATTTGATGTCAAAACAAATTCTATTTCTTTATTTTATAAAACTGATTTCTAAAAAAGAATAGATTATTTTAAATAACTTTTAATCGACTTATTTCAATTAAAATTATAAATGAACACACGCACACCCACGACATCGTCAAATTGTTTTGAAAATGAAAAAACAATAAAAAAAGCAAGTACTATTGTTTCGGTCTTTTTCAAAAATTTCTCTAAGCTATATTTTGAATAAGTGAATTCTGATTAATAAAAATGCTGTAATCTATTTTTTATGAAAAATAATTAAAAAATGAATGGTAAATAAACTTAAGTTCTCTAAAATGAAGAAGTCAAGAATTAAAATTAAAGTTATTAAAAAAAATAGAACCTAAGTAACACAATGAACATGCTCTATTCAGTTAAATTAGTTTTCATCTAAAAAGCAGTCTGGCATTGACGTTCAGCACTTAAGGCCAGGCTCTGAATTAATTGCACACCTTAACTTATTAAGGCTTATCATTTTATAACTCTCTAGAATTATATTATTAGAAGTTTAGGGACTTGTACATAGCCGAGTGGCCTTAGGTAATTGGAAACAATCACCAAGGGTAAGCAACGATGGCGCGGTCGGACTTAGATGAGTTAACCTTTTTGGCATTATATGTAATGAGCGTTTCCGTGATTCGGAGGTCACGCTAAACAGTCGGTCCCGGTTGTTATCATAATATAGCAGTTGTGAAGCTTAGTTGGAGGCCTTAGGACGGTTTAAAAACATCTAAAGGCAAGATTACGTAGCCACAACGTGTCTTGCCAGTCCCCAACCCGCACTTGGCCAGCGTGGGGACGTATGGCCTTAACCCTCTCTTGAGAGGAGCACGAGTGTACGAGCTCAGCAGTGGGACGTTATGGGTTGTTGATGATTTATAAATATCTAGAATTTTAATAAAAGAAGACTAGGGACTTGTACATTTATATAACTTGCTACCTTTTGCCAGTTATCAAGATGAAAGGAGCCAGTTTGCTTCTTCAGTATCTCTCTACCAATTTTCGTTAAACTTGCTGAGTCCACCGGTTATTGTTGTTAATGCGACTAAACCACGGAGGGAACCTAGTCTTAAAAAAAAGCCTAAGTTACTTATTATGTCATCATCTGCCAATGAAAGTCCCTTCAAAATCGGTCTAGCCGTTCCATAGGATACCCGGAACAAACAGACAGACAGACAAAAATCTAAACAAATAAATAAAATTGGAGTGTCTCTTTGTAATATTAAAATAACCGCATTTTACTAAAGTCATGTGTAGGGCTCGGAATAGGTAGTTTAATTTTATGTACTTGCGATTTTGTGACATCAATAGTATGGATATGCCTGTGAAATCCCGTGGAACTTACTATTTTCAGAGATTGTAAAAATATTATATTGAACTTTCAAAATAGTATTTCATCTTTTAGCTTATTGTTGTAATAATAAGTTGTTAACATAAAATTTTACAATAAAAACGTAAAGAAACGAATAGCAACAATTACTTCTACTCACTCCTATAAACCTACAAATAAACAATAAGTGTAATTTTCATGATTATGTAAAATGACATAAGTGTGCTTTGACATTGCATTGCATTATTTAAGGTCCCGGAAATTACGCTGATTTTAGGTTTATCCATGTTATGCTTACGTTGACTTTATTTCTGCAAGTACATAAAATTAAACTACCTATTCCGAGCCCTAGTCATATGTATGTATACACGGTACATATGTAAAAAAATTTTTTATCAATTTTTGTCTGTCTGTCTGTTTGTGGAACGGCTGGACCGATTTCGACGGAACTTTCACTGGCAAATAGCTCATGATATAAGGAGTAACTTAGGCTACTTTTTTAGACTAGTTTCGCCACACGGCGTTGCCCGCGGCAACAACAGGAAACGCGGTTAACACCGCGGGGCTCAGCCAATTTAAAATAATATCTATTTGATGTAGTACTGAACATACTTTGCTATGCATTTAGTAACAAATCTATTCATTTGATGTCACATACTGCTGAATAAGAGGTCTCGGGTTCGATTCCCGGGTCGGACCAAATTTTTGTGTGATCCACAAATATTTGTTTCGGAGTTTGGGTGTTTTTCTATGTATAATATGAAAAATGTATGTTTATGTATTTATATCAGTTGTCTAGTACCCTTAATACAAGCTCTGCTTAGCTTGGGACTAGATGACGTTGTGTGTAAGATGTCCGAAATATTTATTTATTTATTTATACAGACATTCTTAATTTTATTTATTTGTATATATAGAAAACTAAATTACCAAACTGTAAGTACGAAACATAAGTAGTTTATGCCCAACCCATCAACATGCTGCTATATCCCATCTTGTATACGTCTATGAATAGCACTATGAATATCTTATAAAACGACCTAGGGGTCGCGCAGATGATGTAGAAAGGGACAACAAGATGTCAATTATAATTTATGAAGTCTTCACGTATGCTTGTACTAGGTGTTTTCGCGTTTCTCATGTGGGGTACATTCTCTTGGTATTTTCATGTTATATATTGCACTATTACTACGAACTGGCGAGAAATAACACAGAATACATAATAGTACTAGTACAGAAGACTCACTCCGAAAAGTGAATTAAAGAAATATGGACACTTGGTGTCATTACATTAAGTTCAATTCAGATTGCACAGCGCCGAAGCACCTACGGTTATATTTACGTGTCTCTTATCTGTTTTGACGTAATCAGGTATGTCTCCTTCTAAAAATGATTTTAATATTAAATAACTACTTTTTCTCTAGTACTTTACTTTAGTGAACCAATTACTTTCAAAATAAACATAAGTTAGTACTTTAATTACAAAAAATTCGCGCATACCTACTTACGTTTTCGATTCCCCTACGGGAACTGAGACAGGCCTGATATTACTTATAGGTATTGAATCACGCCACCTTATTATAATTTTATTAGTTTAGGTACTTTTGTCAACAAATTACGTTTTAAATAATATTACATTGGAAAATTGCTCACGTCGTACGTATTTACGTACGACACGAACAGATTGGTTTCTACCTAAACCTTTTATTCAGATATCCGTAAGCAGAACAATATCTTTTATATGGATTAGAAGATCGAGTTTTGTCATTAGAAGCCATTGTCTTTATTGAAAAGTATAAAAAAAAAATGCGTGAGAGCGACGTGAGGCATATCGTGCGTAAGCGACAGCCCACTGGCAAGCCTGCCCGGGCAGGCACGCGGCCGACTATATATAAACTGCGCAGTGACACCTCCCTGGTAATATTAATAATTTGTATTAATTTTTAAATATTAGTAAGTTGGGAGGTAATTGGAAACAATCATCGAGGGTAAGTAACGACGGCGGGGTCTGACCTAGATGGGTGGCCTTTTGTATCATGGTATGTAATGAGCGTTTCTGTGATTCGGAGATCACGTTAAGCAGTCCCGGTTGTTATCATAAGATAACAGTCGTGAAGCTTAGTTGGAGCGCCTTCGGGCGGCTTATGTGTCTTGCCAGGCCATACTCCGCATTCGGCCAGTGCGAGGACGAGGCCCTCTCCTCAGAGGAGACCGGTGTCCAGCTGTGGGACGTTATGGGTTGATGATGAACATATTATTTACTATTAAATTGAACTTACAAACAGACACTTCCATTATATTAATTTGTAAAGATCATCATGTTTAAGATCTTCAATACTTTTTAATAGCCAGGTAGTTAATTTCAAATACAGCGCGATATATGTAATTACGGTCTTATGTTTAAATTTTATTAAAAAAATCTGTTTAATTAAATGTACACAATCATGGCTAAAGATGCTCCACTGCTTTCACTGTCCAACAATAATTTTAAATTGAAATAAACACAAGGAAAATTTAACTTCCAACTAAAATAAGTCACGTATATCAAACAAGAATAGAAGCTATCACGCTGAATCGCAGTCTATTGTGCTCCCGTGACGTCACTGGAATATCTGAAAGATTTAGGTTACCCTAATATGGTTGATGAAATTGTAATTGACTTGGAAATGTTGGGAAAATATTGAAATGTAGATGTTTGAGGATTTGTCGCATGTGGCTTTGCACTGGGAGTTTTAATATCTTGTTGAAAAAATTAAAGTGAATTTAAGTGTTAGGGTTCCTTAGTTCAGGTCTCGGAAACGTTATAATTTCGTCATGTTCATCTATCCTGCCGTCATTCCTTGACTTGCCTTCCAAACAGTTAGTGCTACAAAGATGAAACTTTGCGTGAATATGCGTATTTATCATCGTCATCATCATCATCATCAACAGCCTTTAATAGTCCACTGGTGGACATAGGCCTCTCCTTTGAAAGGAGGTTTTGGCCTACTATACCACGCTGGCCAGACGGGTTGGTAAAGGGTTTGTTTTAAGTTTTCCTTCTCTTGGCAGTGATGTTAGCTGCTTATTTTGTTCCTTTAGTCGCCTCTTACGACACCCATGGAATGAATAGGGGTGGTGACACTTAGTATTCTTAATCCGTCACCACACGCGTATTTATCGCGTCGACAAAATGCTAAAATAAAATCACGAAAAAAAAATGACAGGTTTCTAAAACGATTTCTTGATTTAGGTATCCATTTGCGAGTTATTCAACTTTATAGAGCATTTCATTGGTGAAGCAGGGCGTCCCCCCATTTAAAAGCTAAACATAGGTCTAAAAGCTAAACATTATTTTTATTTCGGACATCTTGTTAGTTGACATTGACATTGGACAACTTGACAACTTTGTTAGTTCAGGAGTTATAGAAGCCTGACTAGTAAAATGAGATTACTTCCAAAATTTTGGAACAAAAATAACGCAATAAATAAATACATCATAAAAATTACTAATGGAAACAATTTAAAATTCACGTGACATTATGGGTGACTGCGGAATCCTTTTCTATACGTAGACACGCACTTGACGAATTTTTAACTTGTAAAATTTTACGATGTAACAGTGCATTTTAGAGTAAAAGTTTATATTAATTTGAGTTTTGAAGTAAAAAGTGTTTAGATAAAATATTAGAGACTAATATAATTCGACTTAATCATAGACCTATGAACTATAAATTACTACTTGTTTTGTATCGAATAATGTACCTATTATCTGACAATCAGTTTTGTTTTATATTAAAAAGTAACTAGCTGCGCCCCGCGGTGTTACCCGCGTATATCATTATGGTTGCTATGCAAGTTTGTTATGCACAGCAACCTGGGAAGTTTTGACAGGAGATAAATAGTGATACATTTTGACATCTACGATTTATGTATTTTTATAATCACCTAGTTTTCATCCGTTTATCTCTATTATTGCAGTAAAAAGTAGCCTATGTGTTATTCTGAGATATAAGCTATATTACTGTAAAGTTGCATCATAATCCGTTCAGTAATTTTTGCGTGAAAGAGCAACAAACATATACACATACACACATACTCACAAATTTTCACGTTTATAATATTAGTAGGATGTACATTATTGAAAAATGTTTATGTGTTGTTTAAAATATCTAGAAATCAAACCCTGTCAAATCAATTTCTTGTCAATAAAATAAGTTTGTAAAAGTAAATATTGAATGGTAATGATCGAAAGCTGAAATTTGGCAAGTGTGTTCGTTAAGGATCGTAGGTGAAGACTAACACTACACTCACACTAGGCGACACGCGACAGCGACAGCTCGACGACTTGACGACGACAGGCTGCGGCCGACAAATTTCATATAATTTGCTCTAAGCTCCGCACACTAGGCGTCAGAGACGCCCGAAGAAAAAAAGACGCCGCGACTTGTCACGGTGACAAGTCGCCCAGTTTGCGATGGCCGTTTGAGAGCTTTTAGTAAAATTTCTCCCCTAAGAAAGGCAGTGTAAAAAGCTATTAAAGTTATACATCGTGTAAATATATAACACTAGTTGTATCAAGTGTTATTATCTTTATTATTTTGAAAATTTTTAATAAAAATTTCATGCAAATTACCTAAAACATAGCGACTTTGAACTCTTTCTGAACAGGTATTAGACAACGATTCAAGGACGATTAGCTTTTGGTGTTCAATCAATATTTTACTGTGCAAACATTAGAAAGTAATTATTCTGTCATTCGACATTGTTCGTCCTAAATTAAGCATGACGTAAATTTGTCTAGCCCTTATAAACAAAGGTATACCAACAGAACATTATCAGAAATTGGCCAAGTGCGTGTCAGGCCACGCATAGAATAGGGTTCCGTAGTCACCCATACTGGTAGGTACATTTAAAATAGTGTCCAATAGATTAATTATTGTTATGTTTACTTATTATTTATATATTTTTGTACAAAGTTTTCCGAGTGCATTTTACACGTTAGGCCCCTATAAATTCTGAAATAAAAAAGTTATCAAAACTGCTATAGTTTTCCTTGAAAGTTAAATATATGAATTACTATCATACTTTTTTTTCCAGTTTTTTTAAGCCAGCTGTTTGGCTTTTAGAGGGAGGGGGGATTTTTTGGCACATGCGCGTATGCTACTACTGTGCTTGAAGTCTAGGTTTCGATTCCCGGGTCAGGCCAAATGCTTGTCATCACTACATAGTATAAAACAAAGTCGTTTTCTTTGTCCCTTTGTATGTTTAAATCTTTAAAACTACGCAACGGATTTTTATGAATTTTTCTTTAATAGGTAGAGTGATTCAAGAGGAAGGTTTTTATGTATAATACATGCATAATATAGTAGATAATAATTTTAGAGGTTTCTAATGTGATGTTTTTTACGCTTATATTGCAAACGCCCCCTGTACCCTACGAGATAGATTAAATTATTTGTACTACAGTATTGTACATCTTAAAAAGGTCTACAAAAAAGTCCGCGATGGTATATGTCTATCTCTTATGGATAACCCACAATAACCTTTTTTTTTTTTAATAGAAATAATGGTTTATTGACGAAGCGATTATAGGCAACACAGTTAAATAACTTAAATACATTGTGTATTTAATATAGATTAATATGGCCCTTTACAGTATGTAATTTAAATTAATACTTTTGAAGATATTACAGATTTAAAATGCAGGAACAAAGCAATTCTGGCGGTACCGGCCGGGGCGTGTTAGTTGGCGCTGCTGTCGATTTGTCACTATCAGTTAATATCTAAACACAATAGGTACTTTATTATGAATTAATATTCTAAGAAGAGAAAAATATTTGTCTCGGAGTTTGGGTGTTTTATATGTATATTATGTACATATTTACAAAAAAATATATAAGTATTTCTATGATTTGTATGGTACCCATGGTTCAAGCTCTGATTATTATAGAATTAGATGGCGTTGTGTTTCAGGTGTTTGAAATATTCATATTTAATTTTGTTCTACTCAAGCACTCTCTGCAGAATAAAGCACTAATAACTTATAATCATTTAAAGTTTTATCTTATTACAATTATTTTGCTACCATAACTGACATACCAATTTACATAATAATTATATTTGCTACACATAAACCAGAATTGGACAAACATTCTAATTAAATTTGAATGATTAATGACTAACCAAATCTAGTAAAACAGTTCCAGTACAGAGGACATAATTATCGTAATGAACCTACCTCGTAATGAATAAACCTGCGAGAATCACTCTTAATTTTATAGAAACTGTGTATTTTGCAAAGAATTATTTATTGTATAATTATGTACTAAAGTGCTTTACTGAAGACACAACAATTTGACATCAAGTTACAATAAGTTCAACAGGGTCTTTAAACCGATATTATATTCTAAGATGAATATACTATAAGAAAACTAAAAATTCGTGTGGTGACGGATTAAGAATACAAAGTGTCATCCCCTATTCATCCCGCGGGTGTCGTAAAAGGCGACTAAGGGATAAACTACGATATGCAATACAACATCAATGCAAAGAGAAGGAAAACTTGAAACCAACCCTATACCAACCCGTCTGGCCAGTGTTGTATAGTAGGCCAAAACCTCCTTTCTAAGGAGAGGCCTATGTCCAGCAGTGGACTGTTGAAGGCTGTTGATGGTGATGAAAAAACACGCTTACGAAAAGATGCCATAGGCAGTAAATTATATAATAAATAAAAAGGTATTTATTAATCAAGCATTGTGATCAGAGACAAATACAAAAATTTAAAAAAATCGGTGCAATCATTATTCAGTTCTTCTTCTTCTACATTTAATAGTGTGCCACAAACTTAAGACATTGATCTATTTTGCACCAGCCTATCTTGGGTGACGGCTCATAAGTCAAAGTTATTTTGATCAATTGACTGACTAGTTGGCAATACCAGTGTTACGAGATGCAAAACAGAATATTTAATTGTTTAACTTACTTTAGTTTTTGTTTTTTTTTTTTTTTTTCATTATATTAATACATGTAGATACTTTATTTAATATATGATTTAATTTGTATTTTTAATATTCGTAAATGTGTGGAGGCTTGTTATAAACAACTTTGTTTGTTTTATATATTTGTGCCTCTTGTAATTTTACTTTGTAAGCCTTCTTTAAAATAAAATAAATAGGTAAATAAAATTATTTACGGCGGCTTTCTAATTTTAACAGGTTTTATATTAATATCAGCTTTTCCATGGAGCGACTAGACCTCCGCAACCCTGAGGGCTAAATTGAAAGTGACTAAATTTGAGAGATGAATTAGTAAAATCCAGTCTTTATATATTTATTTCTATATAACTCATTTTTAAATTAGCCATTTAGAAACTATGATTATGGTTGTTAAGCAAGTATATTATGCATAGCAACCTGTGAAGTTTTGACAGGAGATTTACAAATAAATCTTGACATCTACGATTCATGTATTTTTATAATCACCTAGCCTTTAAGTTATTGTGATATATAAGCAACAAATATACAAATATACTCACAAACTTTCGCGTTTATAATATTAGTAGGATTTTAATGTTAGATATCTTAACCAAACTTATTTATTAAAATATGTAAGTATGTATTTAGAATTATATGAAGGAGAATATCAGCAGTTTTGTTATTGTAGTACAGGCTATGTCTAACTCGAGATCAAACGGTCTTGGTTCAACTGCACGGTTGGGCAAGTGGTTTAAGTGGTTGCCACGCGGCTTTCTACTTCGCCAAGTGTCGTGGGTTCAAATCATACGTGGCAAAACACTTGGGTGTTCTTTGTGTCCGTTTCATGTATGTTTGTAAAGTCCCCGTGACACAGGATTTATATTTCTAATGCGGGAGTTATCTTTTTAAACTAAAGAGAAAAGAGAATAGTAAGATTTAAGAGATTAATTGCAAAATAATTTATGAAAAAGAATTTTATAACGTTGCCGTCTCACATAGCTTTTAAGATTTTTAATTTATTGATCAATTTTAGGCACGAGTTTCCAGACACGCTGGAGCTATTTTAGTTTCTCATAGTTTCCAACTGAATACCCTTCATCAAAAGCTTGCCCAAGGCAATGTTTGAAAAGAACATTATTTGAGATCACATTATTTTATGGGTTACATGCATAAAATAACAGAAATATAATTTATTTCTCTTTCCAAGATTCAAGTATCCCATTAGCAAGGCTTGCATTTTTAATTTTGACTTGTGCTTTTGCAAAGTACAATTTATGATGCCGTTAACCCTTGTTGGAGGAACGTGTCGGGGTCACCACTGTGGAGGAACTGGTGTCGTATTCCTCCAACACAAAGGGAGGATCCTCCGACCAGGCGAGGTGATCATACCTGGTGGGCCACTGCCCAACAGTTGATGTTGGGATCCAACATCCCAACAACAACTGTTCTAATGCATATATGTATGCTAAGTGGCGCGAGAATGTTTCTTTTGCGATTCAGGATTAGTAGTTACTCCGTATAGATCGTTACGTGTTTTTTTCGTAGTTCAATGTTCCTTCGGTAGATGGCGCTGTTGGAACTCACCCCAACACTTTTAATAAGGTTACCTACTGAGGATTTAAGAAATATCGTAGTAAGTGTAAAGTAACAATTACTATTTATTTAATAACTATATATTAGCTTCTGGCCGCAACTTGGCTGCATACTGACATATAGTCGTTTATCGTGACAGAAATTAGCCTATGTATTTCTCCGAGATTCAATATTAATTAATAATAAACTTCATAATTATCGGTTTAGCTGTGATAGCGTAACACACTAACAGACAAAGTAATTCTCAAATTTATACTTTTAGTATGAATTAATTCTAACTACCGTTTAGTTTGTCTGTTTCGGTAAATCTCTGGACTGATTTTAAGGGGTTTTACTGGCAGATAGCTGGTGTTATAAGGAGTGATTTAGGCTTTTCTTCAGGCCAAATTTGCCCCTTGGTATTAACTGCCTCGTTGGTCTAGTGGTTAGCGTATGCGACTGCTAATCAGGTTCAAATCCCAGGTCGGGCCAAAAAGTGTCTTTGGGTTTTTCTTAGGAAATTCCTAATAGCAACCCAGAGTTTGGAAGTTTGGTGGTGATTCACGCCCGTGCCGTTATCGTTATTGTAAAGTCAGTGCCCTCAAATATACTGACAACTAGTTCAATCTTCGAATTTCAGTTCTCCCTTAGGGTTGCAGAGGTCCGATGCCAGTCGTTCCGTAGAAAAACTGAAATTCAGGTAAAACCGGTCGAACTAGTAGCCTACCCCAAATAAACTTGGGAATAAAGGCTAGGAAGATGATGTTGTTGTAAAAGTACAAGAACAGTTGCGGGTAAACATTTTTTTTTTATTTGTTTGTTACACACAGTTTACAATCTATACAACACAAAAAAATTCAAAGTAATAAAAACAGCTCACAATATATAATTTGTGTTTGAGACTAGTGTCTGCACTAGGATAACCTGTAATACAGATTACCAGCGACTCCCAACTCTGGACAGAGGAATGTATGGTTGGAGAAGTAGTAAGCATATGTTAAAATAGATAAAAATGATGAGTTTAAATTGTGTATGTGTGTGGATAGGTGTGTGTGTGTGTGTGTTTGTGTGTGTGAAGTTGTATGAGTGTGCACTCGAAAAAGGAGATCACTGAAGCACCGCAAGAAACAGATCAAGGTAAAAAGGAAGTTATCTATTTAATAATATAACTTCCTTAGAGTAGATTTTCGATTTCCTCGTAACTAAGGGACTTTAACCACGTAGTGATAGTTGTTTTACACTTATATCGGGTAAGTTGTTAAAGTGATTTTCTTCTATTTATAATTTTGAATAGTTTCCTACCCAGAAAACCATAGAACCGCTGAATAATATAAGTAACATATAAAAAATATACATTTCTTATGTTCCCTCTTATCGCTTGTATTACTGAACAAATTTCAATGAATTATGTATTAATAGGTTCATAATGCCAGAAGTACTTAAGCTGCATACATTTTATCAAAGGTCTTCGGGTTATAGTTTATTCATTATACATTTGATTGATAATAATATATATAAATATATATTTACACAAAACTTAGAGGATTGGCTATTTGATGTTCGTATTCGTGTGATGAAAACATTTTTTTTCCCATTAAGTTCCCCTTAAACGTTCCCGGTTTTCTTACAGCTTACGTTTGCAAGTAGTGATAAATAAATAATTTCAGAAAATTTACACACTACGCCATCTAGTCCCCAAACTAAGCAGTAATGTGGGTACCAGACCTCTGATACATAAACATACTTTTTTTTGTAAATACACACATATTAAACATAGAAAACACCCAAACTCGGAAACAAATATTTGCGGATCACACAAACATTTGGTGCGTCCCGGGAATCGAACCCGAGACCTCTTGATCAGCATTCGCATACGCTAACCACAAGACCAACGAGGCAGTCATCAAAACAGGCTATAGACCAGAAACCAGTCTGTCATGAATGATGGCGTTATGTAGCCAAAGGGTTAATTTCATTAACATCAAGTAGATTAATTCTGTCAGTGAAAATTCTCTTCAATATAATATTAACAAGGTAAATTAAACACAGATATCAAATTTAATTGTTACAATTTTGTGACTCAAAATTTAAGCCACTATGATGTTCTCCAACAGAACGATAATATTATCCTATTTGAATCCCAGGACATAGTGATTAAGGGATTAAATAGGGATTGACAGTTACCTTTGTGTTAGTACAAAAGTTAGTTGTCATACCGCACCTTTGTCCTTTACAAATGATTAAAACATATTTGATTTGGTTGGTTTATAAACTTTTGTGAGTTGATTTGACTTGAGCGGGATATCAGTTTGTTCTACAAATGATTTAGGGTTTAGTTTGGATTATTTTATATTTAGTGCTTTGGCAATTATCTCACTATATTTATTTGGTATAGGTATGGGGAAAAACTGAACTTATGGGTTACTACGGTTCTTTGTATGGTACATTATAAAGAGTACAGAATGTGACCACACCTATCAATCTCTCAGGTGTCGTAAGAGGCGACTACGGAATCAAATTACGAAAGGCAACATCACTGCAAAGAGAAGAATATATTGAAACAAACCTTAAACAAGGCCAGCGTGATGCAGTAGGCCTCCTTTCTACGTAGGGTTCTTTCGATTGTCTGTTAAAGCTATCGACGTGACTAGACAAGATGTTTGTGGATACATTAAAGGAGTTTGGGTTCAATTATCTCACTCATTCAGTCTTAGTTTCCCTCTGTTATACACCTTTGAGTTTCCAGACATTTTCACAAAGTAAGTTCCTCTAGCCAAGAGACATGTTCCAATCATTAGAGATTCCAACATTTTTTTTATGAAAATCCAATAAAAAATATTTGAAACTGAACTAGTTATCCGTTACATGACGTCTGTTTGTTAATATCGATAACTGTAGCAATAGGACGAGAAATTGAAAGATTTTTTTTTTCAGTAGATACTTCAGATTTTTCACAAAACAATACACACGCCATATACAAAAAGAAAAACTTCGAAGATACTTGTTAACTATGTTTTTAAAATGGACAGTGGTTATAAAGTAGTTAAAGTAACCGTTAAATATACTAAAGTAATTTTTCTTTCATTTTGATAATGGTTCTATGTTGGTATACCTAGTATATTTAGAAGGTAATAAATTTATTAATGACTAATGGATTACAATAATTATTTTTCTATTGAAACTAGTAGTTTCCATAGTGAATCTATTGAGATAGAAAAATTAGATCAATCACGGAAAAATCAATTACATGAATGAATTCACATTAAAGTACGCAATTCATTTTAAAAATTATGTAGTTTTTCTGGTGTTGAATGCAAAATTAATTAATTCCCCTTTATTTTTTCCGATAGAGTCTTGGAACTCGTTTGTAAACGTTAAACAAAAATTCCACCTTTCCCAATACCTATTTTACTATTCTTAGAAGCACGCTAATATTAATAATCTATTTTCGTCATTAAGTTTAACATGCATTCAAACTACGCAGGACAATACCACTTCAAAGAGAAGAAAAACCAATGCTGACCCGTGAGGAGATCATAGTAGACCTATGCTTAAGGAAACATAAGTTCAGCTGTTGTCTGTGAAAGCTGTCCACGTGACTTGATAAGATGTTTGTGGAGTTTGGGGCCATTATAACCCAATTTGGATTTATTTTTACAGTACATTTTACAAGAGTGTGTTACAGGTTTTGCACAATATTGCTAGAACTGCTCGCTCGCCATTCTTCGACATAATATTAAGTTTAAGTTTTAACGCTTATAACGATAAGACTTTAAATTTAACAGACTAATAAATAAGTTCAAATTACAAGGAAGTCATTGTGAATGGAACTACAACTATTTTAATAAAAACTAATGAAATAGAATAAAGAAAATCTCTGATGGTTGATCACATATCTACAAGTTATACCTTTTTTTTTTTTTTTTTTTTTTTTTACGCGGGGAATGCTTTGGGCACCATACCCTTCGTGGGGCAAGCGAAGGGCGTGAGTGAGACTTCCGGGCAACCGGTTTACCCACTAAACCCCGCGGCGGCCTACCTCGGCAGTCTGGAGGAACACCAGGATCGCATCAGCGGCTTCTGATGTCCCACCTGCCTTACCCCTAATCTGGGGTACATCTCGGGGTGACTAAACTCAACCCCCAGGCAGGATGCTGCTGCGCCTCTCACCACTCTGTATAAGAGGCGGACCATCAACCCGCCTTAGACGACACCCCCCGGCCGCACCGGGGGTGTCCACCTATCTCGAGTCGTTTGCAGCGGTCACATTTCCCCAGGATGTGACCGCAGCGACCCTAGGCAACGATTGGGGAGCTAGCGGCCTCTACCGCGTCCCCTTCGCCGCCTCCTTCGAGCAGGATCAGCCCTTTCCCGATCCCGCTCTGCGGACTCCTTCTGGAGCATAACATTCTCACAGAAGGAGACCGCGGCTTCCCATCCCTCGCCACTCGCCAGCATTGCCGCGATCAATGCTGGTGGTGACAGGTTTCGTCCAATCTGTCCGACCAGGACTCGACGCTCGGACTCCCAAGCTGGGCAGTCCTCCAGCGTGTATCTACAAGTTATACCTACCTTAAAGTAACCAGATCGGCTTCAAGGCGAAATGAATTTGAAATGGTTTTTCTTTGACATACGATATGTCAAAGTTTGACTGCACGGTGGGCGTAAAGTATTGTGGGTTCAAATCCCATATGGAGCACCGCTTTGTGTGTATCACAAGTTATTGTACCCGGTCTGGGAGTATCTTCCGGAGGTAGGGAGTGTTTTTTTTTTATATTTACCCTACCAAAGTGACTCTACCTTGCCTGATGGAAAGCATGAGCAGAATCCAAGAGTTCGGGAAACCACACATCATTGCTGCAAATGCAGATGGTAAAGTATGGCGACCCATACTATGGCGGCTTAGTGTGATGCTTTTTATGCCCCGCTGAAAAGAACCCGGGATCATAGTGGGATCAAGAAACACATGAGCTGGTAGTGAGTTCCAGCTTTTGACTGCTCGGTATAAGAAGGGAGAGCCGAACCGTTTTGTCCAAGTGCGTATTTCCTCTACCCTGAAGCGGTGGCATGTGTTGTCCTGTAAAGGAAGGGAGAAGGAGGGACCAGTTGGAAGAGCTCTTCAGAACACTCACCATGGTAAAGGCGATAGAGGATCGCAATAGAAGCTTGCACAAACATCGTATTACGCCGCCATGATGTGGGACCCCATGCTGCATTGTCTGCACTCACGATGAGAATGGTGACCCCTACTCCTAGATTCTATTCAGGCTTTCCATCAGGCAAAGTAGGGAAACTTTGGCAGGCTTAATTTTATAAAGAAAATTTTTTATATAGCCTGGTTACCAAGATATTCGACTGCCTTGTTGGTCTAGTGGTTAGCTTATGCGGCTGCTGATCAATAGGTCTCGGGTTCGATTCAGACCCGGGTCAGACAAAATATTTGTGTGATCCACAAATATTTGTTTCGGAGTCTGGGTGTTTTTCTATGTATAATATGTATGTATATACAAAAAAAAGTATTTTTGTGTATTTATATCAGTTGTTTAGTACCCATAACACAAGCTCTGCTTACTTTGGGACTAGATGATGTTGTGTGTAAGATGTTCAAAAATATTACATTAAATTATATGATTTATATGTAATTATATTGACTCAAGCTAGGTTGAAATCGGATAGGAATATCCAGTATCCACTTATTATTCATTTGTATATAAAACACGTGTTTTCCAAAACGAAAAATGTATTTCAACTCAATAGCATATTATACATATAACACAGAAAATTGCGACCCAATTGTAACAATGAAAGTCAAAGAGTGGTAATTGATGTACAATCGCCACGGGATTACACCGTGAAATAAAATCGCTAACCTATTTATCGATAAAATTTGTACTAAATTTTATTCGATTACAATTTCACTTCATTTTGTCGAGGGATACTTTGAATTGTGGACATTGGCGTTTTGTTTTTTTTTTGTTTCAATCCATTATCGTAGTCAGTTTTAGTCTTTGATGGGGTTAAAAGCTCTGAAACTATTGTATTTCGGTAAGGCCTTCATCTTCTTTGCTATTATTATTCCCAAGTCTAATTGGAGTCAGCTATTGGTTCAACCGGTTTTACCTCAGTCTGTTTTTCCACAAAGCGATTGGCATCAGACCTCTGCAACCCTGAGGGTATTAGTATATGTTCCATAATTTTCACACGACTATGCCAGAACTCTTTCTGATAAAAATTTATAACGTTATTCAAGTGTATACGTTTCTTTGGTATGCTCCTTGGTCTCAGTGGAGTTATACGACTTTCAATGGGAAAGTATAATTAAGTTTGTGATAATTCTGAGTATCACGGGTTACTTGAAAAAATCTCCATTTATTATATTACAAATGGGCCGACTCGGCCGGGGCAGTACTACCCTCACGCAGAAGATCATCCTAATAATGATAGCATTCTTGCAGTCGTATTTCGTTAGTAAGTTTCCCGGCCTCCGGATACTGGGAGAATGATGCAGAAACGTCTGACCAAACCACCATGGTATGGGTCACCATGCTGAATAGCCTACCTTCACAATGAGGATGGTGACCTCTACTCCTGGATTCTACTCATGCTTTCCATCAGGCAGAGTAGTCACTGAGTTAGGCTTGATTAAATAAAAAAATAAAGAAAATGAATAATTGGTTGCATTAACTCAGTCTAAGTTTTGCTTATAGTTTTCTTAGCTTCTGACTGTTACGGTGTCTCGGTTGTACCTCAATGATATTTCGCATAGAGATAATTCGGTTCTTGAAGATGGATATACGCTAATTTTTACCGCGATAATCATCATACACGCGGTCGGAGACACGAAGCAAAAGTTAGTTAGTTAAAAATATTTAAATGTTTTGCAACATTCTCTTCCAAGAATTGGCTAAAAATGGTATCTGTAATAGTATGTATGTAATGCGTGCCTCTCCACCAATAAAAAATAATAAATCATTGACCGCTGGTGTACTGTTTTTGTCTATAAAACGTAAATAAATTGCACACATTTTGTGAGCATTTTATTACTTTAAAAATTTATGTGTTAGCATTATAAATAGCCTAATAACAAAATAGAAAATTCGACTTAGAATCTTTGGTTTATCATAGAAAATAACTATTAATAATAAATTAATACTTTTTTTCATTATTTTATTTTATTTAAAGAAGGAAAGTCAACCTATGAGAGTGCAAAGTAGATATTATAATAAAAGTTTCCGGCGGTATAATTTGAATAGCTTTTTCTCCCCAAACTCATGAAATATTAATAATTTAAACAAATAAAAAGTAAACTCATCTATTTACATTTTTATTACATGTTGCGATAAAATCTGAATAAAAATGAAATGAAATCCCCACAAGCTTTTCCTTCTATTCGTGACAAAAAATGTATTTAAACCAAATATCCCGGCAAAGTGTTGGCTTAGGCAAAGTATTACTTAAAAATATTACATTACAATTTCTGACTTAGCACACGCAACAAAGTAATTTAATTTACGAACCTGTATTCAGAACGTAGAGCCTTCTATGACGAGGTACTGCCGCACTGCTCAAATCACATTAAATATTCATACATACAAAAAAAAACACATTAAAAAAAAACTATAGGTACGAACCACTTCACAGACCCACTGGTTACACAATGTTAGCTACACATTAATTTCGAATTTCATGTTTAGTTTCCAATGATACCGGCAGAGGGCGCTGGCGTGCGTCTCTCGCTGCGGTACTCTACACACTAACGTCTCTGAGAGTAGTTAGCGCATGCGCGATTACACCTACATCCAATACCTACATTTCATTTTGTAATGAACTGAACGAATTTGAACGTCATTGGAAAACTAACTTTATTGTTCATTCCGGTAAAGGTAATTTTAGGTTGCGTTATAGTTTAAAGGGTACGATTCGAGTTCGCAATATCCACTTTCTTGCTCTCTCCAACGGTATGGACATGCATTTGAATTTTAATAAACTATATGTATATATATAAATGTATTATTATAGACAGAACTGTAAGCAGTTAATGTCAACCATTTGTTTAACAGTGTTAGAAGTGTTTTAAGAATTATAAACCTTATATCTTTTGTCGTCTTGACTCTTGGTCATTGCCACAAGTCCGTGTCTCAGTAAACAACTGATATAAATACATAAAATCTTTTTTTTTGTAAAATTTATAGTTTACATACATATAATACATAGCAAACACCCAAACTTCCGAACAAATATTTGGATCACAAAAATTTGGTCCGACCCGGGAATCGAACCCGAGATGTCCAATCGCATACGCTTTAACTGCTATACACTAAGGCAGTCAAACATATTATTTAAGTAAACATAATTACATAAACCAAAAAAAGACATTAACTGTATTCGTCACAGGAAGACAAGGCAAAAACCATTCGGCGGGGCTTATTTTCTGATTAATTACATTGAAGTCCCAAGATACTACATTCCTGCTTTTTGTACTCAACATATTCATTAAACATCAATTAAAAGTATTATTTTCCTTTCAACAGTAATAATGTGTCTTCCGAAACATCATTGCTTCGTCGCTTCGATACCAACATTTACTTTTATGAGTTATGTTTTTAATATAAAGTCAAATTGCTATACTTGGAATGTTTCTAGACTTCCAAAATCACGATTATATCTTTGAAGCAACACTGGAACGATATTTTTAAGTTCCGACCCAAAAACGACCGGGTGTTATAAGTTTGACTGTGTGTGTGTGTGTGTGTGTGTGTGTGTGTGTGTGTGTGTGTGTGTGTGTGTGTGTGTGTGTGTGTGTGTGTATGTGTGTGTGTGTGTGTGTGTGTGTGTGCGCGTGCGTGCGTGTGTGTGTGTGTGTGTGTGTGTGTGTGTGTGTGTGTGTGTGTGTGTGTGTGTGTGTGTGTGTGTGTGTGTGTGTGTGTGTGTGTGTGTGTGTGCGTGCGTGCGTGCGTGCAAGTGTATTATGCATAGCAACCTGTGAAGTTTTGACAGGAGATTTGCAGTGATACATCTTGACATCTACGATTTATGTATTTTTATAATCACCTAGCTTTCACCTGTGTATCTGGATTATTGCAGTAAAAGTAGCGTATGTGTTATTCTGATAAGCTTATTTAAGCTGATAAGTTATTCTTATGAGTTATATTACTGTAAAGTTTCATTCAAATCCGTTCAGTACTTTTTCATGAAAGAAAAACAAACATACATAAATACTCACAAACTTTAGCGTTTATAATATTAGTAGGATTTAAATGTTAGAAAGCCGTATTATCAATAGAGAATCTGGTCGAGTTCAACGCCAAGAAAACACAGGTGTGCGCGCTCACTACAAAAAAATCTCCGTTCCTTCCCCTCCCCACCTTCCAGAACACTCAACTGCCAATGCAGGACAAGCTCGGTATCCTGGGTATGGATATTTGCCGGGATATCAACCGACGGGAATACATAGAGAGCGTCACCAAGGCGGCCTCGCGAAAGCTCGGTGTGCTAAACAAGGTGAGACGGTTTTTCTCGCCGGGGCATCTGTGTCTTCTCTACAAGACCCAGGTTCGTTCCTGCGTGGAGTACTGTTCTCACCTCTGCGATGGATCCGCGCAATATTTACTTGACGCTCTCGACCGCTTGCAGCGGCGAGCAATCCGCATCATTGACAGTCCCGAAACTATCGAGTCCCTGGAGCCTCTGCAGTTGCGGAGAGACATCGCTTCCATGGCGGTCCTCTATCGCCTTTACCACGGTGAGTGTTCGGAAGTGCTCTTCCAACTGGTCCCACCTTCTCCCTTCCTTTACAGGACAACACGTGCTGGACTTGGAAGTCACCGCTTCAGAGTGGAGGAAATACGCACTAGAACGAAGCGGTTCGGCTCTTCCTTCTTATGCCGAGCAGTCAAAAGCTGGAACTCGCTACCAGCTCACGTGTTTCCTTCCCACTATGATCCCGGGTCCTTTAAGCGGGGCGTGAAAAAGCATCTCACAAAGCCGCCATAGTGTGGGCTGCCATACTTTACTGTCTGCATTCGCAGCAATGATGTGTGGTTTCTCCCACTCTTGGATTCTGCTCATGCTTTCCATCAGGCGTGCGTGCGTGCGTGCGTGCGTGCGTGCGTGCGTGCGTGGCACGGCCGTGAATCACCGCCATACTCCGGGCTGCTATTATTAAGAATTCCCTTGTGAGAAACACTCAACAACACTTTTGGCCCGACCCAGGATTTGAACCCAAGGCCTCTTAATTAGCAATCGCATACGCTAACCATTAGAAGAGCGAGATATATACATACATTGAGAATAGAAAGAGTTTTCATATTAGCTCTATTTTAAGTTCAATCGTACTAGTACTTTCTACTGAGGTTAGAATTCAACTGTTACTTACTCCACTGCATCTCTTGTCATGTATATATTTTAAAACTGACAGGTAAAACCACGGTTTTTTATAGTTTTGTTTCCTTAATATATACTTAGATATGCTCAATTTTCAGTGATTTTATGTGGCAACCTATCGCTTGAAGGTAGAAAGAATTTTAAGTTCAAACCGGTGACTTGCAGTTTTTGATTCAATCTTACGGTTTGAATTCAAACCCAGGTCACTCTATTCTATCTCATAATATCATGAATGTATTTGGTGACTAAAAGATAAGTACCTCAATTCAAATGTGGTCGAAAAGTTATGAAAAATTGTTGTAACTTTGCTCATCTTTTTCCCGGGACAGCAAAATATATAGGGTATGAACTGACTTAAAACATATAGCGATTCTTCACGATATTATGGTGTGTGTATTCTTCTAAGTTATTTCGCGCACGTAGATATTTATAGCTGCGATAAATGTTACAAGTTATCAACTAGCGGTTTAGTTATACCAAAGAACTTGTTGCAAAATTATTGGTAAATATTATAATCACTATTTAAGGACTATGTCCGGCAGTGGACTGTTAATGGCTGATAATAATGATGATTGATGATGATGATATTTTAAAAAGAGGACAACAGATGCTTACAATGTGATTTTATTGATAAATAGATGTAGGGAGATCCAACACACTTCAATTATATTAGGAAGGTGAATTGTTCACGTGGAATTATCAAGTCATAAATTTGTTAAAATGTATCTAGTGATACTATTACATAGTAACTCGATTCTCCTCCCAAGAGAGTCAACCATTCTGGACTAATGAAGTTTGCATCAATCCAACTTCAGCTGTGGACAGCTATAAGCTAAACATAATCTACGAATGATGCTGAAAGCGATGAAATGGTAAAGGTACTCACCAGTAATTAATTATTTTAATTCATTGAGTAACTTGTAATTAAAAAAATCGGCCAAGTGCGTGTCAGGCCACGCACAGGTAAGGGTTCCTCAGTCACCTATAATGGTATGTGGATTTAAAATCGTATCCAATAGATAATTGTTATGTTTACGTATTAATACGTTAATTTTGTATGACGTTTTCCAAGTGAGCGCATTTACCATATAAGCCTTTATAACTCCTGAACTAAGAAAGTCATCTAATCGGTTATAGTTTTCCTTCAAAGTTCATTAGATGGTCCACCATCACGATTTTTTTCAGATTTTTTGAGCCAGCCGTTTAGCTTTTAGAGGGGGGGGGACGCCCTGTTTTTAGAAAAAAGTGCCTTTTAAAGTGAAATATCTCGCAAACGGATACCTAAATCAAAAAATCGTCTAGGAAACCCTTTATTGTTTTTAAAAGACCTATCTAATGATACCCCACACGATGGGGTAGCCTCGAGAAAAAAAAATCATCCCCACTTTACGTGTAGGGGAGGTACCCCAAATAAAATTATTTTTCATAATTTTATTGTAGCACTTTGTCGACGTAATTACAACACGTATTCATGCAAACTTTCATCTTTCTAGCACTTACCGTTTGGACGGTAAGTCGAGGACGGACGGACGGACGGACGGACGGACGGACAGACGGACATGACGAATCTATAAGGGTTCCGAGTTATGAACTTCGGAACCCTAAAAATGTATGTATTTTACTTTATATTATTTTTATTTGGGATTTATTTGATTTATTTAAATTGATTACTCTCTTTAGTTTAATATAAAATGATTATTATTGATTGTGTCTAGTTACTGTACACATGTCATGAAACTCTTCAATTTACTTATGAGTCAATACAAATTGTTAAAAATCATGTACATACATTAAAAAAAAAGTCGTGTGGCACTCGGGGACTGCCGCGGTAATGCTATTGCATAGCATTTTTTATCAACTTATGCAATTATAGTTATTTTTCTCACACTATTATTGCCAAACAACATAATCATCCTATGAACCGAAAGACAATGACAACTAAACAGGGAACATAATAGTAATATGAGCATATCTATGGAGTAAAAAACACTAAGACTCAATTAGACGATACTGGAGGACGCGTACGCTGTGTATTGTGCCTACGATATCCCTTCTATTTGAATTATCTATGACGCATGCCAGGCGCCCGTTATTTGTCCTTGTCGCACTGCAGATACAATCATATTGTCTATCCTTTTTTAACACGGGGTGTTAGAACGGAATTTCTTGATTCGGTCGCCGTGCTCAAAGCCCGCGACAAAAGTTATGCAATAGCTTAAAAAGCTGTTGATTTTCTTATTAATAAATGATTAAAAATATTTAATAAATGAAAAAAAATGAAAAAAAATATATATTGAATAGAAGTAATTGCGTAAAACTTCATTTAACAAAAATAATTTTCAACAGATACGATTTTATCTGGGACATGGATCAATGTAATGATCACTTAATCTGCAATGTTCATTAGCATAAACTGTAATCGATACAATAACGCTATCTTTTGTTTTAATATTTAAAGGTCTGTATTGAAATTAGCACCCCGCCCTAGGGCAGGAGGCTACTTTACTTTTAAGTACTTCTGAAGGTTTAGCCCGTGTAAGAATTGAAAATATATTATTTATAAGTTGAAAATTTTATTCAGCTTTATTTATGCACTAGTTGCGCCCCGCGGGGTTGTTCTTATACATTTAGTACAACAACTGTGGGCGAATTCGCGAACCGAATCTAAACTTAAATTTGAGCTCCTCGGTGTTAGCCACGGTGTTTAGTATACCTTCACAACTGCAATCGTGAATCGAAGTTATTTTAAAATAAAATTAACCAATTATTCCTGCGTCATATTCGTCATATTGTGTAAAATAATTGATGGAATTATATAGAGATATGCTTGACCAGCACATTCAGATATGTGCTTAAATGATAAACATGACTGCAATACCACCTATAAGTTGGCTATATTACTCAATAAATTATTAACTATTTGCAAGCAAAAGTCCCGTCAAATTGAACTGATATTTTAATTTATTCTATGGCTTGTATGGGAAAAGAAAAGTGATGGTTTCACTATATACCTGTCAATTTTACGTTTTTTTTCTATAATAATATTGCCTGTGGGTTTCTTCAACGAAAATACCTAAAAAATCGAATTGTTGGCGGTTTATTTTATGTAGTAGCAGAAGCAGACATAAAATTTCTTGGATGTTAGTTTCTAATTGTTTGCAAACTGTGTTGTAGAGTGTGAATATTCTTTATCCTACTAATATTATAAACGCGAAAGTTTGTGATGAATGTTTGTTGCTCTTTCACGCAAAAACTACTAAACGGATTTGGATGAAACTTTACAGTAATATAGCTTGTATATCAGAATAACACATAGGCTACTTTTTACTGGAATAATCGAGATACTAGGTGATTATAAAAATACATAAATCGTAGATGTCAAAATGTATCACTGTTTATCTCCTGTCAAAACTTCACAGGTTGCTAGGCATATCACACTTGCATAGCAACCATAATGATAGTTGTATAAAAATGATTTCTGGATAATCACATATGTAGGCTACTTTTTATCCTAAAATCACGCGGGTAACACCGCGGGGCGCAGCTAGTTTTCAATAAAGATATTTTGATAGAGCTCTTTGCTTACCAAATACTTTTTAATGCAAAGCTAATATAACATACATTAAAAACTTATTATAGGAGACTAAACACAAACATTTTTCCAGAATAATGTTTCATTCAGTTTGTTTAAATTGCATTTATCTTCTAGAAACCATATTTAAATGTACATATATAATTCTAAAACCCTATTGTATAAGTCTATTCAAGAAAAACATAAAGAATTTACTCAGGCGCTATATCTGAGCTTTATACAAAATGTTTTGAAAAGACCTGTGAATAAATAATATTTTCAATGACAATAAAATATCAGAATAATATATTGTTTAACCTGTATGTAGCTTTAAGCTTGTAGCTTTGTGATCTAAAGATTTTGTAGACTTTAAAAAAACCTTTTTATATTTTTTTTGAAGAAAACTTCAAAAGCTAATCTCTTGCCAAGTCAAATGAAATAAAAACGACTATCTATACTAATAAATAGAATTGAAGGGTCTGTTTGCAAATTCAAATTAACAGCTGATTAGAAAATTTGTATGAAAGTATACTCGTAAAAGTTACATCTTCCTAGCCTTTATTCCCAAGTTTATTTGGGGTCGGCTACTAGTTCAACAGGTTTTACCTGAATTTCAGTTTTTCCACGGAGCGACTGGCATCGGCCTCCGCAACCCTAAGGGAGAACTGTTATTCGAAGATTGAACTAGTTGTCAGTACATTTGAGGGCACTGACTTCCCAATAACGATTGCCATAGATGTTCATGACAACCGGGACCGACGGCTTTACATGCTCTCCGAGGCACGGGCGTGAATCACCGCCAAACTTCCTAACTCCGAGCTGCTATTAAGAATTTTCTAAGAAAAACCCAAAAACGCTTTTTGGCCCGACCCCGGGATTTGAACCCGAGACCTCTTGATTAGCACTCGCATACGCTAACCACTAGACAAACGAGGCAGTTTACTCGTAAAAGCTACCCACATTAAAAAGTTTTTGTGTCGGTCTGTCTGTTTGTTCCGGCTAATCTCTGGAACAGTTGGACCAATTTCGACGTAACTTTCACTGGCAGATAGCTAATAACGTAGGGAGTAAATTAGACTTTTACTTTTTTTAGACTAATTTGGCTTCGCGGCGTTACGTGCGGCAACAATAACCGCGGATATCAGCAGACAAATGAACAGATAGACTAAAATGTTTAAAATATATTTTTAGGGTTCCGAAGTTAACGACTCGGAACCCTTATAGATTCGTCATGCCTACGTCCGTCCTCGACTTACCGTCTAAATGGTAAGTGCTAGAATGATGAAACTTTGCATGAATATGTGTTGTAATGACGTCGACAAAGTGCTACAATAAAATTAATTTTTATTTGGGGTACCTCCCCTACACGTAAAATAGGGATGATTTTTTATACAGGCTTACTTGTAAAATGCGCTTCCTTAGAAAACATGACAATTATCTATTTTATACGATTTTTAATCTACGTACCATTATGGGTGACTGAGGAACCTTTTCTTAAGCGTGGCCTGACAAGCACTTGGCCGATTTTTTTGAAGTAAGTATCGTGTATACTTTCATACGCATTTGGTAATAAACTGTTCACTTGTATAGATGTATATATAACATTTTGCAGCCGCTCTCTGTCCAACAAATGCTTATAACAAACTATAATAATTTACGTTCAACATTTTTCCACGGCAGTTTAAGAAATAAAATTGTACCCTTAAAATCAACCACTTTCGGAATGACCGATATCCATTATGTTAATGATCTATCAAAAGAACATTTTCCTAAGTAAAGTACCAAATTAACTAAATGGAAACCCTTTGTTGTGGCAATGTTGTTTGGCTGTTAATCTATCCGTCAGAAGCTTCTACCGTTATATTAAAAAAAAAATGGCGGCTTTATAGTACACAAATGGCTTTCTTTATTTTTTTGTTTGTCTGACTGTTTGTTTCGTGTAATCTCTAGAGAGGCTGGACCGATTTTGATGGACTTTCACTGCCAGAAAGCTGATGATATAAGGAATAACTTAGGCTGATTTTTAGACGAACTCTATTCACAAATTACGTAAAGCCGTCAGTCCCGGTTGTCATGAACGTCTATGGCAATCGTTATTGGGAAGTCAGTGCACTCAAATATACTGTCAACTAGTTCAATCTTTGAATTTCTCCCTTAGGGTTGCGGAGGTACGATACCAGTCGCTCCGTGGAAGAACTGAAATTCGGGTAAAACCGGTTGAACTAGTAGCCGATCCCAAATAAACTTGGGAATAAGGCTAGGAAGATGAATAGCGGGTAACATCACCATCACATACCTTTCTATTTTTAAAAGGAAACACAGCTTAATCAATTTTTAGTGACAAAAATCTGACAGTATATATGAGATAATTGTTCAAAAAGAATGCAAATATTGTTGTAGTTGTAGCAACATATGTAAAAATAGGTCACTTAATTTTGAAAGCTAAGCTTAGTGATATTTCGAAATTAAATGGCGTTAGGCGCATGTAACCTGCAATATGCGTTTTATAACACCCAACAAATTAATTTCAAATATTGTATGTAAAATTTGAAAGAACGTTTAACTTAAAACAATTTTTACTCATTTTAGCTATTATTGTGGAGCTCCTATGGCCACCTTCCATCTTCAGCATCAGATCAGCTCCATGTCATTATAGAAAATGCCATATAAACATCATGCACGCAAAATTTTAGCTCAATTGAAAACCAAAAAGTGGGTCATATTTTATTTTCTAGATGTGACCCAAACAAATCAACAAAAAGAACAAGCAAAATAAAGCCGCTTAAAAACAAAATAAAGTTTAAGAAAATACAACCTTACTGCATTGATCTTAAACTTTACAAAACAAAGCAGGGATTAAAATTAATTAAGAAAAGTACAATTGTTAGGAATAAATTCAGGTATTGATTTCGTTTCCTTAAACAACACTTCGTCACAAATCTTAATTAAAACCAGCTAAGAATATTTTATTAAAAGCGAAGTGAAGAATGAGAGAATTGAATTCATTAGGTACAAGATTTCTGTTATTCAATACTTTAGTGAGTCATCATCACCATCTCATTCTAAAGCCTCCCCCTTACCCCACTTTAGCGAGTATTAGCTGTTTATTACTTATAAACAAGAAGAAATAGTAAAGATAAATAGGGCATTTTTAATTGATGATTTTTAAATGAATTGCGCTTAGTTCATTTATAACTTACACAAACATGCATATTGTAATTAGTAGAGAAACGCTGATTTCATCATGAATGGGCCGGCTTGAAAGGAGGCAGTACTACCCTCACACAGAAGACTGAAGACCAACCTTAAATGACAGTATTCATGCTGTCGTATTTCGTTGTTTAGTGTGAGACCGGAGTTTCAATCTTTTTGCATCATTCAGGAGGCCGGGTGAATGATGCAGACATAATTTACTAAGCCTGAATGGTGAGGGTCAAAAAAAGCATAAAGCTACAAAAAATACAAGGAATAGTTTCAAAACTATAGCCCAACTATGTAAAAAAAAATTAATAAAATGTTTTATAACCTATTTCCCTTGAACTACTATTACGAATCTATTAACGCCTCAAACATTAGGAACTCAATAGGAATTTATAGATTGCCAAATTTACCTTTCCATTTGACTAAACAATAGCCTATTAAATTAATGGAAGTATAGTTCTCATATCTGCCTCAGTACCGGAGTAAAAGGCAATTCACCTAGAAATTAAATTCTTTCTTAACATTCCTCAAACTAAACTCGACTCAAAAGCTAGATTAACTCAAATATATCAATCGAATTTATTCAACTTCCAATAGTTCGGTAGGTATTTATGTTCGAAGAGAGAAAATGAGAATACCTGAATCAGAAATTACAATACTTAAAGCACTATTCCAATGGTATTTTTAAAAAGAATTTGTTGTTAGAAAACAAGTATGTAGCTTCACTACAAGGAATTACATGTTCCTACTGTCGTTTTGTTTGCTATTTTAATTGTTATTTGTGATTCATTTAACAATAGTAATTTTAATGACTAATTGGGAAAAGAAAATTTATATAATTGTGGCCAGTACAATAATCAGTACTTAACATTAGTTGGGGACCTAAAAATTCATCAAGGTTTTATCCACCATGCACGCAAATGTACCACTTAACAATTTGGTACAGGAAGAAAGAGCTGAACCGTTTAGTTCTAGTGCGTATTTTTACCACCTTGAATCTACCAGGGCTAGCACGTGTTGTCCTGTAAAAGAAGGGAGGATTGAATTTTCTTCCAAGAATTCCATGTAAAACTCGGGGACTAATAGAAGATGATATCAAAATACATACACATTGTACATATAACCTCCAAACTTATGTCATATCAACAATATGGCTACAACATCGTAAGCAAGCTAATCTGTTCTCCGAATATTAGGGCTGTCGTTATTGATGTGTCTAATTTTAATTAATATCACAATGCCAAGTGCTTTTACATAACATATTATTCAGTAATTTACGCTTTAAAATATTGCTATAGGAGTTCAGGATTTGAAGAAATATTGAAATTGATAAATAAATTGTATTTACTTAATATTAAAACTATATATGCTTTATCATCCTTTCCTTACCCTTTTCCCAACTTTGTTTGGATTTGAATTAATGGTTTTTTTCTTTCTATTCACCTCTATCACTCGTCAGTTCGTCGCAAATTAGTTCATAATACGTACTACAATATATTTAACTATAAATTATAGATACATACACGAGATTCATGAAAACGAAAGAAATTATAACAAAAAATGTTTAAATTAATGAAAATAATTCCTTAATCCAAACTTACCATGGCATACACGTATCGATGGAAATGGTCATGGGGAGTTGGAGAACTTAAATATACGAGAAAAGTTCTGGAAAACTCCTAGTTTGAAAAAGACCCGTAGAACTAAAATGGTACTTCAAAATCATACCTTACAAACATTGAAAAAAAAAATTTTACTCAATTGAAATGACTCTTAAAAACTTTTCTACTAAACTTACAGGTAAACTTTGTCAGGATAAGCAAGTACTTTACATTTTCCTGAATACATTTAGGCAATTTAATGTTTCTGAATAAATGAGCACATTGTAAGGCCTATAAATCAGTACAACTTAAAAAAAATATGTTAATATTTTAACTTAGATCGTCTACTAGGTTAAATAAATACATTTTATGTTAGTATAAATTTTAAACTACACGTATATTCGCGATTAGGCGACTAAAGCAACAAAATAAGCAGCTAACATCACTGTAAAGTGAAGGAAAACTTGAAACAAACCCTTTACCAACCCGTCTGGCCAGCGTGGTATAGTAGGCCAAAACCTCCATTCAAAGGAGAGGCCTATATCCAGCAATTGATGATGATGATGTATGTATATTGTTCTTACAGAGTGGTATTTTCTTTTATATAGTTTTTAAAATGTCAAGACAGTCACCCAGTCGGCTTGATTCTGCCAATATATATGTACATCATGTTATCTTTAGATATTACTAGCTGATGCCCGCGGCTCAGCTCGCGTTTTAGAGGTATGGAAAATAGATGTTGGCCGATTTTCAGACCTACCCGGTATGGAGACAAAATTTCATACAAATCGGTCCAGCCGTTTCGGAGGAGTATGGCAACGAAAACTGTGACACAAGAATTTTATATATTAGATTAACATAATGATATGGAAAAAAAAATGCGTACAATATTGAACTTAAAACTAAAAACCTAAAAAAAATATAATTTAATAACTAAAATATATCATTAAAAGGAGTCCCTTTAGGTTCCGAAGATACTGGCAGCGTTCCCCTTTTGAATAGCTAGATTAATTCTTTGCCCGAGGCAGCGGCTAGGTCTTCGGTCTCCTGTGATGTGTACTAACCTTTTTACTATTTCCTTAGAAAGCCTTATAGCCATCACTATTGCCACTATATATGTCATATTATGTTATAACGTACAACTTAATTTTAGGAAGCTAATTGGACTTACGGAACTACCTCGTTGGTCTAGTGGTTAGCGTATGCGACTGCTAATCAAGAGGTCTCGGATTCAAATTCCGGGTCGGGCCAAAAAGTGTTTTTGGGTTTTTCTTAGAAAATTACTAAAAGCAGCCCGGAGTTTGGAAGTTTGGCGGTGTTTCACGCCCTTGCCTCGGAGACCACGTAAAGCCGTCGGTCCCGGTTGTCATGAACATCTATGGCAATCGTTATTGGGTAGTCAGTGCCCACAAATATACTGACAACTAGTTCAATCTTCGAATTTCACGTTCTCCCTTAGGGTTGCGGAGGTCCGATGCCTGTCGCTATGATGAAAAACTGAAATTCAGGTAACCGGTTGAAGTAGTAGCCGACCCCAAATAAACTTGGGAATAAAGGCTAGTAAGAAGAATTGGACTTACGGAAAATATTTCAGACCTTGTTAGTAAATCAACAACTCATAGTGTCCCAGTGGTGGGTTTAGGATTTGTTGATGAAAATTTCACTAAAAATCTTTTATCTATCACAAATATCAGATGCCCTAGTAGGCATCAAGAGTTAATATCCAACGTCGTAATATCAATTCAAGCTAGGCGAAGCTCGGCTAAAATATATACCATTATCATTGAAGTAACACGCAATATCACAGCTGGAGATGTCATGCCTAATACTTATGTTTTATAGGTTGGGTAACGGTCCTACTAACCTAACAAGCTACCACAAATAATTATATTTATGTAGTTTGCCTTATGAAATAAAGGAGTATGTACATTTATGATGATCTATCTATATATATAAAAATCAATTGCTATTCGTTAGTCTCGCTAAAACTCGATAACGGCTGGACGGATTTGTCTAATTTTGGTCTTGAATTATTTGTGGAAGTCTAGAGAAGGTATAAAAGGTGAATATATAAAATTGAATTGCATTTTTTTATTAGGGTTCCGAAGTTTATGACTCGGAACCCTTATAGATTCGTCATGTCCGTCTGTCCGTCCGTCCGTCCGTCCTCGACTTACCGTCCAAATGGTAAGTGCTAGAAAAATGAAACTTTGTATGATTATGTGTTGTAATTACGTCGACAAAGTGCTACAATAAAATTATTTGGGGTACCTACACGTAAATTGGGGATGGTCTTTTTCTCGCAGCTACCCTATCGTCTGGGGTATCATTAGATAGATCGTAAAAACAATAAAGGGTTTCTAAGACGATTTTTTGATTTGAGTAGCCAAACGGCTTCTCAAATCAAAAAATCGCGAGAAATTTAACTTTAAAGGGCACTTTTTTGTAAAAATAGGCCCCCTCCCCTCTAAAAGCTAAACGGCTGGCTCAAAAAATCTGGGAAAATTCGTGATGATGGTCCATATAATGAACTTTAAAGGAAAACTATAACGGATTAGATTACTTTGTTAGTTCAGGAGTTATAGAGGCTTAACTTGTAAAATGCGCTTACTTGGAAAACGTCATACAAAGTAACGCATTAATACGTAAACGTAACAATTATCTATTGGATACGATTTCAAATCCACGTACCATTATCGGTCACTGAGAAACCCTTTCCTGTGCGTGGCCCGACACGCACTTGGCCGATTTTAATTATGGATTCCTTTTGTTTGTTTAAAGTTTATTTTAAACAAAAGAAATATAGGTTTCTATTGATAGATTGAGGCAGTACGAAGTCTGCCGGGTCAGCTAGTTTGAAATATTTTTTCTTTTTTTTTCTTTTATAAAACTCCTCCCGCATTAGGAATAATATGCCTGTGTCACAAGGTATTTTGGAATCATTCAAGAAATGGAAACAAGGAACACCCAAACTTGCAATAACAATTTGAGAATCACACAAAGTGATATCCCGTGTTGGATTTGAACCCACAACACTTGGCGTAGCATGAAGCGGCGTTGCGACCATTTAAACCACTAGGCAAAAAAGCGAGCGGCGCTATTAAGTAGTCGATAGTTTTGATTCATGTTCGTATATTTATATGTTTGTATATTACACTACAGTACAAGTCTGTCAAAAACATAGAGTGGGTGACGATGTTGCGTTGTGTGTATTCTCAATAAGTAAGGAGTCCAATACAGTTGGATTCTACCGATGCTTTCCATCAGGCAGAGTAGAGTAAAGGCTTCAAAATAAAATTTATTAAATATAAGACAGTACATTGTGAAGAGAAACGTGACGCGAGAATTACATATAATAGATATTTGCCTATTTACATATTAAGTAACAAAGTTATAACTGTAAGCAAAGCATAAATAAGACTCTTTTTCCTTTTTGCATATTCCTATTTTAAAATGACTTCCACAGATTGGAATGGTCACAAATATTTCTTAGCATAGTAAATACAGTGTAATACAGCGTGTTCTAGAAAAGTGTAGTTGATTTTTGAACTAAATTTGAAGCAAATAAAATAATTCAGCTTCATTTAACAACGGAAAAAACGTGCAATGATTCTAAATAATGAATTTTCATACACTTTTTTGTATGGTTTTTCATTTTCCTTCAGTTCGCACTTACCGACGAAACACGATATAACGAATTCTGTCAGTTTAGGTTCGTCAGCACAGAATACATAATAGTACTCATACAGAAGCCTCACTCCGAAAAGTAAATTAAAGAAATCAGGACCTAGGCCCTAATATTGTAGATGTTTTATTAAATATTAACTTTATTATTTATTTGTTTGTTAATTATAGTAGTTTATTTCGATTTGCAATATTTTTGTTTATCATTGTAACATGCAATCTTACGTTTTTCGACTGATTAAAGTATACATTTTAATAAATATCTCAATAACGATTAAAAAATTTAATTGAATAGAAAACACCTAATATTTGTGAAAAACGTTGATATTTTGTCGGATGAATTTTCGATTGAAAATCAGGGTTTTTTTTCGGTATTCCGTCAAAATTATGTGAAAAAATAGATATTTCAAATCAAATAAATTATAATGTATTCAGGACATAAAAAGCTAAGTTTTCACAAAATTTCGTTAGTAAAAATAAAAAACCAAAAACTTGGTTTTTTTGAATTTTTCACATATAATTTGAGGTTATGTGAAAAAAGTGTAAATGCAAAAGATGTAGATCTTTTTATTACCTACAACTTTGCCGTTTAACTTTTTTCCATAGGACTTGTAGTTTTGCCGGAAATCGAGATAAGCGATTTTTTCCCTTAAAACCGGGGGGTTTTCTCCCCCTTCCCGACACTGATCGCCCGTAATTTATTTTTCCTTTATTTTTTGTAATATTCTCCTCCTTTTAAAATGGGTTTCATCCTACTATAATTTATTTTGTTTTCAAACATTATCGGCACTGGTCTATATACCTTGATTTACCCAATAAAGTACATACTGATCGTCTTCAAAAAGTATTTTAATGTAGAAGAAAACGATTTTCTAATTATTTAAACCCTTTTACTATATATACCAATTTACATTTTAAAGAGATTATTAAATTAGCCATAATTACATGATTATGTATAAAATTGTCAGTATCAGGGTAAGCAATTGTTGGTAGACTAACAAATAAATAACTTACATTCATGGTTAGATCTATGACCAATTAAATTCCCATAAATTTATTGCATCAACCTGTATATTCTGTTCACAGTGTACAGTGGTACTATTGTGTATGCGGAAGGGTGTTAAAACTATGTAAGCCTTCGTTGCCAAGTATAATTTCCCGCGGGAAGGGTTGTTTACCATACTCCTATGAGCTGGAAATAATTATGGACTATGCAAGTTTTGACAACAAAACACGATCGGCAAATAATTGTAATCGAAAATTAATTTGATGTATATCTAAGACTAAGACATTTGAGTAATTATTATGTTTAAAAAAGTTTCCAAAGCATTTAATAATAAATAAACATAATAAAATAAATATAAAGACAAGACAGACATCCGTACATAGAAACCACACTCTCTGTGTGGTAATCTAGTTTGAGTTCATTTGTTCCTCTTCAGATGTCATTCCTTTCCCTTACCATACAATGAATAAAACATTACGTGTCTAACTGACAAGGTAGGTACACTTATAAGTGATATATCGTCAGAGTCTTCTTTATTATTCTTATTAGAAGAATCTGTAAAGATCTATAAACATATAACTTCAAACAAATTAACGATATTTTATGAAATTACTATATTGAAAGTCATACTATTATTTTTCTTAAATTGGTTGGTAGGAATTTTTAATTTTCAATATTAGTACTGGACGAGTGCGGATTTGGGACTGGCAAGACACGTTGTCGCTACGTAATCTTGCCGTTGAACGTTTTTAAGCCGCCCAAAGGCCTCCAACTAAGCTTTACGACTGTTATCTTAAGATAACAACCGGGGCCGACTGCTTAACGTGACCTCCGAATCACGGAAACGCTCATAACATAATATCATGCCATAAACGGTAACTCATCTAGGACTGACCACGCCGGCATTGCTTACCCTCGGTGATTGTTTCCAATTCTTTACCAACAAATTATTGTTGGTAAAGAATTGGAAACAATCACCATTGGAAACAAAAAATGATTTAAAGCAACCGTATACAGTTAATACTGTTTCTTACTTTGTGATAACTTTATCCTAAGATACCACTTCTTATAGATGAGATAAAAGAGGTCAAACACGCTATATATGTAGGAGAAGTATTTTACAAGTGCGAATGGACATACGGACAAACAATTTAAATGTAGAGGTATTACAAGAATCCCTTGATAGGAATACGAAATCTAAAAAAATTGTTGTCCTCTTACCACTTAAGCTAAGTGGTTTCTTGCACGCGTTTGGTAAATACTAAAATTTGGTTCAGATACAATCAATTTGTATATTTCCATTAGGTATATTTATTGAAATATTTCATGAATTATTCAAAATTATAATCAGTACATTATTTCGTATTTACTACCAGATTTTATATAATTTACATTGTTACTCGTAATACCTTAGAAGAATCTTTATTTGGCACAAATGACCCCAGCGACCCACCGGTTTATAATACTACGACCTAAGACCGAGTGGTTGAGGTTAGTCCCAATCCTCCTTCGAATTTCAGGTCAATTGAAAGAATATCAACTCACTTGTGTCTTTGAGTAACTTATGTTCATGAATTACCGACATCTCCTACGTGTCTATATGTCAGCTATACTTTATATATTCATGAGTCAGTGATGTCCTCTATTTGTCCATTTTTTCGGTGTTGTCCCCTATGTGATCATGTGACACCGACTTTTACTACGTCTCAGCGATAAATAAATAAGTAAATATTTCGGACAACTTACACACAACATCATTTAGTCGCAAACAAAGCAGAGCTTGTATTGTGGGTACTAAACAACTAATTTAAATATATAAACATCCTTTTTTTTTTATAAATACATACATATTATAAATAGAAAACACCCAGACTCCGAAACAAATATTTGTGGGTCACACAAATATTTAGTCCGACCCGGGAATCGAACCCGAGACCTATCAGCAACTGCATACGCTAACCACTAGACCAACAAGGCAGTCCAAGTCGATATTTCCTGTGTGTCAGCGGTGTCACCTATATGTCTAATGCTATATAACTCAAATGCGGCGTTAAACTTACTGAATATGTTTGCACAACAACATCCTCTTCTGTCTGATATGACTACATAGTCAGCTGTAACATGTAGGAAGGTGCGATGGGGCTAACATATTATTTAGTAATAAAAACCTCTAAACAAATTAAGATTAAAAAAAAAAAACTATATGTCTATGTGTCTGCGATGTTCCCTATGTGTCCATTTGTCATCAAGTACTCATAAGTGTCTGTGTATCTATGATATCCCCTATGTGTCTATATGACAGCGATGTATCTTAATTGTTAGCGAAATGCTCTATGAAAAATCGGCCAAGTGCGTGTCAGGCCACACACAAGAAAGGGTTCCTCAGTCACTCATAATGGTACGTGGATTAGAAATCGTATCCAACGGATAATTGTTATGTTTACGTATTAATGCGTTAATTTTGTATGACGTTTTCCAAGTGAGCGCATTGTACAAGTTAAGCCTCTATAACTCCTGAACTAAAAAAGTCATCTAATTCATTATAGTTTTCCTTCAAAGTAAATTATATGGACCACTATCACGAATTTTTCCAGATTTTTTGAGCCAGCCGTTTAGCTTTTAGAGGGGGGGGGGGGACGCCCTGTTTTTACAAAAAAGTAGCCTTTAAAGTGGAATTTCTCGCAAACGGATACCTAAATCAAAAAATCGTCTGAGAAACCTCATATTGTTTTTAAAAGACCTATCTCATGATATCCCACATGATGGGGTAGCCGCGAGAAAAAGAAAACATCCCCACTTTACGTGTAGGGGAGGTACCTCAAATAAAAATATTTTTCATAATTTTATTGTAACACTTTGTCGACGGAATTACAATACATATTCTTGCAAAGTTTCATTTTTCTAGCACTTACCGTTTGGACGGTAAGTCGAGGACGGACGGACGGACTGACGGACAGACAGACGGACATGACGAATCTATAAGGGTTCGAAGTCATAAACTTCGGAACCCTAAAAAATGAAAGTTTTTTTTTGCTTCTACTAAAATATAGTCAGTCCTTTCAATAGCCTTGTTTAATTAACCGTTGTATTACTTCAAATCTCGCTTTAACTTAATGATACCCCCACGAACAATTTCAGAACCACAATGACAGAATTTTATTGCGTTAGGGCTTAACTGACCTCAAAAGTGGAGTAACTTCACGTTATTGCGTAATTGCGAGAGATTATATATATTTATGGCGGTATTAGGGATGATTTCCGAATGAGCCTAGGCCTTGGATGGGTAAAAAAACCTTTAAATATAAGTAAGCCCGACAATAGATCCACCATTAGGTATTGTACGCATCGTGTACACAGATTACTTAATAAGGGATCTGTTCTCTCTGCAACCTTGTTTCTGCTGCACATAAATGATCTTTTAACACCGGATATTATTAGCTACGTCGATGACAGCACCGTAATTGAGAGGTACACATCCCATTCGCGAGCTAGTCCAGAGAAAATACGGTTCTTGAGAGAGTCCATGATTGAACGGGTGAACGTGACATTACAGTGGGTGTCCAATTGGGGTGACGCCAATCTTGTCCAGTTAAACCCTTCCAAAACACAGGCGTGTCTTTTCTCCGCAAAAAAGAGTAGCTTCGATTTAACACCCACTTTCGAAATTGTATCCTTACCGATTACTAATAATCTAGGGCTTTTAGGCATTACCTTCACCTCTAACCTCAACTTTGGCCAACAAATTGAGTCTATGGCACAAACGGCGTCCAAATTATCAATTCTGTCAAAGGTTCGGCCGTACTTCAGCTCTGAACAGCTGCTTAATCTTTACACTGCCCAAATACGATCCTGCATGGAGTCACCTGCAGTCACCTCTTGGACGGTGCAGCCAAATATCATCTGGAAGCTTTGGACTCAGTTTACCGAAGAGCCCGTAGGTTAATTAATAACGAAAATATCACAAATAACAGACTACACACCCTTGAGCATCGTCGTCGAGTTGCCAGCTTATCGGTTTTTCAGAGGATACACTTTGGAGAGTGCTCGAAAGCTCTTATCGAACTGATCGAGCCATCTCCATTCCTTTATCGGACTACTAGGCGCAGGCAAAAGTTTCATCCATACGTTATTGGCATACCCAAAAGACGAACTAAACGGTTTGACAGCTCGTTTTTGGTGAGAGTCGCCATAGTTTGGAACGACCTGCCAAGGTCTATTTTTCCTGATGAGTTGAACTCTGGAGCCTTTAAGAGTAGAGTGAACAGGTTTCTTTTGGATGGGCGTGCACCATCTTCATCTTCATCTACACTTTCCATCAGGTGAGATGGAAGACAAACGCCTATTCCATTACAACAATAAAAAAAAATGACATATGTAACTTGATGTAGTACCATTCTTAGTTGCACGCAAAATTACTTATTAAAATATGATTGCATAATCTTACAAAAATTATATCAACCTACACGTTGCCCACTGAGCCATGGGCCCTACAATCTTTCAATCACTTCCCTTTCGATAATATCGTATAAAGATACTACCTTGATTAAGGCATAGGAAAACAATATCGATAGTGTAAGAACTAGTTCGAGGTCATTTTTTTATTACCTGTAACCCGAACTGGGTGTTGCCAGGAAATTCAAGCCCGATAACCATTAGTTTATTGATAGCTTAACTTTTATAATATTATCTTTAATAGTTTCTGTTAAAAAATAACAGTATTATATAATTCAATTAATATTAATTTGGACTGCCTCGGTGGCGCAGTGATAGCATATGTGATTGCTGTGCTTGAGGTTTCGAATTCGATTTCATTCGATTTCTCGGGTCGATCGTTTTACACCAAATGTTTGCGTTGTCTGCATTGTTTTTTTTTTTAAGGGACTGCACCAATAGGGTATGCCAGTCCCACAAGGCCTTAAACATAAACATAAATATCTATGATAGTTTAGCCGACTGCTTATCAATAGGTTGTGGTCTCTTTCCCCCACTAGGACCAGTAGGCTTGGGACTAGTACTGCTTAAGAGTCAAGTACTATTCATCTCTTGGGTGTCGTAAGAGATAAGAAAAAAGTAAGGGAGCAACCGAGGGGACATCACTGCAAAGGATGAACAAAGAAGTGAATATGAAACAAAAAATAAATAAGGAAATGCCTATGTCCAGCCATGAATTCTTTGACTTAAAAGAATTTATAGAATATCGTTGTAAGAATGATTATATACTTACAAAATTATTCTATAAATTGTTAATGTATTTATGTATGTTGTATGTAATTGTAATTAGAAAAATTAATACTGGTCTTCTGTAAGATAGTGTCTGTTCGAATATGTCGGTTCGTAAGTAGAATCGGTTTTCATCCTAAATACTATGTGCACAACACTCTTGAAATAGCAACCAGCTCTAAAATACAATACAATAATATACCGACAAACTTCAAAGACTTAGATTAGATTTCCAACTTAAACATTTTTTTTTCAAGTTCTGTAGAAAACAACATAAAATAAAAAAAAAATACAAACTAAATAATCACTAAGGTTTTCGTTTTAAAACGAACCCGTTAATGTAAAATAGATTAAAAAATATTTGCTTTACAGCCGCTCCCTATTTAAACAACATGATAAGAGCGCAAATTAAAACGGGCGTGTAGCCTGCGGTGATCAGTCTATTAATAATATCACGGGTAAAATCAAAATAACATCAGCATTGTGGTTTACGTGTTAAGTTTCCGTATGCATCAACATAAAACTGCTATGTAAATATAATTTTGAATCGTTAATCAAATACAATACAAGAAACTAGACTTAACCACGAGACCATCATTAGTTAATAAGAGACAATTATTAACTACTGATGACTGAAGTCATAATGTTATGAGCATCATCATTTGTTCTATGTCTGGTCATCAAGTGACTGCCACTGCCAAGTGTCTCAGTGATAGTGTATGCGACTGTGCTTGAGGTCTAGGCTTTAAATCATGGTTAGGAGTAAATGGTTGTGTAATCTACAGATTTTCTATGGCTTTCTGGATGTTTTCTATGTTTGATATTTATTTATTTTTTGAAGTAGCCATACTTATTTATTTTATTTTATTTTATTTTATTATCTAACCATTTGAACAGGCAGAAGTAAACAGAATGCTCGAATAGTCTATATAACACACTGAAACAGTATTTAGTTGTTTTTTTTTTATTTTTTATTTTTTTTCTAATATATATTTAAGCCTGCCAAAGTGACTCTACTCTGCCTGATGGAAAGCATGAGTAGAATCCAGGAGTAGGGGACATCATGCTTATTGTGAGGGTAGGCAATGTAGGATGGTGACCTTACCATGGCAGCCTGGTTAGATTATTCTGCATCATTCTCCCGGCCTTCGAAGGGCGGGAGAATGATGCAGAATGATTGGGCCTCCGGTCTCACACTCACCAACGAAATACGACAGCAAGAATGCTGTCATTATTAGGATGGTCTTCTGTGTGAGGGTAGTACTGGCCGGGTCGAGCCGGCCCATTCGTGCTGAAATCAGCGTGGCTCTACTACCTCAAATTGATAATTTTCGGATTTCTTTATTCAAATAAAGGTATCAGTATTAAGAAATCTACGTTACAGATATTAATTTATGGGCCTTTTGTTGAGCTTCTCAGAGAAATGCATTTTATGTTTAAATTTGAAATTAAATGACTGGTTGCATTATAATGATGTAAAGGAATAATTTCATATTAATCTATTGAATCGAAAAGTTATTTGGACAGTCAATTTTGCAAAATAAAAAGTACTTTGATAGTATTTCTTAGTGGATTAGTTTATCAAAGTGAGCTTATGACGTTATTTCTCCTGTCCCTGATTTACACTCACGATCTTAAACGGAAAAACTAATAATAATAATAATCTGACCGATTTCGGCCATGGCGACCACTTAGACCCCTTCGGGCTTGACGCTGATGCAAAAATTCCCTTGCACAAATCAAATCAAATCAAAACCATTTTATTTCAAGTAAACCATACAACGGCACTTTTGCAACGTCAAGTAGTCAGTCAATAGTCAGTCGTGAAGCTAATCCTCTGTTCCATTTCTTAGATCCTATGGAGAAGAACAGACAAGAAACTCCATGGACACTCTTTTCCAACATTGTTTTTACAATTTTTGGTTACATTGTTTAAGGCATTTTATTAAATATGAGCACAATGTAACGATGATGATATTTACACAGGTAGTATCCAAAAATATATTTTTTTTTTTCTTCTTTAAAAAGACAACTCCCGCAGTAGGAATATAAATTCCTGTGTCGCGAGGGACTTTACAAACATACATGAAACGGACACAAAGAACACCCAGACTCAGAACAACAAATTGTGAATCACACAAAGTGTTGTCCTACGTGGGATTTGAACCCACGACACTTGGCGCAGTAGGAAGCCCTGCTGGCGGTGGCGTGTGTAGCGGGTCGTTCGGCTCCCTACGATATGGTTGAACTGGACGATGGCTGGTGCAGAGGTCATGCTCGTGATAAGGTGCCGCCAGTCGGGGCTGGTCATCTCACAACTTCTATTTATTGTTTAATTATTTTTGGACACTACCTGTGTAAATATCAGCATCGTTACATTGTGCTCACATTTAATAAAATGCCTTAAACAATGTAAAAAAAAATTGTAAAAACAATGTTGGAAAAGAGTGTCCATGGAGTTTCTTGTCTGTTCTTCTCCATAGGATCTACGAATTGGAACAGACCATTAGCTTCACGACTGACTACTGACTGACTACTTGACGTTTCAAAAGTGCCGTTGTATGGTTTACTTGAAATAAAATGGTTTTGATTTGATTTGATTTGAATAAACAAAGAAGCAAGTCAAATACATTAAAAGCCCACCAAGTATTACCAGAGTTTTCTAGAACAATCTATTAGTTCGCCCTAGCCCTAATATATTTATTAAAAGACTTAGGGCTCAAGAATCTAAATGCTTTCAAATATTAAAACAAACAGCAATTTTTTTCTTTCAATTTTTAAGGCCACTGTATAGCCGATAGCAATATTCTGATGAGATTTCTCTCGAACAATCATGTTTTAACAAAGAAGTAATTAATAACGGTTTCTTTGTTATGATTTACAAAAAATAAATTCTTTGTATATTGTAACAACAAGTGGTTTCATGGCCTTTTGTCTTTTTTAATATTAATTCATCTGCTTAATAGCTTTTTATATTTGAATTATAAATCGGCAAATTGTAAGTTATAATAATATTCTTGTTAGATTTTTAAAGCACTAATCAGAAATCTAACGAGAATATTCTAGTACATAATATGTAATATTTTAATTTTACTGGATATAAAAAGATCAATGATTTATAAGATTAATGAAAATATAAAATGATAATAAAATAAATAATAATAAACATTATTATATAAATATTATATAATAATAAATATTATATATAAATATTTCGGACATCTTATCCACAACATCATCTAGTACCAACTTAAGCAGAGCTTGTATTATGGGTACTAAACAACTGATATAAATATATAAACATACTTTTTTTATAAATACATATATAATATACATAGAAAACACCTAAAATACTAGTAATCAAATATCTATCTATAAAACTATCTAAAACTATTACAAATCTATTAAAAAACTATCTATTAAAGAATAAAAGAACTATTTATTTTAAATTAATTTGTTTTATTCAGTAGTTATTGTTAGTTAAGATTGTATCTCTGCCACTTATTTTCCTTGTTCCATTGCTCTTAATTTATTCAACAATAAACAGGAATGCTCAACGATGCAAAGCAATGCATAATGAACGCGTACTTATCGTTATGGTAATTATGTAGTCATGGCATCGGCACGCGTTACTTTATACACGAGACATATTATAAGCGTCGTTTACTATTATTTACCAGGATTTATTACACTTCATCCATCATCAACAGCCTTTATATAGTACACTTTTCTGTACCATGCTGACTTTGTGTTAGTATGGATAAGCAAAGACGGTGTCAGTACCTAAATGGATGATCGTTTAAGGCATTATATGTTATGAGCAATTCCATGGTTTGGAAGTCACGTTAAGCAGTCGTAAAGCTTTGTTGGAGGCCTTCGGGTGGCTTTAAAATATCAAAGGGTAAGATTTCGTAAACACAACGTGTATTGCCAGTCCAAAACTCGGCACGCATTCGGCCAGCGTGAGGACATATATTATGGCCTTTCCTGAGGGGAGACCGGAACCCACTGGTGGAAGTTTATTGATGATTTTAGTGCAGTTGTGAAGCACACTTCGTTTGAGAATATCTGTATTTTGTAAGTGCTGTAAAATTTTTCCTGATATTCAGTTGAACACTGATAAAAGCTTTTAAGTTTTTTTCTAGATCTCGTTTTTTTTCACGATGGACTAATTACTTATTTGAAAAAAAGTGGATGGCAATGGATTGATGCGGATTGCCCAAGACCGGGATATTTGGTGCTTCTTGGGCTAGATCTTCACAGCAGTGCACGGCGTTAATTTGACTTGGGTTCCCTGCATTTTTGAACCACCTAAAGTACGTTTTAGATTATCTTTAAATAAATATTTTTTGATCGCTTCGAAAATAGCTGAATATTATTTTTAAAATAAATAATAAACATGTAACACACAACGCCATCTAGCCCAAAAATAAGCAGAGCTTGTATTATGGGTACTAGACAACTTATATAAATACAAAAACATACTTATTTTTTGGCAATAAATACATATTATACATAGAAAACACCCAGACTCCGAAACAAATATTTGCGCATCACACAAACATTTGGTCGGATCCGGGAATCGAACCCGAGACCTCTTGATCAGCAGTCGCACAAGCTAACCACCAGACCAACGAGGCAATAATAGTTTTACTTCAGTAACAATTACAAAATAAAACGTTTTAATGTATGTCGTTATATTCTCGCGTAGATAGAAATACGGAGAACAATTGAATCTGCTAATAAGAACCACGAGGGGTCTAATTATACAGCTTACCCGTTCTCCAAGACAATGTACCTTGTGTAAATACGTGGTTGTATATTTACTTTGTGACTTTGAGTAATTGGATGTACCTACTTCTTTGGTGAATTTTGTAATGAGCACAATTCACATGGCTGGATAATTTGACGAATAAATGAAGTACATGTATATCATTGTGCGAAGGAAATTCTATCTCTGCTTATCTTTTCTATTCAAATAAATAAAATTTAAGTGTCTGTGTTACTTTTAAATTCAAAACAGCTTTATACTTATTGAAAATAAAATTATTACACGGTATTTACATTGAAAATTTTTTTTTGCAGTTTTTGTCTCATTGAGAGATCAATGAGACAAAAATTGCAAAAAAAAATTTAAATGTAAATTAAAGAGATTATTCGAAACAAACATGTCTCGAATAATCTCACAATGGGTTGGTTTTTGGAGGTCGAGCGCGCTCAGCGGTCTCTTATTAAGACCATGTACTTCGAAAAAAGAACTTTTCCTACAGAAGCACTGTACCAGCTTACCAACCTGCTCTCTGTTAGGAAACTATATATATTACATTTGGTTTTGAAAACACATAGATCCGTGACATACGATCCAAATAACACAAAGAGCAGAAGAAGACATAATGTGGTTAAAGTCCCTATAACAAAATCAAAGTTTGCTAGCATACATTTTCAAAGTCGTTCGGCGTTTTTATACAATAAAGTACTTATGAAGCTTAATATTTATATTAAACACTACCACGATTGTAAAAAAAATTTAGATAAATGGTTGGCGTCCTTATATTACGACGAAGCAGAGTCACTACTGTACCACGAAGCATAATAAATTATTTGAGCAAATTTATTTTATAATTATACTCTATTTTATTTCTTTTTTACTATGTATGTAAGAATATTCTGTACTGTATTTATTGCTGTGTATGTGTGTATATATATAGAAGTATGTATGTATGTGTATAATTATACCTACATGGGTGCGAGTGGGTGGAATGTAACGTGTGGGCAGTGCGGGGCACAACAATAGCTTAATGGTCTTTCTTTGATTTGGTTTATATAGTTGATTTACATTTTTTTGTTTTGTTTTTGTGTTTTTTCAATTTCTTTTTCACTATTGTGGAAACATAAAGAGGAGCGGAGTCTCCTAACACAGGCTTTTCATTGCTTAACAGGAGACCCCAACCACTAGATTGTAATATGTTTAAGAAATAAATAAAGATATTATTATTATTATTATTATTATACCGTTAGCTTCGAGTTTAACTTCTATCATCATCATCATCATCAGCCTATCGCAGTCCACTGCTGGACATAGGCCTCTCCAATTGCACGCCACTCAGTTAACTTCTATATGCAGTGATTTTGTATATAAATAAATAATAAATGACGGCATCATTCTTCCAGCTAAACAGTTACGTAGTCAAAGACTGCCTTGTTGGTCTAGTGGTTAGCGTACGCGGCCGCTGATCAAGAGGTCTCGGGTTCGATTCCAAGGTCGGACCATATATTTGTGTGATCCACAAATATTTGTTTTGGAGTCTGGGTGTTTTTCTATGTATAATATGTATGTATTTACAAAAAAAAGTATGTTTATGTACTTATATCAGTTGTTTAGTACCCATAATACAAACTCTGCTTAGTTTGGGACTAGATGATATTGTGTGTAAGATGTACGAAATATTTATTTATTTACTTTAAAAACTTTTTATACGCGCTTGAACAAATAATGAAAGGAAATTAAGATTCCGTCAACGTTTAAGTTGGTAATGCTCTTCCAAGAGAAAAGTTTTACAAAACTCAGTAACAAAACCCGAAAACAAAGTTATTTGATTAAATTAATTTATTGTCTAAACGCCCTTAATACGGTGGGTAGGCTTGTTGAAAGCGACTAATTTGTACCTCAGGAGACACAGGATTAAATTAAGACCCGCTAAAGTCTAATCAGTTTTCGAGCTCTGCGTTTGTCTTTAAGTGTAAGCAAATATATAGATAACTAGCTGATGCCCGCGGCTCCGCTCGCGTTTTAGAGGTAATAGATGTTGGCCGATTCTCAGACCTACTGAATATACATATAAAGTTTCATAAAGATCGGTCAAGCCGTTTCGGAGGAGTATGGCAACGAAAACTGTGATACGAGAATTTTATATATTAGAAGATTTATACAGGATTGATGTCAATTGAATTTGTTTAGGAAATAAACGGTTATTTGAACGGTAAAAAAAAATTATAGAATAGATTGAAACATTAATTTAATTAACAACCGACTGTGTCCCACTGCTGGTATCGAATCTCCTCTCCCCACGCTGGCCGAGTGCGGATTGGGAACTGGCAAGACAAAAACAGACTAAGCTTCACGACTGTTCTCTTATAATAACAATAGGGGCCGATTGCTTAACGTGACCTCCGAATCACGTATGCTGATGGTTTCACGCTACAAACGGTCACCCATTTAGATACCGACCGCGAAGTCGTTACTTACTTTTGGTGATTCTTTATAATTATCTAGGGCAATATGATTATGAAGCTAAATTCGTTTAACTATTAGATTTTGAAGTACGTGTCCGTGTGGTGACGGATTAAGAATACAGAGTGTCACCACCCCTATTCATTCCGCGGGTGTCGTAAAAGGCGACTAAGGGATAAACTACGCAAGACAACATCAATGCAAAGAGAAGGAAAACTTGAAACCAACCCTATACCAACCCGTCTGGCCAGCGTGGTATAGTAGGCCAAAACCTCCTTTTTAAGGAGAGGTCTATGTCCAGCAGTGGATTGTTAAAGGCTGTTGATGATGATTGATGATGTGTCGTAAAAGGCGACTAAGGGATAAACTACGCAAGACAAACTTGAAACCAACTCGTTTGGCCAGCGTGGTATAGTAGGCCAAAACCTCCTTTTTAAGGAGAGGCCTATGTCCAGCAGTGGACTGTTAAAGGCTGTTGATGATTGATGATGATTAATGTGCAAGTTAAAATGTATGCTTGATTGGGTGTGTTCGTGTGTGTAAATAAATTCAATTCTAATACACTCTCGGATATCTCTGACAAAAACTGAAAATATTTTAATAAAGAATAAATATTTCGGACAACTTACACGCAACATCATCTAGTCCCAAACTAAGCAGAACTTGTATTATGGGTACAAAACAACTGATATAAATACATAATCATACTCTTTTTTTGTAAATACATATTATACATAGAAAACACCCAGACTCCGAGACAAATATTTGTTGATTACACAAATATTTAGTCCGACCCGGGAATCGAACCCGAGACCTCTTGATCAGCAGCCGCATAAGCTAACGACTAGACCAACAAGGCAGTCAATTCTCTGCATATTCATATCAGTTTGACTCAATAACCCTAAACCATGATAGATAACGTCGTATTAGGGGCATAGACACGCAACACAACAAAATATCAACAACAAATCATGCACACGCAACGTTCCGTAGCTGACTAATGTGGGCTATAGGTCAATGAACTTTAACCCACACTGAATGTACTAAAGTGGTTACTTTAGCATACTATTGTTGCCATGCGTTATTCAAGAGTCCGTCCGTCCTCGACTTACCGTCCGAACGGTAAGTGCTAGAAAGATGAAACTTTGCATGAATATGTGTTATAATTACTTCGACAAAGTGATACAATAAAATTATGAAAAATATTTTTATTTGGGGTACCTCCCCTACATGTAAAGTGGGGATGATCTATTTTTTTTGCGGCTACCCCATTGTGTGGGCTATCATTAGATAGGTCTTTTAAAAGCAATACAGAGTTTTTAAGACAATTATTTGGTTTAGGTACCCGTTTGCGAGAAATTCCACTTTAAAGGGCACTTTTTTGTAAAACAGAGCGTCCCCCCCCCCTCTAAAGGCTCAAAAAATCTGAAAAAAATCGTGATGGTGGTACACATAATAATAAACTTTAAAGGAAAACTATAACGGATTAGATGACGGCCACGGCCTGTTACGCACTTCACTGATTTTTTATTGCAGAATTGTCTTGCGTTATTTGCTTCCTCAGTCTGAGTATTATGAAATCGACGGAAAGAATGTAGAGAAGACACCCACGGCACACTTTATTATCGTAATCTATTAGTGGATTGGAATAAACGGAAATCTCTTTTACTCCTTTTCTCTCCTTATCACTACATAGTATATATCAGATAGATCAAAATAATTTATTACAGTATTGTATACCTTAAAGGTCAAGAAAAAAGTCCCTGATGTACATATATATTATGTCTATCTCTAAGGGATAACCCACAATAACTATTTTTTTATTTCTTTCTTTTTACGAGAAATAATAGCTTATTTACGAAGCGATTTTAGGCAAAACGGTATTAATCGTTATCCAATTAAGTACCTTAAATACATTGTGCATTAGTATAGATTAATATGGCCCTGTACAGTGTGTAATTTAAATTAATATTCTTGAAGTTATTGCAGATTTAAAATGCAGAAACAAAGCGATAATGGCGGTACTGGGGCCCGTTAGGGGGCGCTGCTGTCGATTTGTCACTATCAGTTAATAACTAAACACAATATGTACTTTAACAAGAATTTATATTCTAAGGCAGTACGAAGTTCGCCGGGTCAGTCAGTTTTTGATTATGTTTGCGCAAAGTAAATTTAAAGCATCAAAATAATTTCTGATTCTATGACTGCGAGACTATAAACCAACTATTAAGAAATAAGAAACTTAATTTAACATAGCTAGAGTCCAATTTAGAATGCAAACTAACCTGTGTTCTTTACGTTAACCGGTTGTACTATGGCACATCATTGTGTTTGTATTAACTTGTCTATCAAAGCAGCTTGGTGTCAACAACATGTCCTAGTAACCTGTCAATATTTGACCGAGAGATTGACTCAAGTGTTTAGAACCCTCGGTGAAACGTTTAATTATGTATCACTTTGAACCTTTATATCCGGATACCGTACGGCTAAACCGCCAACACTATAACCATTTTGACAGTGATTACTAGCCAGTAATTACGATCATTTAGTGGTCGAATTTAATTTTACTAAATGTTGTAATTGATCAGTAAGGCATGTTTTATAGGTTTTTAAAATGGTACATCATTCCATTGGCTGTTAAAAATTACTTAGATTTTTAGGGTGTAACTTTATTTTACAAAAAAAAAATACGGTCAGGTGGTGTTGTAGGTTCGTTTCTCACTCAACACAATTTTATCTGATAAGCATATAATATCATGGTATAAATTATATTAACATTTAAATTCATCCATCATTAATATTATATTATATTATTTGAAAGTAATTCTGTCCGACCCGATTTGAACCCACAACACTGAGCGTAGTAGAAAATAACGTAGCAACTGCTTAAACTACTAGGCTATCTATGCATTTAATTGTCTCTGGGGAGATTTGAATACTATTTTACTATTATTTTTAAGTATTGTAAATATTTTGTTGCTGATATAAAAATAATAAAATATTTTGGGAAGTCAGTGCCCTCAAATATACTGACAACTAGTTCAATCTTCGAATTTCAGTTCTCCCTTAGGGTTGTGGAGGTCCGATGCCAGTCGCTCCGTGGAAAAACTGAAATTCAGGTAAAACCGGTTGAACTAGTATCCGACCCCAAATAAACTTGGGAATAATGGCTAGGAGGATTTTGTTGCTTATATTAAAGTGTGTAACGAGAGTAGGTTAAATTTAATGTAGATCAGAAATGCCAGTAAAAATGCAAGTAGTTTTGTAATTCGATTTATTTAAACAACAAAAATGAAGTGCAATAAACAATATTTCAACGATCAGTTCAAATTTGGCAAACTGATTGAATGTGGACGATTTTAAAGTAGAAAAAAAGCAGAGTAAAGTAATAAACGAAATAAAAGCTACGATAAACATCGTAGCTAGGTCTACATATTTTCGTAGACTTGCTACGAGGTGTGTAGTAGAAAATAATAGTATTTCTAAATTGAGAAAAATAAATAAATAGTTCCTTTTTTTTTAAAAAAAGACGACTCCCGCAGTAGGAATTTAAATTCCTGTGTCGCGGGGGACTTTACGAACATACATGAAACGAACACAAAGAACACCCAGACTCAGAACAACAAATTGTGGATCACACAAAGTGTTGTCCTACGTGGGATTTGAACCCACGACACTTGGCGCAGTAGGAAGCGGCGTGGCGACCGCTTAAACCACTAGGCCAACCGTGCAGTCCTGATATGGATGTTGTGGTATAGGGTCGACAGTATTAAACGATGTTGACTGAAAATCATGAGCCGTCTACTTTAGTTTCAAAGAAAATAAAAAGGGAGCACTTTTGCAACATACAAGTTAGCACGTTTAATTGCTTAGTTTAGCCTTCAACCAACAATGTAAGATGTTACATAGCAATATGCATTTATCTTTTTATTGACGTGGTCCCGACACAATCCATATTATTTCACACTGAGTCTGAAACGAAATTAAATTTACTTTGAGCGCTGTAAAAAGTGCTTAGAAAAGTCAAGTAGAATCATTATCTTGGCTTTTTATTTTCTTTTTCATTATCATAATTTCAGTAGATGAGATAGAAGACGAATGGCTCGAAAACTTGGATAAAACATTTCCAAGCAAATTTAAAAAACAATTTTATAATTCACTTAAATTAACAAAATCTTGCAAAGGGAAAAACAATATATTTCTTGTCAAATTAAACTGATCGTTTTCTAAAATAATGAAAAAATATCTTTTAAAAATATCTAGTCCTAAAATAACACTTGGCACATCAACAGTTATTAATGTATTTTTACAATATAATTTCACCATTGACTATTATTAAATCGGAATATTTACATACATACATACATAGATAAAATATCAAAAATAGAAAATATTAATTTTTGAAGTAATCGAAAATTTCTTAAAAATAATAGTAAACTTACAAGGTTAAATAATTTCATAACAAATAATAACAAATTTAAAAATAATTTATTTCTCGAAAGTATTCAAAGTTAACAGTAAATTTATTAAAGATTAACTACATTAATACTGAATTACATAAATCGTTGAATTTACAACTCCACCAATATTTTAGTATATCTTAGAACAGCCATCATTAATTACACTAAATTACACCTATAATATCCATCTACAAAGTTATCTTTGGCACATCTGAGACTTATGGGAATTGATGATTTGATTGGCAATTGTATTTGGCAAAAAAATTCATTCACAGTTTTAGAAGGTTTGCATCGCTTACTTTTCTTAAACACTATAAAAATAAAACGTGACCTAAAATAATGACCTAAAATTTTTAGATTAGATGATTATGGTTCTTCCTGATGGAAAGCATAAGCAGAATCCAGGAGTAGGGGTCACCATTCTCATTGTGAGTGTATACAATTCAGCATTGTGACCCACACTAGCCCCACATAGCGGCTTAGTGAGATATTTCTGCAACATTCTCCCGGCTTTCGGAGGCCGAGAGAATGATGCAGAATAATTGAGTCTCCGTTCTCACACTCACCAATGAAAGAAGACAGCATGAATACTGTCATTTTAGGTTGGTCTTCTGTATTTTTTTTTATACTAAACCATCTAAAGTGACTCTACCCTGCCTGATGGAAAGCATGAGCAGAATCCTAGAGTGGGGGCTACCACACTTGCTGCGAATGCAGACAATAATGTATGTACGACCTGCCTTAAGACCCGGGATCATAGTGGGAAGGCAACACGTGAGCTGGTAGTGAGATCCAGTCTTTGACTGCTCGGCATAGGAAAGAAGAGTTTCCATTGATATTAAGCGAAAGTAAGCAACGCACTTTCCATTTTGAAATAACATCACAGGGAGACAAAATTCTATTTACAATGTTCATCGTATACTGTTGAAATGTTGTAAATAATATGTAAAACCGCAAAACAAACATTGATCTATTGAACCAATTTGATATCTATACCAAACAAATCAATAACAGAAGCATTCACAATATAAGCATTGAATTCACTAGATAATGTTTTATATGTAGAAATAAAACAATATTTCCATCTATGTACACTATTAATCACTGTCTTGTCTTCCATTTACAAAATGTACAAAAATGTACCACGGATCATTTACATGAAATATACAAGTACTCTACTTGGTCATTAGGTGACAAGATCGTAAATGTCGATGTGATGGGCTTTTGCCAACATACAGGTCAAAATTTATGATCTGAATTCTAAAACTCCTAAGAATAATACCATATATAAAGAGCATGATGCTTTGAGATGCTCTTTGTTACCTAGAACTATGATTAAGGAAAGAGTATGTTTAGATTTTCTGATTGCAAAAGTTTAGTGTATAAGATTCTGAAGTGTTTGTAATGTTGAGCTAAAATAATGCTTGATAATGAAAGTACCATAAAAAAAATAGAAGAAATCGATCAAAGCTTGTAATTATTTTAATCAAATATAAGTTTCTCTCAATAAATTTTCAGCAAGATTCTAATTCAATTCTGTAATTGATTCCTTTTCCGTGAAAAATATAATAAATTTAACCATAGGAAATCGATATGACTATGTTTAAATATTTGCAAATAAATCATAAGCTAGCCTTGAATTGACTTCAAATATTTTTGATAAAGTTGAGATTGAAATATAAATTTATGTAACAATTTTTATCAGATCATTTATATTTTATTTTCTATTATTTACTGTCCCTACTGTTTGCCTCACATTCACCCTTATAGCACCTTTACGTTTCCATAACAATAAAAAAATCCAAGTGACTTAACCTATGTATGATTAGTCACAAATATTTTTAATGACTAGAAAAATCCAAGAAAAAGATTTCAATATATTACAGATTTATACATCTAATGGGAGACATCGTTAACTATCGGGGTTTCACAGCTAAAAACATTTACATTTAATAAGAATTGTTATTAGGACTATCATCATTTAAATCAGAATTTACAATACTACTAGTGTCTATAAGATTTGAATTAATTTCGTCTTTCATTACATTCTCATTATCAACTACATCAGATGTATTATGATTACTTGATTCACTATAACCATTTATATCTGTTTTATTAGATTCATCTAGAATATCACTGTCTTCTGATTCTCTTTTTTCTACTATTACTTCAATTCTTGGTTTGAATATATCATCTTTTTTCTCAGCATCTGGTGGTCGAACTGTCGAAAGGGTGCTGGACAGGAATGATGATTGTAGGTTGTAGCCTGGCAGCAACTTTGGTTGCAGTGGCAGCATCAGGTCTAGGGAACCGGTGGTTGCAGGCCTTGGTTGCAGGGGTGGGGCGGTCAATAAAGGTGGTTGCAATGATGCTAATGATATAGCTCCAGACTGCATGTTGATAACAGGACTCTCGACTGGAAATAAGATAAGGATAATATGATGATGATTTTAGGATAATTTTTCATTATCAATGTTTAACATGCAATTTTTTCAAACGTTCCTGGGTGACAATGACATTAGTTAGTTAGAACTATTACTGCATACACTTTGTTAATGACAGAAGCTATTGAAATAGTAAGTTTATGAGCTTAAATGAGAGAGAAAATGCTTTTTTGAAATTATTTAGGTATGTTATACTTAAAAATATTTTAGCAACACAAATGTATTCTAATGCTACTGCAAAGTCAAATAATTTTGACATGATAAAGGTGGCAGATTATGGTGAGGCATGCAAATTTTTCGTGTCAAGAAAATTGTTTTTTTTTATTTAAGGGTAAAAGTGTTCAAGGGTAGAAGAGCCTCATAGATTTGGAGCGGGATTTACCTATAGGGGCTCGTGCTTGGAGCGGCAGAGTGGTAGTTGTTGGTGGTCGGAGAAGGTTGGTGGTTGGTGCTTGAAGGGCTAGACTTATCATATTCATGCCGTTGACACCTGAAATGACAAAAGTAATAATTAATATAAAGTATAATACATGGTACATATAGTGCTCTGATCTTAAAATAGGCAGAGCTTGTACTATGTTACCAAATCGCTGGTAATTGATACTAATATCATAAAGAGTTAAAGTTTGTGAGGTTGTCGAAAGCTAACTTTAGACCATCTTAACCTTGTATGAAATTTTGTGAGCATACCGAGTAGGTCTACAAATCGGCCAATATATATTTTTCACACCCCTAGGACGAGCGGAGCCGCGGAGCGGACGACGCGAGCGGAGCCGCGGGCATCAGCTATATTTTATTATAAGAGAATGCTGTTTGTATGTTAAATATATTGGAGAAAAAATAAAGAAAGGAATCCCTCTGTCTGGAGTCTGCAGTCATCACATAATTATGTACCCTGGGTGAGAAAAGAAGCAACAAACATTTTAAGTATGATTTTCTATATGCTTTATTACTACATTTATTGCATATTTATTACTTTATTATTATTACTACATTGATTGACTGGCTTGTTGGTCTAGTGGTTAGCGTATGCGGATCCTGATCAAGAGGTCTCCGGTTTGATTCCCAGGTTGGACAATATATTTGTGTGATCCACAAATATTTGTTTCGGAGTCGGGGTGTTTTCTATGTATAATATGTATTTATTTACGAAAAAAACTATGTTTATGTATTTATATCAGTTGTCTAGTTACCCATAATACAAGCTCTGCTTAGTTTGGGACTTATTTATTTGTATGGTTTAGGAATATTAAATGTATTCTTTTATATAACCATAAAACAGTTGTAAGCGTCATCATCATTATCATCAACAGCCTTCAACAGTCCACTGCTGGACATAGGCCTCTTCTTAGAAAGGAGGTTTTGGCCTACTATGGTGTAACGGTATGGTGTAAAGGTGTAAACGTATTTTATACAAATATGCATACCATTATGATATACACAAATGTATGCCTACATCAGTCACCTCATCGTCAGAAAACCATTTAGAAGCAATTCGTACTTGGCTTCTCACTGAGTGAATCAGGTATCAGTACCTGAATATGGAATACCGTGTCCCCGTGGCGAAGGTGAACTTTTTCAAATATCTATAGGTGGTCTCAGTTACTGTTTATCAGACGACAGTCCCTCTCTTTTGCAAAGAGTGTTCAAGCCCCTCTGGGCACAACACTGTGTTATTCACGAATAATATTTTTTGAATGAGTCAGTGTGTTCTTATAGTTTGTTTCTTCTTTGTCTGTAAAGACCCCCGCGACATGGAATTTATCTCTAATGTGGGCATAGTATTTTTGGTCTAGTGGTTAGCGTATGCGACTGCTAATCAAGAGGTCTCGGGTTCAAATCCCGGGTCGGGCCAAAAAGTGTTTTTGGGTTTTTCTTAGAAAATTCCCAATAGCAGCCCGGAGTTTGGAAGTTTGGCGGTGATTCACGCCCGTGCCTCGGAGAGCACGTAAAGCCGTCGGTCACGGTTGTCATGAATATCTATGGCAATCGTTATTGGGAAGTCAGTGCCCTCAAATATAGTGATAACTAGTTCAATCTTCGAATTTCAGTTCTCCCTTAGGGTTGCGGAGGTCCGATACCAGTCGCTCCGTGTAAAAACTGAAATTCAGGTAAAACCGGTTGAACTAGTAGCTGATACCAAATAAACTTGGGAATAAAGGCTAGGAAGATGATGTGGGCATTGTATTTTTTAAGAATTATTTTTTTCTATAAAGGTGATGCCCTCTATATACATTTTCCAAAACCAGAGCAAGCATACACTTACCAAATTTATTTTCCTCCGAAAGTTCCTTCAATACGACTGGGTGTTTCACAGCGTTAACACGACGATTGGAGGCGCTGGCATCGCGTTTCCTCCTGGGTTGTTCGACGGGTAGCACACGTCGTCGCTTCTTCGGCAGTTTTGACCGGGCCTAGAATAGATGGCGGTAGATATGTTAAAAATTAAAATACACTTTAAATATGTTGTAGAGGTCTTTGCAAATTTCAAAATGTACGTTTTATTATACAACTGATTTCAGTTGTATATATATATATATTTGTTATACTAAAATATTATAGCTTTTTTTGTTTGATGTCACTACTAAATATTACATGTATTTAAAAAATTCTTATGACAAAATAAGGCTAAATATAAATCGTGTTAAATCAACATGGCTTGGTTTAATAAAGTTTTTATATCTTTTTTATATTTCAACTAGTTGACCCAGCGAACTTCGTACCGCCCAACTTTAAAATTCCAGAACTTGATCGCAGCGCCACCTACCGGGTCCAATTGCTAATCTAAACCATTCCCAGATCCCCTTGAACACACACAAAAAATTTCATCAAAATCGGTCCAGTCGTTTGAGAGAAGTTCAGTGACATACACACTCACAGAAGAATTATATATATTAAGATTATTATAATTACACGTGTAAACTCATAAATAATTAAAGTTCAATGGGTTCGCTGTTATGAAAAAATCCTATTTATTAAGAATTTAAAAAGGTTTTATTCCACTTTGTTCACTTAAGTTAAATCACCAATCATCTGTAATTTTAAAAGATATCACTATCGTACCTTATGTACACATATGATGACTGGAGATGAATAAAAAAATCACCTTTGTTCACCCAGTTGAATAAAGTCTGGGGTAAACAATAATACCGTATAAAGGTACGCGTCCATTGGCCTGCACCGGACGTACCACACGCAACGGATTTTATTTTGCTTTGTATGATTTCACATAGTGCTGCGTCCACTATCCGCGACGCCCGCACCGAACGCCGGCATTTATGAGCAAGGCAAATCCGTTCAATCCGTTGCGTGCCGTGCGTGCGGTGCGTCCGGCGTGGGCAAATGGACGCGCACCTTAAGTCGACTCAATTTACCAGGTGATATCACCCAGGATGGATATACTTCCAAGGTGAAATTAAGAAAAAATAAATTATACTTTACATTTATTTCAATTCCATGGAATAAATAGTTTAACAGCATTGAAAGTATATTAACATTACAATAAATTAAAATGTAATACTTTCTCAAAAGTCATTTATAAATTACCTGTACCTTGAATATATTTGTTCGTTTCTTTGACTAAAGTTTTGTATCAGATTTCCATTAATTTTCTATACAAAGATTATGGTTAAGAATAAGGATGAAATTGAAAATAAAATCGGTTTTATCTTTTGTTGTCTTGAGTAGGGTAAAGGGTAAACAATCGCCCTGAAATCCTTCCTCGGAGGATAATACAATGTGAGTTATTGTCCAGATATGCAAAATCATCAATATGTTTTACATTTTTTTGTGAGGTTGTTAGGTTGTAACTGTTTTCTATTTAGATAAGAATATTTTTCTCAAGTGGAGATATATGTCAATTATCGTGGGAAAAGGTAACTTATGACCTTTCTCAGGTTCTAGATTATCTATGTACCAAATTTCATTTAAATTGTTTCAGTAGTTTTGGCGAGAATGTAGCCGACAGAGTTCATAATATTGTTGTATTTATATATATAAGTATTAGTAAGGGTAAATAAAATATCAGTATAGTAGATTCGTTTTAGATTAAAAAATGTTGTTTCAGATTTACTAGATATTATGATGTGATCTCCAAGTATTTGTTTCGGAATTTGGGTATTTTAAATATATAATTATATATTTATACTAGTTTATTCATCGTTCGTTTCGTTCATCTAGTTGTCCGTGTGGTGACGGATTAAGAATACAAAGTGTCACCACCCCTATTCATTCCATGGGTGTCGTAAGAGGTGACTAAAGGAACAAAATAAGTAGCTAACATCACTGCCAAGAGAAGGAAAACTTGAAACAAACCCTTTCCCAACACGTCTGGCCAGCGTGGTATAGTAGGCCAAAACCTCCTTTCAAAGAAGAGGCCTATGTCTAGCAGTGAATTGTTAAAGGCTGTTGATGATGATGATTTATACTAGTTGACCCAGTGAACATCGTTCCGCCCAACTTTAAAATTCCAGAACTTGATCGCAGCGCCACCTACCGGGTCCAATTGCGAATCTAAACCATTCCCAGATCCCCTTGAACACACACAAAAAATTTCTTTAAAATCGGTCCAGTCGTTTGAGAGAAGTTCAGTGACATACACACTCACACAAGAATTATATATATAAAGATATGTACACAAAACAAGTGTTTCTATATTCATATCAGCTGTATAGTACCCATACAGCAAACACTGTTTAGTTTGGAATTAGATGGCGTTGTGCGTTAGTCTCATATGTTATTAAATTTAGAGGTCATCGTATTGAGTGACTTTGAAATAATATTGAGTGTTAGCACTCATAGCCGTGTAGCCTTAGGTGATTGGAAATAATCACTGAAGGTAAGCAACGATGGCGCGGTCAGAACTTGGATGGGTAACCATTGATGGCATGATACCATGAGCTTCTCCGTGATTTGGAAGTCACGTTAAGTAAAGTAAGTCAGTCGTTCCAGATTGTTTTCATAGGGTAAACATTTAGTTGGAGGCCTTTCAAAACATACATTGACCAGAATACGTGACCACAACACAAGTCTTGCCAGCCCCGAACTGGCATTCGGCCAGCCTGGGAATGTATGGCTTTCGACTTCTCCTGAGAGAAGACCCGAGGCCAACAGTGAGGCCATCCAAGAACTGTGAAGCTACAGCGAAGGATATTTTTTAAGTGACATAATATTATGGATGTTCTGTTTGCATGTCGAGAGCACTTTGCATATCCACGTTTCGTTCATCTATAGCCTTTTGTCTTAACATTACCATGCTGTATCTATTGTTCGAACTCGATCCGTGTCATATGCAGTGTGGATTACGTGTGGACATCTTCCAGACCTCTAACACACAACGCCAACCAGTTATATACATATATAAATAAAGTATACATATATTATATATTAAAATATGTGATCTTGGAGCCGGCTTTAATGAGGGCAATATTTGAGGTTTTCGGGAATAAAAAATGGATCTAGATTAATCTTATGTTTAAAAACGCAAGTTTACTACTCTTTCAGTAACACTTAGTTGATTAGTGTACTCCAACACAGCAATACTACAAACAATAAATTAAATATAGTTAAAAATAAAGAGTAGTAACCGAGCCAAACTCGGTCACCCAAATGCTTAAACATAGAAAACACCCAAAATCCAAAAGAAATATTAAAGGGATTTGAAACTGGGATGTCAAACATTGCTGTAGCATCCGGTACCACAGCGCTGCCGAGGTAGTTGTAAGCTAAGTACATACAGTTAGCATCAAATACACGACACACGTGTCCAATAATCCTTCAACCTGTTAATTAATTCTCAGAATTTAGATTGAACTGAAAATCATTACGGGTGGTGGCTTAAAAGTTACTAGTATTGGGTATATTCCAATTTCCAGTAAACCTTGTAAGTTTAATTTCAAAGTTTTTATTTAGATACAGAAAAAACAACATTTACAATTACTGAACAAATTTAAGATTCTTCTATGCTGATGTGTCGATGACTTAACGTAATCTTTAAAATCACGTTATCATCTGATCCGGTTACTACAAGAACAACCATAAGAAAGATTTAAGCCCTCAAAAGTCCTACGACAGCGTTTTACAGAACTATGTCGAATAGTATTTGGGTGGTGGTCTGTTGGCTCCGTGTAAAAAAGGTTCTTAAGAAAAAGAAGAATAGACTCAGAAAATCAAGTAAAAGTACATGGTACGCATTACCTCAGGAAAATATTTAAATGCCTATGTAATGTGAAAGAGCTTAATAAAATACGGTAATAAAACAAATCCATTAGCTTAACATAATGACTAAAGGAATAAAATCTGAGACAAACACAAAAGCAACCTTATACTTCTTTGTTGCTTTCTAAATATAAAACAAGAATATCTGCTCAAAGCGTAAACATGTAAACAATACTTGTTTACACTTTAAGCAATAGAAGGAAGCAATAGAATCAATTTACTAAGTGTTGTACTGTATTAATTTCCATGATAAACATTTTGTGTAATAAATAAAATTCTTGTACATTTATGTTAATAGAACTGGCTCATTTTCTCATGTATCTTTTGGTAAAAATGGGTTATCCATTAGATTGCTCATAAAACCTATTATAGTTATAGAAGAATGTTTTACTGTCTGTTATTTAAACAATGGATTCTAATCACACTTTGCTATTAGATTTTAAAAGAAAACTTATGTAAATTACTTTTTTACTGAAGTGGATTTATACACTTTACTTTTGTACTGATGTTGCATTACAAAATAGTGAGAAAGAGAATACAAGAACTTGTTGAAGGAGCCTAGTAAGTGAATTTAGTACCGAAGAAAACACTTTCGAATTAAGTAATTACTGTTAACAGAGACCAATTTAAGTTTTCGTTTTATTTACTAAAGAATCTGAATATATCAAGAACTTTATTTACTGAATTTATTTATTGTATTAATATACATTTGTTACAAATTATTTTCTAAAAATATTATGCATAATATACAACAATTTTAATATTTATCTCATAAAAGCATTGAACTCATAACGTTCAACACAATAACAGTTGGAATAACAATTATTAAAGATTACTAGCCAATACGGCTTAAAGGTTCAGGATAAAAACAATGTTTCTACCGCATCGCTATCGCATAGCCAGAATTAGATTTTTACTGTGTCACTCAGTGTTCACGAGAAATGGTGAACAGAGCTTATTTTTTTTTAAATACGTACATTAATTAGACTGAAAGCTTGATCGTCTAAACACAAAGTCATAACTATCAGAGTCATCATTATTTGCCAGCCCTTATCCCTTATTATTTGATTTGGGGTCAACGCTTTGTTATATCCTTCCAACCTACTATATCATCCGGCATTTCACTGTAAACTTCCTAACGATATCCGATTTCATACAATCCTTTCACCTTTTCTTTAACACTCCTAACACTTATTCACCATATTTTCCTCATCGCTTCGGATATCATGTACATACCAAGATTTCCTATTGCTTTCTAACTTTTCATCCAGTGGCGCTACTTTCAGACTTCGTTTATACTCGTTCCAGATCTTATTCAAACATCAGTCAACCGTTCGGACGGACGGCTGGTCTAATAATTCTCTTATAGATTTCTCCTTTTACTTTCAAGAGTAGTTTCACTGGGGTCACAAATTAGTCCCGTTATCTACCGTCACTTCAATAATCCCGGACTGATTCGATGCTGTACAATTCGATCAATTGACATTTCTCAATTGCCTTTAAATTGCAAGGAGACGTAGTACCTATTTAAAGTTGGAGCAGACCATTTTTGCTGTTCAATTCAGTGTAATGGTTTCAGAACTGAAAAGACCGTTGAAATCGTGCAACAATTACTCAGTATTGGCCTGCTCCGAACCTCACCCCTCTTTACCGACCATCACTATGTTATCTGCGAACAACACGCACCAAGGTGTCCCTAAATCTAATGTTAGGGCATCAATCTTCCTGTCGTTATCTTTCACTCAATCACTTTCTTCTAAACTTTCATAGTATGCGACATGAGCTTGATTTTAGCGTTATTCTTAAAAAAAGATACTAGATGGGTTTCACGCCATTCCTTGGAGATTGGGTTTACATGCGACAACTTATTGAAGAAAAATATTTAGATCTTTTTTCCTTCAGTAGCTACGAAACTTTCACTGGCATGTAAGTGCGTATAAATATATAGAAATCAAATATTTCTGATGTTGTAAAACGTATAACATTCCTGTATTTTAGCCCTAGCCTTTAAGAGACAATTAGAGAGACAAAAAGAGAGTATTATAATACACTAAGTGATCGTCTCATTTTCATTTTCGTTGATGTTCATAGTTTGATTTTACAAATACCGTATATACAGTTTAATCGTACAAAATTGTTTACTAGGCAAAGTTGTTTGAGGCCAGTAATGTATTATTGAAAATGAACATTGGTATGATAGATGATATGATAAACCAAAAATGAATATTTTTTGACAGTCTACATGGTGATCCTATGCAAAGTTACAGCAATATGAGTCCTTGATCCTATACGCGCGACGCGATCCCAGACTAAAAAACATTCAGCGGTTTACGTAGCCACAACGTGTCTCTCCCCACAGTGGGACGCTATGGGTTGTTGATGATGATGAAGATTTAATTTGATGACTTAGGTTCTCACTACCTCCGTGAGACAACAACAATCGAACTAACATTTTATTAACAATACATTTTAAAATGATTGATTGAAAAACGATAAAAATTATGATAAACTCAACCAATTCTAATCAATTTTCATATTCAATTCCGAAATCCGAATTTCCGAACCCTAATTTAAGCAAAATCAATATTCCAATCAATGAAACAGATTCACTTTGGCGCAAACTAGTGATTAGGCTATAATTTAGTGAAAGCCTTAAATATCACGTATGGTTAATATTTCTACAGACGAGCGACTTTTTGCTGTTTTAAATGAAATAATAAAAAAACGTTGCAACAAATTTGAAATTTAGATCACGTTGATTGTTGTATCATAGCATCTAAACAGATGTAAGTATATTTATTTTGTTCTCTAAACAATTTTAAAGTCTTCAAAGTTTAATTTATTTTTAGATGGGATTTTCTTTGAGACGCACAACTTTACTGCTTCGTTGGACTAGCGGTAAGAGTATTTAGAGAGAGTTAAGGTCTTGGGTACGATTCCTGAATGGGGCCCGAAAAATTTAATAAAATAATAATGGCAATCGTCATTGGAAAGCCGAACCGTCAACTACACTGACTACTGATTTAACCTTCGAATTGAGTGCTAAAAACCGATTGAAATAGTAGCCGATTCCAAATAATTTTAAAAATAATAAAGACTTGCAAGATTCTGAGGACAAACTTTAACTCTTACTGGACTGGCCTTGCCTATTAAGTGGGTCTAGTGGATAACTATCCTGAGCCATAGTTTTTGTGCTAGATACAAAAAGTTGCCCGTATGTGTGTACTGAGCATGGCGGGGGAAGTTTCACAAGATTGAGGATTAATTTGTCTCTGATTGAATGCATTTCCAAGCTCTAGTAAGGTTAAAGTTCGGAGAATGGTTGGCAACTGCAAAATCAATACTTAGAAAGTGACTTGAATATATAGTGGTAGTTTTCTAGATTGGCATTTTAGCAAAAAAAAATTTAAGTGAGCAATACAATGTCAGAATTTTCGTGACAATACAAGTAAAAACACGACAAAAGACGAACATTGGAAAAAAAATTAATGAAATAAATACTATAAGTAATAATGATGTTTAGTGTTGATAAATATGTAAACAGATGTAAGTACAATTCAGAAGTAAGGGTCACCATCCTGATTGTGAGTGAAAACAATGCAGCATGGTGACCCACGCTACGGCGGCATAGTGTGATACTTCTGAACTTGATGGCCTTCAGTCTCACACTCCTTAACGAAATATGACAGTAAGAATGCTGTCATTGGTCTTTTGTGTGAGGATAGTACTGCCACGGTCGAACCAACCCATTCGAACTGAAATCTGCGTGGCTTGTACCTTGAAAAATCTAGGTACAATTTATCTATAGTAACTATATGTAATTATATATAAGTGTGTTTATAAGTGGGTTGACTATTATAGTGAGGTTTATATTAAATCTATAAAAATTGAAACAATTTTTTTTTCAATTTTATTTTATTTTTATTATTCACCGCAATTTCAAGCACATTTATAAAAATTGAAACATTTTTTTTCAATTTTATTATTTTTTTATTATTTTAAGCACATCTATAAATTTTTTAACAATATTTTAATTAATATCTATAAAAATTTAAACCATTTTTTTTTTATTATTCACCGAAATTTCAAGCACATCTATAAAAATTGAAACGATATTTTAATTACTCAACTGTTCAGACCACTGACAAATTTTACCAACCAATTTATCTCCAAGTAATGCTATTTCAAAAGAAACGACAAGATTGATGATCCAATGTTATTACTTTGTTGTTTTAAAAAGTTTTGTATTTAAACAAAATACTCCATGATTTTTATTTATTACTTGTTTAGGAAATAAACTTTGGTAATCTTTCTTTGATTTTTAAGAAGACGTAAGTGTAATTCTGTTATATTTAATATGTTAAAGTTTTTAAGAGTTATACCAAAAATGATTGTTTTACATCAAAAGTTTAAAATATCGGGCTTATTTTATTTTGGGCTTATTACTTTACTATAATAAGTAATAATTATGTTTATTGGTCTCAACAAGATTGTATCAAAACCAACGGGTCTACCATTGGTTTAGATACAACAATGATTACAAACATTTAAAACATTTTAGTGAGAGTTCGAGTTGGTAGTATGTTCAAAAGCTGTGTAACAAATTCTCTCCATAATGAAACAGAAGTTTAAATTTTGACTGCCTTGTTGGTCTAGTGCTTAGTGTATGCGGCGTCCGAACAAGAGGGTTCGATTCCCGGGTCGGACCAAATGGTTATGTAATCCGCAAATATTTGATTTGGACTGATTTTCTACGTCTAATATGTATGTATTATCAAAAAATAGTCAAGTCAGTCAGTCAAGTCTTTAAATAATACACGCATGTAACCAATTAACTTGTAAAACTCTGAACTAATTTATATTTAGCAATGAAAGCCATGCTTTAGCATATTCTGGACAAACTCGACCGAGTGATACCAAGGTATGATAGAAAATCGGACACTGTATGTACCCTTATTATTATTTTTTATTTTTATTTTTTTGCGTGCGGAAATCCCCCGGCTACCACCAGTTGATGTCGGACTCGAACCGACTAAAACCTCACGCCGCCTCGGGTACTATAAGCTGAGGAGCCAGGTGTACCCTCGGAAGGTAGTCCCTGGAACCCCGACGTACCTCGGGCCACTGTATGATAGTTAAATACTTATATTAGAAAACAGCCTCACTGCTATCCAAAATCATTTTCATACTTTCTATTTTTTATACAGACATTTTTATAGTATGAAAATATGAACAGCTGTAGGAATATAGACACATTTTTCAGCTGTCTTTATTGGTCTACTTTCAGTAAATAGTGTTATTATCTAGATTGCTTTCAGCTCAAAACAACAAGTTGTTTACATGGCGAATTTTCCCTGTTTTTTCCACAGGTAATCCGAAAAGTGGTATCAGTTTTTGTTTTTCTTCGTAGTACCTGTAACCTAAATTGATATTATCGATGAATGGTAGAACTTGTTTGTAGTTGGTTCTTTGGCTTGATTTGCTTTACTTGTCAATAATCCATTTTTAGAAGTCAACATAATATTTAATTTTATTTTCGTATATGTCGAATATAATTTATGTTGTTTTTAGAATTTCGGCTTTTACTACCTTCTTCCCGTCTACTAGTCTTCCCCGTGACTACGAGCGCTATAATCCGTTCGAAAAGTACAAGGTATTGGAACTTTGAATATGATCACGAATAAGTCCCATTTATTAAAAATAACAATTTATACTCTCGATTGTTCCCATTTGGTGGAACTTGTTAGAATACATTGTTGGATTTAAGGTCACTTGTTTAACTTCAGTTCAACTATGAAATGCCTAATGTCCTACCTAAATGTCTTACAAACTTTTACGAGACCGGTTTTTTTTGTAGTATTATCAAAGATTTCCTTTGATATATGAATGGAAGTGCAAGTGAGTTTATATATCTAGAATTTATATATATGTCGAATTTTTGTAATTGTATTGAATGTCGGAAGTCCACTCCAAATGTTACATGTAATTGAAAACGCTAAGAAGATGGAAATGATGAAATAATATATTTTGTATGATAGCTCTATAATATGACAACAAAAAACTAATCTTATATTTTAACCAAGAGATTTGACGGTTCTTCTTATTTTGAGAAAATTATTGAAGTACTAAATAAAAACAGTACAAAGTGCAAAGTTAAACAAATATTAGACCATGTATATGTCGCAGTCAACTGACTTGGACAGGCTCTTTATGGAACGGTTAATTAAACTAGTTGACTGCCACATATTTACAAACATAGCATCACGGCCTCGCTAGCACTAAACATTCATGAAGTAGATACATAAAAAAAACTGTCATGAAGAATATACATCTCGTTTTACACACTGAGTTAAAACATATTACCATAAACATTTCTTAGCGGATGGAAATAACTCGAGGTAATATTCAAATGTAAAGCTACTTTTCCGATTTGATTATACAGGAGATAAACCAAGAAAGCGAGTAAATAAACCATCTGATAATTTTCCCTCTCGGTGAGGCGAAGTAAACATTTTTCAATTTCGAGAGCGTTGTTCTTGTTTGTCAGCTTCTTGAGTAATCTTCTCATCATTTATACAGGTATAATGGGATTCTTATTACTTTTATAATACACTTGTCGTCTGCCGCTGTTTTTGCATTTTAATTTTAATTGTGACAACAAATGTAAATATTTTTTTTTTCAATTCAACTTTTAGTTTTTTTACTTATCTTGTTGGACTAAAAACCGCCACTATGTGCCTTCTTTTATTGTTTGGCTCGGTATCATAGCTAAATTCTTAGAAAATATTATTACATTTTCAATGAAATCAAATTTTAATAATATATAGGTAGTCCGGCAAAGATGAACTGAAAACTGGCGGCTGTGTGTCAGATATCCGAAATATTTATTTAAATAATAATCTTAATATATATAAATCTCGTGTCACAATGTTTGTCCTCAATGGACTTCTAAACCACTTAACCGATTATAATAAAATTCGCACACCATGTGCAGTTCGATCTAACTTGAGAGATAGGATAGTTTAAATCTCAAATTATAGTCGCAATTTTAATAATCGCGGGTAACACCGCGGGATTCAGCTAGTATTTATATATATTTTATTTTATTCATGTTGCTCGCCTTTTTTTAATTCAGCCAAAACTTTTTTAATTATGAAACAACGTTCTCTTACATTATTTTTGTTTACGCTTTTGTAGGCAGCTAATGATTGAGCTCTCACGAGATTTTTAATGGTAAGCGATAGAATTGTGAATATTTGTTACAAAACAAATAAGTTTATTAAATAAACAAATGTATATTTCAATTTAATGGTCTGGATTTATAAAGCAAGTAAATTATACAATTTTTTTGACAATATAGCAGAAATTCATCATTTGTAAATTTTGAAAATAAAGCGTACCTAAGCCGCCATTTAGCTACAACCAACCACCAACTCTAGAAGGTTTAGATTAGATTATTATCAAAATTACAACTTAGAAAAAAAAACAACAAAGACTTTAAAAAATTCAAAACATATTGGCTCTAGTAGCTAAAGAGAATATCACTCTGCATTCCACAGGTTCTCCGGAGACCCAAAGCTAGACGTAGCTGTTCTTAGAACTGTTCAAGCAGAGTGACTACATTACGTATTGTGGGAGAGATAACGTCCTTTGAGATCAATGTATTATGTAATCAGAATCACATAAATATGTAATAAAACAATGTCGGAATAAAATTTGTTTACTATTCTAGGGGCTCAATACCAAGAAGCCAAAACAAAAGGAAGGAGAAGAGAGAGTAGGAAGAAAAACATCCACTACGCCATTTCTTTCTGCGAGCAAGATATGCTTGCGAAGGAGATGACGGAGGTTGCAGAACGATCTCCGTCCTCCATAAGCTCTAGGGTGGTAAGGCCATCTGTTACCCTAGCAGAAGCAGGCTGTGGTGGATGCGTCATGCGCTACTGAGCACCACTGTTCGCTGTGTCCATTCCATAAGTGTGTTAGGTCACTTAGAACATGTTCTTGATGCTTCAGTTGTCTTAACTAGAGTTAGAGGCTCAGTCTTTAAGACTTGAAATAATCATTTCATAATTTTAGATTTGAACATACATAACATTTCAACTGTACGTACTTATTTACATAACATTTTAACCCTACCTGTTTAACTTTGTTACAAAATCATTTTTTAATATAAAATTTATGTAATAATAGATACGCTGAAACACAACAAAGTTTGAGATAACTTTTTAATATTTAATTCAAGTTTAATTCGTTTTTGCGAACGAGAACATCAGGAATTAAAATTGCAATTCCACTTGGTTACACATTTTCACAAAAGCCAACAAAATTTAACGTCAAGTTATAAAATTAAATTATGTTCAACCTCTGAACTACGCTACAAACTATTTAAAATAAAAAATGTGAAGTTGCTTTTCGTAATATTTAATAAATAAATATTTAATTTGACTAACTGCCTCGTTGGTCTAGTGGTCTCGGGTTCAAATCCCGGGTCGGCCCAAAAAGTGTTTTTGGGTTTTTCTGAGGAAATTTCTAAGAGTGGCCCGGGATTTGAAAGATTGGCCGTGATTCACGCACGCACCGCCTCGGAGAGCACGTAAGTCCCGGTTGTCAACATACTTGTTAGACATAGAAAACACCCAAACTCCCAAAACAAATGTTTTTCTTTTGAAGATATGTTCAGTCCAGATATTCAAGTGCTAATTTATATCAGTGTAGTTTCACATAAAAAGAACAACTTGAAATACACAAACGAAAACACTTTCTATATTTTCGAAATAAAGTCACGCAAGACTGCCTCATCACATTAGACATGTCTATTTAACGGAGGTCAAGACTGAGGCTGGGCAGATGTCCTTTGATTGATTAAATTGATGCTATTATGCTAGAGGAGATGGGAGTGTGGTACGGTCGATCACATACACGAAGACGAAGCCGCACCTAAAGCTAATACGATAATTTATTTGGTAGAATTGATTGAATACTAATAATCTCAACTTGTTGCAGTTTCTTTTTAATAAATACGTATATTACTAGGATCGTATTTTTATTTCAACAATTTGACAACAAGTTGACATTTTATTGCTTTAAGTGATACTTCGTGACTTTCCCACTCATTGGTTATATGAAATAGCATGAAATTTCATGGTTTTTTGTTCAATCCTAGGCATGCAATTTCATGCAATATAATATAAAGCTACTAAATACAAAAACTAAGATTCTTAATAAGGAAACAAGTTAGAACACCAATACAAACCATCTAACTATGGACATTACGGCATTGAATATCTTGTAAACTATTAGATTTAAATATCTATTAAATATTTTATTATCTAATAAATTTCAGAAATAGATATATATTTTTTTAACAAACCTCTCCATAAATTTTCCACTATTGACCTATCACTTGTGTGTCGCTAACGAATAAAATGGTTTCGGAAATCGTTCAGAGAACAAGAATGAATCGCATGGACGGGGCTTGTTCCAGTTTGTTAAATTAACCCAGTCATTGGGTCTCGTAAGGTACGACCATCCATCAGATTAAAAACTCTCCATTTTTCTGACTTATAAGGTGATATAGTTCAAAGGTTGTATTCAATGAAATAGGACTAGATATTATGATTTGAAATCAAATTATATTGCAAATGAATCTTTTTTTTACAAAATGTTGTAAAGCAATAGACTAAATCCCTATCGCCTAAAAGTCTACACGGTTTAGGCGAGAGTATCATCATCATTATCATCATCAATAGCATTTAACAGTCCACTACTGGACATATGCCTCTCTTTAGAAACGATGTTTTGGCCTACTATGTAATATCACACTGCTCACATGGGTTTAAATAATTAATAATAAAAAAGTATAGAGTCCAATGTTTCCAAACTTAAAATAAGTGATTGATAAAATGATTGTATATCCCTACTAATATTATGAATGCGAAAGTAACTCTGTCTGTCTGTTACGTTTTCACGCCTAAACTGCTAAACTGATTTTGATAAAATGTGGTACACAGATAGTCTAGAGTCTGAGGAAGGACATAGGCTACTTTTCACCGCGATAACCGACATATACGCGGGCGGAGCCGCGGGCGATAGCTAGTAATATTATAAATGCGAAAGTAACTCTGTCTGTCTTTCTGTTACGCTTTCACGCCTAAACCACTGAACCGATTTTGATGAAATTTGGTATGAAGATAAAACTTAACTTGGGAAAGGACATAGGCTACTTTTTACCGCGATAAACAACATAAACGCGGGCGGAGCCGCGGGCGAAAGTTAGTTTTACATTTTTTCAATTTCAACGACAATAACCATACAAAGATCCCTTGCAGTTCAGATTAAACAATAATAAAACCAATAGAGATATGTTTAAGATAATTATTTTTCATCCGTGACTGCCTCGTTGGTCTAGTGATTAGCATATGCGATTGCTGATTAAGAGGTCTCGGGTTCAAAGGTGTTGTTGTATTTTTCTGTCAGGAAATTCTTAATCGCAGCCCGGAGTTTGGCGGTGATTCAAGCTCGTGCCACGGAGAGCACGTTAAGCTGTCGGTTCCGGTTGTCATAAACATCTATGGCAATCGTTATTAGGAAGTCAGTGCCCTCAAATATACTGACAACTAGTTCAACCACAGAATTTCAGTTCTTCCTCAGGATTGCGGATGTCCGATGCCTGTCGCTCCGGGAAAAAACTGATATTCAGGTAAAAGCGGTTGAAATAGTAGCTGACCTCTAATAAACTTGTTAGTAAAGGTCAGGAAGAAGAACATTTACTTTTCATCCATAATATTGCATCTCTTAATCGACACGAAATTTAATTCGCAGTCTTTACCGAGGTATAAAACATAGATGTCTAAAAGTGAGTTAAAATATTCATTTATCATACCACACTTTTTTTTTTTTTTTTTTTTTTCCCTGCGGACCGTCACCCCGTCGGGGGTTACGGCGGGGTGGTGTGTCGGACTCGAACCGACTAAAACCACACGGTGTGACCCTCTCTGCGCCTTTGTGTTGGAAGGAGTCCAGGGAGGGGATTTCCTTCTGGACTCCAACCGGCGCCTGCCCGCGGGCACTGTTGCGGGCACCACCTCGAATGTGTACTCTCTAATTGGGCAACGTCCGGTCACACGCGGACGCCGCCCCCTCGCGGTTGGCCTCTACTGCGGACGGACGGGAAACCCGTCCCGCCCATCCGCGGCCACTCTCAGGGCGGCATGAGACGCAGGTATGCGCGCCTCCGCCGCCCGGGGCGCCGGCGGCGGATCGGGTCCGATTGGATAGCATCCTCCCGGGCCTTCTCCGCCACCTCCTTCTGCAAGATTACGTCCTCGCAGAAGGTTGCGACCGCGGTAAAACAACTGTCGCTGCCGGCCATCGATCTTATGACGGTCGGCAGCGAGAGATCCCCTCCGATGACTGCAGTGAGGACCCGGCGCTGCGCCGCCCAAGCGGGGCAGACCGCCAGCGTGTGCTGGGCCGTGTCCTCACTGCAGTCGCAGTGGTGGCAGGCGGGACTCGGTTCCCTCCTAGCGACCGAGTGCAGGTACTTTCCGAAGCAACCGTGCCCGGAAAGTACCTGCGTCAGCCGGAAGGAAAGGGTCCCGTGCTGCCGCCCTGCCCACTCCTCGATGACCGGCTGAAGAGCCTCCACGGCGGCTAAGCCAGCGCGTGGGGTCTCCAGCCGGAGCGACCATCTCAGCATGGTGGCTCGGCGAGCGGCTTCGCGCCACTCGCGCACATCCTCGGGCGGAGGGCGAAATCCGCTCTCCGCCCGGAAGTCAGCCACTCGCCGATAAACTTCGGCGAGCACTTCCGCCTCCAAATCCCACGGGGGTGTTCCGGCCAAGGCACACGCCGCCTCTGTGGACACCGTGCGGTATCCGCGTATGGCTCTGACCGCCAGTATCCACTGGGGGCGCCAGAGGCGCGCCCTGTTCTGGGCGGACAGAGCCGCCGCCCACACCGGTGCACCGTAAAGTGCCATCGACCGGACAACCCCCGTGTACAGCTGCCTAGTGGGGACACTGGCCCCGCCCAAATTGGGCAGAAGTCGCCCTAGGGCGGAGGCAGTGCCCACCAACTTAGGGCCAAGCTGTCGGAAGTGCTCGTCGAAGAGCCACCTACCGTCGAGGACCAGACCCAGGTACCTCATCTGGGCCCGGACCGGTACGAGGACCGAGTTGACCTCGATCGAGGCGCCGGCGGGCGGACCACGACGGGGCCCATGAAATAATAGGGCCTCCGTCTTGTCCAGGGCCACCCGCAGACCCAGCGCCTCGATGCGCCCGACCACCCGGGAGACTCCCGTGGTGGCCAGGCGCGCCGCCTCCTCATTATCATACCACACTACATTAACCTCGCATACCCAGCATTTCTGATCAGCTCTTTGCAGCGATTTAAGGGTCTTAACTCCACATTCGTAGTCTGCAGACGACACGCAACGCTGTAATTTAAGGACCCTAATTTAAATAAAGAGTATGTCGTTTATTTTAACATGCTTACCGTTTTATGGTAAAACATTTTCTTGAACGTTATGAAGATAAAATATAGTAACGATGTTTCGTGTTTGTATATGATAATAATTTATTTACGTGTATATATTAAGGAACATCAACTATGTAAATCTACGGTCCTAGGAAATTATAGTGATTATAGCTATTTATAATGGAGATTTTTAGTGTCATCAGTGTAAGCAACGCCCTTTGATAGTCTACTGTTCTAGGAAAGGAGGTTTGGTCTATGATAACACGTTTTCCAGTCAAGTGCAGTGCTATTGCCTATTGCCCATAATAAGCTCTCATAGTTCCCTAATGACATCCAGGGGATGTACTCTGTATTCTTAATCTGATGTTATAGTGAGCTTTGGTGGAGACCTAGTTACAGTAGTAAACGTCTTTTGGCTGAGTTTCTTTTTCCTAGCTTTATTCCCAATATTATTTGGGATCGGCTACTAGTTCAACCGGTTTTACTTGAATATCAGTTTTTCCACGGAGCGACTGGCATCGGACATCCGCAACCCTAACGTCTTTTGTCTGAGATAATAATGATATTTTCGATTTCAATCTTTATAAAAAGAAGTTCTAAGGCCAAATTGTAGTATCAAAAACCCAAATTTTACTTAAATTCCCAAGTAACTCTATCTGTCTGTCTATCTGTTAAGCTTTTAAGGCATTTGAATGAAATTTACTATAAATACAAAATTCGGTATGGATACATTTTGATTCTTGAGGAAATACAAAGGCTACTATTTACCACAACAACTGACATATACTCGGGCAAAGCCATGGGCAAAAATAGTGTATATTTAAGCAAGCAAAATGAGCATATTGTTGAGCAATAAATAAGGGGAACAATTTTGCTCGATAAGCATATCCGCGCTCCGCAGTGCAGTTCCGTTCTGATCAAACCGCGCGTTAATCACTTAAGACACAGTGACTACTACTATCGGTTCTCATTTCAAAACTAAATCGACTCAATGAAATAACTAAAGAGACGTAACTCTCATGTGTAAAAAGTTAAAAAAAATCTAAATAGTTCAAAATTATGACCGATTTTAATTTCTAGATATTTTCGACTCTTAATGTCATAAAATTATACCGCATGATTAAGATAAAGATTTTAAATGAAACATAGAAACATTTAGTTTTTGTTTTAAAATTAACCATTTTATTATTTTGAGAATCTATAAGAACGACAGAGCAACACCTGTCAAAGCAGCTTTTTAGATTAATTATTAATTAAGCTTTTTAGATTAATGAATTATGAAATTAGATAATATGCAATTGGATTGTAAATGGAAATTTCTCTTTACTAGCTTAATTAATTCTAAACATTATCTATTTCATATTAAAACGATACAATATCAATACAAGAAATATACATTACTTAAAAAATTCAAAAGAGAGTTTTAGCTTCACTAAGCATACTTTATTTCTCACGTGAAACTCGCAATACATTTTTCAATATCTTAGACAAATAGTAGCATCTACCTAAGTCTATTAAGTGATCGTAAATTAAACCGTGGTTGGTAATCTGTGTAGCCCTTGATTAAATCACCAGGCTCAGGTGATTTATAGGCAATATCCCACAACATTACAACATAACAAGTAGAACAATATATATACACAAACTGCACGGGTAGTGTGGTGGTTTAAGCCGTCATCTTGCTACCGTTTACACGCCAAAAATACAAAATTAACTTAAATGAAGCCCAAGATAGGACAAAAGCTGCTTCATCATCATCAACAGTCCTTTAACAGTCCACTGCTGGCCTCTCCTTAGAAAGGAGGATTTGGCCTACTATACCACGCTGGCCAGACGGGTTGGTATAGGGTTGGTTTCAAGTTTTGGCGCGCTTATCGGCGGTCTGTTGTGGATCTGCTTTTCCTTCTCTTTGCATTGATGTTGACTTGCGTAATTTTTACGACTCCCGCGGGATGAATAGGGGTAGTGACACTCTATATTCTTAATCCGTCACCACGCGGATAGCTAGATAAGCTTCTTATCACCGCGATAACCGATATACAGGGTGAATTTTTGAGACGGGACAGTAAGGGTAGGTACCTTAACCGTTATAGTTACAGGAAAACACTTTTAGGAGACTATCCATAATTTTTTAAGATATTATGAACTGCATTTACAGATTTTGGAAAAAATGTACAGCCAGGAAGAAAATGGTCATTTTAAACAAAAACTTTTTTTGATGCTAATCGATCCTATCTTATAACCGTTAAGGTACCTGTCCTTACTGTCCCGTCTCAAAAATTCACCCTGTATACGTGGACTAGTCTTATATAATTTCAGTTAAACCCTCTCCTAATCTTACTATAAAATAGTTTACGACTGTCATGTACAGCTGCAGCGAAAGCCCCACAACTAATGAGAGAACATTAGGAGCTCAGAGTGGCCCCGCACTTTGATATAAGAACGGCCAGCACTACGTATTAATATGAGGATTTAATGTCAGCGGATTTAGATCTTGGTGGTGTACGAAATAAGGATTTTATTAGTTTGTGGTAATGAACATTTTTAATTGTAAGCAATTATACTGCCTTAATGTGTTACTTGATATGTATGGCTGCAGAGTATCAGCAGTGTGTTCAATGCTTTCATATTTTCGTTAGTTAAGAATGATGTCTTTATATAACTGTTGAAATAAAAAAAAAACAAAAACGGTACATTTTAAACCGACCTGAAGTATTTGATTTTGTTTGTTTGGTCATACCAAACAAAAAAATATAAAATCAAACTGTGCTCTACTAAACTATTACAGCTTATACACTTAAAAATATTTTTTTTAAATATCTCACCCTTTACAAACCCTTGATAACCTAACGAAGAATTCCAATAAAGAATCGAGTGGCTAAACCAGGGATACAACTCGTGGAAAGTATTTAACAAACAGTAGATCAAGGAAAGATACTCCGCTTCAAACGAGAATGAACGAGTACTTACTTTACTTTTAACAAGTATCTGGCTTGAACGCATCGTCGTTTTAGCTCTCACATGATGTTTTTGACAAAATGATCCTTTCCGCAAACGGAAAATATGCATTGGTGTTTTTTTGTACACCAAAATAAACTTTTAACTCAAGTATTTTCTACTAAAATCAAACGGAGTTGAAATCTCTTCAGTTATAAACAGTTACGTTTCTTTAAATGTTTATTTACTTAATTATTTCTTTGTTTTCATTACAAATTAATATTTCACAAGTATTTGTTCTTTGCTATAATTTATTGAAAAAGCTACGACACCTTCTAATTCGGGACGTTTCTGACGGTTTATACTGTTCTTGCTTACATGCATATCAAACATCGAAAAATTGAAGTTATAGCAACCTGTTCAATAATTTTATTACGAATAAGTCGTAGTGTATGAAAAACTATGTAAATGTGTTAAAATTACGAAGTTAAAAATCGTTTTTACATACGTTTTAATAACATTCTATGATATATGTGAGAATAATAAAAGTATTTTTGGAGTATTCAAAAAGGCTTTAAATTTACACAGTAGCTTTATTGATACTAGTGACCATTTGAAAAGAAAATTATAATTATTATTGGAAGTGTCAAAATACTTGATACTCTTTCCGTAGAGATAAACATTATTAGATCATCTCGCCAAGCTGCCAAGTTTTAATAGTCCCGAAATATTTATTGCTCTAAGATATATATATATATTACTATTTATCTACTAATATTAGATATTAGGGTACAGATTAAGATAAGTTGCTATAATCTTAATACTCGTTTATACCCTGTTATTTCCATACGCTGTTACATCCCACTAATATTATAAACGGGAAAGTTTGTGTATATATGATGTACGTTTGTTGCTCTTCCACGCAAAAATTACTGAACGGATTTAGATGAAACTTTACAGTAATACAGTTTATACATCAGAAAAACATACTCGGGCGGAGTTGCGGGCAAAAGCTAGTATGCTATAAAAATATCTAATACTACGTGCTGTTGTTGGATTTCCTTTACAAGAAGTTATTAATAGCAGCCCGGAGTATGGAAAATGGCGTGTTTCACAACAGTTCTTTGGAGAGTACGTCAGTCCCAGTTGTCATGAACGCCCTTGGCAATCGTTGTTGGGAAGTCAGTGACTACAAATATATTGACAATTAGATTCATCATCTTCCTAGCCTTTATTAACAAGCATATATTTTGGTCGGCTACTAGTTCAACCGGTTTTACCTGAATTTCAGTTTTCCACGGAGCGACTGGTATCGGACTTCCGCAACCCTAAGGGAGAACTGAAATTCGAAGATTGAACTAGTTGTCAGTATATTTGAGGGCACTGACTTTCCAATAACGATTGCCATAGATGTTCATGACAACCGGGACCGACGGCTTTACGTGCTCTCCGAGGCACGGGCATGAATCACTGCCAAACGTCGAAACTCCGGGCTGCTATTAGGAATTTACTAATAAAAACCCAAAAACACTTTTTGGCCCGACCAAGGATTTGAACCCGAGACCTCTTGATTAGCAGTCGCATACGCCAACCACTAGACCAAAAAGGCTGTATATTGACAACTAGTTTAACCTTTGAAATCAGTTTGCCCACAATATTACGGACTTCCGATGCCAGTGGCTCTGTGAAAAAACTGATACATATAAAGTTGAAATTCGTTGAACTAGAAGTCGAACTCAAACAATATTGGAAATTACGAAGACAAGGAATATGGTAATGATGACTTCACAATATTTCAGACTACATAGTCTGAAATATTGTGAAGTTATTTTGTATGGAACATTCCATACAAAATAACTAATACTACAAGAAATATTGCTAAGCCTGACAACCATGTCTTACCAAAATAGTTTCCCAACACTATTACTCTGTGAAAGTACCGTACATTATATCAATTTTGTCACATAGATACAAGTATTGTTTGAGGAAACAAGAGCGTCTCATCGTCATATTGTATTCATTGATCAGACCAAAATCAATATAAGTTTTCTTTTACGGAGATAGGTAAGGCGAAGTTCGACTGAAAGCGGGAGAACTTGACGCGATGTTATTTAAGAATTTGCTATAATAGCGCCGCAGTCGCCGCTTTATACTACGCCAAGTGTTATGGGTTCAAATCCTATATAGGACAACATTTTGTGTGATCAATAAATTGTTTGTGTGTATGCTTTGTGTTTGTTTCATTTATCTTCGTAAAGTTCCCCACGACACAGGATATTTATATTCCTGATGCAAGCGTTATCTTTCCTAAAGATTATATTATTATATAAAGATGTTTCTAGATTAACTTATACCCTACAGATTTAAATGTTATTTTTTAATGAGATTGTCAAAGTAACTACTTTAGATGATGGAAAGCATGAGCAGAATCCAAGGGGTGGAGGTGATGGTAATCACCAGGCATCATCCTCAATGTGAGTGCTCATAATGCTACATTGGGCCGAGCCGACCCATTCGTGCTGCAATCAGCATGGCTCTACTACCTAGTCGTAGTCTATCTAAAACTATTACAGTTAATATTATCAAAAAGTTTGTTATTCGTATTCAAATCACCCAATAGTGTCTGAGGTTGGCAGTGTGTAGGATCAATACATAAATTTGGAGTAATATAAAGTTTCCCAAAAAAAGAAAGGCTTCTTTTACTACTTCAATATTTAATGAGTTTCTTAGCATATTTTATAATAAATACTTGATTTAATCTTATAAGAGCAACCCGAAATTAAATCATAGACTTTCCTTTTCTTGAATGAAAACGTTTAAATGGATGACAGAAAATACTTTATAAGTTTTTTTGAAATGTTGTGATTTGTTTTATTACATGAGTGGCAGAATATTGACGAGTCTCCTAATGTTATGAGACTACAACCCGCCATCGACATTTTTAAACCAAAGTCATTGAAGGCCAGGCTTTCGAGATCTTGGTAATCCCATTGTAGGTAATATCAGTTCAAAAATACTGCAGATAATGATGTTGCACACAGATATTTCTATTCATAATATAATTTATGAAATTTTCTAAAACTTTTAATCGCATTATGTACTTAGTTAAAAATCAATTCGCATAATATGATATACTTATAACAACATTTTGTTAATACAAAAACGTCTCCCGCTGACAGTATGACCGAGTCTTATTTATATAATATCCAGTTATATCGTATGATACGATAAGGGGATAGAATCCCTTATTTTTCACCTATCACATTGTTTCCACGTTGTTCTAGAATTCAGAAACATACGGTATCAAATTGTGTCTAAATAGATAAAATTGAATACATAATTCAAATGAATTAATCTTTCGAATTAATTAAATTATCGAGCAAATATTATGTTATGCGGAGGGATATGGAAAATGTGGCGAGGAAAATATTGGATGTGGAAATTGAAGGCATGGCAAGAGAAAAACCAAAGAAAAGGTGGATGGATGGTATGAAAGAATAAGAATAGGAAGGAAGTTAACAGTGAAATGACGAGTGATAGAGTAGAAAAGAAGGATAAAACATACTGCGCCGACCCCAAATAAAATTGGGACAAGGGCAGGCAGATTATGATGATAATTATCGAGTAAATGTTTCACTTGACAAAGGGTATTAATTATTTTGAAAAGAGGCTACCTTCACAACGCTCTTTTCTTAAAGGTTTGGAACTAATTTCGGTACAAAAATACCGCAGACGACAAGTTGCTTCATAGATTGATAGTGTGTGGGGTAAGAAGTTTGAAAAGCACAAAGTGTATAGTTTCAATTATCTAATTGTTTAAAGTTGAAGTAAAAAGGTAAGTATGTAGGCAAGAAAAAGACAACGTTGCGTTGAATGAACGTTTATATCAAGTTCGGAACATTCTTGTTCTTTGCAAGGCAGCTGATTCAAGACGGTTCTAGTGCGATTTATATCTAAAGAATATAATATTATGATGACTTATGATAATAAGTCCAAAAGTTACTTTCCTTTCATGTTTTGATTCCCCAACAATTTTTTAAAAACGTAGCAGTATTCTCAAGGTAGGCATATTTAGAAAAGGATTTTTGGCAATTCTGAAGTTATTGTACTTCGTATAAAAAAGAAACTTAGCATTCACTCGACATCGTCATATAAGCCTTCTTACAAATTCCGGTTACAATTCATGTAAGCATTTATAAATTATGTTAAGAACCTGCTAAAATTCCTGTCCATATGTTTAGTAAAATAGGCCGTACGCTTGTTGGTAAAAAAACGCTATAAAAAGTAAGTTCACCTATTACATTACCCGCCAGCTGTATACACATTCGCCTCGCTTTTATATACAAGCAGCATTATGAACCAAATACATCGTATATTCCTTTTTAGGGTTCCGAAGTTCATAACTCGGAACCCTTATAGATTCGTCATGTCCGTCTGTCCGTCCGTCCGTCCGTCCGTCCGTCCGTCCGTCCGTCCTCGACTTACCGTCCAAACGGTAAGTGCTAGAAAGATGAAAGTTTGCATGAATACGTGTTGTAATTACGTCGACAAAGTGCTACAATAAAATTATGAAATATAATTTTATTTGGGGTACCTCCCCTACACGTAAAGTGGGGATGATTTTTTTTTCTCGAGGCTACCCCATCGTGTGGGGTATCATTAGATAGGTCTTTTAAAAACAATAAAGGGTTTATTAGACGATTTTTTGATTTAGGTATCCGTTTGCGAGATATTTCACTTTAAAGGGCACTTTTTTGTAAAAACAGGGCGTCCCCCCCCCTCTAAAAGCTAAACGGCTGGCTCAAAAATTTTGAAAAAAATCGTGATGCTGGTCCATTTAATGAACTTTGAAGGAAAACTATAACCGATTAGATGACTTTCTTAGTTCAGGAGTTATAAAGGCTTATATGGTAAAATGCGCTCACTTGGAAAACGTCATACAAAATTAACGTATTATTACGTAAACATAACAATTATCTATTGGATACGATTTTAAATCCACATACCATTATAGGTGACTGAGGAACCCTTTCCTGTGCGTGGCCTGACACGCACTTGGCCGATTTTTTTGTGATGAATTTATTCGTTACACTTTTTGCTTTTATTACAACTTTTCGATACAGCATTTGCAAGTAATCAATCTTCTGGGTAGGCTTACAAATACATAACTGTCGAAGTATAGATATTTGTTACATCAATACATATTCACACATAAATTTACATTGGCATTCATAAGTTTGATTGTGATACGGAGTACTAAACCTATTTATTCCTTCTTCAATACAAGTATCAGTAATAGTCTTCAAGTGGTATTAATTTATATTTTACATTAAGTATATTTTAGTTTGTCCTTGCAAGTTTTCATTCTTGTTTTCATGAGCTCAAATATGGCTATATCAATATTTTTTTCATTCAATCATAACAGTGAAAGAAGTAAGAAAGAAAAGAAAGAAATAAGTTTATCAGTCTTACAAAAATAATAATCCTTAGTAATATTATAAACGCGAAAGTTTGTGAGTATGTATGTATGTATTTAATATACTTACAATATGTTCTTACTAGCTTTAATCCGCGTGTATCTCGATTATTGCAGTAAAAAGTAGCCTATGTGTTATTCTGAAATATAAACTATATTAATGTAAAGTTTCATTCAAATCCGTTCAGTAGATTTTGCGTGAAAGAGCAACAAACATACATACATAAAAAACTTTCGCGTTTATTATATTAGTAGGATAAAATGGTTTTTGAGCAGTGTGTGTATACACTGTTCTCACGTGAGAGATATTTCTTCAACAAGTTAGAGTACAAACGAACGTGTGTTACACTTAAATCTGTAACGTTGTTGACACATGTCGCATGTATATTGTGCACTTGAGAGCCTCTACGCCGACATTGTCTGCATCCGTCCCGTGTAGGTGCTCCCAGCTGAGTGCATGGCATTGTAGATGGTGAGTCTCTTCTTATTGTTTACTGTTTGTAGTTTCATTTGTTCGGGCTTAGTACATTTTTAGTCCAAAATGTACCAGTTATTTTACATAATACAAACATACAATATAAAAAAAGTGAAAAAATCTGTTCTGCTTCTATACAATTGATAATACATTAATAATGTAAAATTTGAAAACTATTTCAATTTCTGATAAGTGGATTTCACTTCTTTGATTTAACAAAATTACTTATAAATATAAGTGATTGTTAAAAACGATATGTAACACATTTCTTCTCATTTCCCTCTTATTTATAGAAATAACAAGATAAAAAATGAAAGTAACTAACAGGATTAAAATAATGCACAATTTGGGAATATAAATATTTGGTTTTACTAATGAGGAAGCGTGAAGCTGGTTCGGCGTTAGATGGTATGTGAGATTGATTATGAGACTTATTAGGGTATGTGAGATATCAGAATTTACACATCATATGGGACTAAAGCAGTATTGACTATTTTTCTTATCATAGATTGATCGAATCTAACTCTAAGCTAAGTTCTGGTCATTCTTTAAGTTTAAAAGAAATTATTTGTTTTAATTAAGTGTATAAGCAAGTTTAGAACTTTTTATACTATACGTGAGGTCAAATACTTCTCTGTGTGCGTAAACAATACATCTTCTGTATATGAATTTCTGACTCCATATTTACAACATTACTGAGATTTAGAGTATGTCTTAAGTGTATTCTACAATTCGTTTTTAAGTGGCTAACTTATAGGAGACTAGCTTTCTGCCCGCGGCTTCGCCCGCGTGGAATTCGTTTATATCGCGCGACACGGTAAGGGTAGATTAAACAATCTTACATGATTTTATGTTTGATAATAAGGAATTTCGACACAAACTTTCGTCCCCTATTTCAAACCCTTCTACCTTTATTTTCGCGATAAAAAGTATCCTACGTCCTTTCCCAAGTTCAGTTCTATCTTCATACCAAATTTCATCAAAATCGGTTCAGTGGTTTAGGCGAGAAAGCATAACAGACAGACAGACAGAGTTACTTTCGCATTTATAATATTAGTAGGGATTTAGTCATCTCGCTCCTATAAGTTGTTCGAGTATATATATTTAAATCGACAAGATGAATCTAAAGAATTTTTAAATCTCAACGCATTACTTTGTTCTTAATTTAAATACGATCTCATGTAGTGGTGCAGCAATAAATCAGTAATAAACGAATGTATAAAACAATGAAGGGTTAACAAACCTTCAAGATACATGTCTGCATATCGTGGTACAGGGTATAATCTTCACAAGTTGGAGGTATGCTTTACGACTGTCGTTTATCCTCGGAGAGGTCAAATGAACTTAGTACAAGCCTCTCTGAGTTGTTTTGCTCGGTGGACAAATTGCCAGTTGCGGCATACCTATCTTGTTTTTATGTTCTCCATACAACATTAAGGACGAGTGTTCTAATTGAAATATTACAGTATTATGTAATATGTATACGTACTTAGAGGCTAAGCAGGAAAATATGATCTTATAATATTCGGAAGAGTTTGCGAGATCCTAGTTATTATTTAATATTGAACACTATTAACTTTTAAGTTCACTTATTTTTTATAATATACATTTAAACCACCAAAGTAACTTAATTCAACGTGATGGAAAGCACGAGTGGAATCCAGGAGTAGGTGCAGACCATTATTTTTCTTCTTCTTAGATTTTCGATGACAAACGTAACGTGTCGGAAAAAATATATTTTTTCAACCGTCTCAACCATAAACCGCCTCGAATGTGGTAAAGCTTCGGGGTAGACAACATATCCATAGAGTAGCTAAAGCACCTGAGTCCTCCTGCTATATCATGGCTGCTGCTCCTTTTTAACGCCTGCCTAGAATCCGCTTCCATACCCCGTGCATGGAGAAAGTCTAAAGTTATAGCCCCAGACCATTCTATAATGGAGGCACTATGCCGGCTTAGTGAAATGCTTCTGCCTCCGGTCCATACCATCATAATACAATGGCACGAATTCTGTCACTTTAGGTTGGTCTTTTATGTGAGGGTAGTACCGCTATGGTCGAACCGGCCCATTCGTGCGAATATCAGCGTGGTTATACTTTTCCGTGTGGTGACGGATTAAGAATACAAAGTGTCACCACCCCTATTCATTCCATGGGTGTCGTAAGAGGCGACTAAAGGAACAAAATAAGCATCTAATATCACTGCCAAGAGAAGGAAAACTTGAAACAAACCCTTTAACAATTCGTCTGGCCAGCGTGGTATAGTAGGCCAAAACCTCCCTTCAAAGGAGAGGCCTATATCCAGCAGTAGACTGTTATAGGCTGTTGATGATGATGATACTTTTACTAACATTTATGTATTTCAAGATGTCTGATTTAGTGTAGCATAACAAATGCGAATAGCCGTTTCAGACCTTGATCTCCTGTTGGGTCTATAACTAATAAGCAAATTTCAGTTTCAATTTAGTATATTAATAAACCAGCTTTATATAAGTTTGTTAAACTACGTTCGCTTGTGTATTAGTTATGGAAGAAGAAATTAAATCGATGGAGCAATTTATCCTACTAGGTGAAATGTTTTGTGACAATCATTGCCTTTGTATCTAACATTTCTTGTATTCTCTATCTTATTTAAATAAATAAATATTGACATTTTACACACAACGCCATCTAGTCCCCAAACTAAGCAGAGCTTGTATTATGGGTACTAGACAACTGATAGAAATATATAAACATATTTTTTTTTCTAAATACATACATATTATACTTAAACAACATCCAGACTCCGAAACAAATTTTTGTGGATCACACAAACATTTTGGTCTGACCCGGGAATCGAACTCGAGACCTCTTGATCAGCAGCCGCATACGCTAACCACTAGACCAACAAGGCAGTCAAAATTTTCTTTGATTTCAAGAAGTCTACCTAACTTGATATCAGGCGGCCATGTGGCGGATGTGTCTTCTTAGTATAAAATGCAAATAAAGAACATGCTTATTGTTCTTTATTTGAATTAAAGAACAAACATGTGTTATTTTTTTTTTTTATAAAAGACAACTCCCGCATTAGGAATATAAATTCCTGTGTCGCGGGGGACTTTACAAACATACAAAAAACGGACACAAAGAACACCCTGACTCAGAACAACAAATTGTGAATCACACAAAGTGTTGTCCTACGTGGGATTTGAACCCACGACACTTGGCGTAGTAGAAAGCGGCGTGGCGACCGCTTATGCCTCTAGGCTAACCGTGCAGTCGAATGTTATATGTCGTTTATTGGCATTGTATACTAACAAGAAAAACTTAAAAAAAAATTAACTATAAACAGTTACCCTGATCACTATCATAAGTCGATTGATAGATACCTCGGTCATAAATATCGGTTCAATAGTAGAACCTACATACACAAATTATCTTCACCGAAGCTAGGTGTAGTTTACTTTACAAATGTTTATTTGCAAGACACACATAAGGTTAAGTGCAGGAAACGTTCTCTTCCTCGCTTGAGATCATGAGCGCACAATATATTGTATTTTAGACTAAGATACTTTAAGTAGAACCCACTTGCAACATTTCTAAAGACGCGTTCATATAATTTTGATAAGGCTGAAATACCTTTTTCTGCAAATGTGTTGTGTAAAAATATGGAAATAATTAAAGTTGTTTCAGTTATAAGAGTTCTTTGTGCTAAGATTTAATTGTTCTTAACTTTAATAAGAAAATACAATAGACGCGACGTAAAAATAACAAATAACAAATCACCGGATTTGATTGTTTTCAACAAAATCTTATTTACGTTTCAAAGTTAATTTCAATAGATGTTTTGTATTTTTAGGGTTCCGAAGTTTATGACTCGGAACCCTTATAGATTCGTCATGTTCGTCCGTCCGTCCTCGACTTACTATGAAAAATATTTTTATTTGGGGTACCTCGTGGGTACCCCATCGGGTGGAGCTTCATTAGGTAAGTCTTTTAAAAACAATAAAGGGTTTCAAAGATGATTTTTTGATTAAGGAATCAGTTTAAAGGATATATCGGCAAGTATTTTTTTATTTCTAGGAGTACTTTTCTTTTCGGAAAATTTATTCCTAGACTGCTTGTCCAGACAAAAATAGAAAAATTCTCCAAGTATATGTAGATTGTTTATCTATGTCTATAGACATTCTCCTTCTTTCATTCAAATTTTAATTACATTTTCTCATTAAAGTAATCCAGAATTTTTAACCTTTGTGACTCCCTAACAAACTAATAACTAAATCTTCAAAGCTACATTCCAGCACTAAATAATTTACTAATTAAACCTAGGTAAAAATAATTGCCTAGTACAAAGGAGCTAACATCTTAAAAATTTCCACTATTTACTAAGTAAGTTCTTTTACAAAATTCTCTTTGAGCATATTTTTTTCGTTATTAGCTTTTCCTAGAAGAACTTTCTAAAACCTTTATTTTTGTCTGAGTTGGAGTAAATATTAAACTACTCAATCGTGAAACGCTGTTTATATTAACTGCCACCAAAATCATGTTTTAACTGCCAAAAATGAAAATTCAATAAAACTGATATATATGTAGTTAATTCCTTTCTAAGGAGAGGCCTATGTCCAGCAGTGGACTGTTGAAGGCTGTTGATGATGATGATGATGATATGTAGTTTGACTGCCTCGGTGGACAGTGGTAGCCTGTACGACTGTTGTATTTGAGATCTCAGATTTGATTCTCGAACCAGGACAAATGTTGTATGAGCTGGCAATATTTTTTTTTTGGGCGTTGTGTATGTATTTACAAAAAAAATATATATAAAGGTATTCTATCAATCAATCTAGCTGCCCAAGTACAAGCTCTGCTTAGTTTAGGGCTAGATGACATTGTGTGTTAGATGTCAGAAATTTCCCGACTGGATACCTACGGCTTCATAGGACATCGTCGGTATATATTTTTTTCTTACTTTCCATCAGTTAATCCAGATCACCTTAGCTCCAAAAAACCTTTTTTCTAATTTTAATAGGGTACGTATTTTACATACATATTTTGATATATATTTCTAACTAGCTTTCCGCCCGCGGCTTCTCCCGCGTGGAATACTTATATCGCTCGACTGGTACTTCCATCAAAACTTTCGTCCCCTATTTCAACTTCTTCTACCCTTATTTTCGCAATAAAAATCCTATGTCCTTTAGCAAGTTCAGTTCTATCTTCATACCAAATTTCATCAAAATCGGTTCATTGGTTTAGGCGTGAAAGCGTAACAGACAGACAGACAGAGTTACTTTCGCATTTATAATATTAGTAGGGATAAATACAGTTACATTACCATTGACTATGGGCTTAGGAAGTAGAGCCAAGCTAATTTTAGCACGAATAGGATGGACTCGACCGGGAGGGTACTACCCTCTCACAGAAGATCAATCTAATATAACAGTTCTCGTACTGTCCTATTTGGTAAGAGTGTAACTGAAGGCACAATCGTGCAGAGGCATCTCAATATGACGCCATTGTGTGCCTTCATTGTCTGCATTTTCATAGATTTACATTGGCAGGCCCATAAATAAAAGAAAGAGTTGAGGATGAACCTGCTCATATAAAAACTCTTTCTCTGAAACTTTTTGACTATGTAAATGTTAAGTATTGACATAGCCTGACCTGGCCGAATTAAGTGCACCCATCCACAGACTGCTCGGGATAGCTAAATTTGGAAATATGTTAACCTACGTTAGTAGAACCAAGTCACAAGCCCGCAGTCCCGTTTACTATAAATACACCATCTGAAAATAAATGGAGCTTCTGTGCGGTTCGTAAATAAGAGCTGGAACCTCGTTAGTTAATCCAATTAGTTCTGTCGACAGTTTTAATTGGGTACTTTTTGTGGTCGTCGTCGCCGAGTTACGTGCACTAGTAGGTTGCAGTTGATCTAGTAATTGGAAGGGTGTTGATAGTGGTTCGGGGTTTAATTTTCAACTGGTTTGTATACCAATCATTTATGTTTCGTTAGAATTGTTTTAATCTTTCTTTAGTGTAATGTGTTTGTTGTGTCTGAAAAAATAAATAATGCAAATAATAAAAAAATAGTAGAATACATACCGGGGGTCATGTCATACATAAGGTATATTTTCATAATTGTATAGTAGACCTCATAGCTTAGAATAGGTAAGGTAAGGTAAGGTCCAGAAAAAAGCTCTGATTTTTTTTGTAAGAAAACTTTATCTAGACCAAAAATAAAACAGTACTCTGATGTAAAAATGGTGATATAAAGAATTATTTACCTTTAATTATACCTTTATAGCTTTTATTAAATTTTCCAGAAAAAAAAGAGAAAATATGATAAATTCACTAGTTGATGCCCGAGGCTCTACTCGGGTTCTAGGGGTATGAAAAATAGGTGTTGACCGATTCTTAGACCTACCCGATAGGGACACAATTTATTACAAATCGAGTCACCCGTTTCGGAGAAGTTTGGTAACAAACACCGTGACACGAGGATTAAATATATTAGATTTCTTTTTAAAGCTTCTAGAATTAGAGTACAGTCAAAGTTCAGGAGTGTTGTAATATTCCAAAGATTATATGAAAGTCCCCATATTGTCTTAACGATAAAGGGAAATTTCGTGCAGAACCCAACCAACTACAATAATAACGAGGTACGAGGTTGTTGATACCTACTAACTACGAAGCAGACGTCTAGACAGATTTAAATGCATTAGTAGAGTTTATTTAAAACAGAGCGGTCGTTTAAGGGAACAGTGGAAATTAGCATTTTATTACAAAAAAGTGCATTGTTCAATATTTATCCTTGAAATTGTTGGCTCATCCGCTAGATCAAGGATTTACGTCTTTTATTCTTTTTTTTTAAAGACAGTTCCCGCATTAGGAAAATACATATTTTACAAACATATATAAAATGGACTCAAAAAACACCCAGACTCATGACAACAATTTCTGGATCACACAAAGTGTTGTCCCACGTTGAATTTGAACCCACGACACTTGGCGCAGTAGAGAGCGGCGTAGCGACCACTTACACCACTGTGCCAACGTGTGTTAAGAACGTGTTAAGTTTCGATACATCCCAAAAATATTACTTTTACCTAAAAATTAAGGTGGTAGGTTGCCATAACTCTGCACTTGAGACTCTTATTATGGTCGTTTCTGCCAACGTCCTTTAAATTTATGGGGTATGAAAATAGAAGAGAGAGAAAGTTAGGTAACCCTGAGTCATATTTTCGATTCTACAAACCTTTAGAGGACAACTAAGTACTTATATAGATTTCTCTTATCACAAAATAATCACAGACGTAAGTCGACCACATTTTTATTTTTATTTTTATGGGTAATACCAAAGATATAGCAAATGATTTAGATAATTACACGATTTTTAACTCAATGTTGTGCAATACAGATCAGGCTAAGGTATATTTTGACTCTAAGAGCGAAAACTTAAATATCTTTTCACAAAACATTAGAAGTATTATGTGTAATATTTCCCAACTTGAAATTTTGTTGACACAACTGAAACTTCAATTTGACATAATCATACTATCGGAGTGTTGGTTAAAAAATTCTTACGGTATACCGGAACTAAATGGCTATTCCTACTTCTGCTCTACAGCGCATAAAACCCAAAACGAAGGTGTAGTGGTCTATACAAAAAAATGCCTAAAGGCGCTTATTTACGAACATAATTTAGACGATGCTAATTGCCTAATAATTAAATTAAATACAGATACTGTTATTATTGCCGTGTATAGACCTCCAACATACTGTATTAAAAATTTCTTGAATCAACTGACAATCTCCTTACAATATTTTCAACTTTCAAAAACATAATATTTATAGGGGATATTAACATTAACATTAAAAAATGTGACAATGAACCAAGAGCACGTGATTACTTAAATCTAATGGCTTCACATGGCCTCTTACCAGCTCACCTACTAGCGACAAGAAATCAGAACTGTCTAGACCATATTATGATTAAAACTGTTCTGAATAGTAACGTACTAGTAATCACTACAACTATAACCGATCACTATACAGTCTGTTTGTCATTAGGCAAGAAATTGTTAGAGTATAGTAATAAGCACCCAAAAATGTACATTAACTACCCAGAAGTAATTTCTGAACTAGAGAAATCAGATTTCACTCCGATATATAAATGTGCTTATGTAGACAATGCTTTAAAGCTCCTTACAAACATAATAACCACAGCAATAAATAATAACTCCACATTCAGAAAACAGAGTCATCGTCAAAAAATAATCAAGCCATGGATCACACCAGGCTTGTTACGTTGTATTAGACACCGCGACAAACTGCATCTAAAAGCTAAGAAAAATCCTGACAACTCTGAAATAAAACAAATATATATAAGATACCGAATTTTTTGCAAAACTATTATTCACAAAGTTAAATGTGCATATGAAAATTCAGAATTTCAAAAAGCTAAACATAATTCTAAGAAGACATGGAAATTAATAAAAGAGATTGCACATAATTATAAACAAAAAGATAACAATGAAATACTTTTAGATATAGATCAAAACCCACAAAATTCAATAAACATTGTGAATAATCATTTTGCATCGGTGGGCAAAAATCTTGCAGAAAATATAAAACCTGTAAATAGTGACATAATAGCTGCTGTAAATAAGTTATCCCAACAATCAACAAATTCATTTGCTTTACTAGATACAGATGACAAGGAAATATTATCAATAATAATGAACCTAAAGGATGATTGTGCCGTAGGCTACGATGGAATCTCAAACAGATTACTGAAAATGGCCCATCATGTTCTCACACCTGTTATTACCTACATATGTAACATTAGTTTTCATTCAGGCATATTTCCTAAACACTTTAAAACTGCAGTAATTATCCCAGTATTTAAGACGGGGAATAGAGATAGTGTCAATAATTATAGGCCAATATCTATTCTACCGGCAATGTCGAAAATACAAGAAAAATTGTTAAATAAGAGACTGGTAAAATATTTGAAATCCTTTGAACTCCTATCGGAGAATCAATATGGATTTATACAGGGTAAATCAACCGAAGACGCTCTTAGAAGTTTCACTGAAACGGTAGTTATGTCCCTTGACAACAAACTTAAATGCTTAGGAGTATTTTTGGACCTTGCGAAAGCATTTGACACTGTCTCTATTCCGCATCTCCTTGACAAGATAGAAAACATAGGTATAAGAATTAGATCTTTTCAAAAGTTATTTAACCGATAGAACTCAGCGCGTAAAGATTGGTTCATATATAAGTGAGGATGCTCATGTAACTTATGGAGTGCCCCAGGGAGTATTCTCGGTCCAACACTGTTTTTGATTTACATCAATCAACTATGTAACTTGAAATTACTCAATGCGAGAATTTTCACATTTGCAGATGACACAGCAATTGTTTTCTATGGGAGAAATTGGGATGAGATAGAAAATATCACAAACAGTGGCCTCAAAAAGGTTCTGTGCTGGCTTAATATCAATAAACTCACTGTTAATCTTAGCAAAACAAAATATATAACTTTTTCTATAACAAAACAGGGAATACCAGATCCGTTTAATATAGTTGCACACACTTGTGAAAATCGGTTAGACATCGGTTAGGCATTTGTCAATGCACCCACTTAGATAGAGTATCCAATATTAAGTATCTTGGTGTTTGGATCGATGAGAATTTTAACTGGCACCGTCACATAGAATTGCTTACAAACAGAACAAGAAAAATTATGTCTATTTTCAGAAAACTAAGACATATACTAGACGCAAATGTATTAAAAGTAATTTATTATTCACTGTGTCAATCAGTTATAATCTATTGTGTTTCAGTCTGGGGAGGAGCACATAAGTCGCCACTTATAAGAATTGAAAGAGCTCAAAGAGCCGCCCTCAAAGTCCTTACGTCCAAACCAATGCTATACCCTACCGTAAATCTTTATAAAGAAACAGAAGTCCTTACAGTGCGCAAATTATTCATATTAAAAAATCTAATTTATGCTCATACCAAGTTACCTACCAATCAATCTATAAATAAAAGACGTAAGGATTATGTATATAAAATCATACCTCATAGAACGAGTTTTGCAAAAAGACATCCTTGTATTGCAGCCGCCTATAACTACAATAAACTTACAAAGATAGTATCATTATATAAATTGTCCCTCTATAAGTTTAAGAAAACTGTGATTAAATATTTAAGTGAATTGGACTACGAAGAAACAGAAAATTTTCTCTGCGTCCCCAAATAATTTGTCCATACCCTATGTCTCATACGTAACCAATACACTTTTTTTATACACTTTTTTTATCCACCACTCAAACTATTTATCAAATATTATTCTACACATTGACACACCTTCCGTACATAAACAATGTTCGTAATGTAATTTTACTTTATTTCATTATAACTTTATTTTATTTCATTACTTTATTTTTTGTTACTTTCCTTAAAATGTTGTAATTAAAACTTAATAACGTAAGAATAACAGATTGTTGTACAATAAAATGTGAAGTACGTAGCTTTTTTTTTTTTTTTTTTTTACGTGTGGAAATCCCCGCGGACCGTCACCCCGTCGGGGGTTACGGCGGGGTGGTGTGTCGGTCCCAGGAGTTAGCGGACCTCCGTGCGGCCTGCGTACGTGCCCGGAGGTCCCACACCCGGAGTCGGCGACGTCACCGCGGAGGCGGTGAGGAGGTGGACCGGCTTCACGAGGAGTACCGAGCAGCTCGGGAAACTCTGAGGCTGGCCATCTGCCGCGCCAAAGACGCGTCCAGAGTGGAGATGCTGGAGAGTCTCGAGCGTGACCCCTGGGGTCGGCCTTACCGTGCGGTGCGACAAAAGCTCCGCACACAGGGCCCCCCCCTTACGGAGACTCTCCAGCCCAGCTTCCTGCAGGAAGTGGTCGAGGGCCTATTCCCACAGCAGGCGGAACACACACCCCCGTCGATGGCCCGTCGTGGTCGTCGTCGGGACAGTGTGGGTGATGTGCCGCCTGTCAGGGAATCGGAGGTAGGGGTGGCTGTTCTACGGATTCGGTCCAAGAACACCGCCCCCGGGCTGGACGGGGTTCCAGCCCGAGTGATGGCCCGTGCCCTCGACTACATGTCGGACCACCTCAGGGGAGTGTTGGACGCTAGCCTGGCGTCCGGACACTTCCCTGAGCGTTGGAAGTGCGGGAAGCTGGTACTGATCCAGAAGCATGGACGGCCTGCCGATTCGGTCGCGGCCTACAGGCCCATCGTGTTGCTGGACGAGGCGGGCAAGTTGTTTGAGAGGGTTCTCTCTGTCCGCATCGTCCGGCACCTCAGCGAGGTGGGGCCCGACCTGTCGGATGCCCAATTCGGCTTCCGAGAAGGGCGTTCGACGGTCGACGCGATCTTGCGCCTGAGGGCCGTGACCGAAGAGGCGGTGAGAGGCGGCGGAGTGGTGTTGGCGGTGTCCTTGGACATCGCCAACGCCTTCAATAGTCTGCCATTCGGCTGCATCAGGGCCGCACTCCAATACCACGGAGTGCCAGGGTACCTGCGGCGGCTGGTGGCAGACTATTTAGAGGAGCGTACCGTCGAGTACGAGGACCGAGATGGCGCCTTGAGACGCAGGGCCATGTCGTGCGGTGTTCCACAGGGGTCTGTCCTAGGACCACTCCTGTGGAACATGGGATACGACTGGGCCCTACGAGGGCGTCTCCCCCCCGGGCTGGGTGTGATCTGTTACGCAGACGACACCCTGGTCACGGCCCGGGGGGCAAACTTTGAGGAGGCGGCGCGCCTGGCCACCACGGGAGTCTCCCGGGTGGTCGGGCGCATCGAGGCGCTGGGTCTGCGGGTGGCCCTGGACAAGACGGAGGCCCTATTATTTCATGGGTCCCGTCGTGATCCGCCCGCCGGCGCCTCGATCGAGGTCAACTCGGTCCTCGTACCGGTCCGGGCCCAGATGAGGTACCTGGGTCTGGTCCTCGACGGTAGGTGGCTCTTCGACGAGCACTTTCGACAGCTTGGTCCTAAGCTGGTGGGCACTGCCTCCGCCCTAGGGCGACTTCTGCCCAATTTGGGCGGGGCCAGTGTCCCCACTAGGCAGCTGTGCACGGGGGTTGTCCGGTCGATGGCACTTTACGGTGCACCGGTGTGGGCGGCGGCTCTGTCCGCCCAGAACAGGGCGCGCCTCTGGCGCCCCCAGCGGATACTGGCGGTCAGAGCCATACGCGGATACCGCACGGTGTCCACAGAGGCGGCGTGTGCCTTGGCCGGAACACCCCCGTGGGATTTGGAGGCGGAAGTGCTCGCCGAAGTTTATCGGCGAGTGGCTGAATTCCGGGCGGAGAGTGGATTTCGCCCTCCGCCCGAGGACGTGCGCGAGTGGCGCGAAGCCGCTCGCCGAGCCACCATACTGAGATGGTCGCTCCGGCTGGAGACCCCACGCGCTGGCTTCGCCGCCGTGGGGGCTCTTCAGCCGGTCCTCGAGGAGTGGGCAGGGCGGCAGCACGGGACCCTTTCCTTCCGGCTGACGCAGGTACTTTCCGGGCACGGTTGCTTCGGAAAGTACCCGCACTCGGTCGCTAGGAGGGAACCGAGTCCCGCCTGCCACCACTGCGACTGCAGTGAGGACACGGCCCAGCACACGATGGCGGTCTGCCCCGCTTGGGCGGCGCAGCGCCGGGTCCTCACTGCAGTCATCGGAGGGGATCTCTCGCTGCCGGCCGTCATAAGATCGATGGCCGGCAGCGACAGTTGTTTTACCGCGGTCGCAACCTTCTGCGAGGACGTAATCTTGCAGAAGGAGGTGGCGGAGAAGGCCCGGGAGGATTCCATCCAATCGGACCCGATCCGCCGCCGGCGCCCCGGGCGGCGGAGGCGCGCATACCTGCGTCTCATGCCGCCCTGAGAGTGGCCGCGGATGGGCGGGACGGGTTTCCCGTCCGTCCGCAGTAGTGGCCAACCGCGAGGGGGTGACGTCCGCGTGTGACCGGACGTTGCCCAATAAGAGAGTCGAGTGAAGAGTTGGTGCCCGCAACAGTGCGGGCAGGCGCTGGTTGGAGTCCAGAAGGAAATCCCCTCCCTGGACTCCTTCCAATACAAAGGCGCAGAGAGGGTCACACCGTGTGGTTTTAGTCGGTTCGAGTCCGACACACCACCCCGCCGTAACCCCCGACGGGGTGACGGTCCGCGGGGATTTCCACACGTTAAAAAAAAAAAAAAAAAAAAAAAAAAAAAAGGGGTGGTGTGTCGGACTCGAACCGACTAAAACCACACGGTGTGACCCTCTCTGCGCCTTTGTATTGGAAGGAGTCCAGGGAGGGGATTTCCTTCTGGACTCCAACCGGCGCCTGCCCGCACTGTTGCGGGCACCATCTCAAAAATTACTCTCTAATTAGGCAACGTCCGGTCACACGCGGACGTCGCCCCCTCGCGGTTGGCCTCTACTGCGGACGGACGGGAAACCCGTCCCGCCCATCCGCGGCCACTCTCAGGGCGGCATGAGACGCAGGTATGCGCGCCTCCGCCGCCCGGGGCGCCGGCGGCGGATTGGGTCCGATTGGATGGAATCCTCCCGGGCCTTCTCCGCCACCTCCTTCTGCAAGATTACGTCCTCGCAGAAGGTTGCGACCGCGGTAAAACAACTGTCGCTGCCGACCATCGATCTTATGACGGCCGGCAGCGAGAGATCCCCTCCGATGACTGCAGTGAGGACCCGGCGCTGCGCCGCCCAAGCGGGGCAGACCGCCAGCGTGTGCTGGGCCGTGTCCTCACTGCAGTCGCAGTGGTGGCAGGCGGGACTCGGTTCCCTCCTAGCGACCGAGTGCAGGTACTTTCCGAAGCAACCGTGCCCGGAAAGTACCTGCGTCAGCCGGAAGGAAAGGGTCCCGTGCTGCCGCCCTGCCCACTCCTCGATGACCGGCTGAAGAGCCTCCACGGCGGCGAAGCCAGCGCGTGGGGTCTCCAGCCGGAACGACCATCTCAGCATGGTGGCTCGGCGAGCGGCTTCGCGCCACTCGCGCACGTCCTCGGGCGGAGGGCGAAATCCGCTCTCCGCCCGGAAGTCAGCCACTCGCCGATAAACTTCGGCGAGCACTTCCGCCTCCAAATCCCACGGGGGTGTTCCGGCCAAGGCACACGCCGCCTCTGTGGACACCGTGCGGTATCCACGTATGGCTCTGACCGCCAGTATCCGCTGTTGACCTCGATCGAGGCGCCGGCGGGCGGATCACGACGGGGCCCATGAAATAATAGGGCCTCCGTCTTGTCCAGGGCCACCCGCAGGCCCAGCGCCTCGATGCGCCCGACCACTCGGGAGACTCCCGTGGTGGCCAGGCGCGCCGCCTCCTCAAAGTTTGCCCCCCGGGCCGTGACCAGGGTGTCGTCTGCGTAACAGATCACACCCAGCCCGGGGGGGAGACGCCCTCGTAGGGCCCAGTCGTATCCCATGTTCCACAGGAGTGGTCCTAGGACAGACCCCTGTGGAACACCGCACGACATGGCCCTGCGTCTCAAGGCGCCACCTCGGTCCTCGTACTCGACGGTACGCTCCTCTAAGTAGTCTGCCACCAGCCGCCTCAGGTACCCTGGCACTCCGTGGTACTGGAGTGCGGCCCTGATGCAGCCGAATGGCAGACTATTGAAGGCGTTGGCGATGTCCAATGACACCGCCAACAGCACTCCGCCGTCTCTCACCGCCTCTTCGGTCACGGCCCTCAGGCGCAGGATCGCGTCGACCGTCGAACACCCTTCTCGGAAGCCGAATTGGGCGTCCGACAGGTCGGGCCCCACCTCGCTGAGGTGCCGGACGATGCGGACAGAGAGAACCCTCTCAAACAACTTGCCCGCCTCGTCCAGCAACACGATGGGCCTGTAGGCCGCGACCGAATCGGCAGGCCGGCCATGTTTCTGGATGAGCACCAGCTTCCCGCACTTCCAACGCTCAGGGAAGCGTCCGGACGCCAGGCTAGCGTCCAACACTCCCCTGAGGTGGTCCGACATGTAGTCGAGGGCTCGGGCCATCACTCGGGCTGGAACCCCGTCCGGCCCGGGGGCGGTGTTCTTGGACCGGATCCGTAGAACAGCCGCCCCTACCTCCGATTCCCTGACAGGCGGAACATCACCCACGCTGCCCCGACGACGACCACGACGGGCCATCGACGGGGGTGTGTGTTCCGCCCGCTGCGGGAATAGGCCCTCGACCACTTCCTGCAGGAAGCTGGGCTGGAGAGTCTCCGTAAGGGGGGGGCCCGGTGTGCGGAGCTTTTGGCGCACCGCACGGTAGGGCCGACCCCAGGGGTCACGCTCCAGACTCTCCAGCATCTCCACTCGACTTGCGTCTTTGGCGCGGCAGATGGCCAGCCTCAGAGTTTCCCGAGCTGCTCGGTACTCCTCGTGAAGCCGGTCCACCTCCTCACCGCCTCCGCGGTGACGTCGCCGACTCCGGGTGTGGGACCTCCGGGCACGTACGCAGGCCGCACGGAGGTCCGCCAACTCCTGGGACCACCAGTAGACCTCCTTCCGAGGAGGCCGACGGCCACGAACGCGGGGCATGGCCGCATCGCAGATGAGCGTTAACGCATCGGCGAAGCGACCAGCCCCCACGTCGACTTCCTCGGTCGGGGCCTGCGGAGACAGCCAAGAGCAAACAATGGCCGCCTCCTCTAGTAGGTCCCTGTCCAGCTTGGCGACAGCCCACCGCGGGAAGCGGGAAGGGCGCCGCGCCGCGTGACCCCTACTGGCGTCCTGGGACCGGGAGAGCTCAAATCGGATATACAGATGATCCGAGAGCGTCTCAACCTCATCCAGGACACTCCAGTTCCTTACTCGTGCGGCGACTGCAGGGGTAGCGAACGAAAGGTCCACTACCGACCCCCCCTGCTGTCGCACGCACGTGTTGGTGGCGCCCCTGTTCAGCAAACAGAGGCCCACCGACGCCGCCCACTCCTCGACGGCTTCGCCCCTGGCGTCCGTCGCCGGGGAACCCCACGCAATGGACTTTGCATTGAAGTCCCCCAGCACGAGGACGTGCCCAGACCCCAATCGCCGTATCGAGGTCTCCAGGTTGTTGAGGAAGACCTCGAAGTCGCTCAGACTCCGGTTGGGGGAGAAATATACACCATAAATGGTGTTTCCCCCCCATTCGACGGCAACATATCCAGTACCCTTGTCTCTTAGCGACAAGGGCGGGGAATGAGCCGCCGTGGAGCTGACGACTGCCACGGAGCCGTCCCAGTCACCCATCCAATTTGGACGGGGAGGGACAAAATAGGGCTCCGCGACTACGGCAACACCTATCGACCACTGCGCCATCGTTTGCAGGAGGAGATCCTGCGCCGCGGCACAGTGGTTGAGGTTCGTCTGGACCAGGAGGTTGGAGACTTGATCCATTACTGGATCGTCTCTACAACCCCCTCCATGGGCGACGACGTCGTCGCCTGATCGACGTCGGAGGCAGCCTGGGTCGCCGAGCTAGCCTCCGGCGTCTGCCGAGAAGCGCGGGGAGGCTTGCAGCCCCCCTGCCCCATCTGGTGATTGGCGGGCTTTTTACCCGCCGCACACATCGGGCAGTGAGGGGCGGCAGAGCATTCTGCCGCCTTGTGCCCGGTTTGACCGCAGCGGAAGCAAAGTTCGCTGCAGTCAAAACAGCTCTCGCACTTGGTGCGAGTGTGTCCCGCGACGAGGCACTTGTAGCACCTCATCGGCCTCGCGGCCAGAACCGTGATTCTGGCATTCACGAAGCCGACGAGCATGCTCCCGGCGTCGGCCAAAACTTTGGCCGCCGCCACGGGACAGCTAACCCACACCGAGCCGAGGCCTCCCGGGCCCGGCCGGACGGTGCCGACTCGGATGGTGCCCGCGGTGCAGCCAGCCTTCTCCATGACTGCATCGCGGACATCCTCCGACGTGATAGAGTCGTCCAGACCCGAAATGCGCAGTTCAGCGCACTTGGTGGGCCTGGCGATCTTAACACCGTCCTGGGCGGCAAACACCTCCCGCAACCTCTCGGCAAAAGTATCTGCCGTTTTGGCGCCCTCAGCCACCGGGAACTCGAATACTCGAGCTCCCGTCTGGGCGCGGTGCAGCCTCATCCCCGCAGCCCCGAACTCAGCGTCGAGCCCGGGACGGGCCTCTTGTGAAGTACGTAGCTAGACCAACTTCGAATTGTAACTGTTACTTATAGCACAGGAAACCCTAGTTTAAGTAACAGTGTTCATACTTTTTGTAATTAATCTAATTGATCCAATAAACGTTATTATTATTATTATATTATTATCTTAAATTAAGGGTATACCTACCCACGTTACGGTGCTCGTAGTGAGGAGACGATTTTATTTATTTATCTATAACTTTATGCACTTTTGTATACATCAGCGGACTTAATGCCCGGGGCGCTCTTTAGTTGTCAATTTTAGGGTGGTTTTACTACAGTTGGTTAAACGGGCATTAAAGTTGCAAGAGCCCAAGGGCGAAAACAATAACATAATGTCTGTTGATTAATATCTTCTTTTATCACCTATCAAAAAAAAAATCACCGAATATAGTTTCAACTTCAAATTTTGGTTAATGGCTTTGTGGCAATATAGTATCGCAATTACTCTTCCGACACGTCAGGTTTGGGAACGGGCCCAATACGACAGACGACCCAGGCTCCAAGATTGAAGGTAACAGTTGAGGCCAACTGTCAACCTAGCAGAAGCAGGCCAGGATGGTAGCGCGCGCACCATGGTATAACCAGAGTACCTACTCAAGACGGGGTCATCTGCAATTGATAGATGGCCCGATGTACGTCGGGTTCTCAGAACTTTCATTTTGGGGATGCCCTGAATACTAGTACCTTGACACGGCGTACGATTTTTGTTCAGTTCCTGTCTTATATAACCACCAGCTTGTGGTATCCGAAGGGATGTCCGCACAGCAAATAAAGTGTCGTTGTTACTTTTTAGCTTTATCATTTTTCCTCTCGAATTTTAATGAAATAGATAAGACAATAAGACTTGAGAAGAATATTTTATTGCTGATTACGGTCCACACTGAATTTATAATTTGAATTTGTTTCGTTAAGTTACAAAGATAGCAGTAACTTCAGTGTGGACTGGGTACATAATAAATTTATTAAGAAAGTTTATTCTGAAACTATCCTTTTGCGGTTATTTCTGTAAAGACTTTAAAAGTAAAAATGACTGTATCATTAATACCTAGCAAAGACCTTGACAGTCACGATAGTATTTTTTATTTATAAGAATCTGATACCCGTTATATAATACCAACCAACTATACTTAACAGTCTCCTAATAGGAGCCCTCTAATAAACGTAGCTAGCCCCTATTTTTGAAAAGATGTCTGAGCACTTGTATTCCGTAAAGATTAGTAAAGACGAAAATATCACAAAGGGTTACCTATCTCTAAGTGACTCTTTAAACTTACGAGACGTTACTAAAAACGGCCAGAAGTCAAAGATAAAATAAAACAATACGTGATCTCGATATTACCAGTGGTAGTTTTTCTAAAGGTTATTGAAGCTGTAAGCTAAACGGTTCGACTCTTCCTTACTGTCCCGACCAGTCAACAACTGGAACTGCCAGCTCATGTGTTTCCTTCCTACTATGATCCCGGGTCCTCCAAGTTGGGTACAGATGCTACAATTTTTGTGCCAAGTTGTTACGAAAATACCCAACCGATTTGAATATTTTTTGATGTGTTTGATAAATTGCTTAAATAAAGGAGTTAACATTGCGGTTAGATAAAAAAGAGAAAAGCACAATTGAAGAGAAACGTATACAAAAATGGATGGATCAGCTAGTATGAATAATCCGGAACCAGAAATAAACACAAGTCATTTTGGTGTAAGTAAGGTAATTACTAATAAATATGTATGTATTTACAAAAAAAAGTATGTTTTAGTAATATTATCATTTGTCTAGTTACCCATAATACTAGCTCTGCTTATTATGGGGACTAGATGGCGTTGTGTGAAATGTCCGAAATATTTATTTATTTATTATTTACTTTAATTTTATTTATTTGTATGGATTTCTTTAATTGTTTCAGTGTTACCATTTTAAACTTAGTATTTATACTATTATTCTTATTGCTTATATATGAACAATAGTGTAGGATACTTATTGATACATTTGATGTACATATTTATATCTAGATATAATGTTTTTTGTTCCAATATATAAAATAAAAATAAATAAACTATTGAGCAAGTCATCCAAATTTATTATCTCGGGAATAGAAGAAGTATAAATTGCGAGATATTGTTTACATTGGTGACAAACGCAGAAGGCAGTAAAAAGTTGATTAAGAAAAAGTTCAGTCTCCACGGCATTCGACTTTACGATTTCACGAAACAAGAACACAAATATAAATTACCTACAATTTGTATTCGCTACGGAATTCAACGTAATCTTTGGTACAACGTTTTCCGCGGAATATTTTTTTTAGGTAATTTGTATGACTTTCTATGGGTAAGGAGGTTTAGGAGGGGGTTAGTGAATATACTCGTGATAAATGATGTAAAACGGTTCCTCTGATGACTGAAAACCTGTACTAAAGTAAAAGAAGCTGAATATGATGGGTATTAAAGTTCGTTTTAACTATTCATCTTATCATATTAGACTTTTTTATTGTTATACTGTACCAGTTTTGTTGTTAGACTATCAAATAAGTTTTTTTAAAAGGCATGTGATTTAAAGCTGAAATAACATATTCAAAATTCTGTTTGAGACCATCATTAGCATATTATAGTCTACTAGGGACAAAGATCTCATAATGCACGCTACTTAGATCGGTCCTTAGATTCACTAATATCAAGAAAAAAGTAAATAGATGAACATCTGTTCTGAAAAAGGGTCATGTCAATAGATTGATTTTAGCACGAATGGGCCAGCTCGATCGGGTCAGTACTACCCTCACATATAAACCAACCCAAAATGATAGCATTTAGGTAATAATATTTCATTGGTGCGTGCGAGACAGGAGGCCCAATCATGAAGAAGTATCTCACTAAGCCACCACAGTTTGATTAACCATGATGCATTGCCTGCACTTACAATGAGGATTGTGATTCTTGATTTTCACCAGGCAAAAAAGAGTCACTTTGGTAAGCAACAATATTGGAAAAAACATAGAAGGCACTAGGAGCCGACAAGCATAGAGGAATTTGAACGAAGCACAATTTTAAAAAAAAGAAACCGACTTCAAAGAAAAACTATTCCGAGTACCCAAATCGCGACAATTGTGCCTATGATATTTGAACAGTTCCCTCGATTTCCTTGGGATCCCATCATCAAATCCCGATATAGTGACGATGGGACCACCTGTAAGCTATGACCATTTAAATGCAAAGAATTTTTGAAATCGGTTCATAAACGAAGAAATTATCGCTAAACATACATAAAAAAAAAATTGAGAACCTCCTCCTTTTTATTGAAGTCGGTTAAAAAGAGGTTTTGACAAACCTCTTTTGCTTGAGGAACGTAGTAAGTAGTGATCAATTTAGTTCTATCTATACCTCTAGGAAATATGCGCCACCCTATGCGTGTATATATAGAACCTCTTATTACCAAAATAGATTTCATCTGAAATCGTCATTAAGGATATTTATTTTGCGTGGGGTTAGATTCTAAATATAAATGTGTTCATTCATGTAAAGCCGATCAAAGCAAACCCACGCAGAGAACAGATATGATTTGATAGTACTTGAAAAATACATTTTCACAACAAACTCTAAAATCAGAATTTAAAAGAGTATATTTTAAATTTTTGCTTTGGAAATCAGTGCATAAAATAAATCACAATATATTTTTACAAAACGTATTCGACGCAAACAGCAAGTATTGCAATACACAGAAACGTGAACGTTTGGCTCGATGCCATGTTTTGACTTTTTTAATATTTGGTTCCAAGTTTCATACCACGCGAACTCTTTTTAGGCGTGTCTATAAATTATTTGGAATTATTAGTTTAAAGTGAAACTCAACGTGGTATAGTAGGCCACAACCTCCTTTCAAAGGAGAGGCCTATGTCCAGCAGTCGCCTGTTAAAGGCTGTTGATGATGATGATGAAACTCTAAATCATCTTGAAAAATCTCTGTACTTATTAACACATGTTTGAGCTATGTGTTTCGTTCTAAATTATCCTGCTTTCTGTTAAGTCATTGAAGTAAGTCTTGTTTATTTAAATATGAAATTAAAATGATAGATGGCAAAGTGAGGACGTTAATTGCTCCACTGTTTACCAATTCGCAAATTTGGAAGGGAATGTATGTAAATGTATCTGATTTATTTCTGTTATCTCATTTACGAGTTACTGTCCTTAATTGATGTACAGTGTACACAGTGGCCTAGTGGTTTAAGTGGTCGCCACGCCTTTTTCTACTGTACGTGTTGTGGGTTTAAATCTCACATGGGAAAACACTGTGTGATCCATAAAGTATTGTTCGGAGTTTGGATGTCGTTTGTGTCTGTTTCATATACGTTTGTGTAATCTCAGTATATTTATTCCTAATGCGATGAGTTGTCTTTTTAAAAAGAAAGAAGAACTTAATTTTATTTGTTTAAATATACATTTAATGATTACGTAAAATAAAATAATTATTATTTTCTCTGTACAACAAGATAGTATATTTACAATTATCATTAATTATTTTATATCCGTAGCAAAAAGTAATATATTCCCTCTGGATAAGGAAGTTCTATACAATTCTCATGACGACAAAAGTTTATTATTATAGTTGCAAACAAAATTACACGTTTATTTTCCAACTAAAACGAAGTTAGAAACCGAAAAGCTTGTAGTTATTTTCAAGCGAAATATAGTTTAGTATAACACTTTTGCGTACAGTCGACAATCCCTGAGGACTATTTAGACATTTTGTAAGTTTCCCTGTAAACACACATACTGACATTTTGCTTGTTTCAAACGTCAAGTTGCTTATTTACCTCTCATTAAGAAATGCATAGTAAACATTGTTTGGCTAACAGAGAACCAAGCAAGCACATAACTTAACTTTTCATAGCTTAAGCTAGGAAAAGTTTCTTAGTTGTGCACATGTGCATTCATTTTGTATTCATGAAGAAGAGTACACATGTATATCTTTACATCATACAATTATATCATCATTTTTTTAGACATCTTACTCACTGCGCCATCTAGTCAAAAAGTAAGCAGAGCTTGTATAATATAGGTACTAGACAACTGATATAAATATATAAACATACTTTTTTTGTTGTATAAGTGTTCAAAAATTATGTTGAGGTTACTAATATCATTTTTTTCTAAACTAGACACTTCCAAAGTGGAAAAATGAGTGTCCCCCCCTGTAACTTGTAAAATAAGGGAGTGATAAAACAAAAAAAATATATACATTACCATGTAAACTACCAACGAAAATAGGTTTGAACGAGATCTAATGAGTAGTTTTATTTAATACGTCATAAATCGTAAACCGCAATTTACCTTTCATTCAATCAACGAACTATAAGAACTTTTATATGATGTTACTTGCTGATACGGAACCCTTCATGGGCGAGTCCGACTCGCACTTGGCTGCTTTTTTTATTTGTAGTATTTTCATTGTCTTAGTTTCATACAAGCGGTTATTTTAATAATATAATGAATTCGGATGTTTTTTATGATATTTATCTGAAACATCGGCCGTTTACAATAACTTATTCCTAGTTTCACTTTAGATAGAAAACGATCTGAATTTATTTTATAAAAAGCATTTGTTTTTTTTTGACAACTGAAACTTGTCAACCAAAAAGCAAAAATTGATAATGCATATCAATGAAAATATTGAATCAAACGCATTGAAGAAAATTTGAAAAATATAGAGGCTATCTACAATTTTAACTAGTGATAGGCTGTTGAAAATCGTTGTAAGTTGATCATTGACTGAGTAGATAACATTAGGACAAATGTCTTTTGCTTAATTTCATGAGTTGAATGACTTCTTGGAACTAATATTTGTACAATCTTCAAATCTCTTTACATAGTCTAGACATTTGTGTATAAAGCTACTCATGTATTTAACATTCTATTGTCAAGAGGTACATGTTAAAAGATGTTTCTTAAACGGCAAATAAGAGCTTTTTAATTCTTGAAATCTTTTATCATTTCAAGATTGTTTTGATAAGCTTCATTTGAAGAATAACTCGTAGGTGTAACGCAGATGAACATTATAAGCATACTTTTGTAGGGAATGGTATGACCGCCATCTCAATTTCATCGTTTTGAAATAACAAACATAATCAAACTCCAATTCAGACAAAAAACTTTTTAATTTAAACTTTTGTTTCAAATTTAAGTTTGATTAAAAAGAAAAGGAATTCTACCCGTTAATTTTGGATTAGGAAACCAATTTGTCATATAACTTTGTTTTAATTGAAGGTTCTTTAAAGCTTCATAATTGGCTACATTTCCGATTAAGTTTGTGTTAAACTTGAGTTTTGGGTGCGGCTTTCTGGGTATTCATTTTATTTCACTAGTGTGCCTTCGATCTAATTTTACGTTGATACGAGTTTGTACGTGCCTTGGAGAGAAAATAGGCTGCTTGTTGCTTGCTAGGTGTGCAGGTGGGTTTAACGTTCTTAATCTCGATGATATTGGATGTCTTTGGTTAATAATTAATGAATTTTATTTCCTATAAAAAAGTACTTTTAAGAAAATTAGTTTAGAATATTATATGTCTGAGTCAATAACGAATAACGGTAGGATTTGAATCTTTTTATACGGTTGTATTTATGTTGCCCTGTTTATTTATATCAAATCTCTCTTAACATTGAAATTTGACCCCTTCTTGTTGACAGTTTGATCTGAAATGTTGTCCACTTTTAGTTTTAGGGATAGTAAAATTTAATAAATTCTATTTCATTGTACATTTAAAATAGCTGCCGCCACAAGATGGCGGTTTAGAAATTTTATCACATGATAAAAACTGTTTTTAAAGTCAATAAATTATTGTAAATTAAACTGGAGGCCTAATTATTCTGCATCATTCTCCAGACCTCCAGGAAAATGATGCAGAATTATTTGACCAGGCCGTCATAGTATGGGTCACCATGTTGCATTGCCTACCCTCACAATGAGGATGGTTACCTTTACTCCTGGATTCTACACATGCTTGCCATCAGACAGAGTAGAGTCACTTTGGTGGGCTTAAATATAAAAAAATGACATAATATATATTTATGCATTATGACAGGAAACATGAAAAGTATACAATGGATCAGTAAAGTTCCATCATTGTTGAGTGTCAGATGTACGAAACATATTATTTATTTTATTGTCATGTAATTTTGTGATATTTAACCATTATTATCACAACTTTTACATTTAAATCTTTAGCTTTCTAAAATTTATATTTATATATAAAACTGTTCTTTACTGACTTAATGACATACAACACACAGCCAAAATTACTGGGCGCAGGCAACTGAAATTCGAAATATGTGTTCCTTTAGGAGCGTAGGCGAGCATTAAGAGGATTCTGAAAAATTCCACCCGGGCGTGAAAAAGGCAATTAAAGTTATAATACTACAGAGTAACATGTGGGCGTAGCCGCGGGCAAAAGCTAGTATCAGAAGAAATAAGCAATTGTTATTTTTCTATAATATGCCTACTTGTTAAACGTATTGATATCAATATTTTGTAAAAGAAAAAATATTTGTTTCAGTATAAAAATGCTAGGTAGATTCTTTTGATTGTATAAAGTTATGATCTGTGTTATATATTCTCATTAATGTGGGTTAAAAGCATAACATTTGAAGAAGAACAGTTTGAGTCTAGTAAAACCTAAACCAATCTAATTATTGTAGTGTCTAATATCAATTTTCATAACACCAGGCTTGATTGAGCGTTCATTCACTTTCAGGCGCAACTAAATTTTCACTCTAAATCCCACTATATTTAGTTCATTTTCAAACTTCATTTAACTATTACTTAGTTTCCAGTGTATAATAACACTTCAAACGATTCGCATAACAAAGTATTGTTACAAAATAAAAGCTCATTTTCGAATTTTAGTGGTAAAATTCCCAAATATTGAGATAATATTTGCTACATAAAGATAAAGATCTGATGGAAATATCTGTGTTGGGTTTATTTTAACTCTAACAGACAAAATTTGGAATATCTTTGCTATGTGACTTTTTTCTTAGGAAATAGTTGAAAAAAATCGCATAATCGCATTGTTTCCTAACTAAACTAATATATTTTCTCTATTTTCTCTAGAATTTTCATCTTTTGTGAAACAATTTCATAACTGCTATTTTTCTATGTATATAATAGAAAAATATTTTTCTCTACACAAAACATGTAAAATTTCACCTACGTCTAATAGATTTCTGCGTTACAGGTTACCAGGTCACCAGGTCCCCACGCCACTTAGTATATATTTGAATGACGTCTACTTTTTTCACTAATTTAGTTGCGTTACCCGAGACCCAAAGTTGGGGAATAAGCTTATTGCCACTTAATAGGTTGCATAATTCTCACATCTCTCATGAAGGTTTTATGTCAGTTTTAAGTGTCTATTAATATAAAACGTAAATTTTATACTTCGATCCCTATTAGGAGATCACTTTTTGTTTTTTTTTTTAATTTTTATCTCATCCACATTTTTTATCATTAATTTCATTACGACGACGACCGAAGTCTTTGAAACTCTGAATAGTTGCCATTGGCAGATATAACTAATATTATTCAGCTGATTACCATTACATCATAAGAAGAATAAAAATGCTATTTTACGGGCATATGAATTTCATAAATTTGAAACTAATCAATTTATCACTTAATAAGTAATTATCATAAAGCAGTATGTCTACAGTAGGTACAGTATGTGTATATATTTATATGTATATATACAGTATATATCAGAAGGCAAGTTAAATTATTTAAATACTTATGACATATTTTATAATGAAATACGTCTAACCTACGAATATTTTTCTAGAGATATAAAAACACCCATATACTTTCTTTACAACATTCAAGAACGTAAATATATGAACTTTTCACTTCTAAAGAAAAATATTTGCTCTACTAAAGTTCAACCAAGTAAATCCATAACAGTATTACATTACGAAGATGAAAAAACATAAGAAGCGTTTCGAAAGATAGAAAAGGAAATCATTTTCTTCACAATTCGTCATTGAATCAAAGACAAAAGGAATAATACATGAAATTACATACCATGTTTGGTATGTTTCCTTTGTCTTATTAAGGTATGTGTACATTGGAGGAAGGAATTGGTTGAATAATGTCAAAGGATGGTTTTATTATCATTTATGAAATGTTGTTGAATTAGTCTGCTAAACAAACCGTTGGGTGTGAACCAGATTATCAACAATAGACAACGTTCCACTATTGGGCTCGGTCTCTTAGGAGAGGGTTAAGGCCATACGTCCCACCCTGGTTTGGGGACTGGCAATACACGTTGTTACTATATAAATCTTACCCTTGGATGTTTAATGCCGCCCGAATTCCTCCAACTAGGCTTCACGACTGTTATCTTAAAATAACAACCGAGACCGACTAGTTAACGTGACATCTGAATCGCGGAAACGCTCATAACATATCAAGCTACAAACTTTCACCAATCTAGGTACTGACCGCGCCTTCGATACTTACCTTCAGAGATTTTTTCTAATCACCTAAGGCCACTCGGCTATGAGAGGAGTCCCACACACTCGAAAAGCATTACCCGCGTAAAAAAATATGAAAAGGTAATGGTACCTATATGTCATGTATCACAGATCTACATATTATACTAAAGATTTTTATTATACTACTTTACTTATACATGTTATCATTCTTATAAATTATGAGAGTTAATGTAAAGTTTACTTTTATCTGATACTTTCTACATAAAAAAAAAAATAGAAAATATCTCTAGAAAGAAATATTTTTGATCTGAATCAACTATTTTAGACAGAATGCTTTAAATTGGGCCACCCAACGAAAATAGAACAAAAGCAGACATAATCGATATCTACGGCTATTTTTGTAGGCAGTTTCGTGTTCGGTTAAATGAAAAAGATTTCGTAGCCGGTAGCTCTTCAAAGACCTGGCTGTACTTAGCTATGTTTATCTTTTTTGACCATTAACTTTTATTTTGACACTTTGATAAATTAAAATTAATGATGGCATAAAATATCGATTGATTCGATTGAAACAAATATAAAATGTCGATCTTCTTCTAAATAGCTATAAAATCATTGAACATATAACTTCATTCTAAAAATTACTGTAAAACAAGATGATTTACTTACTCAATTAAAATACGTAGTCTTGTTTAAGCAAAATAAATTAGAAAAAAAAGCGGCCAAGTGCGAGTCGGTCTCGCCCATGAAGGGTTCCGTATCAGCAAGTAACATCATATATATAAAAGTTCTTGTAGTTCGTTGTAACTTTGATCGATGTTTTTATACTAGTGTATTGATTGGATGAAAGGTAAATTGCGTGTTACGATTTATTCGTTCAAACCAATTTTCGTTGGTAGTTTGCATGGTAATGTACAACATATATTTTTTTTAGTTTTATCACTCTCTTATTTTAGAAGTTAGAGGGGGGGGAGGACACACATTTTTCCACTTTGGAAGTGTCTCTCGCGCAAACTATTCAGTTTAGAAAAAAATGATATTAGAAACCTCAACATCATTTTTGAACACCTATCCATAGATACCCCACACGGATAAGTTTGATGAAAATAAAATTTTTGAGTTTCAGTTCCATGTATCCAATACCCCCAAAATGTATTGTTTTTTTTCTATTTTTATGTAAAAACCTTAATGCGGTTCACAGAATACAGAACTGACAAAATTTCAACAGTATAGCTCTTATAGTTTCGGAAATAATTGGCTGTGACATACGGACAGACAGACAGACAGACAGACTTGACGAATCTATAAGGGTTCCGTTTTTTGCCATTTGGCTACAGAACCCTAAAAATGTTAAGCTAGAAATTTTATATAAATCAAAATATGAAAACACAAAATACTCGTAGTCTAATACATTAAAATTTATGTTATTTTATCACCGCGGGCGTAGTTTCGACATTGAATGAATACATAATTATCTAAAAGTTTTTGTTAAGAGAAAATTTATCTTCCATCTTTGTTTAAAAACAATATTAGTTTTACAAAACTTTTAAATAATATTCAAAGCGAAATTTATTTCTTTGATGAAGATAATCATTTTCTATGTATAATATGTGTGTATTTACAAGAAAAAAGTATGTTTATGTATTTATATCAGTTGTCTATTACCCATGACACAGGCTCTGCTTGGTTTTGGACTAAATGATGTTGTGTGTTCAATGTCCGAAATATTTATTTATTATCGAGAACAAAGTTGTTACCTTAAGCTTATAACACGTGAATTAAAATACTTCATGAGTAGTAATAGTTGTTTCCTATCAGCTAACCCACCTGTTAATTCAGCCCTTAATCATAAAAAATCGGTCAAGTGCGTGTCAGGCCACGTAAAGGAAAGGGTTCCAGAGTCACACATAATGTACGTGGATTTAAAATCACAAAAATTGGAGTCATAAACTTCGGAACCCTAAAAAACGGTGAGAATTTAAGTAGAAAAACTATTCTAACTTATAACCATTAACTTAATATATACACGTGTTTTTTGCAAAAAAATATAAAACAACGTTCAAAAAGGAGTCTATATTTACCAATTGTATAAACGGGAAAGTAAAAAATATTACAAAGAGTTAAGTTATTATCTGAAGAAACCATAAATTTGTAAAGGTAATGTTGAAGTTAGACGTATAGCAGGTTTCTCTTATTCATAAAGTCAAAGGTCACGCTTATATAAAGCCAACTTTTGTTTTTTTTTCGATTCAAGTAGGTTCCATATTTAAAAACACAATGTCAAACTTCTTTGAACTTCAAAGTAACTCCTACTGGAGATCTTTAATTTTTGTTCTTAAATAAATCAGAATAAATATGACTGGTGGATTTAATTTACTTTGTAAGAGTTCTTAAGTACGAAATGCTATGTTCTACTTTCGTAAATTTCGTTTGTATTATGCCTTCATATTCTTAGTGTTTCATGAAGTGAATTTGTGATTCCCTCCCGCTTTGATCCCAGGTCTTTTAATCTGCCATAGTGCGGGACCACTCTTGGATTATACATAAGCTTTCACCAGTCAGTGTCATTTTTGCAGCTACTTTAAAAGAAAGGGTATTGGTTTATGCTACTTTTCCAAGATCTATTGAATAATCGACACCAAGCTTTTGCCTGCTGTTTCACCTGCGCGTATGGCGGTTATCACACGACAGACAAACCTAATCTCGAATTTATAATTTTAGTATGACTTTCTAAAAGTTGTTCTAGTATAGGCAAGTATAGAATAGCATCACGTCTGTTATTCCCTAAGGGGTAAGGTACTATCCAAGTCACGAAATAAATAACTTTATTTTGATTAATATAATTTCTTCATAATCACCTATCAACCCCACAATTTCACCTACCATACGTATAATTTCAACCGGGCAACTTCAAGACTAAAGGTGTGAATAGTGGAATAAAAATGCATTCAAAAGCTGAAGATGTTACATAGACAGACCATGAATACAGGTCAGGGTCGGATACCTGTAGTGTAGAAATCCAACCTCTCGAAATGAACGGCCTAGTTTGCATGCAAATATCACTTCAGTGACTGTAAAAGCTCCGTTAGTTTTTATGTGGGTTTTTATTATTTTACTTTTTTAGTTTTTTCACGTTTTGTTAATTACGTGAAAAGTCTAAGCAAATATCTTTCATCTATTATTTGTTCTATCATCATTACAGTGGAATAGATGATGATGATGCTATTTATAGCCTACCAAAGTAACCCTACCCTGCCTGATGAGAAGCTTGAGTAGAATCCAAGAGTGGGGGCTTGGACGTACCGGAAACACGTAAGTTGGTAGTGAGTTCCAGGTTTTGACTGCTCAGCACAAGAAGGAAGAGCATAACCGTTTAGTTCTGGTGCGTATTTATGCGAAGACACTGGACTCTGAAATATAGTTCACACTACGAGTACTACTAATAGTTCGGAGGGTAGAGGATTCGCACTTAATGTATCAACTGTGTATCAATTAATAAAAAATATTGTGAGCCATTAACATTTTAAGAGAACTCTGCCTGTATGTAATAATGTAGAAAATATTTTATGTTAATAGTTCACATATAAATCTGATTACGAATATCAATTTAATTATAGAAAAATAAAAAATATAATTAGTTATCCTTCTGTAAAATCACTTCTTCTTCCTAGCCTTATTCCCAATATTATTTGGGGTCGGCTACTAGTTCAACCTGTTTTACCTGAATATCAATTTTTACACGGAGCGACTCGCATCGGACTTGCGCAACCCTAAGGGAGAACTGAAATTCGTAGGTTGAACTAGTTGTCAGTAAATTTGAGGTGCTACAAGTGCCTCGTCGCGGGACACACTCGCACCAAGTGCGAGAGCTGTTTTGACTGCAGCGAACTTTGCTTCCGCTGCGGTCAAACCGGGCACAAGGCGGCAGAATGCTCTGCCGCCCCTCACTGCCCGATGTGTGCGGCGGGTAAAAAGCCCGCCAATCACCAGATGGGGCAGGGGGGCTGCAAGCCTCCCCGCGCTTCTCGGCAGACGCCGGAGGCTAGCCCGGCGACCCAGGCTGCCTCCGACGTCGATCAGGCGACGACGTCGTCGCCCATGGAGGGGGTTGTAGAGACGATCCAGTAATGGATCAAGTCTCCAACCTCCTGGTCCAGACGAACCTCAACCACTGTGCCGCGGCGCAGGATCTCCTCCTGCAAACGATGGCGCAGTGGTCGATAGGTGTTGCCGTAGTCGCGGAGCCCTATTTTGTCCCTCCCCGTCCAAATTGGATGGGTGACTGGGACGGCTCCGTGGCAGTCGTCAGCTCCACGGCGGCTCATTCCCCGCCCTTGTCACTAAGAGACAAGGGTACTGGATATGTTGCCGTCGAATGGGGGGGAATCACCATTTATGGTGTATATTTCTCCCCCAACCGGAGTCTGAGCGACTTCGAGGTCTTCCTCAACAACTTGGAGACCTCGATACGGCGATTGGGGTCTGGGCACGTCCTCGTGCTGGGGGACTTCAATGCAAAGTCCATTGCGTGGGGTTCCCCGGCGACGGACGCCAGGGGCGAAGCCGTGGAAGAATGGGCGGCATCGGTGGGCCTCTGTTTGCTGAACAGGGGCGCCACCAACACGTGCGTGCGACAGCAGGGGGGGTCGATAGTGGACCTTTCGTTCGCTACCCCTGCAGTCGCCGCACGAGTAAGGAACTGGAGTGTCCTGGATGAGGTTGAGACGCTCTCGGATCACCTTTATATCCGATTCGAGCTCTCCCGGTCCCAGGACGCCAGTAGGGGTCACGCGGCGCGGCGTCCCTCCCGTTTTCCGCGGTGGGCTGTCGCCAAGCTGGACAGGGACCTACTAGAGGAGGCGGCCATTGTTTGCTCTTGGCTGTCTCCGCAGGCCCCGACCGAGGAGGTCGACGTGGGGGCTGGTCGCTTCGCCGATGCGTTAACGCTCATCTGCGATGCGGCCATGCCCCGCGTTCGTGGCCGTCGGCCTCCTCGGAAGGAGGTCTACTGGTGGTCCCAGGAGCTGGCGGACCTCCGTGCGGCTTGTGTACGTGCCCGGAGGTCCCACACCCGAAGTCGGCGACGCCACCGCGGGGACGGTGAGGAGGTGGACCGGCTTCACGAGGAGTACCGAGCAGCTCGGGAAACTCTGAGGCTGGCCATCTACCGCGCCAAGGACGCGTCTAGAGTGGAGATGCTGGAGAGTCTCGAGCGTGACCCCTGGGGTCGGCCTTACCGTGCGGTGCGACAAAAGCTCCGCACACAGGGCCCCCCCCTTACGGAGACTCTCCAGCCCAGCTTCCTGCAGGAAGTGGTCGAGGGCCTATTCCCACAGCAGGCGGAGCACACACCCCCGTCGATGGCCCGTCGCGGTCGTCGTCGGGACAGCGCGGGTGATGTTCCGCCTGTCAGGGAATCGGAGGTAGGGGCGGCTGTTCTACGGATTCGGTCCAAGAACACCGCCCCCGGGCCGGACGGGGTTCCAGCCCGAGTGATGGCCCGTGCCCTGGACTACATGTCGGACCACCTCAGGGGAGTGTTGGACGCTAGCCTGGCGTCCGGACGCTTCCCTGAGCGTTGGAAGTGCGGGAAGCTGGTCCTGATCCAAAAACATGGACGGCCTGCCGATTCGGTCGCGGCCTACAGGCCCATCGTGTTGCTGGACGAGGCGGGCAAGTTGTTCGAGAGGGTTCTCTCTGTCCGCATCGTCCGGCACCTCAGCGAGGTGGGGCCCGACCTGTCGGACGCCCAATTCGGTTTCCGAGAAGGGCGTTCGACGGTCGACGCGATCCTGCGCCTGAGGGCCGTGACCGAAGAGGCGGTGAGAGGCGGTGGAGTGCTGTTGGCGGTGTCATTGGACATCGCCAACGCCTTCAATAGTCTGCCATTCGGCTGCATCAGGGCCGCACTCCAGTACCACGGAGTGCCAGGGTACCTGAGGCGGCTGGTGGCAGACTACTTAGAGGAGCGTACCGTCGAGTACGAGGACCGAGGTGGCGCCTTGAGACGCAGGGCCATGTCGTGCGGTGTTCCACAGGGGTCTGTCCTAGGACCACTCCTGTGGAACATGGGATACGACTGGGCCCTACGAGGGCGTCTCCCCCCCGGGCTGGGTGTGATCTGTTACGCAGACGACACCCTGGTCACGGCCCGGGGGGCAAACTTTGAGGAGGCGGCGCGCCTGGCCACCACGGGAGTCTCCCGGGTGGTCGGGCGCATCGAGGCGCTGGGTCTGCGGGTGGCCCTGGACAAGACGGAGGCCCTATTATTTCATGGGCCCCGTCGCGGTCCGCCCGCCGGCGCCTCGATCGAGGTCAACTCGGTCCTCGTACCGGTCCGGGCCCAGATGAGGTACCTGGGTCTGGTCCTCGACGGTAGGTGGCTCTTCGACGAGCACTTCCGACAGCTTGGCCCTAAGTTGGTGGGCACTGCCTCCGCCCTAGGGCGACTTCTGCCCAATTTGGGCGGGGCCAGTGTCCCCACTAGGCAGCTGTACACGGGGGTTGTCCGGTCGATGGCACTTTACGGTGCACCGGTGTGGGCGGCGGCTCTGTCCGCCCAGAACAGGGCGCGCCTCTGGCGCCCCCAGCGGATACTGGCGGTCAGAGCCATACGTGGATACCGCACGGTGTCCACAGAGGCGGCGTGTGCCTTGGCCGGAACACCCCCGTGGGATTTGGAGGCGGAAGTGCTCGCCGAAGTTTATCGGCGAGTGGCTGACTTCCGGGCGGAGAGCGGATTCCGCCCTCCGCCCGAGGACGTGCGCGAGTGGCGCGAAGCCGCTCGCCGAGCCACCATGCTGAGATGGTCGCTCCGGCTGGAGACCCCACGCGCTGGCTTCGCCGCCGTGGAGGCTCTTCAGCCGGTCATCGCGGAGTGGGCAGGGCGGCAGCACGGGACCCTTTCCTTCCGGCTGACGCAGGTACTTTCCGGGCACGGTTGCTTCGGAAAGTACCTGCACTCGGTCGCTAGGAGGGAACCGAGTCCCGCCTGCCACCACTGCGACTGCAGTGAGGACACGGCCCAGCACACGCTGGCGGTCTGCCCCGCTTGGGCGGCGCAGCGCCGTGCCCTCACTGCAGTCATCGGAGGGGATCTCTCGCTGCCGGCCGTCATAAGATCGATGGCCGGCAGCGACAGTTATTTTACCGCGGTCGCAACCTTCTGCGAGGATGTAATCTTGCAGAAGGAGGTGGCGGAGAAGGCCCGGGAGGATTCCATCCAATCGGACCCGATCCGCCGCCGGCGCCCTGGGCGGCGGAGGCGCGCATACCTGCGTCTCATGCCGCCCTGAGAGTGGCCGCGGATGGGCGGGACGGGTTTCCCGTCCGTCCGCAGTAGTGGCCAACCGCGAGGGGGCGACGTTCGCGTGTGACCGGACGTTGCCTAAACAGAGAGTAAATTTTTGAGATGGTGCCCGCAACAGTGCGGGCAGGCGCCGGTTGGAGTCCAGAAGGAAATCCCCTCCCTGGACTCCTTCCAATACAAAGGCGCAGAGAGGGTCACACCGTGTGGTTTTAGTCGGTTCGAGTCCGACACACCACCCCGCCGTAACCCCCGACGGGGTGACGGTCCGCGGGGATTTCCACACGTTAAAAAAAAAAAAAAAAAAAAAAAAAAAGTTGTCAGTAAATTTGAGGGCACTGACTTCCCAATAACGATTGCCATATATATTCATGACAACTGGGACCGACGGCTTTACGTGCTCTCCGAGGCACGGGAGTGAATCACTGCCCCTTCTGTAAAATAATTATTATATTAAAATACTCATTGCCAATTAAAACCACAATGAAATCCATCACAACAATCTCTTACCCCTTTCTTGCATCGAGTCAAATTCTATTAAAATCAAGCACCCACCAAATCTGTAAAAGCCATTTGAAGACTCGCCAAAATGCAAATTGGTGACTAAATCGTTACAGTGATTTCGATTTCCTTCACCGCCTCCCTCTCTAAGCCTTACACGTGTCGGCAATGAACATAATTCTTGAAATCTTCAAGTTATTTCTGTTGAAATTAACAGTAATAAAGGAAAAGGGGGAACGCTAACCCACAAAATATTTTTATCATTCCTAGTCATGACAAAGTGAAATATCGGAATAACATGAAAAGGTTTGGTACTACAATATATTTTATAAGCGACAAAATTTACATAACTATTGTAGGCAGGCCGTTGTTGATTATTGATATGTATTTTCTCAAAACGATACGTGGCCACACCAAGTGTCTTGGGTTCAAATTCCACGTGAGACAATACTTTGTCTAAGCCAGAAATTGTTGTCCTGAGTCTGGGTGTTCTTTGTGTCTGTTTCGTGTATGTTTGTTTAGTTTATTCCAAATTGTCTTTTTTTAAGTTATATCTCAAGCTAAAGAGATTTTCTGTTAGATATTTAAAGTAGATAATCTGTTAGAGAACTTTTAGTTAGCATATTATATAAGTCAAATATTTAAGTACTCTTGAATTTACTGTTAAATAAATTGAAAGTAAGCAAAGTTTTTTCACCTTTAATTCCAAAGCTGTATAATTTTAAAGAACTTCACTTTTCTCTTTACTACCATTAGGTGAGCTCTAAGGTGAAGTTCTTATTCGGATGAATTGACAAATTTAAGTGAGGGCTATAGAATTTTCAACCTTATTTACATACCTCTTACCTACTCGAATTTACTCGTAACGATTAAATCATGCATAAATAATACAAAAAGATTCAAAAATTATGGTAAAAGTCACGTTTATTTTAACTAGATACCAAGTACCAAGTTACCAGTCACTATTAAGCACTATAGCGATCTTATGTCTTCGGGCTTGTTCCGTCGTAGGGGTCACCAATTATGGCGAACTTATAGGTGGATAGCGAATCAAAATTACAATGTACTCTTTTGCAGCCATGTTTATTATTCAAATACTGGTTTGTTCATCATCATCAACAGCCTTCAACAGTCCACTGCTGGACATAGGCCTCTCCTTAGAAAGGTGGTTTTGGCCTACTATACCACGCTGGCCAGACGGGATGGTATAGGGTTGGTTTCAAGTTTTCCTTCTCTTTGCATTGATTTTGTCTTGCGTAGTTTATCCCTCAGTCACCTTTTACGACACACGCGGGATGAATAGGAGTGGTGACACTCTGTATTCTTAATCCGTCACTACACGGTTTATTAAAATTACTTACTAAGGTATGAATATGGTATGGATATATTTTGCTCTTACAGCTACATTATCCATACTAATATTATAAATGCGAAAGTAACTCTGTCTGTCTGTCTGTTACGCTTTCACGCCTACACCACTGAACCGATTTTGATGAAATTTGGTATGAAGATAGAACTGAACTTGGGAAAGGACATAGGCTACTTTTTACTGCAATAATCGAGATACAAAGGCCAAAGCTAGGTGATTATAAAAATACATAAATCGTAGGTATCAAAATCTATCACTGTTTATCTCCTGTCAAAACTTCACAGGTTGCTAGGCATAACACAATTGCATGGCAACCATAATGATAGTTTGACAATGTCATATAGACCAGTAGTCCGGGGTAGATAATTTTTGAAAACAAATAAAATTATAGTAATATGAAACCTATTGGAAAAGGAGGAGAATATTTTAAAACTGAAAGGAAAAATAATTTACGGGGGATCTGAGGTCGGGATACCTCCTAAAACCTCCCCCCCTACCCCTTGTAGGGGGGGAGGTTTTCGGGTCCTTTAAGCGGGGCGTGAAAAAGCATCTCACTAAGCCGCCATAGTGTGGGCCGCCATACATTATTGTAATATAATAATAATAATAATAATTTTATTAAGCAATAAACACAGAAATACAGTTGTACATTTGTGATTTAACAAACCAAAGCTTATGTTAAGTTTTTAGGATATCTGTGTCCGAACTAGATAGAATTATCTGTATTTCGGACATCAGTGCTCCTCTTTGAGTTTAGACTTACATAAAAGTATGCTAAAACAGTGAAATCTTGTTAGCTTAATTTTAGTGAATAACAAACACAATTATTACATGAAAGGAAATAATAGTATGAAATCTGTGGATATTCATGTTTTTAAGTATATTACGCGTGTGTGTGTGTGTGTGTGTGTATGTGTGTGTGTGTGTGTGTGTGTGAGTGTGTGTGTGTGAGAGTGTGTGTGTGTTTGCACGAGTGTCTTTTGGACGTGTGTGTGTTTTATTATTGTGGAATACAAAGTAGGTTTTCGGTTTCATTGTAGGTTAATTTGTGGAGATAACAGAATAAAGTATGTTTGCATATTTTTCTATTCAGGTTTTTTATGTTTAAGTTTTTATCAACTTTACTATAGAGATATGGGCCCAAGAAACAGAAATAATTATTGACATAAGTATATTTAAAAGTTTGTGCGTTCGAAAAAGCCAGGCGATTGCGTAGTCTGGAAGACGCAGCGGAGTCATCAATGCCAATAATGAATGAATGCTGCTTTAGCAGGGTGTGCTGAATAAACAATTGTCGAACAGTAAGGACCTCACAAGACTGATACAAATCATATGTGGGGAATAAATAAGGACGAAAAGTACTCACTTTCAGGACAGCTCTTTGAGCTATTTCTAGTGGTTTCAGAGTAGTTTTAGGAGCACCACCCCAAACTGTAATACAATACTCTAATATGGATTGTCCTAATGCCAGATATACTTGTTTCACTAGTTTGGGGTCCGCTGCATGTCTTAAATTTTTGAAGACATATATTAATTTCCTGAGTCTAGATGTAACTAATTCAATGTGGAATGTAAAACTTAGGTTGTTATCTATTACAACGCCTAGATATTTTATTAAATTTGTTTGAGTTATAGAGGGACAGCAACAGATTCTATCGTTACAACAGTTATGCGCAAACAAAGAATAAAATGGCGTATGCATTTTAGAATTGCGCATAGAAAATGTAATGTAGTGTGTTTTGTCAGGGTTTAAGGTCAACATATTACTACTTAACCAGTGAGTAACTATATTAAAACCACGTTGGGCATCCCTGAACACCTTATCCCAAGTATGCCCCAAGAAGAGTAAAACGGTGTCATCAGCATAGGAAATCACTTTGCCACCCGCAATGTCAAGTTCACATAGGTCATTAATGTAGGCAAGAAAAAGAGTTGGCCCCAATATACTACCCTGTGGGACTCCGTAAGTGATAGGCAAGACACTGCTAGTAAATTCATTAATTTTGACATATTGAGAACGGTTTGTTAAGTAATCTTTTAGTAGATCATGTTGTGTTCCTCTAACACCCATTCTCTCCAATTTGCTTAGGAGCAAAGGCAGAGAGCCAGGTCTAAAAATATGCCTATTGTTTTTCTTCCAGAATTGACATTCCCCACCACATGGTTAACCAGCTCATGAACCGCATCACAACTTGATCTTCCAGCACGAAAACCAAACTGGTTGTGAGAAAAAATGTTGTTTATCTCCATGAACTTCACCAATCTTTTGTTAATTATACGTTCCAAGAGTTTAGAAACAGAAGGAAGAATAGAGATTGGCCTGTAGTTAGTGATGTGGCTCTTATCATTAGATTTATGGATAGGATGCACCACTGACTTCTTCAACACACTTGGAAACTTTCCTTCGCTTAGGCACAAATTAAAAATACGTGTCAGAATAGGAGCGAGTAGGTGTCGGTTTTCCTTAAGGACATTATTTGGTATACCATCCCATCCCACGGAACACACATCTTTCAGGTTGCCAATCAAGGCATTTACCTCATCTTCATCAGTGTCCAGCATTCCCATAGATTTTAAGGACCTTTCACACAATTGATTTGAATTATACAAATGTGCTGAATTATTACATACTGGAGTCTTTTGAGCCAAAGATTCACCAATAGTAGCGAAAAATTTGTTGACATTTTGAATAGATTGTCTTGGACAGGACAAATCCACTAATTCAGTAGCGCAACTTTTAGTTTTTGTTGTATTAGTGATGGTTTTTATAGCCTCCCAGATTCTTTTATTCTTTTTGCCAGCTTTTTCTATTAAACTTCTGTCATAAGCTATTTTAACTTTTTTAATTAAATTATTACAATAATTTCGATATCTGGTGTATGTCAGCTTTAGTATTTCATCTTGGGGTGATTTTTGTACTTTCCTATGTAGCTGGTCCCTATGCCTCATACACCGTAATAAACCTGGTGTGATCCAAGACTTAATTATCCTATTTCGTCTAGATAATTTAACAGTGATGGAGTTAGTAATAATTATATGCTGAATAGATCGGATAAAATATTCCATGGCTCCATTTGCATTTTCGGAATTCAAAACTGGATCCCAGTTAATGTTGGTTATGTCTCTTTTGACACCTTCATTGTTAATTTTGGTAAAAAGGTATGTGCGTAAACTCTTTTCTGTTTTGTGTGGAGACATAGGAGAACTGCTTGGTGATCAGTCAAAGAAGAATTAAGAATCAAAGTAAGAGCTGGACCCTTTGTTTTTAATATTATATGATCTAGGCATGTTTTATCATGTCTTGTTGGCAATGTATGTGCCGGCAGAAGACCGTGATATGAGCACAAGTTTAAGTACTCCATGTGAGGTGTAGTGATTTCTCCGTCGCGAATGTTAATATTTATATCACCTACGATAGCAATATTCCTAAAGGATGTTAAATCACTAAGGATATCATTAAGACTCTGAAGGAAGTTCTCGATACATTTGAAAGAGGGTGACCTATATACTCCCACAATTGCTGTGTGGTTACCAATTTTGATAACAAGACAAGTACAATCCCTGCAGGTTGGCTCACAAATTGTGACATTAAGAGTATTCTTAACATATACGATAACACCATCATTTTTGTTAAATACATTTTTCGTCGCATTGGGACAATATCCGCGTAGAGAAGGAATCATGGTAAACTTGGATAAAAAACACTCCGTAAGAACAAGTACATCACAGTCAAAAGAAAGCCTTTTCAGCATAATAACGAAGCTGTCGAAGTTTTTTGCTATACTACGTACATTCTGAGTCAAAACTGTGAGGCATTCCTCGGGGTGTCCCATTAACTTTTCACAGTCTTCAATATCACACTTCAAAGACTCAGATACTGCCAAATTGTCTACTTCCAAGGCTAAGTCATCCATTTGTGGAAAATAAACTTGAAAATAGGATCACTTGAAAACAAACCGAAGGATTTTTATACCTGATAGAATCCTTTAAAGTTACGTGAATGAAGAGAGACTTGATTTTTGTGTCCCAGAACCGAGACCTTAAGAAGTTCTGTGTGTAGTGTAGGATTTGTGTGAGTGAAATGTATTTAATGTAAGTTATTGAAATTTGAAAAGCATGCAATAATAAAAAACCTAGAACATGAAAAGGTGTCCAAAAAAATAAGTTAAAAAAAAATGAGCTAATGACTAGTCATGCATTCTTCAACCTAGTAAGATCAGCCTCGTTGTCGATGCGTATGTGTGGTAAACCTTCTTTCTTGCGTATGTATATTTTTCCATATGATGTCCAGCAGTAGTTAAAACCATTTGTACCAGCAAAGTCTCGTGCAAGGAAGAAAAGACGCTTTTCTCTCGGGGTAAGATATTCCGAGATGTGCAGTTGTTTTCTTGGGGCTTCTGTATCAAATAAGCCAGTGTTTATTTTCTCAATTCTTTCCTGTTGGTTAAGTTTCTTAAAATTTCTTAGGTATTTTTCTTTGGTTAAAACTGAAGTGAACTCCACAACCACCGGTTTTATGATGTCTGATTTTGAGTAGGGGCGAAAGACGTTTTTTATATCCAATGATTGTAATTCCACATTTAAGCTATTACCAATTCTCAATACCGCGTTGAACAAGTCCTCCCTGGTTTCACTCTTTAATTTTGGTATGTTTCTTATTTCCACCCTATCAACGTATGATTGTTTTTCCAAGTGCTCCAGCTTATCCTCCAACACCTTAATATAGGATACATTCTCTTTTATTTCTCGCCTTAATCCCTCCAATTCGTTTTGTACTTCATCATATTTTGTTGATAAGGTGGACATAAATAGATTGATAGTATCATTTTGGGTTTTTATGTCAATCAATGATGACTCCAGATTCTCCAACTTCGCATTTTGTTTTTCAAACATAACACGAACCTCCTCCATAAAGGTAGCAAGTTCACTTTCACGTTTTCGTTTCAAACGTCCCGTTGCTGACGGCTTATCTAACGCCGCACCTTCAGTATTCTCCGTATCCGTCTCCGATACAGTTGGTACAGTTGGAGGGGTGCGTTTAAGAGGCATAATTGTTCACGAAGGTTGTTCCCTATAGGAGAGCAACAGATAGTGGCAACAGGTATATAAGTGTTTGCGGTAATGCAGATGGTTGTTATGTAGTTTTCTGCTTGTATTTTTCAACTCGGTGCACAATAAAAAATTGTCAAATAATGTTTACAAATTATAATTAATATAAAATACTTTGTGCACACTAATAAAGGCCCAAGTACAAAATGTCTTTAAAATTAAATATATATTTCCTGCAAATGCACACTAATAAATGTCCACTCCGAGCTTTGAGCGTCGTATGTCGTGTCTAAAAGTGGGTAGGCAGATAAAAGTTTCTCGTTCTTCCAGTAGATAATCTTCTCAAATTGGCTATTTTAGCTTTGGTATTGTAGTTATATTTTACTTACAGTTAGTATATAAGTTGTAAACGAGATTTCGCACTATTTCCACTGCGTAAGTTTAAAATAAAACCACTAAAAACAATTTTATATCACCGAGCGAAGTAAAAGCAACTTATCAATATGTTGTACGGTGGAACACTTGACTACTACACTTGTCTGCATTCGCAGCAAGTGTAGTAGCCCCGACTCTTGGATTCTGCTAATGCTTTCCATCAGGCAGGGTAGAGTCACTTTGGATGGCTAAATATATAAAACAAAGGGTAAAGAACGGTTTATCTCGATTTTCGGCAAAACTACAAGTCCTATGGAAAAAAGTTAAATGGCAAAGTTGTAGGTAATCAAAAGATCTACAATTTTTAGGGTTCCGAAGTTTATGACTTTGAACCCTTATCGTCCGTCCGTCCGTCCTCCTTACCGTCCAATCGGTAAGTGCTAGAAAGATGAAACTTTGCATTATTATGTATTGTAATTACGTCGACAAAGCGTTACAATAAAATTATGAAAAATATTTTTATTTAGGGTACCTCCCCTACACCTAAAGTGGGGATGTTTTTTTTCTCGCAGCTACCCCATCATCTGGGGTATCATTATTTAGGTCTTTTAAAAACATTAAAAGGTTGTTAAGACGATCTTTAAACCCATTTTTTGATTTAGGTATCCGTTTGCGAGAAATTCCACTTTAAAGGTCACTTTTTTTGTAAAAACAGGGCGTCCCCCCCTCTAAAAGCTAAATGGCCGGCTCAAAAAATCTGGGAAAATTCGTGATAGTGGTCCATATAATAACTTTAAATGAAAACTATAACGAATTAGATGACTTTGTTAGTTCAGGAGTTATAGGGGCTTAACTTCTACAATGTGCTTACTTGGAAAAGTCATACAAAATTAACGCATTAATACGTAAACATAACAATTATCCATTGGATACAATTTCTAATCCACGTACCATTATGGGTGACTGAGGGACCCTTTCCCGTGCGTGGCCTGACACGCACTTGGCCGATTTTTTATTTACACTTTTTTTCACATAACCTCAAATTATATGTGAAAAATTCAAAAAACTAAGTTTTTGGTTTTTTATTTTTATCTTTTACAAATAAAATTATTTTTAAACGAAATTTAGTGAAAACTTACCTTTAATGTCTCGAATACACTGTAATTTATTTGATTTGAAATATTTATTTTTTCACCCGATTTTGACTTAATACCGAAAATTTACCCGTCAAATTATCTACTTTTTTCAAAAAATTAGGGTGTTTTCTGTTTTATGAAATCTCTACTTTCCGATGGTGTAATCCCTACTTAAATAAATAAAATAAAGTAACTCTGTCGGTCTGTCTGTCTGTCTGTTACGCTTTCACGCCTAAACCACTGAACCGATTGAAAATAAAGGTATAGAAAGAAGGGTTTGAAATAGGGGACGAAAGTTTGTGTCTAAGTTCCTTATTATCAAACATAAAATCATGTAAGATTGTTTAATCTACCCTTACCGTGTCGCGCTTTATATACGAATTCTAAAGCTAGTATATTCTAAAACTACACTACACTGCATATAATCACGTCTTGTAAATAACGAGGAAGTGACTGTCCGAAATCTACGTGTTCGATAACAGACTCATATCTGAAATATGCTGACCAAGAATATCTCTGTATAAATTCCATCTATTACTTATTTTTTTTCCAACAATATATGACGCAGGAATAAACACCAAGTTAGATACATGTAGACATCATTGGTAAAGCTTTGAGTGTTTCAAACATGTGTAGTGTCGATATTTAAGTCTTTCAATAGGAACGTCTTGTTTATGACATCTGGAAGCGAAACTATTAAAGGCGCAGTTTGTCAAGTGAAAATGTGTTTGCCATCTTTTGCAGCGATCTAAAATGAACTAGAACTTTGAAAACTGTTCCATTGAAAAATGATTTTGTACAATAATTGAGGAGCATTTCTATTATTTTGTTATTAATTTTCTGTTATAATATACTAACCTAATATAATTTACCAGTTTACTTATGAACAATTAGAATTTATTACACACATAGAATGCTGAGGTTTCAAGTTTGATTTAAAAGTCGGTATTAATAATATTAAATTTAATTGTTCAAAATTTAGTAGTTTATGTATAATAGGCACGTATTAAACAAAACAATATTATTATTTTATTAGTCAATCTAGCTTACGACATAACTTTTTATACTAGATGGCGTTTTAGGTCAGATGTTTGGAAAATTTATAATAAAACATACCTTAGCTACACCCAAAATCCGGGGGATTCAAATCAGTGACATCAGATCTAATTGTAATTACAAGATAAAATGTGGTTTTTATATATAAGCTTGCCAAAGTGGCTCTATTCAAGAAATCATAAGTAGAATCAATAAGAAGTAGTTATCATACAATTAATAATAGAAAACAAAAGCTTTAAACATTGTGAAGTGTTAAGTTAATAATACAAATATTGAAATAAGAAGATTAAATCATTTCAAGCATCTCAATTTACTATGTAAAGGTACCTAAGCTGTTTACTTTTAATTATGTTTATCTGTTACTGGGTATATAAATATACATTTCAATGAAATCAAAACCGTTATATTATAGAGGTTTTATACTCCCTACATGTTATTAAGTCCTCCGCAGCGTCTGCTTGTCTGTCTGTTAGCAAAAAACTTGTGGCAATTTCCACATATAACGCCATCTATCGAAGAAACATTTAACTACGAAGAAAATACGTAACATCCTATACGGAGTAACTACTAATCCTGAATCGCGAAAGCGACATTCTCTCGCCGATTAGCATATATATACAACATCCCAACATCTCTGTTGGGCAGTGGCCCGCCAGGCATGATCACCTCGCCTGGTTGGAGGATCCTCCCTTTGTGTTGGAGGAACACGACAGCCGTACCTCCACAAACTTAAAAGTCTCTACCCAGATAGTCCAAAGCCTGAGAAAGGCTGCGATAATTTTTTACCGCGATAATCAAAATAGACGTGCAGCCACGGGCAAAAGCTAGTTTAAATTATAATGAAACAGAAACTAAATTTAGTGGTAGATCATGTTATGAATATAAAGTGGTTTTAAGCAGATGTTTTAATTTTCTTTTGTAACTTATTTCAAGTAAGCTACTTTACTCTTACTTTTAAACCCAAATCAGAGTGGCATGCAATTGGAGAGACCCATTTTCAGCAGTGGACTGATAGGCCAGGTGATGAAACTTTGTAATAAATATTATATTAAAGATTGGATTGTTTGAATGATTATTACTGAAATAATAGCCTAGAGGAGGTCTGTAATTCATAAACTACCTAATATAGTAGACTCCAAGACAAGACAAAAAGTATACACTTATGAGAAGCGCGAAGTATAAGCTTTACAGTTAGTACGTAAAACTATTTCAAGGTCGTAATAAACCAGCTTGTTTTCTTTATACAACTTTAGCCGTAAACAGCACAAAGTTTTCCTGGAAAATTAAAAAAAAAAAAAAAATGCTACAATATTAACGTCAACCCAACATTCACAAGGTAAGACTTCTATTCTATAATATTATCCATATATATATCGTGGTATTGATTAGCCTGAATGTAAACATTTTTTCGTTCCGAATAATTTGCTTAATACACTTAATATGAATGCGAATGAAGCCGCTGATAAACGCCAGAACTATTTTAATGGTATGTGACTACGCTGTTTACGAGTCCCAGAAGACTACTAAAATGGCGGAAAAGAATTTATCTTTTTCGACGCTGACTAACGGATATAAAAGTTATGTAGTATAGAATAAAACTTTTATCTTCTTTCAAGCACAAGCAAGTACGAGTACAGCCAAGTATAATTACGTACAAGAAACGAATGCTTAATTAACTACGGTTTATTCTTCAGTCCTTAAGGGATGAGGATATTATTTTCTATATTACTAGTTATTCGTAGTACTTTCCTGTTAGCTCATCTTTGAATTTTAAATTAACTTGTCTTGGACGATGTACCAAAACATCATAAAATGTTTCTTTTTTATTAATGTTTTCCTGTTTACCGGCCTTACTGCTTAACGATGTTCGTTTGACTTGCAGGTATAATGAATAAAATGAGATAAGATTGGACAGTTCTTCAAGTTTGAAAGCATTTTTATATCTTCTAACATATTGATTTAACGTTTACAATATATTGGACATCATAAATACGGTTTTCTATTTATATTGAAGCCTACCAAAGTGACTCTATTCTGCCTGATGGAAAGCATGGGTAGGCAATGCAGCATGGTGACCCATACCATGGCAGCCCTGTCAGATAATTCTATATCATTCTACCGGCCCCCGTAGGGCGGGAGAATGATGTAGAATGATTGGGCCTTCTAGGCAAGAATCCTGCTGTCATTAGGTTGATCATGATGTGGTCGAGCTTCTTCAGCATGACGAAGTTGGCACGCTGCACCTTGTCGATGCGGTCCTATTCCCGTTCCCGAGCGTGCGGACGCTCGGCCGGCGCCCTCGTGTCCACTCTAGAGCGCATGTTCGCCACTATTCATTACGAAATATAGTCTGGTTTTCTCGGTTCGACGATGAAAATAAGCTTCATTTATCATTTCATAATAAATAACATGTTTACTAAAATTCTAAAAATACTCGTTCACCCATTAAAACACAAGTGTGGACACTGAATAAAGGTTTAAAATCATAAAACGCATATACATGCAAACTTTCTGGATTTGGTGTTCCTTTATCAAGAAGAATTTCTTTTCACCAATAGTGATGAAAACCATCTGACCACAACGTCCAATGAGGTTCATAAATAATTCTCCCTTACTGAACGTTCCAATTAGTTACCATCTTGAATGTTTCAATATTAAAGGAGCTTGAATGTCGAAGGACACACTTACTTTGAACTCAAGCACTATTCGTTTATGGCTTTTCACCAAATTTATTTATAACTTATTTTGTACATTAATCCCGTAACGTAGTATCGTTTATAAATACGTCATTAACTTTTCTTATATTAACTTTAAAAGCAACGGTTCTGTCATTTATATATTGTATATATAAACTTATATCTTTAAATAATCTCTAGATATACAATTGCCTATTTTATCTAAGACTAGTCGCCCGCCCCGGCTCGGCACGGGACATTATATATAACAAAAAGTTAAAAATTTAAAAATTACTAACTTTGCGCGTGCTTGTGTCTCGGTTTTCGTGGTAAAAAGTACCCTATGTCCTTTTTCAGGCTCTAAACTATCTGTGTACCAAATTTCATATAAATTGGTTCAGCAGTTTTGGTTTTAAAATCGGATAGACAGAGTTATAATATTAGTTAGGATAATACACTCTTATCAGACTATCTTGAGAGCTGTTTCTTAAAATTCAATTTTGAAATATATTAAACTCGTGATAGCTTTTCAATGGTATGTCTAATTTCAATAATTCTAAAAGTAGTTCACAGGTACTGGTATAGACTTCGATATAAAGCAATTGATTTGGATAAGTAAGATATTAATGCACTTACAATGATTTTAGTGGTCCCTCCCTACTGATGCTTTGCATCAGACACAGTAGAGACATTCAAACAACTGTATATAATATGATCTGTAAAATATTGTGAAGTTTTTTGTGATCTAATACTAAGCTTTAGTTAAAGAAATAAATTCTTTTATCATAAAAAAAATGTAGGCCCAAATTTATAAAATAAAATCTAAGCTAAATGTTTGAATGTCATCAGATTTTGTACAGCTGTTCTGGAGTAGGCTTTACTTCTAATATTAATTCCTATATTTAAGTGTAATAAACTTACAAATTCTTAGTATTGTAAATAGTTAGCGTGAACAGTTTATACAGTAGTGCTAATCCTGTTGTTGCGTTTCTAAACTAAATAAAATGACTCCTAAATCTTCTTCTGTCCTCTTTTCTTTGTGCAACGATTTGCAATATGTTTTTTTTTTGTATATATGAATTTAGGTAGCGTTTGTTTTTAGTATTAAGGGGTTAAACATTGATGTATTAAAAAACCCAAGATACACACTCAGCGTCTCAAAACCGTCCTCATAAAATAAGCGCACTATTGAAAATTGTGCTACTTTTGCAAATAGTTTCGCGTCGCTCGCGTCTCTGTGCGCTCGTTAAAAATGCCTAAGTGTTCGATGCGGAATTGTAAAAATATTACGTGAAGAACGTTAATGATGGGATATCGTATTTTCGGTGAGTAAAAGAGTTTGTTAATTTGTTTTTGTTGTTTTTATGACTAAATATCGGAAGCAATATGTGATTTTGATTTAATTTGTCTAAAAACTTCACTCAACGGTCCAAATATAATACGACAAATTTCAATGGCCGCTTTTTCAGTGTAAGAACGCCTATTACACAACCTTTTATTTTAGTCGCATAATCCAAACGACCCTGTTCTGAATTTAATGGAGTCGATTTTTTTTATTGTGTTTAATTTTTTATTAATAAGTTTATTTAATTTGAACTTTTTTGTATTTAGTTTTTAACAACTATGTATACGTTACAAAATATATAATAATATTATTATAGTTATTAATCGAATTGCAAAAGGAAAGGAGGTCGTTCAAACGGTGTTATTCCTAAAGTTCGTAAATATTATATTACCTATTACATCGATTAATTAGGGGACAACTTATGGGTTCGCGACATACAATTTTTTTAAGCCAAATAATGCATGCGTCGTTTGTTCTGAACATTTTGTGGACGAAGATATATATGTCACTGCTAAAGACATAAAACGTCTTCTTAAAACGGCTGTTCCTAGTGTAACGGTAAGTAGTCGTTAGCCAGAAAAATGAATTTATCAAATAATATCGTACCTACATTCAAATAATATAATAATTTTTTACAGGATATGTTACTGATATGATATGAAAAATAAGAGTTAATATTTGTTTCACATCACATTACACATGTCCTACCCAAAAACATATTTACGCTCAGATAAAAGTATAATTATGGGCTTAGAACACAATTTAACTAACTCAATGTATTATAATAAAAAAAAATATACAAATATTCCTCTTCACTCCATGTCCTGTCCTGCCGGCTAGCTTCGGTCATAAAATTTGATTGGTCATTGTACACTGCTTTGTAATAAAAACTTTAAACAATGCGCGTAAGGTTGAATTTGCAAAAGATATGTTTATAGCATAACTAAAACTACCCACATTGATATTTTTATACATCAATGACTAAGTAGGACAGTTTCGTATGCCGCTTTTGTTTGAGACTGTGCATCTAGGGTTTTTATATATCAATGGGGTTAAAGTATGATATTGCCGATTTGTACTGAAAAAATTAAAATCATTTTTTTTTCACATGTCATAATTCGATCCAATTTTCCTTCATTTCTATATCGATCCAACAAGGCTTCACACTTTCAACACGCGTTTCTTTCTGCAGATCAGTCAAATCAAGAGGCACCAAATTTCCAAACCAAAATTGCACAGTACTTTAATTAGCAACCCCTCTCCAAACACAATATTCATATTGCGAGCTGTTTCTGCAGCGTAAGTTCTGCGTCGGAACTCGTTTTCAAAAATCACTCGAATTTTCGAAATATCCATCTTTCTTAACTAAGCTGAATAAAAAAAACAACTGAAAGGCGATAATCAAATTTTGCACATTTTTTAAAAGAAGAACCTCGTAGGTACGATCTGAAAAAAGTTTCACTCAAAAATCTCAAACCATGAAGGTTCTTTATCACATCGAAGTACCTATTACAATTAAACGGTAATTTCTTAAACCCCTATTATTAACATCATGCCAAATTTTAATCAACACTTGACATTTAAAACGTCTTTGATTTTCAGTTTAGTTTACAGAGTTTTCGAACAACAGTATTACTTTAACAGTAGGACTTCCTTTTCTTTTGTATATTAAAATACTCGTATTTTTTTACAAGAAAACTTTCTTTAGAAAAGCAAACTGTAGCAATTCAATATATTTTCAGATGGCAAACATCTATTGTTATAATTGTGCTTGGTTTTTTTTCTGAGTAAAATATCTAGAATAATTCAGATTGTATGAGAGTTGGAAAAATTAGAATGAATTGAAAATATGCATCCTCATACCGCTGTTTGTCATTAGCATAATGAGAGTGCTTTCCAAGTGGGTCCTGTTGGTAAACCGGACGTTATGACTTCAATCTCTTGTTAACTAGGTAAAAATAATAAATACTAATGTATTAGTATTGTAATAATAAATAAAATATAGTAAGTGTGGGATTGTAAAATTATTTTTTTGTGTAGGTAAATAGTTATTGTTGAACGTAGTTTATTTTATTTTTGTGTTTTGATACTTTTCACTGTGTAACTGGACAGACTCAAAAAAGATAGCATAAGTATAAAGCTTGGTGGTTTTAAGTTGCTATTACTGTATATCTCATGTAATTATTATTGTAAACTAAAAAAAAAAAATGTATTTATTACACGTTTTATATTAGCTTCACCTGTATGTTTGTTTATTTGTAATCGTTTCCTTTGGGTGCCATTTTGACCCACTTTAAACGGTTAGTTCCTACAAACTTTGTAGATTTATCAAGGACCGATGACAATACACTAATTTGAAAAAAAATAACCAAAACAAATGTTTCAGAAAATTAGTCGGTTTTAGCCTAGAAAAAATATTATAGTATTTAAAAAACTAAACAAACACGCTTTTAAACTTAAAAGTATAAAATAATTAAAATGTAACAAAGCGCGGGGTGCTTTCTGAAAATATTTCAATAACGTCGCCCCACGCTTTGTAACATTAAATTTATATTTTACTAAATTAAGATATTACAACATAGATTGCTTGATAAACAGTATCGGTCTATCCTAACAATATTAAAATCTAAAATTCTCAGAAGTACTCATCCATTTTTCCTTCACTGCAAAGAAAACTAATTTGTCCAAGATGTTTGCAGACGTTTCCATCGCTGTAAGCCAGATATCATTTTAATTTAAAGACTTCTTATGATATTGTTGGTTTTCATTTATAAGTTCTTGTATAAAATGAAGCTATTCCGTAATAGCAACGTTTTACTTGAGATGAAATTATTATTAAAGGTAAAATTGTAGGTTGAGCTGTCAAGTCTTTTGAATTCTGATGATTATTAGGGTTCCGTTGCCAAATGGCAAAAAACGGAACCCTTACAGATTCGTCATGTCTGTCTGTCTGTCCGTCCGTATATCACAGACACTTTATTACAAAACTATAAAAGCTATACTGTTGAAACTTGGTTAGTAGATGCATTCTGTGAACCGAATTAATATTTTTCCACAAAGAAAAAAAGCAAAAAAAAAACAAAAAATTTTGAATTCAAACTCATTTTTTTTTTCCATACGTGTGGGGTATCTATGGATAGGTCTTCAGAAATGATATTGATGTTTCTGATATCATTTTTTTCTAAACTGAATAGTTTGCGCGACACTTCCAAAGTGGTAAAATGTGTGCTCCCCCCCCTGTAACTTCTAAAATAAGAGAATGATAAAACTAAAAAAAATATATGATGTACATTATCATGCAAACTTCCAAGGAAAATTAGTTTGAACGAGATCTAGTAAGTAGTTTTTCTTAAATACGTGATAAATCATAAACCGCAATTTACATTTCTTTCAATCAAAACACTATTATTAAAGTTACAACGACCTACAAAATACTTTTATATGATGTTACTTGCTGCTACGAAACCCTTCATGGGCGAGTCCGACTCGCACTTGGCCGTTTTTTTTTAAATTTTAGTTTTATGTCAATGATATTGGATTTTTACAAGCTTTTTCAAAAGTTTTTTACATTAATTAACAATCAAAATATCTACATGCCAAATTTTATTGATATCAATGTATTATTTTACTGTGAAAGGTGAGGAAAGTTACTCTGTCTGTCTGTTACGCTTTCACGGTTAAACCGCTGCCCCCATTTCAATGAAACTTAGCATGAAGATACTTTGATTCTTGAGGAAGGAAATAGGCTTCTGTTTGCCGTGATAATCGACATAAACGCGAATGGTGCCGCGGGTAAAATCTAGTTTAAGAAATATTTTTATTGTGTTGCAAAGTAATTCAAATTATTATCTTATTTCTTTCTTTCAGTGTATTCGTCAGTGGAAACAAAAGTTTATAGTTTGTGTTATTTAAATTAGTTTTTCCTTTGATTGAATATTTTACTTAATTTTATTAGACCATTCATGCAGTCAACTGTAGTCTAATTTATAAATAACTTAAATTGCAGTTGGCTTTCAAGACGGCGCTTTTTCCGAGCGCTGCCAGCCAGATGTCACGCCCCTATGCCAAAGTGTGTACAGTCGGTAATAGATTGTTTAGATTTTCCCAAACCAAGTTTTGACTTTACGTTATTCTTTGATAAAACAGTTATTATTTACGGTTCATTAATATTGTATAAAGAAATGTAATTAAATGTATCCTTACCTTAAATTGCAAATATTTACAAAGACTTTAAACTTCTCATTTTTTGAGTTTTAAAAGTAATGATGTTTCTTTGTTTTTAACAAGAATTTAATATAGACTTTAGAATTAGAAGAAGAATTAGATTATAGAACTAGAATTACTAGAAGCCGCACAACTAAAAACCAATTGAATGGCTAATGGTAGTACGACTGTATTCAAAATTTCCTATTCAACGTAACCAAATTATAAGCTTACAAACAAAATAAGACGATAACATTTACAAGCTATAATAGACATATTTATGAACGTTATGATATAAACAAACTTATTTCTTTCAATGTGAAAATAGAAAAGAATTGTACATAAAACAAATACGCGTTTCTCATTGCATATGCATTTAAACCACATTTACTGGTGTTCTTACAATAAAAAGCGCTAAAAAGTGAAATTAATTTCAGTATTAAATTTTTATCAAAATTTAAATACACGAACACTTCTGTCGTTGACTGTACTACCAGTATGTTTCTCATAAGAAATTCTTTTTGATTTATTCTAGCGTTGGAACAAAAGAGCGGGCTGTACACTGTCTTTCAAAATAATGGGAAATGGTTTTATTTACACAACAGAAGTGACTATGATAGTCTGATGGAGTAGGTTAAGTGCACAGGACTTTGAGGCTTAGGATTGATGAAGGTCGGCTTACTGTATTGGGTATTGATCGTCTCGTGAGATAAGTACATCATTATGTTGTATAGGTATTTGTTTTCTTGATATCACACTTATTAATTGTTATAGTCTATAAAGTTACATAAGTATAATTAGTAGTTATCGCTAAAATTATCAACTTTTTAAAAAAAAAAAGACAACTCCTGCATTAGGATTATACACCCTATGTCCCAATATTTAAAATATATTTACTAACGACTGAAACTTATCTTGAATTTAAATTTGATTTATTTGACTGACCTGTTGATCCATTGATTTAATAAAATTTATTATTTCTAAACCAGAAGTTATGGTTTCAGTTCCCTGATAAATCGTTATGTGTTGAGGAATTGAAGTTAATTAACCCTAGAAAGATAGTCTGCGTCAATTTGACGCATACGTTTTCGAAATTTTGCTCTCTTTTTCTAAATAGCGCGAATCCATAACTGTGCTTTTGGGACATCTCATTCTATGCTGGGAGCTGCCGTGTGGCGTATTTGTCAATAAGGTAAGTGTCACCGATTTTGAAATATAACGACCACGTGAGTCAAATTGACGCATGATTATCTTTTACGTGACTTTTATGATTTTTACTTACATATACGATAGTTTTTTTTTCGTGTGTATAAGTACTTTATATCATAACTTATATTTTCATTTTGTTTTTCTAGATCCATAGGCAACAATATAATGCAATAGGGAGTAGAAACTTGGATAAAGACAATAGATATGGTCTTTTTCCAAGTGTCTTCTCCCCATTGTAGGAGGAGGTAGCTCTTATGTGACGACGAGCTTCCCTGTGAGGCTACCGACAGTAAAGTAGCGGACCACGACAGTGAAAATGAAGTGCAGAGCGATACAGAAGAAGCTCGTACAGACAAACAAAAGCTGGGGTAGACATACTAGATCAAATGTGTTCTCTGATGGCCTGTAGTAGGAAAACAAATAGACGGCCTATGGCTTTCTTGTATGGAATGACAAACATTGCTCGTATAAACGCATATAAAATATACTATCATAACGTTAACAATAAAGAAAAAAGCCTCTAAGTCGCAAAAAAATATGAAAAATCTTAGCTTGGGGCTGTCTTCTTCGTTTATGTGTAGACGTTTAGAATCACCTATCCTGAAGAGATAATATATCGAATATGTTACCAAATGAAATACCTAGCACATCAGAAGTCAATATTCACTATTAGTTAAAAAAAACGTACTTATTGTACTTTTTGCTAATCCAAAATAAGGTGAAAGGTAAATGCGTCCTGTGAAAAATGTAAAAAAGTTATGTGTCGTGAGCAAAACGTTGGGATGTGACAAAGGTGTTTGTGACAGATTTTTGTATATTTCCCTCATAGTAGATAATGTTAGGTTATTGATTTTGTACTAAAGAAAATACTGATTATTGTAGTAAAAATTAGTTTTGATATGTAACAGTAAGTGTTAAAAAAATTCGTCGATTTATAGCAAAGTTAAAAGCGTTTGTTTTTTTTTTAATAAACAAATGAGGGCAAATAAATTCTCTGCAGTATTACTTTTCTAATATATGTGTAAATATATAATAGTATTTGATTTATTCAAATATATCAATATACTTCGCCCAGCAGCTAATTAAAACATATGCGTCAATTTTACGCATGAGTATCTTTTCCGTACTACAAAATATGATTATCTTTCTAGGGTTAAACACAGTATACTGGAAATGTGTACGTAAATAAATTAGAAAAAATAGTATGTTAAGACTTGACTTTGCCTAGTTATTTATTTATTTATTTATTTATTTAATCAAATTCAAGAAGTTGTTGATATCGCATATATTATTAAACAATCATACTCTTTGACGACATTTATTTTTATGAATTATGCATGCTTTAAAATAATCATTTCTTAATATTACATTATTTAAGTAACTGACAGTTATATTATTAAAATAACATTTACGCTACAACATAACACTTGAAACATATAATTTAATTCTAGCTTTTCCTCTGAACATGTGCCACTAAGAAGACAGGAAAATCTTTATACAATCAAATACGTATTGTTAGCAAATTGGCGTCACTATCTCCTAACGAGACACAATAGATAGACAACACATATCACTTTAGCAGAATATCATTAGATTTCAAACAACACTTTGAAACCGTTCCAAATATTTCTTGTCGCTAAACTTCAGTTCGTCTATCCTTCTTTTGTTAGAATATAACAATAGCATCCAGTGTAGGGCCCTCACGAAAACTCAAGTGAAATTATTTCGTTGTTATACTTACATTTTCTTTCCTTTTTTATATTGTTTCTCTGTCGATGTTTGGTTTTTAATTGGAAGATCTACATACGTAAATGTATGTATAGTTGTTTTTATTGCCTTGTAGGTCTAGTGGTTAGCGTATGCCGATCAAGAGTGCCGAGGCCGATTCCCGGGTCGGTCGGAGTTTGGGTGTTTTCTATGTATATGTATTTATGTATTATTATTTATTATTCTATATGTATGTATTTACAAAAAAGAGGTTTGTTTATGTATTTATATCGGTTGTGTAGTACCCATAGTACAAGCTCTGCTTACTTTGGGACTAGATGATGTTGTTTGTAAGATGTCCAATAAAAAGATATGTCCAAAATATTTATCCAGGCTGTATTCTGTTATTGACATTGCTATCTTATCTTTATATATACTTGTTTACTGCGTACATATTATCGATAGAACAAAATTGTTTTTATTTTTACGAACAACTTTACAAATGTGAATATTTATCTTTCGTGTACGAGAATGCGAGTGTTATCTTTTAATTAATTTCAGATTTTTTGTATTCTTTATAAGCAGGACAAATAAAGCCCGAACATATAAATTATTTAAAGTTTTCATAGTATTAATGCTAACGGTATTACGTTATAAATATTATGAAGTAATTAAATATTAACAAATCAAACGAGTGCTACACAACAGGTACATATGGAAAAATTATCAACCAGTGTAATTACGCTATGGTCTAAAAATCTATTCAATAGTAGTACAAGATTGCGGAAAGTAGACAGGAGTGGCGATTGCTCCACCGACAAGGGACTGACCCTTAAATTAAGAAGAAGAAGTAGTACAAGATATACCTGGCAAACACGTGCTTTTAAATTAATTGATTAAAAGTTAGAAATTTAACTACCAGGCAATTTTTACTGAATTTAAACAATACGAATATGGATGTTATTTAAGTAATACATCTAATATATACTCTAAAAATACTTTATGCTGCAGATTAATGTAATTTTAGTCATTCCTTTCCTTACATAATATTTAATCACACTACAAACATTTTACAAACTTTAACCGTGCTACTTTTTTCTATCGAATTGGTTAAAATAAATTGCCAACCCTAATTTATCGCAACGGCCTATGATCTCGTGTCAACTGCAGCATCGGCAGAGCAAGAAAGTTGGGGTCACGACTCTATACGAGCAAAAAATACGTAAAGAAATTACTCGAAGGACCCTCCTTGTGCTGTCAACAAGAGTCATTTCCCGAAAGTGATGGGTCCTTATCCGTCCCTATGGGACTCATAGACCCACATTTTATGTTGAAATTCGATTGTTTTTATTTCATTTAAGTAAAAAATAATTCGTTTTATATTTTATGAAGCACTAAAGTAAAGAAATTTCGTAAGCCTTTTTAACTTATTTACTTGGTGCCCGTCTTAGGCATGTAATTTTGGGATATATAGTTTACTAGCTTTTGCCCGCGGCTCCGCCCGCGAGTGTGTCGATTTTTGTAGTAAAAAGAGAGGTCCTTTCCCGAGGTCCCATATATCTCTATACTAAAATTCATCAAAATCGGTTTAGCGGTTTAGGCGTGAAAACGTAACAGACAGACAGAGTTACTTTCGCATTTATAATATTAGTAGGGACTTGTGGATGTGTAGACAGTTGAAATAAAAATACAATTTGTTATTCAAATCATACCAGTCGATAGAGAATCAAAATATTTTGAAACTCTATGAGGAGCGGATCTCATCTATATCTACTAATACTGTAAAGCTCGTGGAGGGACGGCTGTCCTGTCCCTCCAATACAAAGGAAGGATCCTCCAACCAGGCGAGGTGATCATTCCTGGTGGGCCTCAGGTTGATGTTGGGATGTTGTATACATGTTAATGGACGCGAGAATTTCTCTATCGCGATTCAGGATTAGTAGATACTCCGTATAGATCGATCCGTGTTTCTTCTTCGTGGTTCACCGTATCCTCGGTAGATGGCGCTGTTGTATGATTTCTTCGTGCTGTATGTAGAAGTCACCACAAGCTGAAGAGTTTGTTTATGAATAAGCGATCTAATCTCAGGAACTAATAGTCCGATTTGAAACACAAGATCCTTTGAAAATCTATGGCCAGCGAATTTTGTCTATACTAATATTGTGCTGAAAAATGTTTCTTATAAATATCTTTTAATTTTCTTATAAATAAATAAATCAAATCAAATCATTTATTCTGCAATTAGGTTACATGAACACTTTTGGAAGTTTAACTGTTTTTTTTTTGAGTTTAGAACGCGCAAGTTACAGGAATTACTGATCCGTTTTGAAACATTATTTCACTGTTAAATAGTCCGTTTACTGAGGAAGGCTTTCATTGCATGCGCTGCGAAAACCGTTAAAGATTCATGAAAATAATGAGAGAATAGTTCCTCTTGAGAAGATCTAAAAAAAAACGCCACAGAACTTGTCTATCTTTTACGGTTGGCTTTCTATAATCTCTTTTTGTGAGAAACTACTTTGTGAGTAACGGGGGCAGCTAGTCTTTAATAATAATAATAATAACACGCATAGAAACAAACTCTTCTTACTAATACATAGTAACTCGATAAGTTATATATTTTTTTTTATTTCCTTTTAATTGTTATGTTACATGAATATGGGAGGATTCCCAAACTACTATGTGTCTATAGTTCTTTTACTCTTAATTCTAAATAATCCAATTATTTTAAACCCTATGTTACTTTAAAAAAAATAGTTTCAATATGTTTCTTTGCATACGCATATCTCACTGTACGCATGGTATACTGGTTTTAGTTGGCACTACGCCGCTCACTACTGTGATCAGTGCTGTGGGACCAAATACCTTAAGCGACAACACTTTGAGTTATCTACAAATCGTTGTTCAAATCTGGGTGACGGTTGCAGGATGCGATATAATCCTAATGTGGAAATTATCTTTGAAAGTAAAAAAACTGTATTTATAATTCATACAAACGATTGAAATCAGTCTTGAAACTTATAAGATTCTTGTTCAAGCGTTTTAGGGTTCGAATTTATTCACTTACACACTTTAAGTAACAAGAAAAATTAATAACCCAACTTGAGTAAAATTCTTCCATTTTTCGTGGAACACCAAATATCTCACAGTTGTCGAGACGATGGCAACTTTTCTTCCACTTTATACGTCACCACAAACTCTAAAGCACAACCAACTACATCAAACTAAAACGCATCTTACTAAACAGAAAATAAGGTTTTAAATGTAAGAAATGGGATTCAATTAAAAGCACCACTTTATAAAAGATCCGATTCCGAGGAAGGCGGATAAAATGCAAAAGTTTTATATTGGCTTAGGAGGCTGGCAGTTATAAATGAGTGTGCTGGAAGTGACTGGAAGTTTACTAAAAGGATTTTAATATAACTAGTTACTACCCGTTGCACCGCTCTTTTGTATGTTGGTTGTCGCGATAAAATTATTTATAACTATTGAGAAGTTCATAAAGAAAAATCTAACAACAGCTCGATCATGGAAACGAAACTGAGATCTCATGAACAACAGTCAGACACTTGATACTTACCGCGAGACCAACGAAACAATCTATTTAATTTAATAAAGTAATAGAAAAAATTCAGAAGATGACCTTAGGAGTAAATGTTAGATGATTACTATTACATTTATTATAATATGTAATATCACCCGCCCTATATACGAAAAAAGATTGTCCTTATTTTTTGAGCCTTAATACAATATTACGTAAGACATGTAATTTGTACAATATTGATACTAAAGAGAACTGTGATAATTTTCCAGTAAGTTCTTTACGTTGTAATTAATTAATATTTTTGCTATTTAGGCTTATATTTATTGAGGTTTTTTTTGGTAAGCTTCTTATTTATAAATTACTCTATCATTTTTGCCAGGAGAAAAGAAAAGAAGTTAAAATTTTATTTCATCAATAAAAGACCTTTATCAGAATGTTAAATAGATTTTACTGGATAAGCATTTTGAAAAACTTAACATTAAGTTACTCTTAGCTTTATCAGGTATCCTTTAAAAACTTACTTACTAATACCCGAATATTTAACTAATATCTAGATAAAAAGTTTTTAATATTTAATGGTACAAAAAGTTGAAAATGTCCCTTTAAAACTACGCATGTAATGATAATAAATTAACAAAAATATTTATAAAGCAATGAATTATACTCAAATTAAAAGAGGACTATTCCAGTAACTGTTACGCCAAAGTTAAAAAAGATTTGACTAGATAAAAGAGTTTCGCCAATCCTAAGTGATATACTGGAAATTTACATAAGGAAACTGTCCAGTAATAGTTTTGTCAAAGTGTTGTATTCCATAAAAATGTATTCATGGCAACTTATTATTGTTATATTTTAGTTTAAACAAGGTTAGTGCCCCACATTACGTCACATTCTTCCATAATTCGTGTTTAAAACATCGACAAAATTATAAAGTTCCATGTAACCTTTCATTTGTTTTGTCGACATGTGCCTTGTTGGTCTAGTGGTTAGCATATGCCGCTGCTGATCAAGAGGTCTCGGCATCGATTCCCGGGACAGACCAAATATTTGTATGATCCACTAATATTTGTTTCGGAGTCTGGGTGTTTTCTATGTATAATATAATAATAATAACAATAAATATTTCGGACATCTTACACATAACGTCATCTAGTCCCAAAGTAAGCAAAGCTTGTGGACCAAGAGCCCAGAGCCGCCAGACCTACGTCATTAGTGCAAAGCTGAAATTTTCAGGATTATTAGTACAATGTCTTGTTAAGATGTATGTGTACCCATTAGCTTGAAAGCGGGGCCGTTTCTGAGATAGCGCGAAGTACAGATGGATAAAAACCTTACTTACCTACGTTAATGGTACAAAGCTAGTATTTACATATTTTTTCAAGAATATTAATTAAAATTAAAATTCATTACTCCCAGACACTTTCCGTGGGCCATTACTTCTGCCAGACGTCTTGAAAGTTGTGAAAAAATTAGGTAAACTACGTTATAGTAGCAAACCTAAATTTTATACAATTATCTAAGGTACTATTTTAAGACCCTTTGTATGCGGCCGAAGGGCCTATCATCCCCCCATACATATATTTGTAGTAATTAGGAAGCTGAGGTATATCATCTTTGGTATTATTTCAAGAATATAATTGTAAAATATTAAATGGTTTTTACACGCTTTTTGGATTGGTCATACAAAGGGTCTTAAAATAGTACCTTAGATAATATGTATAAAATTTAGGTTTGCTACTATAACGTAGTTTACCTAATTTTTTCACAACTTTCAAGACGTCTGGCAGAAATAATGGCCCACGGAAAGTGTCTGGCAGTAATGAATTTTAATTTTAAATAATATTCTTGAAAAAATATGTAAATACTAGCTTTGCACCTTTAACGTAGGTAAGTAATATTTTTATCTATCTGTACTTCGCGCTATCTCAGAAACGGCCCCGCTTTCAAGCTAATGGGTACACATACATCTTAACAAGACATTGTACTAATAATCCTGAAAATTTCAGCTTTGCACTTAATGACGTAGGTCTGGCGGCTCTGGGCTCTTGCTCTATTGTATAATGGGTACTACACAACTGATATAAATACATAAACATTCTTTTTTTTTGTATGTATTTACAAAAAAAGTATGTTTATGTATTTATCAGTTGTTTAGTACCCATAATCCGAGCCCTGCTTAGTTTGGAACTAGATGACGTTATGTGTAAAAGTCCAAAATATTTATTTATTTATTATTTCATAAAATTCAAAACAATATTTATAAACCGATAAAATCACTACATAATTTAAAGCGTGATTTTATGAAATTTTAAATTTACACTCAATCAGTACAAGTGGTTTTTTAGAAATTGACCAATTCATCTTGATTTATTACACGGTATGTGTACAAATCTACTCATCACATCTTCATCATTATCATCAAAAGCCTTGGGAAATAGGTTTTAACCTCCTATTCTATAGATAGATTGATAGAAGGGTCTTTGTAAAGTCTTCCTCCTCTTGACAGTGCTGTTCCTGTGTAATTCTTTAGTCAGCTCCTATAAAAAGGTGGTCGAACTCCGTACTCTTAATCCGTCACCATAGGGATTTCAACAAATGTACTCTATGTATTTAGAATAATCCCGGGGTCAGCTTTAAAAAAGACATTTTGTAGCGTAATCATGGTTGCAATTTCAGAAACTTTTTACTCACAAATATATTTTCTTTTTAAAGTACTTAAAAGTACTTTGAAAGAACTGAGTTTTATTTTTATTCGTTTCCTTATTGAAATAACAGTAAAATGAGACGTCTTATTGGCTTAGCAAGATTACTTTTAAAGCAATTATCAAGTTTAAAGAAGTTTTTAGAGAAATTGGATTAGCCTCTTTGAAAGGTTATGAGAAAAATCGGCTAAATGCGAGTTGAATTCGCACAGGACAGGTTCCGTACTATCTATACAGTTCAAGCATCTACCTGTTACCCTTATCAATATCCAGTAAAAACGTATTTATTGTTAAAGAGGCAACAGAAATATATCATTTTCCAAAATTTCAACTGCCTATCACGGGTCATGACTTCATGATACAAAGCCTGGTGACAGACGGATGGACATATTCAAACGTAATTATTACTTTTCTTCTCATGCCCATATGTACATATGTGGCTTATGTGATATTCTCATATTTTAGATATATTACTGTAAACCTTGAACTAAATTCGTTTATTAATTTTTGCGCATAAGAGCATCCGTTTTCACAAAGTTTTTTAATTACATTTTTAGTAAATATAGGGTTAGAATTTTGCAAACCTGTGTAACAGTATTATGTGTCCACTGTTGAACTAAATATAAATGGTGGTGGTGTGTCTTTTGTTTTAGTTAAAAAGTAGCAATTAACTCAATAAATATAGGGGACAACCAATTTGTTTTAAATATATTTTTTGGGTAGTATTATGCTCTAGCAGAAATTCGTTTTACTCAATCGTCTTCCTGAGATATAAGAGATATTAGAGGCACTCTAATTTCAGGACTACCATCACACACCAACCAAGCTAAAATGACAGCATTCGTCTTTCGTTGGTGAGTGTGAGACTGGAGGACTAATCATTCTGCATCATTCTACCGGCTTCCAGAGTCCGAGAGAATGATACAAAAACATCTCACTGAACCGCCATGGTGTGGGTCACCATACTGCATTGTATGCACTCACAATGAGGTTGGTCGTCTCTACTTTTGAATTCTACTCCTGCTTTCCAGGCAGAGTAAGGTACTTTAGTAGGCTCTAATATAAAAAAAATACTTCTAAATCAAAATTCATATTCTACATTTATTATATTGTCTGTTATCTTCCTTTCATAAGAAAACAAATTTACTTTACCCAATTCCGCCTAACTCCAATATTGAACTATGCGCAGTACAAATTCAATTAAACTCTCAATAAATTTACCAGCTGTAATATCTCACAATTTACATCGCTTTTTGGATATAAAGGCGATTAATCTTATTAGTATAGTCTTTAATTGATTCTGGCAAGAGAACCGCCCACCCTGATTCGGTTACAATATAATTTCCTTGCCTATGTTTTTGAGTACCATAGATTTCACGAGTTCATTTTATACATCTATTTATGAACCTTCAATGTATTAGGTCCATTTTTTGTGGGCCATAATATTTTGATACAATGCATTTCAGTTTACTTTAAGGCCAGCGCTTTACAGAAAAATGTAAACCTCTCGTTAATGGTCCTTCGAGCTGAATGCGAAAGTCAAGGATCAAACCAAGAGGCGTATAATTAAAGAGGCTTTATAATTATAATTAAAAGTAGTAAACTGCGATAGGCTGACGATGAATTCATTAGGATTAATTCAATTTAATTTTTGGAAGAGCTCAAATACCTTTTCCAATAAGCATAGTACAGTTACAAATTCAGAAAAAAAGTAAAAAGTAATGTTTGTGATTCAGAACATCTAATATTTATGTGTAATCTTATTTACATTTCCAGAATAAGTTAAGACAGATACTGAATCTTGTATACCCAAAAGGATGTTGATATTTGTAACACTTCTTTTTTTGCTTTGTTAGAATAACACAAAATTAATGAATCTCACAGACGCGATCTTGCTATTAGCGCCATCATTGGGCAACAATGACTACTCCATCGCCTATTATCTTCCGCAAGGCGTCCTGTTTTCTCCAACTAGGCACTGGGTGGCGCTCATGTCGGGTTCAAATCGATTTTAATCATAGACTAGGTATTAAATAGTTTTTAAATTCTAGTTGTGTCTCTGAAAATGGCGTGATGTTTATCTTATTTTGTAAGGGGGTAGGTTAGTTATATCCTATAGACCTTGAAATAGGATATATAAAGCCGGTCTCACTCATAGGAATTTCATTTTCCTTATTGTGTTATATCTTGAACTAAGTTTTGCTGTTGTTAGTTACTTGTGAAGATTAATTTTTATATACCGTACCCGCAATTTGTGGTGAGTTAATATATTATATCTGTAAACTGTATCTCGGCCTTATCGTGTGTTCTGGACGTGTATCTTAGAATATAATCTTTTTCACAGGGTCGCTTCGCTTGGTATAGTTTTTTTACTACCCTCGCCAGGAGTACCTGGATACTGCAAGAAAAGCCCCTCTTCTCATTTGAAACTCCACTGCCAGATACAGGCAAGTGCCAGTGGTGGTGGCCATAAAGCGCCGAACATACCTTAAGCAGTTACTGTGTCACAAAGAGGGCTACTGAATTTTCATTTGATAATAATACCATTTTTGATACTTTTTTTTCTCTGGTGAGCATCTCCGAAAGACGGCCCTTGTGAATCCAACACATCCGGGAGAGAAGTCTGCACCCAGGGATCTACCCCTGGTTCCAGTCCACACGACGGTGACTAGGAGAATTAGAACTTATATTTTGTTTGTTAACCCACTTAATTTATTACTTGTAGAACTAAGATTAATACAATTCTGTATAAGGGCCTATGTGTAAAATATATATCTGTGAAACTGAGAAAGAGTTTTCTTGATTTCCTGGGGCATCGGCAGGGCACACACACATATCAATCCTCTGCAGACAAAGGCGCCCTGATTCTTGTGCGAACTACCGCGGGCTGTCCGGTGAGTGACCCTTCTAACAAAAGCGGTTACAAATTGGCGCCCAACGTGGGGCTAGCTACCCGAACCTTTGTGTGTGTGCTTTGTGGGTGTTCATCTTGGATTTCAAGAGAACCTTTCCGTCCGAGACTTCCCGGGACGCTAATTGGTTATGCGATAGCAGTACGCATGTAATAATGTCTTTTTTGCATTTTTCAGCCCAGTATACCACCATCTCTGCGGCATGCAAAAGTACAAAATTCCAAATTAATATCTAAATTGTAATACTGCTGATATTTGGTAAGTTTTGGCCTTTTCTTATTTGAAATTCTTGTGCTTATGTGTATCTGTGTTTTGTCCCCTATTTTTTATTTGATTCGGTTTCACATTTATGTATTTTTAGCGTTATTTTTAGCTTTGTTGTAAAAAGTCACTTATTGTGGGTAACTTTTTTTCAACACTTTGTTAGACTACCTACTTACAAAGTGGGTGAGTAAGGCCCTGCGCGCACGGGAAACTTTTGTCACTGTGACTGTTTTGTCACTTTCATTATGTCTGTAGAATTATATGGAGATGCGCGCACGTTGCGACGTGACAATCGGATGACAAAACTGTTTTGTGCCTGCGAAGAAGCCTGCGACAAAACTGTCACCGCGCCGCTAGAGTTTGATAGAAGCGCGCGCACGAGTGACGAAACAGTTTCTGCCTGTGCCCTAAGCCAAAAGCGGAAAGCGGAAAGGATTAACTTTTTATTTATATTTTCAGACAACTTGAAATAGCATTGTAATCAAAACAAAAGTGTCTCCTAGCGTTCAATCACCACATTATCATAAAGGGTCTAAGCAGTATGCCTTGAAGTTGTTCTAATAAAATATTCAAGGTTTTTCTTCGAAATTACTAGAGCTTGAATTATTTTTAGAGAAAATGAAATATGATATAATTTGTGTAGGTGAACACTGGATGAAAGATTATTAGATGTTATTTAATTTTGAGTATTACAAAATAATCGAATAATTAATGTTAATTGTTATAATCGAATTCTTGAACTAAAAAATCGATAATTTTACTGATAAGAGATCACACAGATTGTTTAATAAATATTTTTGTTTTTCATAAAATGGATTTATATTTATATTGTAAATACAGAAAAGATTTAGAAATCGATCTTTTAGAAAATGATTTTTATTAATAATCGATTCTTCATGTTCTATTCTAATCGAATCAAAAATCCCTACAAAAAGTTTATCCTGACGCCATTTTCCGTGCCCCGCTCTCCGCTTACTTTTGATTGCCCGCTGGCGATAAGCAAATATATATAGTATATAGAAGAAGTGGAAAGAAGACCAGTACTTTAAGAGAAAAGATTAAAATAATATTCTGACATATGATAAATACTAGGCATGCCTTTTAAGTTCTGTCGTTTCCATATTTAACGGCAATTTTGAATTTGGAACAGTTCTATATTCGAATGTGTTTAAATTTTGAATCTCAAAACATTTTTAACACCCCAACTTTAAAGTGGAATAAATGTTATAATTAGTGTTTTGAGCGAAGGGAAAAGTGTACTAAACTATGTGGTGAATACTTTGAACATATGCAGTAATTCATTAAAAGTTTCTACACTCATTCGAAAACTTTTACGCCGTATGTATTCGCAAATAATGACTGTCTCTTCCAAATGCATATCGTTAAATGAATCATGGATTTACAAAAATGTTTCGTGACTGTCACTCCCCGTGTGCGCACTCAGATTTTGAGACGCGACGCGACACGACAAAAACTTTTTTGTCACAGCGACAAAAGTCACCCGTCAGCGCACTGCTTAAGCTGTGAGCTTGAACTGCATATCAAGTTCTCATCTTATTATCACAATACCTAACTTTTATTAAGGTTATTGTTTTCTATAAATATATTGTTAAACAATTTAAATTATACTTGGTTATTTTAAAAACTCTAGTAACCTGTGTTTTGTGAAGTTAACAGTGAAACTGTTACAAATAATAGTGCGTGACTATATTGAGTGTATTGTGTGCCTTAAACCTGATAAAATTCATTTCAGAACATAACCTCGTTATAGGTTATAATATATATAGAAAATCTCTAGAAACTTAGACTCTGTAACAGGTACATTCGATAATTTCTAATCTTTTCATTTTTTTTAACTTTGTGAATTTGAAACCAAGTTAGCATTATAGTTTGTTTAAAATCTTGTAGTATAACTGTCTTACAGTTATAAGTGAATGTATGTTGAGTTATTACAACTTTGAGTGTTATGTATCGAGTCTTGTAAATAAGTTTAAACTTTTATTTCAATATTTTAACTTTCAACATATTGCTTATTTGTTTAAACTATAATATCTGTGTATGAATTAGTGTATATAGTTGAAACCAACCAAGCTATTCTTTTGTAGGCTTTGGTTGTGTTTATAATACTACTTAACTCTAGACTCTGAATCTTAACTTTGAATCCTAACTTTGAATCTTAACTTTGAACTTTATCTTTGAACTTTGACTTTTTTGTATAACATAATGACCCAGTTATTTAAGAGTATAATTACCTTACATTGGATAAAGTTAGTAATGAATTGCCTACTATTTAACTTTTTTTGAACTTTGACTGTGATTTTTTAAATTTAGATTCTTTGTATAACATCATGGCACATAGCTAACATCTTGGCACATAGATTTTCTTGTATAACTTTTAACTTTGAACTCTGTCTTGGAACTTTTAATTTAGATTTTCTTTGTTAACATCATGACACATAGTTTTCTTTCTGTAACTTATTAACGCTTTGTCTACTATGGGGATTTCAGAGAATCCTGTTGGCGCAGTGACGGTCATGAGGAGTGAGCTGCGCTCTGCCTTGTGTTTTCTTCGGCGTGGCAGCACTAGCCAACGCCTCTGTCCCTGCTCCTGCTGCTTCGGAGCTTTACTACTGTGAGCGTAAGGTTTTAAGAACTAAATTTCTCTATTCAGGTGACCTCTTTTTTACTTTTTTTGAAATCTTTGGAAATCTTTGTTGATTTTTATATTGAGTCTAGTCACCGTAGGTTAACTCTGTGAGCTTAGGTGTCGTCTGGTTACATTACTAAGTAGTGGTTTTGTCTACCCCGAACTAGTAGGTGTCCGTGACCTCTTGGTTTAACTCTGTCTGTGTCTGCGGTCAACGGTCACTTACTTTGTTTATGATGATTCGGAGAGGGAAGCAATACCAGCCCATGGTGTCGGTGCACAGTACACCTCACCTGAGCAATAGGGGGTCCATTAGACTCGACCCATCGAAACCGCTACTGTAATTTTTTTTTTCTGTGTGTATTAATAGTACTTTATTAGTCAATACTTTGATCAACTTAATGGTATTTTTTATATTGACAACTTAGTATAGTAGCTTAGTGTCTGTTGACTACTTATTAACAGTTGCATTTTTTTGTCTTCTGTAGTGGGCGGGTATTTTGTGGTTGGTGACTGTGTGTGTCTTTGACGAATTAAAACAAGCCTTCACGCTGCTGTGTCGGGTCCCTTGTACACCTGACACAGCTGATTGATGATGTTGGTTGGGAGCTTTGTTGGTTGATGTGGCAGGACCATGCTAGTCCTGCACACAACTTTTGTCTGCAAGTTGCAGTCCTCTTTTATGTGGGGTAATGCCCGTACTAGGCTTACACACATCCTTCCTCTGCATGTTGCACTTTTTTCCTATCTATAGCGGGGTACGACTGGCCTTAGGCACAAGTCTACCCGTCTGCTGTGTCCTCGTTGCAGCGGGTAGTGACTGCAACAAATTCGCCAAAGACATGACACACTCATTGCCCAAGATATCTCGCTTACTATTGGATGACATTAGATTCAATACTGTTTCCTGTCTACGTGTTTAGGTCAGGCTTTTTCTTGAACGTTTGAATCTTTGAAAAATTTTGAATTCATTTCATTCTTTAAAAATTATTTAGCGTCTTTTTATTTTGACTTTTAATAAAATCAATAAACATATCAAGGACATTGTGAAGTACAGTGAAGAGGAGCCACTCTCTGTTCCTGCTCCACGTCGTATCAGTTCAGTATTTAAATCATATATCTGACCATGAAGTGTGACATTGCGCTTCGTGCGTTTCCTTTTTAGCTCACACCTTTCTACACGTTATCCACATACGTGTATAACTTACAGCGACTTGGGATGTTAGGACTTTGGATTGGCATCTGTCTCCCACTGGTGTTAGTTAACTTAGATTATTTGTTTAGCAAATTTTAGATTTATCCAGTATGGATAGTATGTTGTTCTCAGATCAACACTCTCTTAGTAGTTTACTTTGTTGTTTTGGTATTTTAATTTCCCTCGCCCCCTGCTCAGGAAATTTCACGGGGGAGGGGGTACTGTAACACTTCTTTTTTTGCTTTGTTAGAATAACACAAAATTAATGAATCTCACAGACGCGATCTTGCTATTAGCGCCATCATTGGGCAACAATGACTACTCCATCGCCTATTATCTTCCGCAAGGCGTCCTGTTTTCTCCAACTAGGCACTGGGTGGCGCTCATGTCGGGTTCAAATCGATTTTAATCATAGACTAGGTATTAAATAGTTTTTTTAATTCTAGTTGTGTCTCTGAAAATGGCGTGATGTTTATCTTATTTTGTAAGGGGGTAGGTTAGTTATATCCTATAGACCTTGAAATAGGATATATAAAGCCGGTCTCACTCATAGGAATTTCATTTTCCTTATTGTGTTATATCTTGAACTAAGTTTTGCTGTTGTTAGTTACTTGTGAAGATTAATTTTTATATACCGTACCCGCAATTTGTGATGAGTTAATATATTATATCTGTAAACTGTATCTCGGCCTTATCGTGTGTTCTGGACGTGTATCTTAGAATATAATCTTTTTCACAGGGTCGCTTCGCTTGGTATAGTTTTTTTACTACCCTCGCCAGGAGTACCTGGATACTGCAAGAAAAGCCCCTCTTCTCATTTGAAACTCCACTGCCAGATACAGGCGAGTGCCAGTGGTGGTGGCCATAAAGCGCCGAACATACATACAGTTACTGTGTCACAAAGAGGGCTACTGAATTTTCATTTGATAATAATACCATTTTTGATACTTTTTTTTCTCTGGTGAGCCTCTCCGAAAGACGGCCCTTGTGAATCCAACACATCCGGGAGAGAAGTCTGCACCCAGGGATCTACCCCTGGTTCCAGTCCACACGACGGTGACTAGGAGAATTAGAACTTATATTTTGTTTGTTAACCCACTTAATTTATTACTTGTAGAAGTAAGATTAATACAATTCTGTATAAGGGCCTATGTGTAAAATATATATCTGTGAAACTGAGAAAGAGTTTTCTTGATTTCCTGGGGCATCGGCAGGGCACACACACATATCAATCCTCTGCAGACAAAGGCGCCCTGAATCTTGTGCGAACTACCGCGGGCTGTCCGGTGAGTGACCCTTCTAATAAAAGCGGTTACATATTTACTACACCTTTGCATGTCGCCCACACTTTCGTAGTCAAAACTTGGTTTCATTTATATTTAAGCGTTCATAGCAAAGTGGTTTTGGCAATTGGAAACAACTACCGAAGGTAAGTAGTGACGACGAGGTTAGTACCTAGATGGGTGACCGTGTGAAGCATGACATGACAATAAGCAGTCTAATCTGGCTGTTATCGTAAGAGAAGAAGTCATGAAGCTTAGTTGGAGGTCTTCGTGCGGCTTAAATGCATCAAACAGTAAGATTTATGTAGCCACAACGTGCCATGCCTGTCCCCAAATCGAATGCGGCCAGCGTGGGGACTTATGGCCTTAAACTTTCTCCTAAGAGAAGACCCTAGCCCAGCAGTAGAACGTTATGGGTTGTTAGATGATTACAATTACTATCCAAACAACCAACGGCGCACTCAATTTAAATTATATAGAAGTAAATCTTTTAATCTTAGAGATATAAAGTTGCACGTATCTAAATACTGATATATTCCTACTAATAATCTAGTACCTGGCAGGAAGGTCAATAATCAGGAATAAGGTGTGATCTCAGTATACCACACGGTTTTTTTAAAAGTAAAAAAATCTGGTGAATTTCTATTAAGGTCTGTTCAGTTTTCAATATTTACCGTCTACCTGTTTTAATAATTTTCTTAACCATAGATCAGAAAAATAATATAAATAAAACAACTTGCTTTATTTTTTTAATTCATCGTCCATGAATTTCCTTTCAACATTTTTGTATTCACGAATACAAATGTACATTGTGTTGTATTTTTGTATTATTTTTCTTTCAGAACATTAAAGTGATTAAATTGTTACTCTGTAAAGTAGGTACTAAAATCGTTCCTTTATAAATAAGCATTTGTATAATCATCAAACCAATCAAGTAATTACCTTGCAAAGTAAGTGTATATTATTAGCTATTTTTTGAGAATGTTATGGTAACTTCAACAATTTTAAACATTTTGTCACCTACACAAAATTACTTGAGAAAAAAAAAGTCCTGTGGCACTCGGGAACTGCCGCGGTAAAGCCATTAGTTTTGTACATTAGGATTCTAGAAAAGCAAGGAATAATCTAGAATGAGTGTGTTGTCAAGGCAATGGATAACGGCCGGTGGCGGCAACACGCATGCGCTAATCTGCCTACAGTCCCTACAGAGCACTCGCGCTACTCGCGGGCCGGCACACACACCCCGCCCGCGCACCCGCCCTAGGCCCTGCACACCGACACGGAGCACATCCTTGTCGCACTGCAGTTACAATCATATTCTCTATTGTTTTCCGGGTGTTAGGTTTTTTCGTTACGGAATTTCTTGATTCGGTCCCCGCGCTCAAAGCACGCCATTTAAAGCTATACAATAGCTTAAAATAAACTACTTAGACTTACTTATGTCGCTCAATTTGTATTAAAAATTTACCCAAAAATCTAAATAGTTGTGTTATTTTTAACCGACTTCAAAAAAAGGAGGAGGTTCTCAATTCGTCAGTATCTTTTTTTATTTTTTTTTATGTATGTTCAGCGATAATTTTGTCGTGTATGAACCGATTTCAAAAATTCTTTTTGCATTGGAATGGGCGTAGCTTACAGGTGGTCATCACCCATCATCACCATATCAGGATCTGATGATGGGATCCCAAGGAAATCGAGGGAATCCCTCAAATATCATAGGCACAATTGTCGCGATTTGGGTACTCGGAATAGTTTTGCATTGAAGTCGGTTCCTTTTTGTTAAAATTATCTGTTTAAACAACCGAATTAAACAAGTCGGTGTTGAAAATATGATTGGTTAAAACTACAGCATCAATTAAACGACTTGTGTACATTACTATAGTGTCGTATAGACAATCTAACAAACAGAAAAAGGAAAATGTATTAAAAGGATTAAAAAGATAAAAAATAATGATCCTCATTTGCCGATTGCTGCAAAACATTTCTCCCCTCGAGCGATTACACAGCTTATAGCCATAAAATAAATATCTTAGGCCCTTTTATTTTATGTACTTTTCTTTTATATAGAAATATTTCAAATTACGAATTCGTTGGTATAAAAACATACAATGCAATAAAATTCTTTCATAACATAAATATTGTATATACAATATGAAATATTAAAACAATGTTCACTTTCAAGGATTTTATAAGAATCGTCGGCACGTGTTTGAGGTTTATTTGTACGAGTTTTTTAATTAGTTCTACTGCATAGAGTAATACAGTAGAGAGTAGCCATACATGCTGCATGCTGAGACATAGTGATAGGTAAGTTAAATTGTATATGAGTGCAAAATGTGCATGGATTGAGATTATATCCTTAACAAATGACAGACTGTTTTGTATAGTAAAAGATACTACTCCCCTCCAATCCGTAGGCACGTTTTCCTCTAGAGTTCCATTCAAATCGGTTTTTGTTTTGCAACTATTTTTAGGTAACAAACTTCTAATATGGAAATGGACTGTTTTTTTTAAATAAGTATTTTGGACATGTTATATGCAAATTAGTATTTATTTTATACTAAGAAAGAGGATGGAGTGCTTTCCATTTCAGTTTCCATTTTGAAGATGTAGGATTTTGAAAAATATAGTTTCATTATTAATAGTGACTAGAGAATCTGCATTAATTGTAGTTTAGCTCTAGCTTACCTCATTTAAGCTTCATTATCATTATCAATATAATAAATGGGCTAGTCTGTGTGTCGGGCTTCCATCCTAAAAATACTGAACCCATTTTAATTGAATGTGGTTTACAGATAGTCTAGAGCATGAGAAAGGAAATAGGTTTCTTTTTAACGCGATAACAGACATACGCGGCTGAACCCGCCGGCGAAAGCTAGATACGTAGATATATTTATTTGACAATCAGTCGGACAGTTTTTTTTTTTTAATTATGTCTCTTTCTACTACTTATTAAAGATTCAGGGATTTTCATTTCAATCTTTCATTGATTACATAAAATCCTATTTGTATCCTGCCATTTAACAATCTACGGAGTATGTTGTTATTCAAGAATTTAAGATCATTGACCAATTTACATCTGACACACAACACCAGCTAGTCTTATACTACGCAGAGCTTGTACTGTGGGTACTAGACAACTGATTTAAATACACATATACTTTTTTTCTAAATATTTTACATGGAAAACACCCATAAATAAATATTTGCAGATCATACACACATTTGGTCCAACCCGAGACCTCTTGATCAGCAGCCGCATACGCTAACCACTAGACCAACAAGGCAGTCATTAGTCAGACAACCTTAGTTACGGAATAATTAACGTAACTTACGTATGTAACCGTTGGTTACACTGCGTAGTGAGTAAGCACTTTCATGTTTTTAGAGCATCCATTTCAAGTTACGTATGCATGGTCATGTCTTTTTACCATTAACGGGCTATGGAAAATGGTAGGAAGGACAATTGTGAAGGGTGTAAAAATATTTGATTAATAACACGAACGTGATTTGGTTACCAAACGCGTGTATATAATTTTTTTATAATTTTGTGTCCATCTCTAGATTTGCATATATTTCGTTTCTTTGTTTGTCCCTTGAATACATTTAAGAACAAGGAAGAAAGTCAGGTTTGAAATTCAAAACCATTCTCTCGGTAAAAAGCAACGTCAGAATTAAATCAAATTATTAAAAATTAGTATTTCAGACATTTCTGACACACAACGCCATTTAGTACCAAAGTAAGCATGGTTTTTACTGTGGGTACTATAAAAGAAAACTGTATAAATACAAATATATATATTTTTTATAAATACACTGATATTGTACATAGTAAACACCTAAACTCCGAAGTAAATATTTGCAAATCATACAAAAATTAGCCCGACCCGAAAATCGAACCCTTATAGCACAGCTAGTAGTATATGTTATATACTATATATTAAACTACTTACTTTCTAAACAAGACATTTTAGAAAGCACTTCTGTACATTTTAGGCGATCATGATAGCAAAGCAATTTGGGATGCAGATTTTTGGAAAAAATACTTCCATCTCAAATGCCGGGAAACCTAGTATTCATACCATAGTAACTGAAAAATCGAAAGTGATCAAACAAACGTTTAATATTTCAGGTACTAAGTCGATACTCTTATTAAATAAATCATGTTATTTGAGTTTTGCTACAAATGAGAACCTTGTATCGAGTGTTGGATACCGCCTGTTGCATAGCCTCTATCGAGATCTTGATTTATGTATCTGGGTTGAATAATTTGCCAAGTACCCAAGGAAAGCATAGCGATTCGTGTTTACGTTTCCATGGCAACAAAATAATCTCTTGTGACTGTCATATAATGTGTTAGGGCTAAAGCACACTAGCTACTTTTAGTCGGCAACTAGTCGCTTTATAGAAGCTAAATACGGCGGCCGAACGCTCCACACAGCACAATTAAAAACGTCAAACGCGGAGATCGAGTTGCTTTTTAGACGCGCGACACAGTAGCTGAACGCTACTCTCCGGACAAATTCGGATGCCAGTAGCATCGATTTGGCGTCGGAAAAATATTGAAAAGACTACAGCCGACGCGATCCAGGCATCTGAGCAGTCGCTAAAACGCGAGTTTCCGATACCGCGTTCGAACACAGAAAGTCGAGAATGATTCAACATGACGCGCGATTTTGATACGGCGATCGAACGCAGGAAGTCGCACGCAGTATCGATGCAGTCGCAAAATCGCCGATCGCCGATGCTAAAAGTAGCTAGTGTGCTGTGGCCATTACCCGCGTGGCGAAGCTAATCTAGAATAAAAGTCGTTTATGTTACTCATTGCCGAGTGGCCTTAGGTGATAAGAAACAATCACCGAGGGTGAGTAACAACGGCGAGACCGGTTAGACCTAAATGGGTGACCGTTTTTTGGCATTATATATTAAGAGCGTTTCCGTGATTCGGATGTCTCGTTAAGCAATCGGTCCCACTTGTTATTATAAGATAGCAGTTGTGATGCTTTGTTGGAGGTCTTCGGTCGGCTTAAAAACATTCAATTGCAAGATTACGTAGCTACAACGTATCTTGCCAGTACCTAACCCGCACTCGGCCAGCGTGGGAACGTATGGCCTTAACTCTCTCTTGAAAGGAGACCCGAGCCCAGCAGTGGGACAGGTTGTTGATTGATCAGTTACTCATTTTATCATTAACTAACTGCCAGTGGAAGTCCAATTTGTATTGAAAAAGATAGGTGTTTTTACTATTACCCTCACATTTTTTATGTTTTCCTGTCCATAAAAAACGTCCCGTAGGTCTGTTTAGTACCATCCTCATTGTGTTAGCTCACAACGCAGCATGGTCACCCACACTATGATAGTCTAGTAAAGTGCTTCCACACCATAGACCTCCAGGGCTCCATCAACGAAAAACAACAGCTTGAATGCTTCACTTGCTTGCTTGAGTGATTTTTAATGGATCTTCTATGCGTGATTGGCTAAAAAGCATGGGTATGATGACCTTTTTGAAATAATATTTTTTTAAATACTAATAAGACTTATTAATTTGAATGTATTATAATTTAATATTCTGAGGTCAAGTGCGAGTTGGACACTGGCAAGACACGTTGTGGCTCCGTAATAGAATAGTAGTGGTTACAATATTTAAATCAATATGACAATAGTGTTAGTCAACACAACAACAACGTGTGGTGACGGATTAAGAATACAGAGTGTCACCACTCCTATTCATCCCGCGGGTGTCGTAAAAGGCGAATAAGGGATAAACTACGCAAGACAACATCAATGCAAAGAGAAGGAAAACTTGAAACCAACCCTATACCAACCCGTCTGGCCAGCGTGGTATAGTAGGCCAATACCTCCTTTTCAAGGAGAGGCCTATGTCCAGCAGTGGACTGATAAAGGCTGCTGATGATGAGTCAACAACATATGAGTATTTACATATCTATCTCTCTGTCACTAAGCCTTATCTCAACTTAGCCCACAAAATTAAAAAAAAAAACAGGTAACTACCCCGACGTTACATTTTTCGAATTCTGAAAAGCCAGTCAGTAGTGTTCTTTCGCATCAACCTACAATAAAACTAATGTACTATAATAAAATGACGGACAAATATCACTAAAAGCAAAGAAAATAATCAATTTTCGTTGAATACTGTTAACCATATAAGTAAACATTATTGTCATTCCTGATTCTATGTGATATTTCAGTGTAGTTTTTATTATGACAGCCCTATACACTTCTCACTCATAAGTGAATAGGGTTGTCAAAGAACTCAAGATAGTGTTTCCAATAAAATGTGTTTGTTATTCCATTTCCAACCATTTGGTCGAATACAATAAAAGTTATGAACATATGAGTGTTGTATGTTATCGATAACACGTTTCCGACACTTCGCTATTGATGTATATTATTGTTTATGTTATTGTTAGTGCAGAATGCTTTTATATAAGACTAGTTTTCACCCGCGGATGCGCCCGCGTCTTTGTTGATTATCGCAGTAGAAAGTAGCCTATGTCCTTTGTCAGGTTTTAGACTATTTGGGTACAAAAATTTATTTAATTCGGTGCTGTTTTTTTGAGTTTATCGTGAACAGACAGACAGGCAAAGACGGCGGAGGACTTAATTGTATAATATGTAGTGATGATGTGAAAAGAGTGGAATCAAGTGACATAAGACTATCGAGGTTTTTAATGTGCTATGTATCCTAATCCCAATTATCCAAAAATGTAACTCCTATACACCAAAATCAACAGCATTGGCCCTGAAACATGGCCCAGAAACATATCGAGGTAAGCGTTGGAAGAAATTAAACCGTCTTGGATACCCCCAACGACATTCATCAGAAGAAAACTATAAGTTGGAATTACACTAGGTGTCGTATACCTATACGCATGGTTGTAAGTGCATGCACTCGCATATCGGTAAACTATCGAAAGTTGACGTCATACCAATAGTATCGATACTATGGATGTGTGAAACAGGCCAAAAGTATTGATATACCAAAATAGTATCGATAGTATCAAATGTAATGCTCATATAATATTGATTCTATCGATAGCACAAATTGACTGACACACTATCGAAATTGTAACTAAGTAGTTTATGATGTTATATACCAATATTTTTGCAACTCTATCCCTCACACTCACCATCTGATGGGACAGCTACACGTATTTTTATTTATATTATAGAGAAAACGAGCAGATGGATCACATGATGGTAGGTGATTGCCACCGCCCATGGACACCCGAAACACCAGAGGAGTCACAGGTGTGTTTGAAGGTCGTATCGGTCCGGAAACACCACTGGCGACAGTCCATTTAGATGTGCGAAGCAGGAAATTTCGGGTAAAACTCACTGTTGTGGATCACACAATCTAAGTGATGGGAATGGAAATGCTGTCGCGTGGGACGGTGGCGGAAAGAAGCGGCCGGGATAAATTCGAACAATTCCTCTGAGCACTCTCCGTGGTATAAGCGATAAAAGATGCAGAGTGATGCTACATCTCTACGCAGCGCTAAGGGATCAAGCCGGTCTGAAATATCCCGGCAGTGGGTAAGACCGATGACTTTACGTGATCTCCGAAGCACGGAGATTGAACCCCAATTTTCAAAACTGCAGATTATTATTAAGCATTTTTCAAATTCATAAAAACTTAATAATACTCTTTGGATCCAGGAATCGAGTCCTCTAGTGTTTTGTTGTTTTTAAAATTGCAACAGTTTGAAGACCATCCTAATAATGACAACATTCTTGCTGTCGTATTTTGTTGAGTGAGTGTTAGGTCGGAAGCCCAATCATTCTGCATCATTTTTACGGCCTCCGGATTCCGAGAGAATGATGTAGAATTATCTGAACAGGCCACCATACCTCCCTACTCGTGAATTTTTCTCAGGCTTTTCATCAGGTAGAGTAATCACTTTGGTGGGGTAGATATAAAAAAAAGTTTCTTAATTAATGAAATTCAATAACCATTAAACGTATCTAAACGGCAGTCTTATATCTACTTAGATGCATAAATGCATCAAAGGCTAGATTAACTCAATAGAGCCATCGCAATCAAATGAATTGAATTTGCAACCTGAATATGCTCAACTATTAGTGTTCGCATACCTTAAGATTGATTAATTAGATTAGTGTATTGAGTACCTTATGTAGGTACTGATAATTTACTACCATCTTCTCCCTAGCCTTATTTCCAATATTATTTGAGGTTGGCAACCAGATCAACCGGTTTTACCTGAATATCAGTTTTTTGAACGGAGCGACTGGGATCAGACCTCCGCAACCCTAAGGGAGAACTGAAATTCGAAGGTTGAACTAGTTTTCAGTAAATTTGAGGGCACTGACTTTCCAATAACGATTAACGATTGCCATAGATGTTCATGGCAACCGGTACCGACGGCTTTACGTGCTTACCAAGGCACGGGCGTGAATCACCGCCATTCTTCCAAACACTTTTTGACTCGGCCCGGGATTTGAACCCGACACTTCTTGATTAGCAGTCGCATACTATACGACTATACGCATATAAATGTCGTAAATGATCTGGTATTTACAAAATTTCAGGTATATATATTTGTATATTGTATACTAGCTGTGTCGCTGCGGTATTACTCGCGGACGTTGTTGTAAAACGCGAGTGACGCCGCGGAGTGAAGATACTCTGAAAAAATTTAGCCTTAGTTTCTCCTCATGTCATCAGCTAACTGCTAGAGTAAAAGTGCCATTAAAAACAGTCAGAGATTAGCCGAAACAAACAGACAGATAGACAGACTGTCATTTTTTATATACGTACCGTATGTACTTTCATATTATTCTGTATTTAGTATAAATAACTGGTCTATCGATATTACATTTGCCTGCCTTGTTGGTCTAGTGGTGAGCGTATGCGGCTGCTGATCAAGAGGTCTCGGGTTCGATTCCTGGGTCGGACCAAATATTTGTGTGATCCATAAATATTTGTTTCGGAGTCTGTGTGTTTTCTATGTATAATATGTATGTATTTACAAAAAAAGTATGTTTATGTAGTTATATCAGTTGTTTAGTACCCATAATACAAGCTGAGCTTAGTTTGGGACTAGACGATGTTGTGTGTAAGACGTCTGCAATACATACATACATACATACATATGTACATACAATTATATTTGATTTGTTTGTATAGATTAGCACAGATACATCTATAGAACTCAAATACTGGAGATCAATTTCAAAAGAAAAAGTATAATTTATATCAAAAGAAAATTAATATATTCTGCTTGTTTGAGTTTTTGAATATAAGGCAGATGATACTCAATGGTCGCGTTTCGTTATATCTGATGTATGTAATGAAATTTTCCTTTTTCTTTTTATATTTCATTTCTTCTTTCATTTGGATAATATATTTTGAGAGGCTGTTTGCTTTGATATAGATTATTTTTTATATGGAACTCATATATTAATTAAGTCGGACTTTATTGAAATTATTTGTAAATATGAATAAATAAAATTGGACAGTCTGTTTCTAATACGAAATGAACATTTTTTTTATACGATACTTACAAAACAAAGCAACTTTTCAAATTTTTATCTGTTTGTCTGTCCATCTGTCTGGATGTCTGTCTACTTCTTTTCGGTAATTTCGGAACGAATGAACCAATTTTGACGGGACCTTCACCGACAGAAAGTTGATGACAAAAAGGATAACATAGTTCAAGACTAACTTCGTACCGCCTAACAGTCGATTCAACGTCACTCAAAACTTAAACTTTATGGTATGGTATTAAACTTCAAATTGACTTTGTATTGTTACGAATCTTTTGTATGAAAAATATAAAAGTGTTGTTTTTAGAATTTTCCAGTTTTTTTTTAATTTTTTCTCTCCGTTCGACCATGTTCGTACTTCAAGGAATATGATAAATAAAGAATTAGCGAAATCGGTCTGGCCGTTCATGCGTGATGGCGTGACCAAGGGAAATAGGGATATATAGATTAGTATTATCATTTGCTCTTAAGAAGGTACTGCACGAAATTGTGGAATTTGACGTATTTTCAAATCAGTATTACTATGCGCTGCATTAATTAAATACATCAAAAGTATTAGTATAGTTTAGGTCGATCCTTGAACAAGATCTTAGGCATGTTGGAATTTGAAACAGATACATATGAAATTAAAAAACGATACATATATGTTGTGTGTCAGATGAAATCTTAAAAACATTTTTCTTCGAAAAGATAGTAGATTTTACGTCTAGAACAATAATTTTCATATGACAATATTTGTATTTACATCGTGCAGGTTATCCGCGTTGTATAATTTAATTTAAAAGTATAAATCTAAAAATATTAAGACTTTTCAATTTTTAACACAAACGCCTGATGCACATTGCACATTGCGCTGAAAAAAACATTGCTCTAATTAAATTACTAGGTCTAAAACTTCAAAGCAGAATGGATCTAATTACTAATATTAATGAGATCGATTTTGTTTTGAAGTTTTTTTTAGACTTATGTCAGTATTGTATTGTGTATCATGTCTATATGTCATTGGTTATTCTTACTGGCAAATAAGAAAATTGGAAAAAAATCAAATGTCGAGTCGAATCCTGTACAGAGTAGTGCGAACGTAGAGCAACAAATGTACGAAACACAATACAAACGTACAAACGCAAATAGGTAAATATCTCAAACAGGTATGTTTAATGTTACTGTTATAATTTTATTGTAAATTCAATGTTCCGTTCACAATTATTCGTCAGTTGCTAGATTTATTATAAACTTTACAATGTCTTCTCTGTCCTTTCTTTAATAAGTACATTAATTTTATCGCAGGCTACCTTTGGCAAATCATCGGGTAATCAAGACGGTAGAAAACTTCAAAACGTAATATTTACCTTTGTTTATAAACATGTATTTAATGAAAGGTATCTACTCTTATCAAACTCACTTTATTATTATAGGTCTATATTTTTCAGGTTACATGTAATCTTATGGTCAAGAAAGAACTTATAGTAGAAAAGGAAAACACGAATGAAAGCAAAGCCACAATTCGGGTACCTGTGTGAACCAAGAACTTACTCACCACAACTCTCCATTTGGTTGCAACTTCAGTAAAATTTAAAAATTAATGGAGAATATAGAAATTGTTTTCATTCCTATATGTGTGATGCAATATTAAGATTGGAAAATTGTAGAAAACCTAGAAACAGCAAGGAACTTGCACTCAATCAAAATATTGTGAATAATTAAGTGTATAGGTATGGGATTCAGTGCCCTGGAGCAAGTCACAACTTCTCTTGATATACCCTGCATGTCAAAACATTTTTATGCCAAATGTCATGCTAAAGTATGTAATCTCTGGGAACTGGCCAACGAAAATAGCATAGAGGAAGCAACAAAATAAAAATTTGAACTAGCTGAAAAAAATGGTGACGTTAATGCAGATAGCGTACATACACGATGAGAACAGTTGAATCTGATGCGTATTGGAGTAAGAGGTCATACAGGAAAAACTATACGACTTTGTCAGGAGCTACAGATATCATTGGCTACAAACTAAAAAAGTTCTATACATGACTGTTAAAAATAAAAACTCTATGGTCTGCGGGCGAGCTCAGAAGCGCAAACTTGAAGTACCTGAGCATGTATGATATCAAAATTACACTCTTTCATCTAGCGGTATGTAGTCAACTGCCATAGTAGAAGGCTTCAAAAGCAACTCAAGGTCTTATTTATTCTAAACTCATAGCTGATGGTGATTCCAGCACCTACAAAAATATTCTGGATACCAAACCGTATGCCGCACTTATTGTCGAAAAGATAGAGTGCTCTAACCACCTCCTCAGAAACTTTTGTACAAGACTAGATGAATTATCAAGAAAGACATGTTGCCAATTAAAATGCCAAAAATACAGCTCCAAAACGTGCTACGCTTACGGCGATCCATGAAAGGTGCCATAAATCACATTGATTCTCAAAATGAAAAATCTTTCGCTGAAAAAGTCATAGATTTAAAACAAGGCCTTTTCAATGCATTTATTCACGTTTTCCGCGATCACAACTCGTGCAAGTCTTATTTTTGCAAGTACATCCTCATAAATGAAGGCCATCAAACTGATAAAAACGTATTTGGTGAAATAAAATCAGATCCGGTCTTTGCCACCATAATAAAAATACTTTGTCGATTGATTAAAAATGTCAAAAATTTAATGGCGAATAAACTATTCACTTAGACAATCATACTCAGGACGGTGTGCTGCATCTGTTGTTTCATTTAATCCTGAAATTCCACAAACATACATTAGCAAGAATTTTTTTCTGAAAAGTCCCAATCGACAACTTAAAAGGTTAGAGATGAGACGTAATACCAAACGAATAGCAAATTTAAAATGCAGACTTACAAAATCATTTCCTATCAACAGCAATACAGACATTGGTGATAAAGACTACGGTGAAACTTGCCCAAGGCCTGATTTTAGTAAAGCCGATTTCAACTTTGCTAACTCTACGCATATGGCAAAAATACTGTTACAGCTATCCAATGAGGATCGTCACGCACTTGAACGGCGCACTGTATTACAAGCTGATTCGATGGAATGGCTTCAGGAGCGGAAGCTTCGTCTCACTGCCTCTAATTTTGGAAAAAAAAAAACTTGTAAAAGGGGCTTTATAAGATGTGGACCCCTTGTCATAGCTATTCTCCCAGTGCTCGTACCACCTATGCATTCTACCTTCCGAATAACATCTGTACACTCTTATGAATACGCGGTAATCTGGATGACGCGCTGTAGGGTATCTTTCTCTATATAGGAATGCATCAGCACTTGCGCTACTTCTACATTCACCATAAATAAAGTGCATGTTTGCGTATTCTTGCGCCGTATATTGAATACGCGGCATATTGATACACGAAACCAGTCCAGATACAAGCCAAGTCGTCGTAAAATCACCAAACTAAAGTCCAAATCAGTGAGCAAAACGAAGAGTCCAATGATTTCATTGGACTCTTAGTTAAAACGATGACTTCTGGCTGTTTAGCCAGAAATCGTCGTTTTAACACTGATTGACAATCACAGAGAACTGCACATGCGATACCGAACAAGTCAAGCGACACACCAAATACTTGCCATTGTTATGTGCCATGGCGCGAGAGAGATAAGGTACAATGTAATAATAATATAGTCTTCTCTAGCTCGCTTACACTGTACTTTAGTACTGAATTTATTCACCTATCTCTGTCTCGTAATTAACAAAAAATTACTTCGGCCACACTCAGGTAGTAAATAGTGAAGTAACATTATCACACGACCTTTACTACGCTAAAAAGGAAGCTTTAATTTTCTCTCTTTGGATAAAATTATGTATTATACTATTTTTTTTAAATATAGTTGCTGCTTGGTTTTTCATACATATTTTTTTCACAAAAATCTCAAATTTTGACATAATTTATTTTTGATCAAATTTCATGTGTTTTTTTTTCCAAAAAAGTATAATAGGCTACATAAAAAAGTATAATACCTCATACTATTTACTGCATTTCTAATAAGATTGTTTGTGAGGAATAAGATAACTTCAAAATTTGGGCAACAATTGAATTTTTTTTTGGGTTTTTTTTGTGCGCCGGATAGCTATACTACTAAGTGCTTTAGGATTACCCATTCTTTCTGGGACACCCTGTATAGATGATATATTTATATTGACAGGAGCTGGATGTGAGAAGTCCAAAATCGATCAGAGTGGTATGCAATGGGAGAGGCCTATGTCCAGCAGTGGACTTCGATAGGCTGATTATGAAAATGATGATTTATAGATTCTAGAAATTATTACTTTTAAACAAAACTTTCATAAATAGCGACTGAATATTTAGGAGATATGTATTACTCTGTGTGGAGCCTACTCTGTACAATTATTTTACATATCTTATATAAAATGTTTCACGTAGGAAGCGGCAACGGTGCTGCCTAGCGGCGCTGCCGCGCAACTCTGCTCGTCAATACCTAAACTCGGCGTTTTTTGTTCGCGCAGCACACTCTTAATCAGCGGCTTATATTTACTACTGCGTCACGCATTGTTCCTCGCGGTCATTGTTGTATTTTACCTAATAACAAATGCGGGTAACGACACGGGACGTCAGTAGTTTCTAAAATAAAAGTAGTCATAGAAATCAGTCAACAGATATTCTAAATCATTTTTTGTAAGTACCATTTAGTGTCATCATTCTAGCCTTTATTCCCAAGTTTATTTAGGGTTGGCTACTAGTTCAACCTGTTTTACCTGAATTTTAGTTTTTCCACCAAGCGACTGGCATCGGACCTCCGCAACCCTAAGGAAGAACTGTAATTCGAAGATTGAACTAATTGTCAGTATATTTGAGGGCCCTGACTTCCCAATAACGATTGCCATAGATGTTCATGACAATAGGGACCGACGGCTTTACATGCTCTCCGAGGCACGGGCGTGAATCACCGCCAAACTTATAAACTCCGGGCTGCTATTAGGAATTTTTAAACCCTATTGATATAATTGATTACTAGTCGCATACGCTAACCACTAGTGTAAAGATGTTATTTAAAAAAATATAAACATTTACTATATTTTTATTTATTTATAAAAGGTGGTATTATATGTATAGTTTTCACCTATCTACAGAATTCGCCAAATAGTCTAACAAAGAAAATACTCTTGCATATTTATGATTTTCATTATACAAAGCAATGTATCAGCCAAAACAAAGTGTTTCGTATGCCATAGTCAACATATTATAAAACCACATATCAATTATCATAGTAAACACACACAAAAATCGAGTAGACATTGGATCAAATATTGGTAGAAGACATCCCTATATCATGAGATACAAATATTAAGACCAAGTGTTGGTCTTAATTAAATCTCAAAACTGCATTAGTAATAGACGTCATTGAACTCTCGTTAGACTACAATCAATAGTATACAATGTGTTCAAATGAAAATGAACCTTGTCAACTAGGTTTAAGGTCAAAACTTTGAAAATTAAACTGCAGAAATAAATTATAAGCTGTGAACTGCCGAGATTAAACCAGGCTTTATTTATTGATTAATTGCAATTTTTGGTGAGATAGAATACATTTAAATAATTTATTTAGATGTTAGTAAATTTAATATCAGACGTATTATATTTATTTAAATTTTATACTGTGCACACGCATGTATGCATAATAAAAAATATTTTAAAATTATTGAGTTTTAATATAATTTTGAAATAGTAAAACAGTTAAGTATTTTTATATTTTATTTTTATGCTTTTTGGGTACTGAATGACATTTGCGAATTTTGTGGGACAAAACACGTAACATATTTTTTTGATTTCTGTTTATTTTAAGCTATTTAATTTTAGAAATTCAGCCTAGGACGAAGAGTTTGTCTTCAATTACTAGTTATGTTAGTAATTTTGATATAAATCCTGTTTAAAAACCTGAGATTTATTATAACTTATAAGGTATTAAAAATAAATGTATACTTTAGGCTAAAACGTTATGAACAACATATCAATACGACATTTTAGATAATAAGCCACTATGATAATGTCACATCCCTAAACTGAAAGAAAAAGAAGAAAGAAATAATATTTATGACATAACTGCCTACAATAGTTGGAGAGAATTATTGAAATTTATATGAACCATTGACTGTTACTTTAGAAGTTATAATAAACTTTTGAGCCTAGGAATAGTTTGATTTATAAGTTTTCTCAAGAAATGTGTAGCTATACGTTTATACGGATGAATGATTTTGCAACTCTTAGACTGCCTGTCTACTGGACGGAGTGAGGTAGCCAGGCAGCTTTAAGATGGAGATAATGCAACTAACAGGATTAAGATTACCATAGTACATCATCAACAACCCATAACGTCCCACTGCTGGGCTCAGGTCTCCCCTCGAGAGAGGGTTAAGGCCATAGTACATAATAGTGTTTATTTGATTTAAGCAGGAATGGGCCGGCTCGACTGGGGCTGTACTACCCTCACGCAGAAGACCATCTTAATAATGGCAGCATTATTACTGTTCGTTGGTGATTGTGAGACCGGAGGCCCAATCATTCTGCATCATTCTGCCGCCCTTATGAGGTCGGGAGAATGACGCAGAATTATCTAACCAGGCCGCCATGGGTTACCGTGCTACATTGCCTACCTTTCCAATGAACATGGTGGCATCACTCCTGGATTCTACTCATGCTTTCCATCAGACAGAGTAGAGTCACTATGGTAGGCTTAAATATAAAAAAAACGAAAAAAATATTTGAGTTGATTAATGGTTTGGGCTACCCGTGCCAATAAAAGATCAAAGTATGAAAATTAGATAATTTATATTATATTACATATCTGTTTCGGTATGAATTGCCGTAAAACATCTATCCTGTTGTTACTTCTGCAAAGTCGTAAAATAGAACTTGAAAACTTTAACAGATTCTACTTAAAAGGCCAATATAGGCAGTTGGCTTATATTATGAAAACATAGAAATAGGTAGAAATAAATAAATAGATTCATGTATATAATGTAAAATGCAATAACGAGAAATCAAGTCTCTTACAAAAGCAGCAAACGAAAACAGTTCCGAGGTTGTCATATTTTTGTATTACTTTGACAAAACATCTTTCATATTCTAAGAAATACACTTTTTTATTCATGAAAGTTATTATTGAATAAAATAAGTAACTAACGACGTCTTACATGAAACCGTCCAAAGGTCAAGTAATAAATATGGAGTTCATCAAATATTAACGATAGCGGAATGTACTGATATGAAAACTGTTATTTGTATAGTGTTGGGACAAATGGATGTCGATAAAATATTATTAAGGACTTGAGTCGAAAATATTATTACAGCTTTCTGTTTTATCATCGACCTACTGGACATATGACGCTCTCAACGCGCGATACATAGATTGATTTTGATATGCTCAGGGATTCTAAACAGGCAGATTTTTATGAAACATAAAATCAAGTATGGCGAAATTTAAAGGCGAAATGTCGAAATAATCTTAATAGGTACAGATTTTTACAGAAATCTGTTTTAACAAGATCGGTAAGATTTATAAAAATTGTGTCACTCTCGATCTAAGTTAAAGAATACTTAATTTTTCTATTTTTTGAGTTCCGACATTACTTAGTTTAGAAGTTACAGGGGAAATTACAGGTCATTTCACCACTTTGGAAGTGTCTCTCGCGCAAACTCTTCAGTTTAGAATAAAATGATTTTAGAAACCTTAATATTATTTTTGAAGATCTATTCATAAATATTCCACACGTACATGGGTTTGATAAAAAAAAATGTATGGAAACCCCCAAAATTTATTGTTTTTTTTCTCTTTTTGTGTGAAAATCTTAATGCGGTTCGCACAATACATTTACTTACCAAGTTTCAAAAAACCAGAAAAAAGTGGCTATGACATACGGACGGACAGACAGAGAGACAGAAATGGCGAATCTATAAGGGTTCCGTTTTTTGCCATTTGGCTACGGAACCCTAAAAAGAGCATCGACCACACACACATATGCAACGAAAAGCTACGTAACTACATTGCTGCTACGAATTTCAAACACTACTAATTCGTAGCAGTTTGTAGCTCGCAGAGCACTTGACATAGTTACTTCCGAGATTGCAATTGCGTACAGTTTGTCATAAGTGTTCCATTCAAAATAGAAAATTAAGACTTCTTTGTAAATAACTGTATTAAAATTAACATAATTATTTCTTATAATATTGGAGTTTTGTCTATTAAATAAACCATTTCATAACACTTGTATTATAATTATTACACACCGCGTTATTTATCTTTGTTTTTTTTTGTGTTATTCCTAGCGCTGAGTTCAATTAAAAAAATCAACGGGTCTCGGGTTGAAATTCAGGTAAAACTAGTAGTTGACCCCAAATAAACTTGGGAATTTGGCTTGGAGGATGATTACTAGTGCTGAAAGTATTTCACATATATTTATTTTATTGTGACTTAAACTTTTGACAATTCAAGAGTTAATCTCTTGAATTGTCAAAAGTTTCATAAATTCTTTCAAAATCTTCACTTTAGTAATCTCGTACTGACGTAACGTAATATATTAATGTAATGTTGTGAGCTGCGGTACCGCTACGAATCTTAAACAAATTTATTTCGTAGCAGCTCGTAGCTCTTTGAACACTTAACGTAGCGTATGAGGTCACAATTTCATGCACTTTATCATGAGTGCACAGTTCAAGTTAGAACACAAAAGTGTCTTATTAAACTATTTCAATTTGAAGATGTTTTGGCAATGTTTTATATTATGTCCTGTGTGGCAACACTTGTTGTGACAGAGGTTATGAAAGCTTGGCGAAGAACTTACTTGTCATCATATAGTTGTGTTATAAAAGTCATTTATACAACTGGGACTTGTTAAATCATTTATCATTTTGCGGGATAAAAATTTTGCGGGATCTGAGTATGCAACTTGATAGTGTGCTTAAATTTGATGTACATATATCGAATATTGTGTCTAGGAGTCTCAAGGAGCTCGGTTTCATAATGCGAAACTCTAAGGACTTCAAAAAATCTTCTACAAAAATCAAATTGTTTGACACATTAGTTCGCCCAATTTTGGAATACAACTCGATTGTATGGAATCCGCACTACGAGGTGCATATAAAGCGCTCGGAGAGTGTTCAAAGACGATTTTTTTACCACCTTTCGTATGGAGATGGTCTAGCAAAGCGATGTCGGAGCTATAAGAATAGGCTTAAATATTACCACATTACAAGTCTGGCTAATCGTAGATTTACGCTCGATCATAGATCGAGTCATAGATTGCAACGAACTCTTGAACTTATTGAGAATAAATGTTCCCACGCGCATTCCTAGGAAGCAGGGTTTTATTTTTTTTGTAGTGCTATATTCGAAAACCAATTTGGGTCACTTTGCTGCTACGCCCAGATTCTGTAGGCGATATAATGCATTGTTCAAGGCTCATGGAGTAGATATTTGTGAGCTATTACAAAGATTTAAGAAATCCTTGTTCGAATTCTGTTAGTTATCCTTAATAATGAATCCTTAAAAGTGAATGAAAGTGAATCCTAATGTGTGTTTTTAGACTTTCGCGACTTTTACACATACTGAGGACTCCCGCTCGTGGATACCGCTCGGTTCGGATCGGCTTATACCTTATACGGCTTATACCGCTCGTGGTCACGGGTAGACTGAGTCTACCCGTGACCACGAGCGGTATAACCCGTTCGAAACGTCGGAAAATAGAAGGTATCGTAACCTTTATAATATTATCGTGAATAAGTCCCGTTTACAGTAAAAACATGAGTATCCTAATGTGAATCTTGTTGGTTTTGTTATCATTTTTTATCACTTGTTTTATAATTTTTTTTCCTATTTCATTTTTATACATAGATATATATTACTTACTTTATTCTTTGCATGTTTGCATTTCTCGGTGTCTTTTGCAATGTCTTTTTTATATAGATGCATATTTTACTGAAAAGCTAAATGTTAATACCTAATATCTTTAAAAATACTGTGGTCTCCTCTATTTGAAAGAGTGCACTAGCAAAAACCTTATGTATTATAAAAGTGACTTTATTTACATCCTTCGTTGGAAGTCCTTAATACTAAATAAATAAATACAAGATCCTGAATAACTGTAGATAATCAAACTTTATTAATACATTAACATAAAATAACGAATAGTTGGTCGACGCAACACATGATCGGACAAAGTACCGCACGTGCCGTTGTCCAATCATATGTTTCGTTGACTGTACCACACTGTGCTACGGTGTTCTCCGGACAGTATTCGAAAATATTAGACATTTTCTTTCTTCTTTTTTTATAATACTTTATTTTATCCCTTCATAGTAAGAACATAACTTAGTAAAATAGCATCAGTAAAGTTACATTGAAATGACATAACATGCAGAGCAAACTGCAATCTCATAAAACCGTAGTATCGTAGAACCTCGTAGCTTTCTCGTAGCAAGTGTTATGTGTTCTTCGTAATGGTGTAAACTTGACAATGGCGTCATCATTTCATTTTAACGTACCGTAAACTAGAGAATAAAGTTTCAAAAAAGGTTCTAATACTTAAAAACTTTAGTCGAACTTGTTTTGCTTTTAGCAAAAGGAAACGTTAATGATAAAAAATAAATTTTGATTTCTCGAAACATGTTAATATGATTTTTACATGGCGTTATACACATAAAAATACGTTAAAAACACCCAAACTTATAACAATAATGTGAAGATTACAAAAAAAATTACTCATGTAGGACTTGAACCCACAACACTTGACGAAGTAGGGTACTGCGTGGCATTCAGCAATATTAAAGCTACATGTAGAACAATTTTAAAATCATATTCTACAAAAACATGAATTTAATTATTTTGAGTATTTACATCGTAAACAGAACAAAGTTTTAAGGCGTGGCGGGAGAGTGCTCGCGCTTTTAAAAATTCATTGAAGAAGTTTGTTTAACATTGTTTTGGTTTTGGATTTTACAGATTATAAATGGATAGCTTCATTATTTTTTCTTATTTTATTGTTTTCCTGTTTACTCTTAGCGTTGCAAACAGGGAACGATTGAATTATTTTTTTTACATATAATATAGTATATAACAACTTCGGAGTATACCTTTTCAAATAAAAATAATAATATCGTACTCGAACTACTCTGTAAAAATTTATGCGTGGGCCTCCATAAAAATAAAAATATACGCGTTGAATTGAGAACCTTCTCAGTTTATTTTATGGATTGAAAATACTTCAGAAAGAATTTGAATTTTACAGTTAGATATGAATTTGTGTGATGACTGAACGAGCAAGTGACAGCAGGCTCCAGAAGACATAGACAAATTGCCAGTGTACTGAAAAAAAATCTCGTTAAAAGTACTCCTAACCAGTAAGCGTGTATGTGTATGTATGCCTTCATATGTGTGGCGAATAAAAATTGTCACGGTCGTTGAAAGTGGCATTTTATCATCTCTCCCTACTTACACGGAATAGATGTGTATGTATGCACGTAAATTTCAAATTACTTTATGACTGCACGGTTGGCATAGTGGTTTAAGTAGTCGCCACTCTGGGGTTGTCATGGGTTCAAATCCTTCGTGGGAAAACACTTTGTGTGATTCACAAGTTGTTGTTCTGAGTCTGGGTGTTCTTTCTGCCCGTTTCATATATGTTTGTAATGGGGGTAATAAGTCCTCATTATTACCCCCATTCTTACCCACTATATTTTTTTTTGTCTGGTTGGCGTGATTTTTATTTTGATTCTTTCATTGGCCTTTTAGAAAATTTATTTTTTACTTTTGGTGCTATTCACACAGAAGCAAGTTAAGCCTATAATCCTACAATGTCATGTTGTGTGTGATATCATTTTAGAAAATTGTTAGATGTACTGTAAAGTCTCAATAAGTTGATTAAGAAGAGAAGATGATGATGACGTTGGATCTGAGAGATACTTTATATTAAAAATAAATTAAATATTAAATTGTGATATCATGTTTGTTATTCTATAAATGATCTTTTTAAAAAACTTACTACTATTTCAAATATGTAAAACAGGGCAACGAAATTAATTAACTGGTCATTAATTTTTAATCATTATTCTCTAAGTGATTACTTCCAACGGGAAAGTAATTATATATTTATTAAAATTGAACAACATTCAAAGCAAAATTAAAGCTGCTAACAGCATAATCTCATCTCCACTGACCTTTGAGTCTCCGTTTTAATAATATTTGGGTCAAACATTTTTGGACCGGATCTAATTTCTAAAAGAAATCTACATCAAAGTGTGTATAATACAATGTACATAGTTTGATGTTGATTTCAATTATCTAATAATATGTCATTTTTACCTTTTTAAAAATGGAAAAATTACGTCACCAAGTTCTTTCCATAAAGATTTTGAGGTTAGACCGGTGATTCACCTCAAATCACTGACATGGGCACTACTTATGAAGAGTCTTGTTCACCAACTGATGACTTTATTAACAGTGATACAGTTTTATTTTCCTTAAAGGTAAAATTTAAAAGATCTAAGTAATGAATATTTTGAAAAGGGAATTTATGTTCGCAATAAGTTAAAAATTATGGTTTCCAATATTTATAGCTGGTTAATTCCTTTTCTTTATTAAATTTTTATGTTCACTTATTTCAAATGAATAACTTATAATCCTCTATATTGCACATAATAGAGTTGGAATAATATGTATAAAGATTGGTTATGTATAAAATTTTCGAACCACATCATATTTCAACATCGCCTGAAGGTTGACTAGGTGCAGTACGTTTAAATAAATAAATGTAAAGTTCGGATTTTCTCTTTTGTCGGTTTCGTAACTTTCAGATTTTTCCGTGGGTGGGTTGTTAGCCCACTGCACAACCACTATATTGCTGGACGACTACACCCTTCATTTGTCACACAGGCTCCGGTGGCTTGGGCACGTTGAATGAATGGCAGACGATCGAGGAATGAAAAAAGGCTATCTGCGTCGTCCAATCGGACGAAGTCCAGTTGGGTTACTTTATAGCTCGAGCTATACAGTAGAGGCGGACCTTGGAGAGGCAGGCAGCCCAGGATTCTCTTGTGTCGGAGGCCAAAACTCACTTTGGATCGCTGAGCCAACCGAGTAAGTAAGAGTAAAGTTGATTTTTTAAGTTTATCTGGAAACTGATTTATTTGGGAAAGTTATTTCAGTTTTTGAAATGAAGTGATGATTTTACTAATTGCCTTTGCTGGAGAAACACCTTGTATATCTTAATTACTTTTAGAGATCATCATATTATACTTTTACGTATATGTTAGACTCATCTTTCAAAGCTACAATAACGTGATACATATTTTCGATAAAAATATACACCGCCAACGAAGGGGTTGAAGGCTGTGGGCAATGACCTGCGAAGGCTACTCATCCTACGTCTAACACGGCCAACAAGGCCATAAAACTATATTAAACTCCACCTGGCTTATATTTTGTGTCTCTTAAAATAGTCAACGTTATCACTATACTGGATAAATCTTAATGGATACTGAGAAGGAAATCTTTCTCGGGTATTTGGCTTATTTAGTTTACATCACATTACTATTCGGAAAATTATTCGGCAATGAATTATTTAGTATAATTATTAGACACTAGATGCGCCCCGCGGTGTTACCCGCGTATTTTCGGGAATCTATAATTATGGTTGCTATGTAGGTGTTTTATGACTAGCAACCTGTGAAGTTTTGACAGGAGATAAGTAGTGAAACAATTTAACATCTACGATTTATGATATTCTGATATAAAAGCTGGATTCTACTCATGCTTTCCATCAGGCAGAGTAGAGTCACTTTGGCAGGCTTAAATATATAAAAAAAAATATCTTTATATATATAATTCTTCTGTGAGTGTGTATGTCACTGAACTTCTCTCAAACGACTGGACCGATTTTGATGAAATTTTTTGTGTGTGTTCAAGGGGATCTGGGAATGGTTTAGATTCGCAATTGGACCCGGTAGGTGGCGCTGCGATCAAGTTCTGGAATTTTAAAGTTGGGCGGTACGAAGTTCGCTGGGTCAACTAGTATATATATATATATAGTTTTTGCGTGAAAGAGCAACAAACATACATACACACATACTCACAAACTTTCGCGTTGATAATGTTAGTTGGATTGAATTATATGCTCTATCAAAACGTCAAAAAATATTAATTTTATTGATACGTTTAATATAAGAATTGAAAATATAAATCTTTTGACATTGAAAATAGATTTGACTACTAGTTAGTAATATTTTCCCGGGTCGAATCAAATGTTTGTGTCATCCGCAAATATTGGTATCAGAATAAGGGTGTTTCTGTTTGTTATTTATGTATTTAAAACAAAAATATGTTTATGTATTTATATCAGTTATCTAGTACCCATAATAGAAGCTCTGCTTAGTTTGGAGCTAGATGGCGTTGTGATATACATACATAATTTTTATTTGTAAATACATACATATTATACATAGAAAGCACTCAGACTTAGAAACATATATTTGTGAATCACAAAAATAATATTTGGTCCGACCCGGGAATCGAACCTGAGACCTCTTGACCAGCGTACTGTTACATCCCTATTTTTACTGTCACATCACTAATTGTTAGAGTAAAATGCTGACTTGCAATTATTGCTGGTTTACCTAAATATGATATTATAAATCAGCAATAATTATGCTATAAATACGTAAGACTTTACTAAATCAGTTCAGTTGGTTATTCTCTAGCTAAACTGCTCCCCAGCTACGGACCTGGTTCTTGCCTGCCGGCTGGCTATCAGTGAAAGCTAAGGATACACTCCGGGTCTACTCTGCCCTTCGCTAGGGCTATCCGCGCCGTATAATCCAAGTCGCGTATAAGTTTTAAGTTTAAGTAGAAATTCTGTGTGTGTAAAAAACTTTCAGTAAATAAATAGTCGTGAAATTTCAGTGCTGTGTTTTTTTTTATAAGTGCTGAAAAGGACTATCTAACATTTGGTGTCAGAAGTGGGATTTCTGAAGTCCCTCGGGTCGCCTACTCCTGACGACGACCAGCTCCACACAGAAATTGGTCCAGACTCGCGATCCTGAACTAGTAAGTTGGCCACCTGCTGTCCCTGCCTGTCTTCCTGACGCTGTAAGAGGCCGCCGTCAACCCTAGTCATCGCATACAACGTGTCAGCATCGCTCCATTGTGCGTGAGGGTTTTCTGCCCAGCACCGAGTTATTGGCTACACGAATAACCAATTTTCTACAAAAAAAATACATCGCGACACTTGGTTTGAGCGTTGACCCGTACCAACTGCAAACGCTGCACATTCCATCGCTTCCGCCGCATCGCCGCACCGTCACCCGACACCGACGTCACCGACCTGCCGCTGTTTCCATGACATCGCTGTATCTACTAATAATACTGTGAGTGTCGTTTATTCGATTTATGTTGATTTATTTTTTGTCATTTGCATTATTTTGCGTGTGGATTGTTAATAATATACTTATATTATACTCTTAATTTCCTTCTCCGTTTCGCGTAATTAATTAAATTATTCTTTAAAATGGTTAACGAAAGTAGTAAACTTGAAAAGAAAAGCGTTCAGTCGTGTTCAAGTTTACAGACTGTAGGCGTAGAGGAGTTAAATTTTTCTATCCTTACAAAATTTATTAAGCCATTCGATGGCGATAGGAATAAATTATCACCATTTATTAGGAATTGCGAAAATGCTTTAAACCTAGCTACTGCATCGCAACAGAGCATTTTATTCAAATACATTATTTCCCAACTAGAAGGCAAGGCTGAGTCCGCCTGCTCTCTTAAAATTTTTGAAACATGGTCTGAGCTGAAACAGTTTTTAAAATCCACATTTGGTGAAACCAAACATAGGGATCACTTACTCCTAGACTTACAAAGTTGCAAACAAAAGTCAAACGAGTCTGTCACACAATATAGTTTACGAATAGAAACATACCTCACTCGTTTACAGACGGACATTACACATTCCACTAGGGACCCTGGTGAATTAAGAGGTAGAATCGCCAGTACGGAAGACTTGGCGCTACATACCTTTTTACTGGGCTTACCTAGCCACATATCAAATATAGTAAGGTGTCGTAATCCTACCTCCTTACAGGAAGCTATTAATCTTGCTATTCAAGAAGAAAAATTACAAAATTATATGCAATCTACTAGATCTTCTGAACATAGACCAAAGTGTAAAATTTGTGGAAAGATAGGTCATTCAGAAAAAACATGTTTTTTAAATCGCCAACGTCACATTAACAATTTTCAGAATGAAATCCCAAATACGGCTCAACCTTCTATATCTTCAAACTCGCAAAATAATACCTTCTGTAGATATTGTAAAAATATTGGTCATGATATATCTCAATGTCGTAAACGTCAGTTTAACAACTCGCGTCAAAGTAATAACTCTACCAATCATTTTAAAAAACAAGTACACAATCTCACACCAATAAGCGATTTTGATAATAAATTTGATAATCCGAACTCTGATCCAGATGAACATTTAAACTAAATAAGGTTCCGGTTACGCGTCGTACGGAATCTTCAACTCAAACCGACGCTTTTGATGTCTTTTCGAGACAATTTCTCAATACTAAATCCACTGAATCTAATACTAAATCCACTGAATCTAATACTAAATCCACTGAATCTAATACTAAATCCTCTGAATCTAATACTAAATCCTCTGAATCTAATACTAAATCTACTATATCCACTGAATCTAATACTAAATCCACTGAATCTAATACTAAATCCACTGAATCTAATACTAAATCCACTGAATCTAATACTAAATCCAATGAATCTAATACTAAATCTACTATATCCACTGAATCGAATACTAAATCCACTGAATCTAATGCCAAGTCTACTAAATCCACTGAATCTAATACTAAGCCTAGGAAATCCACTGTATCTAATACAAAATCTACAAAATCCTCTAAATCGAATACAATGTCTACTAAATCTAATAAATCCACTGAATCTAATATTAAATCTACCAAATCTAATCAATACTCTACTCCTATGTCTAATAAGTCTACCAAATCTACTATTTCAAATACTTCTACTAAATCTCCTAAGTACAATACATCTATGTTACCTACCATGTCATACAATGAAAATAACAATTGCCCATCAAATAATAACAATTTAAATAACGTTTCTGATTCGTATTCTAATTTATTTGAAATTAATTATAACAATAAAATACATTTGCCTCATGTGTATATTAAATCTAAATACTCTGATAAATTACTAGTTCTTTTAGTTGATTCCGGTGCAGGTGTATCACTAATAAAACAATCCTCGATGCAAATTCAACCAAAATTAGTTTCAGAAATTGTTCAGTTTAAAGGAATCGACAAAAATACGGAATACTTAAAAAGTCTTGGTCACTTTCAATTAGATTTTATATTTCCAAATAATGACGTTATTTTCGGCAAGTTTAATTTAATACCAGATTGTGTCGACGTAGAATTTGATGGCATTATAGGTAACGATTATCTCAAATCTCATGATTCAAAAATAGATTATAGGAATAAGACTTTAAACATAAACGATCATGTTTTACAAATTCATTTTTCCAAACCAGAATATACTATTCCTGCACGTTCGGAAATGATCGTAGAATGCTATGTTCTAAATCCCGAAGTAACTACTGGATATATCGATAAGTCTGAAATTCAAAAAGGTGTGTTTTTATCTAGTTGTCTCGTTACACCTAAACAAAACAATCATGTCACTGTATCAGTTCTTAACACTAATACTGAAGATGTCAAAATAAAGTCTCTTTGCGTAGTCCTAAACCCTTGTGATTTATTAGATGATTATCTGCATAATATTAACACTCTAAATCTTTCTAATTCCTTCAATCAAAATACTATACCAAATAGATCCTATGAAGTTAAGAAACAAATACGAACTTCACATCTTAATTCTGAAGAATCAAAAGCCTTATTTGATTTGTGCTCTGCATATTCCGATCTGTTTTATTTAGAAGGAGACACTCTTACTTCTACTAGTACCTTGGAACACAAAATTAAAACTACTAACTCACAACCGATTCACGTCAAAACTTATAGATATCCTGAATGTCATAAAGAAGAAGTTAATAAACAGATACAAAAGATGCTCGATCAAAATATAATCAAACCTTCAAATTCCCCCTGGTCTTCTCCCATTTGGGTAGTTCCTAAAAAACAAGACGCTTCTGGTCAAAAGAAATGGCGTATAGTCGTAGATTATAGGAAATTAAACGACGTTACAGTCGGAGACGCTTATCCTATTCCTAATATCACTGACATCCTGGATCAGTTAGGTCATAGCAAGTATTTTACTACATTGGACCTGGTGTCAGGTTTCCATCAAATTCGCATGGATCCAGAAGATGCCCCTAAAACAGCTTTTTCTGTTCCTAATGGTCATTTTGAGTACACTAGGATGCCTTTTGGTATAAAAAATGCGCCAGCCACATTTCAGAGACTTATGAATACAGTTCTCACTGGTCTTCAAGGTCTCCACTGCTTCATTTACCTTGATGACGTAATTATATACTCCCACTGCCTCTCTTCACACATAGAAAAACTTAAATTAGTCTTCGATGCTCTCAGAAAGCACAATCTGAAATTACAACCAGATAAATGCGAATTCCTACGACGAGAAGTTGCGTATCTTGGTCATATCATCACTGATAAAGGTGTCTCTCCAAATCCTGATAAAGTCAAGGCCGTATCCAAGTACCCTACACCCAGAAATCCAAAGGAAATAAAATCATTTCTCGGGCTAATAGGATATTATCGAAAATTCATAAAAGATTTCTCAAAAATTACTAAACCCCTAACTTCACTACTTCGTAAAGATACTTCTTTCAATTGGACTCAAGATCAAGAAAATGCTTTTAATACTCTTAAATCAATGTTAACTAGTGCTCCTATTCTTCAATATCCTGATTTTTCTAAGGAATTTATCCTTACTACTGACGCTTCTAACTATGCTTTAGGTGCAATACTTTCACAAGGAGAAATTGGCAAAGATCTTCCAATCGCATATGCCTCTCGAACCCTCAATAGAGCCGAAGGCAATTATAGCACTACAGAAAAGGAACTTTTAGCTATTTTATTTGGTGTGAAAACCTTCCGACCCTATCTTTATGGACGCAAATTTAAAATTGTGACTGATCATCGTCCTCTTGTTTGGTTATTTAATTGCAAAGACCCTAGCAGTAAATTAGTTCGATGGAGACTTAAGTTAGAAGAATATGATTATGAAATTGTTTATAAATCTGGCAAAACTAACCTTAACGCTGATGCACTATCTCGCCCTCCTATAATATGTCCTGTCAATGATATCGATCTTACTAACGACATTACATATGGCAACTTTCTTCGATCTCGTTCTAATCCAATGGTATTTAGTACTGAAATCCGTGAGTTTAACCAAAGTCTGTTAAAAACATCCTGCTCTACAATCGCTTATCCTACTTCAATTGATCTAGACTCATCTAATCCTTACTGTGAAGAAATTGTTAACCTCCTAGATGATAAAGAATCTTTTATAAACTCCGAGAAAGAACTATATTCACTAAAGTACACTAATATTAATAATAAATTATACATCCACATGTTTACTAAAATTCATCACTATGATTCTTGTACTTATAGAGAATTATTTAAGGTGTTAAATTGCCTCCGAAATGAATTAATTATATTTCATCCTGATGTAAAAGAAATTTCTATGTCTGACTTTTCCAATCCCTTTGACAAACTAGAATTTATTATAATTTACGAAATCATATCTTTTATTTTTCATAACACACATATCAAAATTAATATCTACCACAATAAACTCATTTATCCTAAGCCTAACGAAATTCCTACGATTTTAAAAGATAATCATGACTCTCCTATTGGTGGACATATTGGTTTTGTATTTTACCACACGTTTGTATAATAAACTCAAAGATTCTTTTTACTGGAAAGGTATGAAGAATGATATTGAATCATATGTTAGACAATGTCCACAGTGCCAACAAAATAAAGCTTTACGTGCTTGCAATAAAGCTCCGATGGAGATAACTTCTACATGCCAGGAACCTCTCCAAAGAATAGCAACTGATATTGTTGGCCCTTTACCAGAATCAGGTCTGGAAAAATATAAATACATCGTAACGTTTCAAGATGATTTAACAAAATACTCCATGGCTTACCCTATTACTAATTCGACAGCTGAACAAACAGCTGACTGTTTGATAAAATTTATTTCTCATTTCGGTATTCCTAAAACTCTTTTATCCGACCAAGGTGTTCATTTTATTGCCGAAGTATACAAACAAATTACTTCTCTTTTCAAAATAAAACATCTTTTTTCTACTCCATATCACCCCCAAACTAATGGCGCACTTGAAAGAAGTCACGCCACATTGAAAGAATATTTGAAATCTTACGTGAATGACAATCAAGATGATTGGCATAAATATCTCCCAACTGCTCTTGTATCTTACAATTCATCTGTTCACTCTTCTACTAACTTTACACCACATGAATTACTATTTGGCTGTAAACCAAACCTGCCAAGTTCTATCTATGATATCGAACCAACAGTCACATACCCTGATTATATAAAAACTTTGAAACAAAAGCTTATAAATACTAGAAACATAGCCAGAGAGAATATCCGCCGTAGTAAAGAGAATTCCAAAAATTATTATGATAAAAATACTAGAAATATTACTTATAATGTCGGAGATATGGTATATTTAAAGCAACATCATAGATTACGTAAAGCCCTTTCTAGCATTTGGAAAGGCCCATATAGAATTATTAAAGTACATAATAATAATAACGTTACCCTTTTAATTAATCGTAAACATGTTAGACATCATTTTGATGAAATTAAACTAGCCCATGATAATTCCCTTCCAGGGCCGTCGCGCCAGGACTCCTCGCAGGATCAAACATGACTACACCGATAGTTAATAGTCCAGGTCTTTTCTACGATCCGATAGGTACATTGAAATATTATAATAACCATTGGAAGATAGTTACATATTCTGATCTATCTTACATACAGCCTCATATAGAAACATTACAAAGAATTCTAGAAAAATGTAAACTAATCTGTAATACACATCAATCTACTAAAGTCAAAACTGATTGCTGGAATATCCTAAGTCCTTTAGAAAGTCTTTTTATCAATGTTCAAAATAATTACATCTCTTTATCCCATTTAACTAATTCTAATACTACTCACAAAGTCAAAAGGTCTGCCTGGATTGGTATAGGTGGTCCAATCTTAAAACAACTATTTGGTTCTTTAGACGAAGATGACGCTAAGGCTTTTACTGATGCTATTAATGCGGTTCAAGACGATCAAAGACACCTAGCTTCAATTATGAAAGAAAATATTCACTTAATAACTTCTACCATTTCATCTTTTAATAATACTATTGCCAAACTTAACGAAAACGAAAATATTCTCAATAGCAATATACAAAATTTAGGCAAAATTTTAGACACTGTTTCAGCTAATGCCAATAAGTTAGAAATAATATCACACTTATCAATGACTTTTAGTGCCTTAGAAAGTTCATTAATGATTCTTAATTTTAACCTCTAATCGATGCTATTCTATTTGGGAAACAGAATATAGTTCATCCATCAGTGCTAAGTCCAATACAGTTGTATAATGAACTAAATTCAAAAAGTAATGATATCCTTTCTAGTTTGCCTTTACATTTATCTCTTGAGAATATTCATACAATAATAGATGTCGCAGAAATATCTTCATTTATCAACGAAAATAAACTAATATTTGCCATTAGAATTCCTCTAGTTACTTTCGTAGATTATAATTTATATCACATATATGCTTTGCCAACTCCACACGATATTCAAAATCCAAATACTTTTGCATTAATAAATCCATCCGCAAAATATCTAGCTATGACACAAGATAGATTAAATTATTCCGCGTTACAAGACTTAAGTGAGTGCAAAGTGATAAATAATAATTACTATTTGTGTAAACTAGGAAATATACAATATAGTGTCGGAAATCCTATTTGTGAAGTGACTATTTTAACTGAACACGTGAAAGGAATCCCAGAATCTTGTAATTATAAGATTATATTAGGTGAAATAGATTTATGGCAAAAACTTAGTAATAATAGATGGATATATGTTCAATCAGATATATCTAAGATATCCATAACTTGTGATGGTAAAATGAATGACTATAATATTGTTGGGACAGGTATCTTAGACTTACCTAAATATTGTAAAGCTTATCATAAGCTACTACAGTTTGTTCCGTCTCAAGAATTCGAAACTAAATTCTATGTTCCTAAACCAAATTTTAATATTATAGAAGATGATTGTTGTTCAAAAGCTACTGTAAATCAAACATTACCATATTTGACTCCTATTAAACTATCTCATGTAAATCTTGATTCGTTGCAATATGCTTCATATAAATTAAATCAAAATGAAGACGAATTAACTAAAATAGAAAATCAACCTTACCATATTAAGTATAGCTATTATTTTAGTATAATTACTACCCTATTATCTGTCTCTGTATTTGTATATTTTTCTTATAAATTGTATAAATGTCTCTGTTGTAATAATCGAAGAAACAGTACATCCTGTTGTATTAAAATTTTCAATACTTGTATGACTAAACCTCATACAAATATTCGTGCAAGGTCTAGTATTGAAATGGCCAATACAAATTATGATACAGAAAGTACTGATTCTAATATAAGTTCACCAAGGCGAAACCTTGAGTTATTGTAAAACTTAAATGTATAATCTAATTTCCACTGTATTAATATTATATTTTATAAGTCTTATTGCTTAATTAAATGTTCTCTTCTTATTTCTTAATCATGTTAATTTCTATATCGTTACTTGGATTATACTCACATACTTCTTCTATTCCGTATGTTCCGTTTTAAAGGGGGGAGATGTTACATCCCTATTTTTACTGTCACATCACTAATTGTTAGAGTAAAATGCTGACTTGCAATTATTGCTGGTTTACCTAAATATGATATTATAAATCAGCAATAATTATGCTATAAATACGTAAGACTTTACTAAATCAGTTCAGTTGGTTATTCTCTAGCTAAACTGCTCCCCAGCTACGGACCTGGTTCTTGCCTGCCGGCTGGCTATCAGTGAAAGCTAAGGATACACTCCGGGTCTACTCTGCCCTTCGCTAGGGCTATCCGCGCCGTATAATCCAAGTCGCGTATAAGTTTTAAGTTTAAGTAGAAATTCTGTGTGTGTAAAAAACTTTCAGTAAATAAATAGTCGTGAAATTTCAGTGCTGTGTTTTTTTTTATAAGTGCTGAAAAGGACTATCTAACAGTACGCTAACCACTAGACTAACAAGGCAGTCCGAAATACCTATATATTTTTATTTTATATCTACTAGTTAGTTTAAATAGTAAAAATACACGTACAAAATAACAAAACATTACTTCGTATTTCTTAGCCTTAAAATTCTGACTTATAAATAGTAGACATCTTCATTTTAGTAATATTATTTCATATGTTATATTTTCTTAAACATGAATCTGATGAACCATTTACATATTACGATTATTTTCTTACCCAACGGAACGACTTCTTTTGATCCCAATCATTGCCCAAAACCTCGCCAAACGAAAAAGAAAAACTACGAAAAAATATTCAAGTACTTTTTAAATATCATATTTCAAACATAAAGACGTGTGATATTCACACTTATTTTTTATTTAGTACCCACCAAGTTACGCTTTGAAGGACCTTTTTACGTCCGATAACGGCTGAGAAAGATTACATTATTCCATACTTTTATCCATGTCGTAAACTTCGTAGTTTCGTACGAACCGACGAAGAATGGATAAATTATTATGTACAAAGAAAAGGTCCCGAACCTAGTTAAAGGGAGTGTCTCCTAAAGAAAATGGAATTGAAAAGCTGAAAGCGAATGTAGGCAAACCACCTGCTGTGAAGTTTAGGACTATTGTGTTGGTAATTTATTATTTACTGATGAAATTTTGTTATTTCTGCTACTATAAAGATGAGTTGTGGCATATTTAGGATTTATCAAAAAAATACTACAAATAGTTTTTTTCAGCCTAAGTGGATATAAGTGATATCTGTTTCTATGTATTTGTTTACTTTTTGTTTCAAATATTTTTTTTAGTATTTTTCTCTTTATTCAATTCAATAAACATTTTAATTACATTTTTAAATATATAAATATGAAAAATACATTTAAACATATAAAAAATAGTAGACCACCGACTTCGAGTACAGGGACCAAGAAACCGGTGGTTAGGGTTCCAAAGACAGGAACCTCCTCACTATACGTGCCGCTTTCTGCATCAGACTCTTAATCCAGCCGTCCAACGTGAGCCTCTTAAGGTGTTGGTCGAGGCTCTTGGCTATCAAACCATGAAGAGAAACTACTAATAGTATTATTATTATTATTATTTGAAAAATTAACTGGCTAATGCCCAGCTGTGATATAATGTACGTAAATGTTTCTCATAATATATATCTGTGAAATTTTATAAAGTGTAATTGCGATAATTAAAACGGCCCACTCATTCTTGACTCTTTAAATTAATTAAGAACCTTTCTTCTAATCGAATGTCTTAAAAAGAGATGGAACAAAAATAGATAGATTTTACAAGAACAATCAATATTTTACAAAGAAAAAAAGGTCTAAATGGCTCCCGTGATTCAAATATCATATGCACCAATACTATAAACTACGCACATATAAAAAAAAATTGACACGATTACCTAAAGTCTGACTACAATACAAATTATTTTAAAAGAACGCACAGTCAAAACACTTCACGATATTTTTAATACCCAATGTTTCAAGAAGGAATGATATGTGTGGCATTATAAGAGAATTCCTTTCATATTTCAAAGTCGATAATACCACACTGCTCACGTCCAAGTCTAGAACGTAGCTAAGTATCGCTGTGACGTAACGATTTCATAACCTAACTCTTTTATACAGCAGAAGGGTCATGACGTATCGTGTCGAACCGTAAGTTGAAGTGACGTGACGTGTCGTGACGTGATAAGGGTCGTGACGTGACAAAATCTTAATCCTAAACTTACCTGTGTGTGTGAATAAAACATGGAGAAGTTCGACACGATGACTGGAACGGGTAACGCAATAGTTAGTACTCCTGCTAGAGCACAGAGTGCTCCCACAAACATGCCCAAGTAGGTCTTCGGAGCTAAGTCCCCGTAGCCAACCGTAGTCATTGTCACGATGGCCCACCATAATCCGAGAGGGATGGACTTAAATTGATTGCCTGGATTGTCCTGAAAAAAAATATAAACATTTTAAATTGGAAATTGCAAAACACGGAAAGTAAATTTTATTTTAATACACATTGGAAATGTAGGTAAAGAGGTACGGGTGTCACGAGTGCCTCAAACACAAAGAGTGGATCCTTCGACCAGGCTTGGTGATCTGGCCTGGCGGGCCGGCGCTAATCGGCGCTATCGTGATTCAAGATTAGCAGTTACTCCGTATAGTTCGTTACTTCGTGGATGAGTAGTGGATAAATAGAATATGCTTTGTAATGTATTTTCATTGCCTACATAAAATAAATTATGTCTATATATCTTAAAACTATAACATAGTCTAATTTAACATACTTTTATTAGTAAAACCTGTATGTTTGCAGATTTTTTATATTAAAATAAATAAATAAATAAAATAAATATTTTTGGACATCTGACACACAACATCATCTAGTCCCAAGCTAAGCAGAGCTTGTGTTATGGGTACTAGACAACTGATATAAATACATAAACATACTTTTTTTTTTTTTGTAAATACATACATATTAAACATAGAAAACACCCAGACTCCGAAACAAATATTTGTGAATGACACAAATAATATTTAGTCCGACCCGGGAATCGAACCCGAGACCTCTTGATCAGCAGCCGCATACGCTAACCACTAGACCAACGAGGCAGTCAATAATGATATAATATATTATTATTTATGTATTGTCAGTACTAGAAGGATATAACTTTGCATGAATATGTTTTTTTATTATGTCAATAAATCATTCTTTTAAAAAATTCAAAAAGTTGCTTAATATATTTTTGAGTTAGGTATCTATCCATTTGCGAGTTATTCAATTTTAAAATTATTTCTTTTGCTAAAATAGACCTCGCCTCCCTTAAAATATGACTCAAAAATTCGTAAATGTAGTCCATGTAATGAACTCAAAGAAAAACTGTAACGGCTCAGATAACTTTGTTAGTTCAGGAGTTATAGAGACCTAACTTTTAAAATACACTTTCTTGGAAAACTTCGTACAAAAATAACAAAATAATAAGTAAATTTAACAATAATATTTTGGATACGATTTTGAATCCACGTACTGTTATGGGTGACTAAGAAACCCTATTTTATGCGTAGGCTTACCACGCACTTGGCCAATTTTTAGGGTTCCGAAGTTTATGACTTGGAACCCTTATAAATTCGTCATGTCTGTCCGTCCGTACGTCCGTCCTCGATTTACCGTCCAAACAGTAAGTGCTAGAAAGTTGAAACTTTCCATGAGTATGTGTTGTAATTACGTCGACAAAGTGCTACAATAAAATTATGAAAAATATTTTAATTTGGGGTACTTCCCCTACACGTAAAGTGGGGATGCTTTTTTTATTGCGGCTACCCCATCGTGTGAGGTATCATTAGATAGATATTTTAAAAACAATTAAGGGTTTCTAATACGATTTTTTGATTTAAGTATCCGTTTGCGAGATATTTCACTATATAGGGCACTTTTTTGTATAAACAGATCGTCCCCCCCCCCCTCTAAACGGCTGGCTCGAGTAATCGAAAAAAAAAAAACGGGATGATGGTCCATATAATGAACTTTGAAGGAAAACTATAACGGATTTGATGACTTTGTTAGTTCAGGAGTTATAGAGGCTTAACTTGTAAAATTAACATATTAATACGTAAACATAACAATTAATCTATTGGATACGATTTTAAATCCACGTACCATTATGGGTAACTGAGGAACCCTTTCCTGTGCGTGGTCCGACACGCACTTGACCAATTTTTATTTAAAATATTACTGTGTATAATAAAGATTTAAAGTAAACACATGCGGGCATCGGGTTACCTACATTTATCTGTCTCCACGCCTTTTTAGGGTCCGTGCGAAAAACCCAGCAAAAAACCCTAATATGTACTCATTTACAGTAATTTTTCATGGGCATTAGGGAAATGGTAAAAAGGTTTTTGAAAGGCTTTGGGTGACACATATTTTTTATGCTTTAAGAGTTTCTGTAGTAGCTTTGCATAAATAACTGTTAATAAATTCCATTTCATAGAATAGTTTGATTAAACATTCGCTAATGATCAGTGATGTTATATTGAAAGTCCTATCAAACAAGTCAACTGTCAAGCTGGACTAATTTTGATTTTACTGTTTTAATATGGTAAGAGTCGACGTGACGTCTCTTAAATTTGATTTACTTATTTTCATTTTATCATTATACATATTTTGATCAAAAATATAACCTAAAAGAAATGGCTTACATAGCAAAGTAATGTACTATTCTTTGGAAAAAAAAAGGTTTTTAACATCCCGATGGAATGAATATCTATTTTCTATGGAATAAATTAATAATGAAATGTGTCAAAGTGTGTAGGCAAAAATTAATCAAAATCCTATAATAAATCATTAAAAAGTAGAAAAAAGTGCACTTCATTACTCGACTTTATTCATTTGTTTTCAACCGCAAATTGCATTTTCCGGAATTAACACTTCAACGTTCACAATTTTCAATGAATCGACATTTAATTTAATTACCGATTTGATTCGATTCATCCGTCTCTACCATGAGATCCAGTAATATGATTGACAGAAATTAAAAAAACTGCGAATGTTTTTGGTGAATAAAAATTAATCAAGAATTTTTTAACTTAACCGCTTGAGTGATATATCAAAAACGCTTAACACCTTACACATAATTTTGAACTTAGCAGAGCAAAGTCTATGAAACCCAGGTTATATTTTTAATACATTCAAATATTGAAAAATTGTCCGTGTGGTGACGGATTATGAATACAGAGTGTCATCGCCCCTATTCATTCCGCGGGTGTCATAAAAGGCGACTAAGGGATAAACTACGCAAAACAACATCGATGCAGAGAGAAGGAAACCAACCCGTCTGGCCAGCGTGGTATAGTAGGCCAAAACCTCCTTTCTAAGGAGAGGCCTATTTCCAGCAGTGGACTGTTAGAGGCTGTTGATGATTGATGATGATGATTGAAAAAATATTGTCCTTGTTGAATAATCGTATGGAATCGGCCCAAAGGTTCAGAAGCATCTCAACAAGCCGCCATAGTGTTTGGCACCATGTTCATTGTGAATCCATTATTTGCATTCAAAATAAGGATAGTGATCACTACTTTTGAATTTTACTCATGCTTTAGATCAAGCAGAGTAGAAATCTGCGGGATTGCTATCATGTAGGTACCTTTTTGTTAACGCGTATCCGATATTTCGGCACTGTTGCAAGTGCCATGATTAACTGAAGATCTTGCGGGTGGGAATTGGGATGTTATTGACAGAGATATCGGTCTACCCTCTTTCGCAGCCTTTATTCAATCACCTCCGGTACCACTGTTCACTAATTCACTATTTACTCGCAACTGTTCTCGACACACAACACTAACAGTATCTGACTGCGAAGCTATATTTAGTCGATTACGGCGGTTTTTGCACATTCGAATCACAGGATTACGGACATTTGACAATTTACCACCAACGAAATACGTTTGGTTAATCGTTAACAAAAACGTTCATAGTAGCAATCCCGCAGATTTCTATTTTAGAGCAGATTAGAGTCACTTGGCAGGTTTAAATATAAAACTTATTTATAGTGATATTTAATTTCACTTACAGTGTTTCCGAATGAAATAATCTGCGCCGATGTAATGTTTATACCATAGTAGATATGTATGCATACGTCAAAAATTTCCATAAATCACTAACCAGTTTATATTGAAATGTTCCTCGTGTAATCTCTTATGGCTGGGTACATTATCTACACATCATTTGTCACGAACAACGAACAGTAAAACATAACAAGGAAAGAATATCTAAAGAGGAATCTTTATGAATAATGCAGTTTTACAGTCAAATCCCTATTATAAATTAATATATATAAATAAACTAATATTATAAATTCGAAAGTAACTCTGTCTGTCTGTCTGTTACGTTTTCACGCCTAAACCGCTTAACCGATTTTGATGAATTTTGGTACTCAAATAGTTTAGAACCTGAGAAAGGACATAGGCTACTTTTTACCGCGATAACCCACGTAGATGCTGGCGGAGCCGCTGGCTAAAGCTAGTATTTAATATTTTTATGACTTGGGTGCAAACGAGTAAACGGGCAACTTGGGAGTAAATAAATATCATCGAACTCAGATATTGTGTGACTCTAGAGACTTATGACGACTTAAGTGGGTTCTATGTATCGGCTCCTGGTTTTAAAATGGTGAGTCGTGAGGTCTTAGTGGTTATTCCTTATTGTTCACCTGTATGTTTGTAACCGGCTCATTGGTGTGCGATTTTGACCCACTTTAAATGATCAGATTTCGTTCAAACTTTGTAGATTTATCGAGGACCGATGACAATACACTAATTTGAAAAAAAAAACTAAAAAAAAGTGTTTAAACAAATTAGTCTCTTTTCTAAAAAAAATAGTAAAAAAAAACTAAACAAACATGTGGGGGGAAAATATCCACCCACGTTGCCCCACGCTTTTTTTAGTTTAAAAGCGTGTTTGTTTCAGTTTTTTTTTTTCAAATAAAGTTTCACCGGCCCGATACATAATATAAAAGCCCGCATACAAGAGCATCATATTCACAGTTACGTGTGCAATAAAATGTTCCCGAATTTATCGCCAGTATATCAGCAGTGGTCGTTTGGTGGTTTTAATTACTCTGGTTTTCATGAGTATTTCGTATATATGGCTTTGTTTAATAACATACATACAAAGTGTGTCGTATCGTTTTCAAATGATTGTAACGAATAATTTTTAATTGATTTTAAACAGCGGAGGCTCGAAATATTCATAATCGTGTGTTTTGTGTGTATGTGTGTGTGTGTGTGTGTGTGTGTGTGTGTGTGTGTGTGTGTGTGTGTGTGTGTGTGTGTGTGTGTATTATTATTATTATTATTTAAGACTTTATGCACAAAATTGTGTCAAAGGCGGACTTAATGCCATGGGCATTTTCTACCAGTCGACCTTAGGGCGATGCAGAGACAAACGTGGTAGATGCACAATAATGAGGGATAGGTTTTATAATTAAAACATATCCATACGGAACATAATATATAAATATTTATATACCCACATACATACATACATATATAGATACATACAGACATATACATACATATACACACTTATATACATACATACACATATATACTTATACCTACATAAATACATACTTATACGATACTTTAATTTTTCGTTTGAGATAATTTAAAGTTAAGGTTTAGTTAATGTTTCTGTAAAATGTTTCCGCAACAAGTTTTTAAAAGTTTGGCGACTTCCTGCCGTTCTAATCTTGAGAGGGAGCGCATTCCATAACAGAGCAGATTGAACTAGGAAAGTAGAATGTACAAAGTCAGAGTGGTGAGTGGGACAGTGGAGAAGTGGGTTGTTGGATGATCTAAGGTTTTTGGAGTGGTTTGTACCTAAATATTGAAGTTGTTTAGTTAAGTAAGATGGAGAGCTAGGCGAAAAGAGTAAAGAGTATAAGGTAGTTAACGCTCGTATCTGTCTGCGTTGGCGAATTGGAAGCCACTTCAATAGTGAGCGATGTTGAGACACATGATCATATTTACGTAGATTGAAAACGAATCGAATGCAATTATTGAGAAGACGGTCTAGCTTATTGAGCAGATCTGCATTCAGGTCGAAGTAGCACACATCACCATAGTCGATTATAGGGAATATTAGAGTCTGAACAAGCGTTATTTTAGTTTTTAGAGGGAGAAAGTTCTTGAGTCTATAGAGGGCCCGTAATGACCCTGTGACTTTTTGGCACACAGTTGTGACTTGTTTTCGCCAGCTAAGGGTTGAGTCCATACGCAGCCCGAGGTTTTTCACGTCATCACAGTATGGAATAACCATGCCATCATAGCTAAGTGGTGGAATTGATGCAAGGTTAAGCTGACTTATGCTACGGTTGCTGCCAATGATGATAGCTTGACATTTATTTGGATTCACCGATACGCCAAACATGTCAGACCATTGTTTGATAGCTGCCAGATTACTATTCATGGCTGAAATCGCGGATGATATATTGCGCAATTCAGTTTGAAAGTATAACTGCAGGTCGTCGGCATAAAGATGATAGGAACACTGAAGTCTTAGAGTGATAAGATCAATAAAGATAGAAAAAAGCATGGGAGACAGGATACCGCCTTGAGGGACCCCAGCAACGAGGCTACACCAGCTAGAAGAAGAATCTTCCATAGTAACAGACTGCTGACGATCCCGAAGATAGGAGGAGAACCAGTCTAGTGTTTCTTGAGAGGCTGAGAAACGGGATAGGACAGCAAGGAGGAGGTTATGACTGACGGTATTGAAGGCATTGGAAAAATCAACCAGTACCAAGATTGTTACCTTAGTATCTTCCATCCCTACCTTAATATCGCCAGCTACTTTAAGAAGAGCAGAAACTGTGCTGTGGCCTGGTCGAAAACCAGACTGAAGAGGACTGAGCAAGTTGTTACAGTAGATGAAGTGGGTGTGTATGTGTGTATGTGTGTTGTGTGATACTTTATATTTGAGTACAGATTTTACAAACTGGTTGAATGGATTTCCATTTCTATACTTTCGCGTCCCTTGTAATGGAGTAATTACAAGCATTGTAAATTAATTACTTGAAACTATGTATATTAAAATTGGGACTACTGGTATGACAACAGTGATCTATTTCTGTTTAAGTACCCCAATTTGTTGCTTTAAAAATATCAGTAAAGCATTTGGGCATCATAAGATTATGATTATCAATACTGTAATTATTATCAACCATAATTATTTTCTACTCATAATTCCTAAAAAAAAAGTTTGATTTTTTACAAAATTTTATGAAAATTCAAACAACTACTACGAGAACTACTTTTTCATATTATGACAAACGATGTAATATATAGACAATGCTAAATAAACATTGCAAATATAGATCGAAAATTTGTTTTACTCTTGAATAAATCTAAATGTAAAATAAACTAGTGACGTCGTTATACCAACATTTCAAAACCACAATCAGACGTCAATATCTTTTGTAGTTCCTGATTGGAACTACATACATATAGATACACATATTTTACTACACAGTGTCTGGAAATGCGGTCTTTGTACAATCGTATCGTCGGGTCAAAATTATTGACACACTCGATAAAAGGCACTGTGTACGACTTTCTTTTGTGTATTTGTGTTAGAGATATATTGTCAACTGTTTTTATTGACATAGTATAAGTATGTTTAGTTTGTTTCGTCGTCTGACACTATGAGTTTAGGATTTAGATATTTATTTACACGGGACATAATATACTGTTTCTCAGCCTGATACTATAGCTTCAATATTTTTTTTTTTTTTTTTTTTTTTTATATTTTAGCCTGCCAAAGTGACTCTACTCTGCCTGATGGAAAGCATGAGTAGAATCCAAGAGTAGGGGTCACCATGCTTATTGTGAGGGTAGGCAATGTAGCATGGTGACCCTTACCATGGCAGCCTGGTTAGATTATTCTGCATCATTCTCCCGGCCTTCGAAGGGCGGGAGAATGATGCAGAATGATTGGGCCTCCGGTCTCACACTCACCAACGAAATACGACAGCAAGAATGCTGTCATTATTAGGATGGTCTTCTGTGTGAGGGTAGTACTGGCCGGGTCGAGCCGGCCCATTCGTGCTGAAACCAGCGTGGCTCTACTACCACTATATTTAGATCCCAATGAATTTCCAGCTACAGTAGTACTATTTATTTATCTTCACGCAAGATCTTCTATCCATATGAATACTAACAGCATCATTCCTGTTAATTTAAGCCAATGAGCTTACCTAAAAACTTCTCACTTCATATTTGAGGATTGATGCATCTGAGATGCATAACCATATAACAAAATCATGTATTATTTAATAATAATCTAGGTCTATATATTTTTGGACATCTTACACACAACATCATCTAGTCCCAAAGTAAGCCGAGCTTGTGTAATAGGTACTAAACAACTGATATAAATACATAAACATACTTTTTTTTTGTAAATACATACATATTATACATAGAAAAACACCCAGACTCCGAAACAAATATTTGTGGATCACACAAATATTTGGTCTGACCCGGGAATCGAACCCGAGACCTATTGATCAGCAGCCGCATACGCTAACCACTAGACCAACAAGGCAGTCAACCTTTAGGGCATAACTTTTAGGACGTGACGTGTTAAAATCTTATTTTTACTTCTAATTGTTTTTTTTTAATACATAAATAAGCCTACCAAAGTGACTCTCCTCTGCCTGATGGAAAGCATTAGTAGAATCCAGAAGTAGGGGCCACCATCCTCAATAAGAATTTGAGCAATGCAGCATAGTAACTAGCATAACTAGCATAGTAACATACCATGGCGGCCTGGTCAGATGTTTCTGCATCATTCCCCCCGCCTCCGGAAACCGGGAGAATGATGCAGAATGATTGGGCCTCCAGTCTCACACTCATCAACGAAATACGACAGCAAGAATGCTATCATTATTAGGATGATCTTCTGTGTGAGGGTAGTACTGCCCCGGTTGAGCCGGCCCATTCGTGCTGAAATGACCGTACCTTTACTATCTACTAAAAAAACAATTAAAATTGTATTACAATACTACAGGTTTTACTTAATAAAAACAGCTTACCTGTGATTTCTCCGCGTAGTATACCAAACTTGCAAATATCACTATCCCCAGCACCAAAAAGAACACCAACAGAGCCAATTCTTTCGCTGAAGCCTTGAAGGTGTGCATCAAAATCTTTAGCCCAGGGCTGTGCCTCGTCAGTTTGAAAAGCCTGAGGATCTTGATGATGGAGATAAATTCTAATATGTCGGCTCTGTCAACGTACTGTTTTACCACCGTCAGCTCGACAACAACGTCCATATAAAAACTTAAAGTAGCTATAAAATCTATAATGTTGACGGGGGACTTCACAAATTCTATTTTGTTCGGTGCTACCTGAAACAAAAGAAAATGTACTAAGTTATTATTACACTTTTGATAGTGAGAATTTGCATTTCAAAATACAAAGTTCAAAAATTATTAAATGTTCAAGTGTGAATTTAACTTTTCCTTTAATTATTTGAGTTCGGGGCAAAATAAAAAATATTTTTAACCCCTTAAGCAACAATTGTCTGTCTATGTGTGTGTTTGTCTATGGCATCGTAACTCTCAAATGGATGGACCGATTACGATGCGGTTTTCATCATCTGAAAGCCAGTTTCTTTTTCGAGGTTCTTATCTATGTTTAATTAATTTCGATCCAACAGTGTAAGAGTGTGCCAGTAAATCATTAAATAATAATTAAGTAACAATTCTGATAATGCTGCAACCAGCATGGTCTCCAGAGAAGCGAAAACGAAATCACAGCAGACAGCGAATTCAGTTCAATAGATTAGTTCTAATAAGTAGGTAGATTATGATCTCTTAATACGGTAGGACGCAATATGGATGGTCTCCAAGGAACCAAATCCTCGAAAACTCACAGCAGACATATCGTGTTATTTTTTGCGTAGGAGTTTTTCCAAGCTTATGTAATTTTCAAGTAGTATATTTTCGAACTATTTCTTTAAAGCTTGTCTTCAGACAGTAGTAGCTTAAATTGACCATTGCATCGCAATATATACATCTATCTTGTGATTGGTCAACACATACTGGAAATTCCTATACATATCATACCTTGGACTTTTACAAGTCAAATAAATATATCTAAGTAGTTATTGTACCATTGAAATCATTGTAAAAAATGGTGGGGTGTTATTGTTTTCTCTTCTTCGTTTCCTAACGTTATTCAAGAGTTATAGAGAGAATGATACATCGTGTCGTAAAACTGTAATAAATATACTACTCAACTGTCTACTGACGATTCCGAAAGAAATTGGAAGAACATACATATAAGTCCCGCATGATGATATTGCGATTGGCGTCCATCTTGGTGACGTAGTCGAACTGTCAGTACTGCTCGCAAAGTCAACCAGACGTGTTTTTTATTGCTTTGTTTTCATTAGCCTGTTTTATTTTTGTTGTTAAGTTTTGTTATTATACTTATTCTGTTAAAATGAATAAGAAAGTAATTAACAGCTGTGCTCGTGAAATGATAATTAACGTGGTCAATTATTTTGTAAAGAAGAAAGAGGACTCTAAGTTATTGATACAAAACATAAGCCGTGCCCTAAACAATGCTTCGGACACTAAAGAGGACTTTTTAATTTCAAAGCAACTTGTGACGGACATTTTAAAACTTTTACAAAATGCTACCAAAGTGACGGAACATGTGACTGAATAACTGATGAATTATTAATCATTGATACGACAGTGAACCTGACAATGGATTCTGAAACGAATTCTGACTTCGACGATAATATGGGTGGAATTGAAGAATTAGTCTAGAACTAGCTGTTCCCCGCGGCTCCGCCCGCGTGCATGTCGGTTTTCGCGGTGAATAATATGTGTTAATCTAGATGCTAATCAAAATTTTGTGAAAATTGATCCAGCCGTTTGCGCGTGAAGAGGTAGCAAACATACACACTCATAAACTTTCACCTTTATAATATTAGAGTGATTATTAAATTGTTGTAAGAGACATTGATTTTAAAAATACTTGGTATTATTTTTTTTAGTTAAAAGGTTTTTAAATGAATACGTATCTAACAGACAAGATTTCTTTGTTTGCCATCTGTACTTTTTTGCGGTTAATGACGTCAAACAGCGCTTATTGTGACAAGGTTCCATCGCAATGTCAACGTGCGGGACTTATACATAGGTTCATATACACTCGGTTCCAAAAATAACGGGTCAGTCACATAAACCCGAATATCTCCCGAACTACGTATGCCATCCTAATGAAACGAAGACTGTTCAATTGACAATTTAATTATACAGATAAAAAATAAAATAAAACTTAGTTACACCCACAATATTAATCTTAAATTAAAAAAAAACTAAAGTAGTCATATTTTTCTTAAGATTACATTTTTTTTATGATTGTTTTTTTGCTGTTTTTCATCACTGGAGGCTTCATCACGTGGAGGCAATACAAAGTATTAAATGAAGAAAGTGATGAAAAACAGCAAAAAAACAATCATAAAAAAAATGTAATCTTAAGAAAAATATGACTACTTTAGTTTTTTTTTAATTTAAGATTAATATTGTGGGTGTAACTAAGTTTTATTTTATTTTTTATCTGTATAATTAAATTCTCAATTGAACAGTCTTCGTTTCATTAGGATGGCATACGTAGTTCGGGAGATATTCGGGTTTATGTGACTGACCCGTTATTGGTTTATGTGACTGACCCGTTATTTTTGGAACCGGCTTTATATCTATCCTGAAAGGTTTAAACACAGTGCCTACCTATTTCATTAGACACATTAAATCTTACGCCTATATTATTAAGTAGCAATTAGAACGACGTAATAGGTAAATTACACACTTTTAATAATAAAATTTAATGAAGCAATGATACTCTAAATCAGATGAATTTAGACATACCTACCTAATTTCATTCGTATGTAACGAGCAACCTGCTTAGATAGTACATTTAATAGATATTTAAAGGCAAACAAATTCATAACTTGGTTTTGAATGGTCAATTTTTGCAACAATGGGTATTCATGTACGAGTTCCTCAAAAATTCAGTGTAATTCAAAATCAAATCAGTCCGTCTCTGGCCTGGCTTGTTTGACTATTGCATAAATAAAAATTCAAGCATATGTATAGGCTCAAACTCTGTATTGGATATCCATCACATGCCTTTCCTTTCATTACTTTGCACTGGGGTGCACGAGAGGAGCCTCCCCGAGCGACGTAAAAAAGAGAACAAGAGCCCCGACGTCTGGCGCACCCTGGACACCCAACACTCGGTATCGCAGAGTGTAGGTGACAAATCCTCTAACCACAATGGATCAACACAAGGCCAAACGCAATCCGCGTTACCGAGCACTAGGCCAAAACCATGTAAAGTGTTGCCATTGATACGATAAGAAGAAGATTACTTTTTTATATTTGTAAACTAATTCCACTTTGCCTGAAGGAAAGCAAGAGAGAATCCAAGAGTGGTGATCGCCAATGGCGGCCTGTTGAGATGCTTTTGCATCATAAGGCCTCCGGTCATAAAAAACTTTAATAAAGTTATTCATTTCGATGATTGTCAGAAATATTAGCTATTTATACAGGCATTATTATCAATACTTAAAACTTGTAAGAGTCATTATAATCAGTAGGCATCAAAGTTTTTTGAGAAAATTAATCCGTATCCGTAAAACTATGTTGGAAAAGAGTGTCCATGGAGTTTCTTGTCTGTTCTCCTCCATCGGATCTACGAATTGGAACAGACAATTAGCTTCACGACGGACTACTGACTGACTACTTGACGTTTCAAAAGTGCCGTTGTATTTGAAATAAAAATGGTTTGATTTGATTTATCAGTTTATTATATCCAAAATATATTAATAAATTTATGTGCTCATACAAGTAAACCAATTTCTGTAGGTAATCTTATTTGGCTTGGTTTTCTTTCAAAGTTGATTTTGACGGTTTAGCGCACATCGGAAATCTCACGATACAAAAATTCTATAACCAAGAAGCCCTTAAACCTTTTCCACTTCAGATAAGAGGCAGAGTGTATCTTAGGCTCAACTGTTTAATTTTCTGCTCTAGTCGTTAAAGCTGACGAATTGAACTCGAGTCTAATTTTTAGGGTTCCGAAGTTTATGACAAACGGTAAGTGCTACAATAAAATTATGAAAAATATTTTTATTTGAGGTACCACTTTACGTGTAGACTACACGTAAAGTGGGGATGTTTTTTTTCTCGAGACTACCCCATCATGTATGGCATCATTAGATAGGTCTTTTAAAAACAATAAAGGTTTATAAGACGATTTTTCGATTTAGGTATCCGTTTGCGAGAAATTGCACTTTAAAGGGCACTTTTTTGGAAAAAATAGGGCGTCTACCCCGTCACTCCAACTGGATGGTGGACGTTTTACACTACGTTTGTAGAAACGCGGTCTCGCCTCTAGAATTCTACTACACTTTTTTTAATGTATAAAAAAAAGACACAGACACACTTATACATACATACTCCTTTGTCAAATCAACATTATATAGTAGCCTTGGGGGGATCTGAGGTTATAGAAGTACAGTCTTTGTCAATAGAATCATAATAATGTAGCAACATTAATTTAAATTCTTTATCGTCGAATTTCGAGACTTGGCGACCACTAGTAAACTTAATTAAAATAAAAACCTTGTGCTATTATTAGTATAATAAACCGTGGTTTTATAATCAGTCGGGGTCTGAGTTAAAGGGCGGGACATGTTCCACCACCAGCCGCAATTTCAACTTGTACACCAAGTAAACTTTCACATGACTCCGCAAACCTCGCGTTGCATGCCAATGCTGTAGTTTTACTGATATTGCTGCCTGCATACCACTTGTGCATTCTAGACAGTAACATGTGCGCTAAAATATGTGTGTACCTTCGTAGTGTAAGACTTAGTTAGTACTAAGTAGTTTTAGGAACTCGACGTGCAATGAATAGTGCGCAGGTCCGGTACATTTTTTAGCACAACCTATTCACGTAAGTATTATAAATTAATGGTCAGCGTATGCGGCTATTGATCAAGAGGTCTCGGGTTGGATTCCCCGGTCGGATCAAATATTTGTGTGATCCACAAAAAAATGTTTTATTATTATTATTTATTCATTAAGAACAGTCATCGTTGGACCATGGCCAACCAGGTTTGTTCGTTGGGTTCTGGATTTGTGTTTAATGGACATATCACAAATCTTTGCATCAATACCTATTAAAAAAAGAATCAGTTCAATAGCACTAGACTTTGAATAGATTAGAGGAAAATTTCTTATTGCTTCTGCTGTACTTTATTTTTTGTATAACTTTAAGTGCCCATTACAAATAAGTATCCAAATTAACCGGCCCTTATCGCCGTAGGGTAGGCAATATTCCAGATAATGACTTTTTATATAGAAATATAAGTGATTAAGGCAGGGATATTCAACCATTTAGGTTAAAGGTGCTGTTTTGCTGAGTCCTTAATATTACGAATAATAATAGCAGGTTAAGTACCTCGTTTAGAGAGTACATAACAGATATTTATGATAGCTTTTAGATTTTTTTTGAAAGTGTTTGAAGTGGAAATTAACACAGACTTTTTCAAGAACAGTTCAGTGTAAATTAATTGCTATATTCTAGAGGCTTTTTTTCTAGAGGTAGTCATGAACATTTATGGCAATCGTTAGGAGGAAGTCATTGCCCTCAAATTACTGACAACTAGTTCAATCCTCGAATTTCAGTTCTCCCTTAGTGTTGCAGAGGTCCAATGCCAGTCGCTCCGTGGAAAAACTAATATTCAGGTAAAACCGGTTGAACTAGTAGCCGACCCTAAATAATATTGGGAATAAGGCTAGGAAGAAGATTCTAGAGGTTTTTTCAATCACGGGAAGTGTAAAAAAATTAATTCAAATCAAGCTGTTGAAACCTCGTTAACTCACACGGCATTTAGAGAAGGAAACCTTCGGTCTCTCAGTCACCGTCCGAAGCATAGTACCGCCCCGGCTCGAGCCGGATGATATCAGCGTGGCTCTACCTTGTCTAGTGTCTTCCTTTCTTCTATTTGGTCAAGTGGTTAGCGTATGCGGCTGCTCATCAAAAGGTCGATTCCCGCGTCGGATCAAATGTTTGTATGATCTGCAAATATTTGTTTCGGAGTTTTGGTGTTTTCTATGTATAATATGTATTCTTCTTCTTTAGGTACCATCTCCATCACAGAGGTCGGCGACCATATGTCTGTATCTATCCCTTGCTTCGGTCATGCGAATCAATGCTTCTGTGCTGTCCACCTTCAACCAGTCTCTTATGTTTTTTGTCCAAGATATACGTTTTCGGCCTCTACCTCGTCTCCCTTGAATTTTCCCTTCAATAATTAATTTTATTATATTATATTTACTATTTCTATAAACATGTCCGAAATAAGCTGCTTTCCTCTTTTTTATAGTTTCGATTAATTCTACCTTTTTGTGCATAATTTCAAGTACTCTAACATTAGTGACTTTGTCTGTCCATTTAATTTTAAGTATTCTTCTATATATCCACATTTCAAAAGCTCTGAGTTTATTCATTAGTTTTTGTTTCAAGGTCCAGCTTTCAGATCCGTAGGTTAAAATAGAAAGAATATAGCATTTCACCATTCTCCATCTGAGTTTTAAGTTGATCTTTCTATTAGTCAACAGTTTTTTCATTCTTTGAAAGCTGTTTCTGGCAATTTCTATTCTTGTCCTAACTTCTTTTTCTGAATCCCAATTTTCACTTAACCAACAACCCAAATATTTAAAGCTTTTTACTCTGTTTATTTTATTGTTATCTAAGAGTAATGGTAGTTCTACGGCTGGAGTTTTACCAACAATCATATAATTAGTTTTATTTGTATTTATTTTTAGTCCATACTCTAAAAGTGACAAATTTAATTTCTGTAACATTATTTGGAGCTCTTCAAGGTTACTGGCGAGCAAAACGGTGTCATCTGCGTAACGTATACTTTGTATTAATTTACCATTCACGCGTATTCCAAGCTCAAGTTCATTAAAGGCATTTCTAAATATCTCTTCTGAATAAAGATTAAATAAACAGGGTGATAAAATACAACCCTGCCTTACTCCTTTTTCTATATTTACCTCATTTGTTAAATTATTGTCAATTTTAATTTTAGCTTTTTGTTGCCAATATAATTTTTCAATAAATATAATGTCATTTCTATCTACTCCTATAGATTTTAATATTGTAATTAATTTATCGTGTTTGACGTTGTCGAACGCTTTTTCAAAATCAATAAAGCACAAATAAACATCCACTTGGACTTCCATACATCTTTGAACTAAAATTTGAATTGCTGCTAAAGCATCTCTGGTACCTAATCCTGCTCTGAAACCAAACTGTGTTTCACTCAGATGCTCTTCAATTTTCTTGTAAATTCTTGATTGAATGATTTTTAAAAATACCTTTAGGAAGTGGCTCATAACACTAATCATCCGGTGGTCACCGCAGTGCTTCGCGTCGTGTTTTTTAGGTAATGGTGTAAATATTGATAAGAGCCAGTCGTCGGGGAGCACGTTGTCAGGTTCATAAAATTTATTAAATAATAAAATCAAATTATCTACATTGTCTTCAGTTATTAGTTTTAATATTTCTACAGCAATTCCATCGGGTCCCAGTGCTTTTCCATCCTTCATAATAATATGTTTTATGGCCGAAATCAATTCCGATCTTAGTATTGTTGGGCTTGCTAGGTTGATCTCATTTAAAGGCTCAGGAAGCCTCCTGTCATCCCTGAAAAGGTTTTGAACATATTCCTCCCAAACTCTACAAGCGTCTTCTCCGTCAACAACTATACTTCCATTTTTATTTCTTAATGTACTCTCTATTCTCTTTTTGTTTCTATTTGTGAATTCCTTAACCTTTTTGTGCAAATTAAAACTACCATGTTTATTTTGTAATATTTCAATTTCAGTACATTTCTGTTCTAACCAATGTTCTCTTGCCTTTATAATCATTTTATTAATTTTTGTATCTATTTCATTGTATTTCTCTCTATTTATACTTTTATATTTCCTTCGTTCATTCATCAATTGTATTATTTCATCGCTCATCCACTCCTGTCGCTTGATGTTTTTCTTAGTAGCTAAATCTTCCATTGTTATATTTCTTATTCCTGTTGCTATATTTCTATATGGCGACAAAGCGTCTTCTCCCTTTCCACATACAGACTCAATGCAGTTGTTAATTTTTACACTTACTGATCTCTTTACTTGGTCATTTTTAAGATACTTTAGGTCAATTTGCGTTTTATTTGATTTAAGTTTAACCTTCTTTAATTTGATAATTATTTTAGCAAACACGGGATTATGGTCAGAATTTATATCGGCTCCAGGGTATGTTTTAACTTGAATTATAGATGATGAATAATATGTATGTATTTACAAAAAAAATGTAAGTTTATATAATTTATATCAGTAGTCTAGTACCTATAATACAAGCTCTGCTTGGTATGGGGCTAGATGATGTTTTTGATGAAAAAAATTTAAGAGACTAACTAAGCATCATTCTCCCGGTTTCTAGAGTTCGGGAGAATGATGCAGAAACATCCAACCAGGCCGCCTTGGTATGGGTCACTATGATGAATTTCTTACCCTCACAATGCAGATGGTGGCCCCTACTCCTGGATTCTAATCATGCTTTCCATCAGGCAGAGTAGAATCACTTTGGTAGACTTCAATATAAAAAAAAACTTCTTCTAACATAGTTACCTGTATTTATAACTTAATACTTTATTTCCAGCTTAACATGTCTGGTAATAACTTTAAAACCAACATGGCTGATCATAAACAAGATTTAATGTATAATAATATTCCGGGAGCCACAGCAAACTTTGTGTGAAACTGCACTGCATCGTGAAATAATCTAATTATGAAGTTATATTGCGGAGTAAAATGTTCTAAGATAAACTCTGTTCACATACTTATTTTATACTAACTGCGCCGCCGCGGTGTTACCCGCGTATTATTATGGTTGCTATGCAAGTTTGTTATGCATAGCAACCTGTGAAGTTTTGACAGGAGATAAACAGTGATTCATTTTGACATCTACGATTCAATGTATTTTTATAATCACCTAGGTTTCGCCCATGTATCTCGATTATTGCAGTAAAAAGTAGCCTATGTGTTAATCTGATATATAAGCTATATTACTGTAAAGTTTCATCCAAATCCGTTTAGTAGTTTTTGCGTGAAAGAGCAACAAACACAAATACACACATCCATACTCACAAACTTTCGCGTTTATAATATTAGTAGGACTAGTTGAGTCCCACCGTACCACCTGTGGTTATTTTGGTAAATCGCTAGCTTCGTTCTCCGTCGTTACTCGCGATTAGCCCGGTATATCTATATCACGGTGTTCATCAAAGTATTAGTATGGATAAAGTACATATAATAACATTTGGTTTGGAAGCACTCATTGCCGAGTGGCCTTAGGTGATTGGAAACAATCAACGACGGTCAATCAAGGGTAAGCAACGACGGCGCGGTCGGACCTAGATGGGTGACCGCTTGTGGCATTATGTGTCATGAGCGTTTCCGTGATTCGGAGGTCACGTTAAGCAGTCGGTCCCGGTTGTTATCATAAGATATCAGTCGTGAAGCTTAGTTGGAGGCCTTCGGGCGGCTTAAAAACATGCAACAGCAAGATTACGCAGCCACAACGTGTCTTGCCAGTCCCCAACCCGCACTCGGCCAGTGTGGGGACGTATGGCCTTAACCCTCTCTTGAGAGGACACCCGAGCCCAGCAGTGGGACGTTATGGAGTTGTTGATCAATAATATTTGGAGAGATATTTTTCTTATAATTTGTAAGAGCTTATTTTATAACATATTAATATAAAAAATATATACAATAAAGCTGGATGCGAGTAGCCGAGGATCGAACTAAGTGGCGTGTAATTGGAGAGGCCTATGTCCAGCAGTGGACTGCGATAGGCTGATGATGATGATGATGATGATACAATAAAGTACCTTTAAACAATAATTTGAGTTTTTTTCTCATAACTTTAGCTACTAAGGTGTTATTCCAGTAAAATAAAATGTTACAGGACCTCAGACACATTTCAAAAACTCCCAGGTGACATTTTGTTCAATCAATATAATATATTTCATAGGTTTTGCCATAAAACTGTAATGAAATATGGCATAATATTTCATTAAACATGACTGATGAAACTCAAGGTTTCTGAAGAATAACCTCTAGAGGAAATAAACATTTACTCCGGGGGAAATTATTCTCGCTGTAACCTTCAACGGAAAAAGTTCAGTATTCTCAGTTCTCCCATTACAGTCTATGCACAATCTCTTGTTATTTTTATTTTCTTGTTTTTTCAGTGACAGAAAAATGTGAAATATTAAAATTAATCATACAAAAATGTTCTGCAAGACATTTTACATTATGTTCCACATATTCATTACCACACATCCTTACATAAATTATAGATGCAAAAGTATCTGTTTGTCCGGCTTTTACAGCAGAATTACTGTACCAATTTAAACGAAATTTGGTCCACATATAGTCTAGATTTTGAGAAAGGACATAGGCATACTTTTTACCACGATAACCGATATACACGAAGGCGGAGCTGCGGGGGAAAGCTAGTATAAAAAAAATAAAGTGTTTTTTTTGTAATCACCTCACATTGCATTGCTTGATAGTCCACTGTTTTATATAAAAATAAGGTTCTTTATAAATATATATCAAGATATTTTCGGACTAAACCTTAAAACCAATTCAAGAGCCAACTCTGGCAAGTGGTACGTAAACGATGGTATTGAACTAAGTAACGAATTCATGAATTAAACACCTTCCCTAAAGTTATCCACTTTTGAAAAAATAATGCTACGAATCGTACAGGACAGAGTACAAAACAATGACCAAACTATTACATAACCCTTCAACTGATTCTCAAAAGTAATTCAGACTGCCTTGTTAGTCTAGTGGTTAGAGTATGCGGCTGCTGATCAAGAGGTCTCGGGTTCGATTCCCGGGTCGGAACAAATATTTGTGTGATCCACAAATATTTGTTTCGGAGTCTAGATGTTTTCTATGTATAATATGTATGTATTTACAAATAAATATATGTTTATGGATTTATATCAGTTGTTTAGTACCCCTATTGCAAGCTTTTCTTAGTTTGGAACTAGAAAATTGGTGTTAGTCAGGGCCGTTGCCTTCTCCGGAATACATATTGTGTGGGCTGCGTGGTGTTGTGTTTCTCGAGCAGAAAACGAAAGTAGATAATTTGAATATTTCGACATATATAAAAAAACAGTGTCAATCCCAAAACAAATATGTAGTTGGATAAATCTTCCATCTTCCTCTGTTATTGGATTAGACAACTCTCTATTCAAACAACTTGGAATTATTTTATTGTTAAACTATGACAGGTCTATAGTGCTCATTTCAAAAACACTCCATTAAAACGTTCTAAACATTTCCTATATACAAACCAAATGTTTTAACAAACAATTTACGTTATTACTTATTGTACCTACGTAGGGTATTTTACACAGAATGTTGTACTCAAAATAGCTCTTTTGTTTAATTGCGGAACAAAACCTGTACAGTACTATGTTATTTGAAGCTATATCTAGCTCAACAAAGCGTGACACAATGTCTGGTTTTGGCACAAAAGCTATTACAATGCAACCAATTAGGTAAATTTGGATAGAAACTTTTATACTTTAAGTGAATATGAGTTGTAAAAGTTTGTGTTTCAATGGGGAAAATGCAGGAAAGCAATTTGAATGGCTTCAACATTTAAAAGTAATTTGAGTAGTTAATATGGTAATTATAATTTTGTATATATTTAAAAAATGATTTGTATTGAAAAAGGACAAAGTTGTGAACGTTTGAAGCATAAACAGTAATTGACAAATAATTGACAATTGACTTAATAAATATTCATTTTTTCGTTATCAAGTTTAGATTTTCAACATCTTTTTTAGATTAATTTAGGCAACATTTCACTCCCTCTGTTACTTTTTATTAAAAAGGCTTTGACCATGTTTTGCTGAGAGCATACTCGTTAATTAAGTGCGCTCGCGAAGAGCCTGTTTCTTTTCTAAACTTTATTTTCTTTGTAATGTTTTAATAAACTCTATGAAGTAGAGATTATCTTCTCTACTTTCAGTAGCAAAGACATATTAACTTTAATTCCTTTATATTGTACTTGCTGTTCCTTTTCACGTTTGACACATTGTTGTTGGAAAATATATATAATAACTGTTTTTTGAGCATGTTGTATAAACTCTTACAATTCGAGTTTAACCGAAGTAGATTTCTATAGAAATATAGAAGGGTATAGAAATTATCTTTGCGTTTATACATTATACAGATCTTCTAAATCAGAGTAAAAGCATGAAGCAAGAAAAAATAAAAAAATAAAATAATGACAACTGTTCAAATATAAAATCCACGTAAAGGTTTTACGCTGACTATCGATATAGCATCAACCACCTTTAACAGATTACTGCTCGACAAAGGTCTTATCACCACGTTCAGGCTCAGATGAAGCATCTAGGTCTGACCCTTGACGGCAGGTGGGTCTTTGGAGAGCACTTCCGGTAGCTTGCCTCGAAGCTGGTCGGTGCTGTTTTCGCCCTTGGGGGATTTTTGCCTAACATGGGCAGAATCAGCGTCTATCAAATTGTATCTAAATCAAAGACAATTACTTCACGCAAATTCGTAATTAATTGACAGTATTCCGTTTGTTTAAATATTTATACAAAATACGTATATAGCAACTAAACTACAAAATTTATAGCACATGAATAATTCAAAGCAAAATAAATTGCGGTGTGTCCAACACAGATAGCCTTTCATGTTTTAGAGTCGGTAATCTTTTAATTTTCAAAACTACCCTCATATATTTTGCAGATTTGTTTTACGTCAAAGGGTATTTGCTTGACGAATTAACAATTATTTCATTCGAATAGAGAAAATAAAAGTCTTATCATAAGAATATATTCTACAAAAAGGTTAGGATTTTAGGATATTTTTTAGATAAAATTCACCTCAATTAGGAAGATGAATCAGGAAGAAAATAAAAATGGTTATTATTTCAGGATAATTTTGAAATTAAAAAGCTTCAGGCTATAATTTATTATTGATTCAGGTTGGTATTAAAACATTACATATTCAAGAAGTGTTTCGAATCCAAATTCTAAACCAATAAAGTAATTTGTTATAGTTAACAGATATATACCAAGAGATACCAAGTAGTAAATCTTCAATTTATAATGTCGCTATTAAAGTATAAAGTACATTTATTTAAATTATATTTCGGATACAACGTCATCCAGTCTTAATCTAAGCAGAACTTGTATTATGGGTACTAGACAACTGATATAAATACATAAACATACTTTTTTTTTTGTAAATACATAAATATTATACAAGACCGGGATGGTTGGCGCTCCTTAGGGGAGACCTTCGTTCAGCAGTAAACGGCGATGTGCTAATACTATATACATAGAAAACATCAAATATTTGCGAATCACACAAACATTTGGTCCGACCCCAGAAACGAATCCGAGACCTCAAGCACAGCAGTTGCATACGCTACCACTGCGCCATCAAGGCAGTTATTATAACATGTACGTGTGTCCTTGATAAAAATTACCGCGTAAAATATATTTAAACAAATATTTGTGGATCATACAAATATTTTGTCCAACCCAGGAATCGAACCCGAGACATCTTGATCAGCAGCCGCATACGCTAACCACTAGACCAAGAAGGCAGTCAATATAGATTAGATGTTAGATTTGATTTATATTTATTTAAGCTTACCAAAATGACTCCATTCTACTTGATAGAAAGCATTAGTAGAATCTAAAAGTAGGGGTCACCATTCTCATTGTGAGTACAGACAATGTATGATAATAAACAGTAATATTCTCAAGCAAGGACAATTTATACTTTTTACCGAAAGTTCAGACAATGTAGAATAGTCTCTCTATTAAGCTTACTTGAATAAACTTTTTTTTTTTTTTTAATGACAACTCCCGCATTAGTAATATAAATTCCTGTGTCGCGGGGGACTTTACAAACATACATGAAACGGACACAAAGAACACCCAGACTCAGAACAACAAATTGTGGATAACACAAAGTGTTGTCCTACGTGGGATTTGAACCCACGACACTTGGCGTAGTAGGAAGCGGCGTGGCAAACGCTTAAACCACTAGGCCAACCGTGCAGTCTGCTCTGTTGCAAACCCTTTTAGTAATAATACTTGGCTTGAATGTACCTACTTTGATTCTCAAGCAAGGACAAATCCTACTTTTTACCGCGAGTTCAGTTAATGTAGAATAGTCTCTCTATTAAGCTTACTTGGATAAACTGTTGCAAAACTTTTAACAATACTTGGCTTGGATATACCTACTTTGATTCTCAAGCAAGGACAAGTCCTACTTTTTATCGCGAGTTCAGACAATGTAGAATGGTCTCTCTGCTAAGCTTACTTGGATAAACTGTTGCAAAACTTTTAATAATACTTGGCTTGGATATACCTACTTTAATTCTCAAGCAAGGACAAATCCAACTTTTTATCGCGATAACCGACATACACACGGGTTAATGGTATATGTAATATTTTCTTAATATAATAGTAATTAAAGACCAAAATTAAATACGTGTTTTGTTATTTTAATTTTAAAAATTAGTTCAAGTATTATAATTAGATTACGTCTGATTTAAGACTCAAGTCAGCTGTTGATCCTTTGGTCCAAAGTATATGATGGAGCGATTTCAAAATTTAAACAAATTTTTCAATATTCAAAAAACAAATACTCCGGACATCTTACACAAAATGCCATCTAGTCCCAAACTGAGCAGAGCTTCTATTATGCGTACTTGACAATTGATATAAATCTTCAGTAAATAAGTATGTCATTTACAATATTACTAGAGCTATAAAGGTTTAGGATTATGGTATAAAACAGTTAAAACAATTACAAAGTCATTTTTTATATTACAGGAGCAAACGAGTAGATGGATCACTTGATGGTAGGTGATTGCCACCGCCTATGGACATCTGAAACACCTGAGGAGTCGCAGGTACGTTGCCGGCCTTTAAGATGTGAAGTTCGCTCTTTTTTTGAAAGTTTGTAGGTCGTATCGGTCCCGAAACACCGCAGGTGACAGTTCATTCCACAATATAGATGTGCGAGGCAGAAAATTATTTACGTAAGAAAAAACTAATGGTCATAAAAAACCTTTTGATCTTATATCGCATATGCCTTGTACCAAACCTTAAAACTGAATAAGAATTTTCACTCCACTACAGTTCGCACAACTTGACTTTTCATAACTTATTTAGCAAACTTTAAATGTTTTGAATATGCATCCCCTGGAAGTTCAAACTTAACAACTTAAAGTTCTACTTCACTTACCTGTAACAAATTAATTTAACTAGGGAGAAAACTATGTTTTTAACGAAGTTTTAATGTAAATAAGTAAGTTCAAAAATAACTAGTTATTTTTCCGTGTCAATTGAGTGTACTCGCAAAAATAAAATAAAATATGTTACAAAATCTAAAACAGTTGCAACCTTTTGTTTTATTCTAGTTACTTTAATTTTAACGTGGATTGTTTTTAGTTGAATTTTTTGTTTCGTTGCTATAAATATGTTGTATGTTTTTTATAATATATATTTAGCCCACCAAGGTGACTACCCTTCCCGATGGAAAACTATGAGGAGAATCGAAGTAGGGGCCACCAAACTTGCTGCGAATGCAGACAATAAAGTATGGTGGCCCACACTATGGCGGCTTGTAGAGATGATTTTTCACGACCCGTTGCAAGGGCCCAGGATCACAGTTGGAAGGAAAAACGTTCCTTTATACACTCGTATAATAAGTAGTATAAAACAATAAAAGTATAAGTTAGCTTCTCTATCACATTAGGTCTACCTGTAACGATAGTTTAGGTAATGTAACATAAAATAAATGTAAATTTCTTTTATTTAAGGCTACCAAAGTGACTCTACTCTGCCTGATGGAAAGCATGAGTAGAATCCAGGAGTAGGGGCCACCATTACTGCGAGTATAGGCAATGCAGCATAGTGACTATGGCGGCCTGGTCAGAAAATTCTGCATCATTCTCCGGGCCCCCTAAGGCCTTTTGAATGATGCAGAATGATTGGGCCTCCGGTCTCACACTCACCAACGAAATACGACACCAAGAATGCTGTCATTATTAGGATGGTCTTCTGTGTGAGGGTAGTACTGGCCGGGTCGAGCCGGACCATTGGTGCTGAAATCAGCGTAGCTCTACTACCTAATGTTGGTGTTGGTAATTTCAAAATAACATTTTTTTTATTAGATGCATATCTTTATATTATATAATTCTTGTGTGAGTGTGTATGTCACTGAACTTCTCTCAAACGACTGGACCGATTTTGATGTTTTTTTTTGTATGTGTTCAAGGGGATCTGGGAATGGTTTAGATTCGCAATTGGACCCGGTAGGTGGCGCTGCGATCAAGTTCTGGAATTTTAAAGTTGGGCGGTACGAAGTTCGCTGGGTCAACTAGTGAAAGTATATAAGTTGCTTACACCAAAAACGCATTTTTGTTTTTTTTTTCTCTGTGTGTTTGTTCCGGGTAATCTCTGGAACGTCTGAATCGATTTTGACTGGACTTTCACTGGCAGAAACCTAACAATCTAAGAAGGCAATTTTTTTGGACTAGCTTCGCTCCCTAGCGTTACTCGCAATTTACAACAATAACTGCAGGTTCACGGGCTCAGCTAGTAAATAAAAAAAAATTTTAAAAGAACTCTAGTCCAGAAACTTAGATGCTGTAACATTGATACATTTCAATCTACTGAGACTAACCTTGTTTTTGAAAGACTAAGAGAAGAAAACACATCTGTTTTAATTACTACTGCATGTTCTGCAGAGTAGACTAGCGTAAACTGCACAAAGTTTTTGCTAGTTGTTCACAGCGGGAACAAAATTGCAAAAATATGTGTTAATTTAAATTTAAAATTAAGAAGGTATATTTTTATACAACAATATTGCAATGAATTTAGATTTAAGTATTTTTAAACTTAAAATAATTGATGTTCATTGTTGACTGCCTCGTTGGTCTAGAGGTTAGCGTATGCGTATCAAGAGGTCTTGGGTTCAAATCCCGGGTCGGTCTAAAAAGTATTGTTGGGTTTTCTTACAGGAAATCCTTAAGTGTGAAAGTTTGGCGGTGATTCCCGCTTGGAGAGCACGTTAAGCCGTCAGTCCCGGTTGACATGAACATCTATGGCAATCGTTATTGGGAAGTCAGTGCCCTCAAATATATTGAACTGGTTTAACCTCCGAATTTTAGTTCTCCCGCAGGATTGCGGAGGTCCGATGCCAATCGCTCCGTGTGAAAACTGATATTCAGATAAAACTGGTTGAACTAGTTGCCTACCAAAAATAATATTGGGAATTAAGGCTAGAAAGAAGAAGAAGAAGAATGATGTTCATTCAATGGACACCATCCTACTTCGCAAGAGATGTTATACTGCACAAGTATGCGCTCAAACATATTTGCTCTCTCTGTTCCCATCACTGTCATAATTCGATGGGATGGCTATCCGACTCGACCGAATCCTTTACGTGCGTTTCAAGCCACGGGGTTAAAACCCCAACTTCCTAACTGCTGTTAAGAATATTTATAATAAAAAAACTCAAAAAATTTAGTGTTACTATAATTAGACATCTAAAATACAACAATTAAACCTAACTTAAGGGGCTCACTGTTTTTTGACTATTGTGACTTTTACACGTACTCATGTTTCTTGCTGTAAATGAAACTTATTCGAGATACATTTAAAAGGTTACGATACCTTGTACTTCCGACGTTTCGAACACGTAATACCGCTCGTAGTCACGGGTAGACTGATGTGAGTTTAGCGAAGCCATCGTCATGTGCAAGTTGTATTTACCCGCACTTGATTGCATTAAGTATAGTTTAAAAAAAACACAGTATGAACATGTCGCGAAAGTTTAAATACAGTGAGTCTAAAAAACATTATTATGGGTCCCATTCACTCTTCAAATTTGTCCAGCAATTTCAAATGTAGTTCTGGCTTTTCTAATTTGCGGTTATAACCTTCACGTTAATCAGGATAAAATAAAATGGCTACATTATATAAGCCAAGCCTGTACTACATAAAATATTTAAATAATCTGAAATTACATTTGGGGTAGTAAAAGAGCCGCAATGTAAATTGATGAATATCTCTAATAAGCTCGTGTTCTGATAACCAGGTAGGTTTTTTTTTAAATTTAAGCCTACCAAAGTGACCCTACTCTGTCTGGTGGAAAGCATGAGTAGAATCCAGGAGTAGGGGTCACTATACTCATTGTGAGGGTAGGCAATGCAGCATGGTGACCATATTCCATGACGGCCTGGTCAGATGTTCCTGCATCATTCTCCCGGCCTCAGAAGACCATTGTAAAGTTACACGTTCCAGCGGAGTATGTTTACAGTCCATTTTTCGATATCTCATAATATATCCTAGTTATTCCTGTCAAAACGTGTAGACAAGTGTAACGAATAACGTCAAACTCGACGTATCGCACTAAAATTAGACGCCATGTAAATACATGCCGACTGGTTTAGTCGGCATGTATTATATTTAAAGGAAATTCTTAATGTAGAAATTCGATTAGGTTAAATTAAAATGATAAATTATGGAGTTAAATCGAACCACGTAAATGCATTTGAATAAATCAATTTTGTTAAAGATTTCTTTAAAGAACGTCAAAGGAAACGCCAAATTACCATTTTACAGTCGATTAGATTTTGCGAATCGATTTGTATTCGATTAAAGAAGCGAGATGTTGTTGTGGTAGAGGGTTCACATTTATGTCATATTTATTTAACTAGCTTTCCGCCCGCGGCTTCGCCCGCGTGGAATTCGTTTATATCGCGCGACACGGTAAGGGTGGATTAAACAATCTTACATGATCTTATGTTTGATATTAAGGAACTTCGACACAAACTTTCGTCCCCTATTTCAAACTCTTCTTCCTTTATTTTCGCGATTAAAAGTATCCTATGCCCTTTCCTAAGTTCAGTTCTATCTTCATACCAAATTTGATCAAAATCGGTTCAGTTGTTTAGGCGTGAAAGCGTAACAGACAGACAGACAGAGCTACTTTTGTATTTATAATATTAGTTGGGATTACACCATCAGAAAGTAGAGATTTCATCAAACAGAATAGAAAAAGGTAGAAATTTTGACGGGTGAATTTTCGATATTAAGTCAAAATAGGGTGAAAAAATAAATATTTAAAATCAAATAAATTACAGTGTATTCGGGACATAAAAAGGTAGGTTTACACTAAACTTCGTTTAGAAATAATTTTATTTGTAAAAGATAAAAATAAAAAACCAAAAACTTGGTTTTTTGAATTTTTCACACATAATTTGAGGTTAGGTATGTGAAAAAAAGTCTAAATAAAAAATCGGCCAAGTGCGTATCAGGCCACGCACAGGAAACGGTTCCTCAGTCACTCATAATGATACGTGGATTAGAAATTTTATCCGTTTTAATGGATTTGTTATGTTTACGTATTAATGCGTTAATTTTGTATGACGTTTTTCAAGTAAGCACATTGTAGAAGTTAAGCCTCTATAACTCCTGAACTAACAAAGTCATCTTATTTATTATAGTTTCCATTGAAAGTCCATTATATGGACCACTATCATGAATTTTTCCAGATTTTTTTAGCCGGCCGTTTAGCTTTTAGAAGGGGGGGGGGACGCCCTGTTTTTACAAAAAAGTGGCTTTTAAAGTGGAATTTCTCGCAAACGGATACCTAAATCAAAAAATCGTCTTAACAACCCTTAAATGTTTTTAAAAGACCTATATAATGATACCCCACATGATTGGGTACCCGCGAGAAAAAAAAAACATCAACACTTTACGTGTAGGGGAGGTACCCTAAATTAAAATATTTTTCGTAATTTTAGTGTAGCACTTTGTCGATGTAAATACAATACATATTCATGCAAAGTTATATCTTTCTAGCACTTACGGTTTGGACGGTAAGTCGAGGACGGACGGACGGACGGACAGACGGACATGACGAATCTATAAGGGTTCGAAGTCATAAACTTCTTGACCCTAAAAAGTTGTAGATCTTTTAATTAACTACAACTTTGCCATCTTACTTTTTTCCATAGTACTTATAGTTTTGGCGGAAATCGAGATAAACCGTTTTTTACCCTTTGTTTTATATATTTAGCCATCCAAAGTGACTCTACCCTGCCTGATGAAAAGCATGAGCAGAATCCAAGAGTCGGGGCTACCACACTTGCTGCGAATGCAGACAATAATTTATGGCGGCCCACACTATGGCGGCTTAGTGAGATGCTTTTTCACGCCCCGCTTAAAGGACCCGAAAACCTCACCCCCTACCCCTTTCCGACCTTAGATCACCCGTAAATTATGTTTCCTTTCATTTTTATAATATTCTTCTCCTTTTCCAATAGGTTTCATCCTACTATAATTTTATTTGTTTTCAAAAAGTATCTACCCTGGTCTACTGGTCTATACGTCATTTACAAACTATCATTATGGTTGCCATGCAAGTGTGTTATGCCTAGCAACCTGTGAAGTTTTGACAGAAGATGAACAGTGATACATTTTGATACCTACGATTTATGTATTTTTATAATCACCTAGCTTTGGTCTTTGTATCTCGATTATTGCAGTAAAAAGTAGCCTATGTCCTTTCCCAAGTTCAGTTCTATCTTCATACCAAATTTCATCAAAATCGGTTCAGTGGTTTAGGCGTGAAAGCGTAACAGACAGACAGACAGAGTTACTTTCGCATTTATAATATTAATAGGGATTTAAGAATTGAAATTCGTGTCTTTGTACCAATCTAAAATGTATTATTGATGGTGTTCATACTATTTAAACATCATTCATAAGTTTCTAAATTGTGTGACTGAAACACAATTTTTTATGAGCCAACCCAAGTGATTTTTCTACTACCTTGACATTACTTTCACGCATAGGTTCCGAAGCATTTTTGATGTGAAACATCTATAGGCGCACGTATGTGAAACATCTATAGGCGCACGTAAAATAGATTTCTGGCCTGGCGACGCCTGGCGACTGGCGACGCCTGGCGACGCGTCGCCACGGCACGCTATACGATGGTATATATATACAGTCTATATGTAGTAGTGTGTACGGTGTGGCGTAAATTATAATTATAATTATAATATAATTATTTAATTATAATTATTATATTTATAATTATACGCCACACCGTACTATTTTAATAATTAGTAATATTTTATTTTATCATTATGACATATTTAGTTCCTATTACAATATGTTCTTTTCTGCATATTACTTTTACAAAATAATGGCGATGTTTCACATCTGCCAGGCGTCCCGTGACGGCTCACATTTTTTTAATACATTTTAACCGTTTTATGTATAGGTGCCCCTCAAATATGTATTTTAATTCTTTTTAGTATAAGTTTTTATAGCAGCAATAGAAATATATCATCTGCGAAAATATTAACAGTCTAAATATAATGGACAGACGGACTGATCAACGGACGAACGGACAAAGATACAGACAGCAGAGTCTAAGTAATAAGGACCCGTTTTTTCCATTGGGTACATAATCCTATGTTAAAAAAAAAGATAAATCTGTAGCAAATAATCTCAATGACCTCACAAAAGCTTTACAAAGTGTAGGTATAGTATTCATTGAATAACTTAAAAAGCCACTGTAAATAAATAAAAGGAAAAACACTCCATTACAAATTTAATTTGCGCAAAACATTTTCAAACTGAAATGTACAGAAGTGATAAAGTTAAACTTAATTTCCTCTCTCATTCAATCATTAATTTTATTCGCAACACTCAGTTCGAGGAGTCATAAAGCACTTAACAGGTTAAAGAACTCTCATTCTCTTCACCAGTCTTTGTTAATTTCTATTTTGAACAACAAACGCGTGTACAAATCAAGCGGAACGCCTTCAATCACATAAAATAAATGGCAATAACCCGAAATACGATTACTCTGCCGAGAAAATACGATTACTTAATAAGGAAAATATAGCCATTTAGTATACTAGTTCCACAGAATAGGAAACTCCGATTATTAATACAATGTTTATTAGGTATTTGGCAATGATAGATAAGTGCCTTTGCATTCGCAATGAATATTATAATTGAGTGCCTAGGTGACGTTTGACACTTGAGGTCTCGGGTTTAAATCCTGGGTCAGACCAGATATTTGTTTCGCAGTTTGGGCCTATTCTATGTATAATATGTATGTATCAACAAAAAACGGTATAAAAGTGTTAAATCAGTAAATCTAGCTTTCATAGAACAAGCTCTGCTTAAGTTTAAGTTCTAAGCTAGTTGGGTTTCTGTGTGTCCGAAATATTTATTTTTATTCAATGGAACAATACTCGTTGGTCTAGTGGTTGGCGAATGCGACTGCTAATCAAGATGTCTCGGGTTCAAATTCCGGGTTGGGCCAAAAAGTGTAAGGGTTTTTCTTAGGAAATTCCTAATAGCAGCCCGGAGTTTGGAAGTTTGGCTGTGATTCACGCCCGTGCCTCGGAGAGCACGTAAAGCCGTCGGTCCCGGTTGTCATGAACATCTATGGCAATCGTTATTGGGAAGTCAGTGCCCTCAAATATACTGACAACTAGTTAAATCTTCGAATTTCAGTTTTCCCTTAGGGTTGCGGAGGTCCGATGCCAGTCGCTCCGTGGAAAAACTGTAATTCAGGTAATACCGGTTGAACTAATAGCTGACCCCAAATAAACTTGGGAATTAAGGCTAGGAAGGTGATGGAGTAATACTTTTTTTGAGCGAATTGTGTAATTAAAGATATTAATTACATGATAATGTATGTGGCAGACCACACATACAGACGACTAAATAGTTTAATTTCAATACGAATACTGTGTGAAATGTCAATACAATAGTTAAAACTGGCTTCCAAAATGCTTAGCAAATGAAGTTAAAAATTTCGTGTCAAACTTTAAACACATAATTTTCGCCCTTTTTTCAAGAAACAAAAAGACGAAAGAACTTAAGTTGAGACCAATTTGTACGTACATTAATTGCTTCCAACTCTTGACTTTAGAAGTTTTCAACTTACACCATTTTATTTCCTATCCTTTTCTTAGAGACTGTGACGTTTGTTTTTTCTTTCCAACTTTCCATGTAAGAGTGAGAAAGTTACTATTTCTTTACTCGATGTTCTATTTAAGAGCAGTATGGTTAAACTCATTTAAAAGTTAGACTATAAAAGAAAGAAAATCTTGAACTAGTTTGAATCATGTTTTACGGTTAATTTATTTCAGTAGCAGTAGATAAAATTGGTTTAAAATAGCAGCTGTACACACGTGTATATTTTTGAAATAACTTTTTTCAGAGTCTATAGTGCCCCTTTTGAAAGCCATTTTCGAATTATTGCCTAAATTATACCGGATTTGTAGGATAGCGTGGCAATATCGATAAATACATTTGAATTCATACGCTGCACTAGGATTGAGCACATAATTTTAATGTAGTGGAAGTTCAGAATTTTGCTTTTACTTCATATCAAATCATATCAAACCATTTTATTTCAAATAAACCATACAACGGCACTTTTAAAACGTCAAGTAGTCAGTCAGTAGTCAGTCGTGTAGCTAATTGTCTGTTCCAATTCGTAGATCCTATGGAGAAGAACAGACAAGAAACATGGACACTCTTTTCCAACATTGTTTCTAAAATTTTTGGTTACATTGTTTATGGCATTTTATTAAATTTGAAAAATTCCTAGCATATTATTTTATTTCGAAAGCTATTTAGAGTTGACTACTAGTTCAACCGAATTTATCTGAGTATCAGTTTTTCTTTGGAGCAGCAATCGGACCTATGCAGTGACCTACGTTGAACAACTTGTCCGTGTATTAATAGCACATACTTTTCAATAACGATTGACGGCTCACTCTATAATAATACATACAGTGTTGAGAGTAATGTTTGGTTTCACTGCCTCGGTGACATAGTGGTCGCGTATACGATTTCTGTGCTTGAGGTGTTGGGTTCGATTCCCGAGTCGGACCAAAATATTTGTTTCGGAGTTTGAGTGTATTCTAAAATTTGTATGTATTTATATGAATTGTCTAGTATATCTAATTCAATCTCTGATTACTTTGGGACTAAATGGCGTTGTGTGTACGATGTCCGAAATATGAATAAAATTATGAATATATTATTTTATTATTTATTAATTAACTTGTTCTCTTTCATCGAGTGCCTGGATACTTCTTACGGTATTATTATTCTTATATTGCTTTTATGGTTCAAAATAAGGTATCATACGAGTACTATCGTAACATAAGGTAAATATTATTACAAATATATCAAAAGACAGTGTTCTGAATAAATAAACGTATTTACTTACGCGTAAAAACAACTGTACAAAAAGTTAAGTCTGAAACAAAACAGTACAAAGTATCCAAAGTGAGTTGGCGTAAATCTGCGATTGTTGCGACGACCGAGGACTGTTTATCTTCAATATGTAGTGTAGGAAATAACAGTAGATACATTTTAATACACTTATTATAAAAAAAGTTGATATGTATCTATAGTTCGTAGGGGAAAAACATACCTATTTTTTAAACCGTACTCTACCTTACATGAAATGTTTCAAAAGTTACACGAATCTAGTATATATGTTGCACAGCAAGTGCCTAATACGTAGTAGCATAAGTAGTTTCGCTTTATCGCTTTTTTTATAATACTAATTTATTGTATGTACTAATGTAATGTAACGTGTAAATGTCTCCGCCTACGAGTACACAGATACATGGTACACAAATAGTCTTGGGACTATCTTTGTACCAAATTTAATATAAATCAGTTTAGTAATTTTGACTTGATTTGAGAAGGTTACTTTCACATATACTGTAGGTAGAAGAGCCACGCTGATTTTAGCACGAATGGTCCGGCTCGACCGGGGAACTACTACCCTCACACAGAAGACCATCCGACATAATGATAATATTTCTTGCTATCATATTTCGTCGGCGAGTGTGAGACCGGAAGCCCAATAATTCTGCATCATTCAACCGGCCTTAGGAGGCCAGGTATATGGTCACCATGCTGCATTGCCTACATTCACAATGAGGATGGTGATCCCTACTCCTAGATTCTACTCATGCTTTCCATTAAGCTGAGTAGAGCCACTTTGGTAGACTTACATAAAAAAAAACTTATGTTTTTACCGTAACGTTACGATACCTTCTACTTTCCGACGTTTCGAACGGGTTATACCGCTCGTGGTCACGGGTAGACTCGCGAATAAGTCCCAGTACAAAACATGAGTATGTGTTAAAGTCGTGTAAGTTTAAAAACCGTTACTTCCACATATTTATAATATTACTAATGACCAACAAAAAATACCTCAAAAACGGCAACATAACTCCATATTTTCAATTCAATTTCAACATGTAACGAGCAAACTCCCATTCCTTTATACTGTGGCTCTTTTCTAGGCCTCACTCAATTATATGCGACTTGATCCCGGTATCCTCAGGGGAGGGCAAGATTTTGGCAAACATTCTCGTAGCTAACAACGTTCCTAAGATTCCCAAATTGAATTATTCACGAGAAAAATGTGTTGGATACATACTTATAAAGCTTTTATGGTAGTATGTACTTTTGTTTGATAGAAAAAGTATGCCTGGTTATAAGATTTTTTGTTGTTATATTACTTTATGTATGAAATAGTGTCATATGTCTTTGAAATTATGATTGACTTTAACTTAAAATGTATAATTTAAGAATAAATTTAGAAAATAGGTCAAGTGGTTGTGAGGCCACGCTTAGAATAGGGTTCCGTTATCATCCATAATGGCTTAAAATCATGTTCATTAGATAATTGTTATGCTTACTAACAATTTCTTTACTTTTTTGCGAAGTTTTCCAAGTGAGTGCATTTTACAAGTTAGACTTCTATAATTCCTGAACTGATAAAATTATCTAAGCCTTTACAGTTTTCTTTGAAATTTCAGCATATGTAATACCATGATGATTTTTTTCAGGGTTTTAGAGCCAGGCGGTTAACTTTTAGAGCGGGGGGAAGATTCTAACAAAAAAAAACCCTTTAAAGTAGAATATCTCGCAAACGGATAACCTAATCAAAAAGTTGCCTAAGCAACCTCTCCATGTTTTTAAAAGTCCTATCCAATGATACTCCATACGATTAGATAGACGTCAGAAAAAAAAACTTTACGTGTAGGGGAGCTACCCCAAATTTGATATTATATATAGACACTCCAATTTTATTTATTTGTATCTATAGATCTTTTTAACTTTACCTACTTTATTTTTCTCATTTTTACAAAAAAATATTTTACTAAATGTGATGCAGGCACCACACTTCGTTATGCGCTATTCGTTATGTGTCTACGCCGTATTCGCCCAAATATAAGTTTTAAGCGCGCAAACAACAAACATGCCATCTACACTTCGAACTGGTATGCCAAATAAGCATCAAATAAGGCAAATATGTGTGTTGTAGAGATGTGTCATTGTCATTTTTATGGTGAACGAAACGAATATACTCTCCACACTTCGCCGTATGCGCGCGAATAACTCGCATAACGAATAGCGCATAACGAAGTGTGGTGCCTGCATGATAATAATTGTAAAACTAGTTTTAAATGTGTTGTTCATGTACTAAATGTAGCTTAAACATAATAAACGCATCAAGGTTACAATGAATAACTTGCAAGGTTAAATATCAAAGGCAGTAGGTGACCTCAAGACGTGAAGCTACTGAAAGGAAACTAGAAGAAACTATGCATAGCGTTTGGCTTTTGCGGTAAATCTTTGTTTATTTCACTCTGAAATGATAAAGTACTGTGGACTGTTTCCATAAGTAGTGTATTAGGTCATATATATATATTTAAAACTAGCTGAGTCCTACGGAGTTACCCGCGGTTGTTGAAGCTAGTTTTTGAAAAAATAGCCTTAGCCTTACTTCTTAGGTTATTAGCTTTATGATAGAGAAAGTCCTGTTAAATTCGGTCTAGCCGATTTCCATAGTCTAGAGATTATCCGGAACAAACCGACAGACAGACAAAAAAATTTTTAGAATAGTACTTTGCTATGCACGCCGCTTTCTACTGCGCCAAGTGTCGTGGGTTCAAATCCCACGTGGTAAAAACTGTTCATTAAATATTACATACAGACTCTAAAATTATATTTATTTGCATAGATATTTTACGACCTATTTCAATAAGATATATCTAGTTAAAACTTTTGAAATGACACCGTCTTTTAATTCGATGGAGCCGGCTGCACGTACGAAAAAACATGACTCGTGCGGCGTTACCTCTCTCTGAGGCGTTCCATTTAAGGCTTGAAGACTTTACAGACAACCGATTTTCCTTAATCCTTTTTTTTTATACTTTTTCAGATTGATTCAAAACATTCACTGATATGCAGTATTCATATTTTTTTACTTTTCTTTTACAAGATTTTAGATGTCAACAAAAAGTACTCATACCCCTAACCTGAACCTTTTAGGATAAATTCAGACCGATTTCAGGCACCTATATCTAGTTGAAACTGGAGACGGGTCATTGAAAAGGGCCGTTAATTGTTAGATTCTCGTATTCAAGAGATTCGAACTAATTAAATCACGTCGTAATCCCTTTTTAACCCCAATGAGAATTGAACATACAACCTCCATCTTAGAAGTTATAGCTGCTAACAACTGCACTAGACCATCAAACTTTTTTTTTTTTTTAACGTGTGGAAATCCCCGCGGACTGTCACCCCGTCGGGGGTTACGGCGGGGTGGTGTGTCGGACTCGAACCGACTAAAACCACACGGTGTGACCCTCTCTGCGCCTTTGTATTGGAAGGAGTCCAGGGAAGGGATTTCCTTCTGGACTCCAACCGGCGCCTGCCCGCACTGTTGCGGGCACCACCTCGAAAGTGTACTCTCTAATTGGGCAACGTCCGGTCACACGCGGACGCCACCCCCTCGCGGTTGGCCACTACTGCAGACGGACGGGAAACCCGTCCCGCCCATCCGCGGCCACTCTCAAGGCGGCATGAGACGCAGGTATGCGAGCTTCCGCCGCCCGGGGCGCCGGCGGCGGATCGGGTCCGATTGGATGGCATCCTCCCGGGCCTTCTCCGCCACCTCCTTCTGCAAGATTACGTCCTCGCAGAAGGTTGCGACCGCGGTAAAACAACTGTCGCTGCCGGCCATCGATCTTATGACGGCCGGCAGCGAGAGATCCCCTCCGATGACTGCAGTGAGGGCCCGGCGCTGCGTCGCCCAAGCGGGGCAGACCGCCAGCGTGTGCTGGGCCGTGTCCTCACTGCAGTCGCAGTGGTGGCAGGCGGGACTCGGTTCCCTCCTAGCGACCGAGTGCAGGTACTTTCCGAAGCAACCGTGCCCGGAAAGTACCTGCGTCGGCCGGAAGGAAAGGGTCCCGTGCTGCCGCCCTGCCCACTCCTCGATGACCGGCTGAAGAGCCTCCACGGCGGCGAAGCCAGCGCGTGGGGTCTCCAGCCGGAACGACCATCTCAGCATGGTGGCTCGGCGGCGGAGGGCGAAATCCGCTCTCCGCCCGGAAGTCAGCCACTCGCCGATAAACTTCGGCGAGCACTTCCGCCTCCAAATCCCAAGGGGGTGTTCCGGCCAAGGCGCACGCCGCCTCTGTGGACACCGTGCGGTATCCACGTATGGCTCTGACCGCCAGTATCCGCTGGGGGCGCCAGAGGCGCGGCCTGTTCTGGGCGGACAGAGCCGCCGCCCACACCGGTGCACCGTAAAGTGCCATTAACCGGACAACCCCCGTGTACAGCTGCCTAGTGGGGACACTGGCCCCGCCCAAATTGGTCAGAAGTCGCCCTAGGGTGGAGGCAGTGTCCACCAACTTAGGGCCAAGCTGTCGGAAGTGCTCGTCGAAGAGCCACCTACCGTCGAGTACCAGACCCAGGTACCTCATCTGGGCCCGGACCGGTACGAGGACCGAGTTGACCTCGATCGAGGCGCCGGCGGGCGGACCGCGACGGGGCCCATGAAATAATAGGGCCTCCGTCTTGTCCAGGGCCACCCGCAGACCCAGCGCCTCGATGCGCCCGACCACCCGGGAGACTCCTGTGGTGGCCAGGCGCGCCGCCTCCTCAAAGTTTGCCCCCCGGGCCGTGACTAGGGTGTCGTCTGCGTAGCAGATTACACCCAGCCCGGGGGGCAGACGTCCTCGTAGGGCCCAGTCGTATCCCATGTTCCACAGGAGTGGTCCTAGGACAGACCCCTGTGGAACACCGCACGACATGGCCCTGCGTCTCAAGGCGCCACCTCGATCCTCGTACACGACGGTACGCTCCTCTAAATAGTCTGCCACCAGCCGCCTCAGGTACCCTGGCACTCCGTGGTATTGGAGTACGGCCCTGATGCAGCCGAATGGCAGACTATTGAAGGCGTTGGCGATGTCCAATGACACCGCCAACACCACCCCGCCGCAGCTCACCGCCTCTTCGGTCACGGCCCTCAGGCGCAGGATCGCGTCGACCGTCGAACGCCCTTCTCGGAAACCGAATTGGGCGTCCGACAGGTCGGGGCCTACCTCGCAGAGGTGCCGGACGATGCGGGCAGAGAGAACCCTCTCGAACAACTTACCCGCCTCGTCCAGCAACACGATGGGCCTGTAGGCCGCGACCAAATCGGCAGGCCGTCCATGCTTCTGTATCAGGACCAGCTTCCCGCACTTCCAACGCTCAGGGAAGCGTCCGGACGCCAGGCTAGCGTCCAACACTCCCCTGAGGTGGTCCGACATGTAGTCGAAGGCGCGGGCCATCACTCGGGCTGGAACCCTGTCCGGCCAGGGGGCGGTGTTCTTGGACCGAATCCGTAGAACAGCCGCCCCTACCTCAGATTCCCTGACAGGCGGAACATCACCCACGCTGCCCCGACGACGACCACGACGGGCCATCGACGGGGGTGTGGCTAGACCATCAAACTACTCCAACGAGAAACGAAATAAATTCATAACTAAAATAATAAATTTGGAAGTAACTCTGTCTGTTTGTTTGTCAAGTTTTCTCAGCTGAATTACTGCATCGATTTCAATGAAATTTTGTTTGAAAACATAGGCTGCTCTTTACCGCGATAACCAAAACTCACATAGAGGCGGATCTAAGAGCAAAAACTAATTCTACTAATATTATAAATGCGAAAGTTTGTAAGGATGTGTGTGTGTGTGTTTGTAACTTTTTCACGTAAAAACTATTGAACGGATTCGGATGAAACTTTACAGTAATATAGCTTAGATATCAGAATAACACATACGCTACTTTTTACTGCAATAATCTGGGCGTGGGCGGAGCCGCATGCGAAAGCTAGTAAGAAATAAAATTTCAATATAATAAAAGTTTTAGGTAAAATGATTAATTTTACAACAACAAGGTAGTATTATTTTAACTCAAAGCCTTTGGCACAAACGCTTTAGAAAACTGAATGACAACATAAATTTTCACTTAAAACCATGTAACAAATTGCAAATGGCTGAAAAGCTTTGTTTGTGGGTACGGTACTTAGAGTGCTTTGAATAATAATTTTAATACTCTAGGAAGTTACATCACCTTGTCTGACTTCACACCAAATAACTAAAAGGTAATTTTAAGTAGAATATCGATATATCTACATAAATACTTTTTTGGTAAAATAAGTAATTTATACAGTTAATCATTTAGACATATGAGTATGCTATGTTAATGACTGCACGTTTGGCCTAGGGGTTTAAGCGTTCGCCACGCCTATTCTGCGCCAAATGTCGTGGGTTCAAATCCCATGTGGGACAATTCTTTGTATGATTCAGAAATTGTTGTCCTTAGTCTGGGTGTTTCCGTTTTGTGTATGTTTGTAAAGTCCCCCGCGACGCAGGATATATATTCCTAATGCGAGAGTTGTCATTAAAGAAAAAAAACAATAGTAGTTAGCTATAGAACTTTGTTTTGTACACACATACAACGCATGGAATAAAAAGTTACAATAAAATTTCAAATGTCTTTTAGGAGTATAAATTACGAAACTTAGTTTTTGAATTACAATTCACTGTATCAGTGTCTCTAGATGTCTATCAAAAAGTATGGTACCATACATAGGAGAGTCAGAAATGATTGCCAGTAATATTTCATTTGTTTGTTCTAAATTTAAACTTTGACATAAAAAAATATAACAATTTCTATATTTAAATTAAACCTGACATCTAAATGTGATTCTTACATTGACCTCTCTTCTTCCTAGATTTATTCCCAATATTATTTGGGTTCGGCTACTAGTTCAGCCGGTTTTGCCTGAATGTCAGTAAATTTGAGGACACTGACTTCCCAATAACGATTGCCATCGATGTTCATGACAACCGGGCTTTACGTGTTCTCCGAGTCACGGGCTCAAATCACCGCCAAACTTCCAAACTCCGGGCTGCTATTAAACGCTATTTGGCCCGACCCGGGATTTGAACCCGAGACCTCCTGATTAGCAGTCGTATACGCAATCCAAACGAGGCAGTTACATTGACGTCTCTAAGAGCTTTAAAATTAATTATCTCCATTCTTCCAAAGAGATGAAATGTATCCATTTATAATCTCCAGTGCATAATAAATATGAACTAATGAGGAACAGTCGGCGGCAAAAGTCGTAGCATTATTAAATTGGGCTCGGTGCCAGATGAATTAAAACTTTGAAGGAGGACTGTAATTACAACTTCTAAGTTACTAATATTTTATTATAGGATATAAGATAGTGAAGATTCCTATCGTGCAATGGTACAAAGAGATTTTTATCCCCCTTAAATAGAGAGTTTTATATAATAAAAGTAAAAGTAAGGAAATATAATAGATCCCCACTTTCAGAGCAGAGGAGGAACCCCAAAAAAAAAATTGTTGTGCATTTCAGCATGTTGTTGACGTGATAATAACACATATCCATGAAAATTTTCATCTTTCTAGCACTAACCGTTACGAAAGTAAGTCGAGGGCGGACAAACATGACGAAACTTTAAGGGTTTCGAGTCGTGAACTACGAAACCCTAAAAAGGATTCGTTCTCTCTTAAATCATTGTATCTCTCATAATATCGTATTTTTTATTGCTCATTTTTTAAAATTGTAATTTGGACGAAATCCTAAAAATAATTCGTTCACTCTTAACAAACAGCATTTCTATGTGACTCCTTTTTAGGGTTCCGGTGCCAAATGGCAAAAAACGGAACCCTTATAGATTCGTCAAGTCTGTCTGTCTGTCTGTCTGTCTGTCCGTCCGTATGTCACAGCCACTTTTTTCCGAAACTACAAGAGCTATACTGTTGAAATTTGGTAAGTAGATGTAATCTGTGAACCGCATTAAGATTTTTACATAAACATGGACAAAAAACAATACATTTTGGGGGTCCCCATACTTGGAACTGAAACTCAAAAAAAATTTATTTTATCAAACACATACGTGTGGGGTATCTATGGATAGGTGTTCAAAAATGATGTTGAGGTTTCTAATATACCATGTAAACTACCAACGAAAATTGGTTTGAACGAGATCTAGTAAGTAGTTTTTTTTTAATATGTCATAAAGCGTAAACAGCAATTTACATTTCATTTAATCAACGAACTACAAGAACTTTTATATAATGTTACTTGTTGATACGGAACCCTTCATGGGCGAGTCCGACTCGCACTTGGCCGATTTTTTTTAAATAGTAATTTGTTTCATTTTAATTACTACACACTTATGTAATAACATTAGTTAGCTTTAGTATGTAACTTGAAGACTTAAAATTGCTGTTTGGATAAACCCGTATGTTACCTTTATTACCACATTCATCCGTTAATCCCCACTTTAGACCGCAGGTGCAGTGGGGATCACTTACATTAAATACAAACACCATTTTATTCTTGTTTAAAGAAAAGGTTTTTACACCTTAAATATATTACTTGTAAACTTACTGACTTCGAAGTTTTATGACAATGCCCTATAGAACAATTGCACTCGAAGTTTTAAGACTATGAGCTACTTGGCTGGAATGATAGACATTCCGTCTTTTGCACTTGACCTAACGTACCTACATATTGTATACTAGCGACACGGCCCGGCTTTGTACAGAAGTCTTTGAAATTTTCATTCCCCTATTAACATATGTATGTACAATACCTATTAACTTTTTTACTGAATGACTTTTTCTATTGCTGAAAACTGCATTAAAAACCGTTGAGTAATTTAAAAGATCTAAGCAAACAGACAGAAAAATCGAATTCATTATAACATTTTTCAAATCACACATGTAGTCAGAGCCGGTTAATTTACAAACTTTTCAAATTATTATAATTACTTGAGTATGTTACTGACTCGTTGGTCTAGTGGATAGCGTATGTGACTGCTAATCACGAGGTCTCGGGTTCAAATTTAGGATCGGGCCCAAAAAAAAAATTTAGATTTTTCTTAGGAAATTCTTAATAGCAGCCCGAAGTGTGAAAGTTTGGCAGTGATCCCCGTCTGAGCCTCGGAGAGCACGTTAAGCCGTCTGTCCCGGTTGCCATGAACATCTATGGCAATCGCTATTGGGAAGTCAAATATACTGAAAATATATCTACTAAACTAGTGCCCTTAACATACTGAACTAGTTCCACCTTCGAATTTCAGTTCTCCCTTATGGTTCCGGAGGTCCGATGCCAGTCGCTCCGTGGAAAAACTGATATTCAGGTAAAACCTATTGAGCTTGTAGCCGACCCCAAATAATATTGGGAATAAGGCTAGGAAGATAATGACTCATTGAGAACTGAAATTCGAAAGTTGAACTAGTTGTCACTAAATTTGAGGACACTGACTTCCCAATAACGATTGCCATAGATATTCATGACAACCGGGACCGACGGCTTTACTTGCTCTTCGAGGCACGGCCGTGAGTCGCCGCTAAACTTCCAAACTCCGGGCTGCTATTAGTAATTTCTTAAGGAAAATCCAAAACACTTTTCGGCCCGACCCTAGATTTGAACCCGAGACTCTTGATTAGCAGTCGCATACGCTATCCACTACTAGGTAGTCAAGAAGAAGACTTGAATATGCTATAGAAAATTAAATTTTGGTTATATCTTGGTTAGTGTCAATAGCTATCTAGATTCAGATCTAGGGGAAAATCCCTTACACCAAAAACTGAATCTACTTGTATACTTAATTTCTTTACACTGGTCTGATGAAGCAGGCGCCGTTCACGATAGACGATGTTGTTGACATATTCATTTGTTCACTGAGCGAATTGACTAGGGCCACATACTACAAACTTGATAACAGTTAATTAGCTACAAACAATTTGTCTAAGTATACCGCATTAGATTCTACATATTTGTAATGGTTGATGATGATATAATTAAAATAAAATACTTACCACAGATCTGACGAGCAGCTCGATCGTGAACCACACATTGCAGACCAACTCTATATAAAAAAAGGCGACATGAGGTCTCCCATTATCCGGCCTGATGTCATCTAAATCTGTGGTATTATCTGGCACGTAGATGCCGGAAGGGTATACCCGGAGACCAGGATGCGTCTTCAAGCAGAAGGAGAACACTGAGACGCAGATGAAGAAGATGGATATCACCTTTATCACCTGTTGGAGAGAAAGTTTCATTGGTTACTTAGTAATCCAAAATAGGTTGGAAAGTGATTGAACTAATCTAGTGTAGAAAAGATTTGGTATTAAAAAAGTCGTGTGGCACTCGGGGACTGCCGCGGTAAAGCTATTGCTTAGCATTTTTTCTCAACTTATGCAATTATAATTATTTATTAATTTTTTATTTTTGCAGTTTTTTTTTCTTTGATTCAAGTTTACAAAACAATATACACTGTCTTTATACCAACATACATTCTAGCAATATTATTATTATTACATAGATAGAGAATGTGCTTGTAATTTTATTATTATTACAAGCACATTCTCTATCCTTTTTTTTGGGTGTTAGGTTTCTTCGTTACGGAATTTCTTGATTCGGTCGCCGCGCTCAAAGCCCGCGATAAACGCTATAAAATAGCTTCAAAATATATTTCTATGTATACTCAAATAAAATACGTATTTAGTAAGTATGTAGTAAGTTTCAAGTCAAGGTAAGAAATATAGTAAAGCAATATTTTCAGTTGCAGATTTAGTTAATTTATATATTCTAAAACTATACACACTTATATTCTGCCTACATACAATACACTGACTGCCTTGCTGGTCTAGTGGTTAGCGTATGCGGCTGCTGATCAAGCTGTATCGGGTTCGATACCCAGGTCTGACCATATATTTGTGTGATCCATAAATATTTGTTTCGGTGTCTGGGTGTTTTCTATGTATAATATGTATGTATTTACAAAAAGTATGTTATGTATTTATATCAGTTGTTTAGTAACTACAAAACAAGCTCTGCTTAGTTTGGCACTAGATGACGTTGTGTGTACTCAGTCAGTCATATGGTGTTAAATGATATTAATGAGAAGAGTCTGAAAGTTTGAAAATGTCATTTAAATTCTGAGTAATACTTTAAAATACTTTCACCTCTTTTTAGGTTTATTTTTTTAAATATCATAAATCTTTTCCAGATAACTTAGCATTCCATCACAAATTTAAATCTTAGTTTTTTTCGTGCCCTCAAATTCTCCTAACGACAAAATCATAATAATTAATTGTTCGTTAAATCTTTCTTTAACCATAATATTTTATCATGATAATAAATTAATAAATACATTCGTGACTTTTACAAATTACTTTGCGATAGAAAAGCGTATCACATTAATCATTGTGTTTTTCTGAGGTCAAAAATTTATGGTAGTACAATTTGGATGATTTCTTATTTTATACAGACTAGATTTAAACTTTTTCTTTTATTAAAATATGCTGGCATGAGCTGGAAGCGAGAAGCCGAGGATCGAACTTAGTTGAGTGTAATTGGACAGGCCTACGTCCAGCAGTGGACTGCGATAGGAATGTAATGAAAACGTGTCTCCCACTATATGATAGATATAGGATGGAGGAGGAAAAAACATTTTTCATTGTGAATTTGAATTAATTAATAGATAATAGTAGAATGAATTCATGGGAATATATGGGCTATCTAATACTGAAATATGTTTTACGTCAGTTAAGTACTTCCTGAGATTACCAAACCATCTCTTTGCCCGTTGCCTTTATAATATTAGTATAGATTAAATATTTTGGATAACCAACACACAACGCCATCTAGCTTCAAACTAAGCAGAACTTGTACTAGATTTACTGATAAAATCCTTAGGCATATACTTTTTTTTTGAAAATGCACATATTGTATATAGAAAACATCGAAACTCTGAAATAAATTTATGTGGATCATTCAAACTTACTTAGCATAAAGGTTTTTGTAGATTACAACACAACTTTAAATGTATTTTTATCCAAGTTAAAATAAATGAATTTTTCGGACATCTTACACACAACATCATCTAGACCCAAACTAAGCAAAGCTTGTTTTATGGATACTGAACAATGGACATAAATACATAAAAATACTTTTTTTCGTAAATACACACAAATTATACATAGAGAAAAAACCCAGACTTCGAAACAAATATTTGTGGATCTCACTAATATTTGGTCCGACCCGGGAATCGAACCCGAGACCTCTTGATTAGTAGCCGCATACGCTAACCACTAGACCAACAAGGCAGTCAAAACAAATAATCACAAAGGCAAACAGTTTTACTCATGTCCTAAGCCTGATTAAACGGAGTTGTTTGTGTGCAGATTCTCTTACCCAACTTTATTTTCATAGAAAATATGAAAGCTTTAAAAGATTGTAAGGAACAATAACTGTGATTAGTAGCTGCTGTGATTTATATTTGCGTAAACAGGTTTAGAGTATATTGCCTTAAGAGATTTCCAGTTCCGAGACAGGTTAATCAGGGACTTATCCCTTACGCAACAATTTGAAATGTTTGTTAGAGGGTTAAGTGTAGAACGGGTTTAAGTTACTAGCTACACACCCATAAGCTATGTATCGGTACCGTAAATATGTAATATAATATCATGATTGAAAGATTTTTAATTTATTTATCTAGAACCAGCTTTCAACTGCGGTTCCGCCCGTTTCTATGTCGGTTATCGCGGTATAAAATAGCCTTTGCCCTTTTTCAGGCTTTAGACTATCTGGGTACACATCAGTGCCGTGGTTTTTGAGTTTAGTGGTTTGGTGGACTTTATTTTGAAAATATAGTAATGTAAGTGGAGTTATACTTGTATGATGTTATAGTGACTATGTACATTTCAAGTGCGCTATTGTCCAGTTTACTCTTTAAGTTCAAATTAACATCCTAATAATGACAGTATTGTTGCTGTCGTATTTCGTTGGCGAGTGTGAGACGGGGGCCCAATAATTCTGCATCATTCACATTCTGGAGAATGATGCAGAATTATCTGACCAGGCCGCCATGGTATGGGTCACCATGCTGCATTGCCTACCCTCACAATGAGAAAACTACTCATGCTTTCCATCAGGCAGATTGGAGTCACTTTGGTAGGCTTACATATTATATAAAAAAATACCGCCACTAGCGAAGTTCTGTGTAGATAATAAGCATATATCTGAATCACAACTTTAATGATGTTCAAATATTCCCTTGAGAAGATAATTTCCATATGGTTTATAATATGGAGATTGCTGTGTTGGTCTAGTGGTTAGCGTATGCGGCTGCTGATCAAAGAGGTCTCGAGTTCGATTCTCAGGTCGGACCAGATGTTTGTGTGATCCGCAATTATTTGTTCCGGGACTGGGCGTTTTCTATGTATAATATGTATGTATTTACTAAAAATAAGTATGTTCATGTATTTATAACAGTTGTCTGGTAGCCATAATACAATCTCTGCTTAGTTTGGGACTAGATGGCGTTGTGTGTAGGATGTCAGAAAAAAAAATCGTTACTTTAGTGTCACTTTCACATTATAATATAAGTCAGTTCCATAAATTGCGTCAAAAACTGTAAAAATCCACTCACGTTCTGACACCGCGTAATTCCTTCCAAAATAAAAACCTTGAAGTAAAGGAAAAATTCTTGCTAATGACACTTTTTTAATGAACCCTTGTTAATAGGACACTTACTTCCAGTAGTTAAGGCTGATATATGTGGTTGCAGCCTCTTGAAGTTTAGTGATAAAATGGCGCTTCTATTTTTTTATAGTGCGACTGCACGCTTGGCCATGGTACTTCATTTTTTTTTATTTAAGTCTACCAAAGTGAGTCTACACTGCCTGATGGAAGGCATGAGTAGATCCAGGAGTAGGGGTCACCATGCTCCTTGTGAGTGCATTACAGCATGGTGACCCACAACATGGCGGGCTAGTGCGATGTTTCTGTATCATTGCCTTCAGACTGCATCGGTGGCGCAATGGTGTCGTATGCGACTGCTGCCAACTGAGCCTGAGGTCTCATGCTGGATTATCGGGTCGGAACAAATGTTTGTGTGATGCGGATCAATGTTTGAGTGTTTTCTAGGCATAATAATAACTCTTTTGCAAAAAAAATGGGCACTTAAGCAAAGAGCTATTTTATAGTTACTATTTGTTTGTTTGACAATTTTAGGTATTGTTATCCCCAGAATTTTATAAATTAATTAGGAAGGAATAGTTTTCATCAGTTTTAGCATAACATTTTTGATTAAATTATTGAGAAATAATGTTTAAGCTCAAAACATTATTATTGTACCTGCTCGCTTAATAAAAATGAAATGCGTTAATTTCTTTGTTTTTATTGAATACATTAAAAGCAGATAAAAGTTTTGTATTGAGTGTGACCCCCTCTTGCTGAAATCACGGCTTGCATTCATCTGGGCGTACTAGCGAGTATACCTTTTATGGTTTCTTGGGGAATACGTTTCCACTCCGCGGTAATCACATTCTTTAGCTCTCTGATGGTCTGCGGAGCCGGCTACACTGATCTCACTCGTCGCTTCAGAACGTCCCAGACATGCTCTATGGGATTGAGGTCCGGACTTCTAGCTGGCCAGTCCAAACGACGAATTCCGACTTCTAGCATATATGCTTCCACATCGCCAGACCGGTGGGCGCGAGCGTTGCCGTCCATAAAAATTGAGTTTTCGCCAAGAGCGGTTAAATCGGGTTGTGCATAAGGAATTAGAACTTCCGTTATGTATCGGTGTCCAGTCAGTGTACCGTTTTCGATGAAGACTAACTCCGTACGATCCATAGAATATATTCCTGCCCAAAACATAACAGAGCCCCCTCCATAAGGTGTGATTTCTTCAAAACATGCTTCTGCAAAGCGTTCTCCTCGTCTACGTAGCACTCGCCGACGTCGGTCTTCACCATGCAGAGATATCCTGGCTTCATCGGAGAACAATACCCTACCCAGTCTTCATGAGTTCATGAAACACAATTTCGAGCGAAGCTAAGCCTGGCAACTCGATGTCCACGGAGTAATTTAGGGCCGCTTGCCGGGCGATGACTGTGTATATTAGCAGCGAGAAGCCTCCTCCTGACCGTCCATAGATTAATTTGCACATTTCTTACTTCTTCGAGTCTGTTCTTGAGGTCCACTTAAGAAGATTTGCGATTTCTCAACGCTTGACTAACTAGAAAACGATCATCCCGTGGTTCGGTACATGTCTTTCTGCCAGAACCAGGCCTTCTTTGACGGAACCGGTCTCTTGACAGCGCTGCTAGGTCCTTTGAACTGTCGACCGACTCACATTTAGCCTCTGAGCCACGAAGCAATGGCTGCAACCTTCTTCAAGCAGCGCAATAATTTTGCTCGCTTTTATCACTTTATCTACCATTTTCGAGATTGCTAAACAGCAATAACAATACTTTTAAATGTCAAGGACATCAGATAATTTCATAAAAATTGACAAAAAGTTAATTAGAGTCGATATTAACTATAGGGAATTCGCGCCACAAAATGTAGTTAAAAGTTGTTTTCTTTGAAAACCAGGCTCAGTCAAAAATTTGAATTTGAAAGGTACTCTTATAAACATTATGACACTTTTATAACTGCCCAGTAACATGTTCAAATGATTAAAACCTTTTTGGTATTTTATTTTTTTCAGCTAGGAAGAAATCGAAACCGCCCGTTTTTTTGCAATTGAGTGTATATATGTATTTACAAAAGAAAAGGTATGTTTATGTATTTATATCAGTTGTCTAGTACCCATTATACAAACTCTGCTTAGTTTGGGACTAAATGGCGTTGTGTGTCATCATCATCATCAGCCTATCGCAGTCCAATGCTGGACGTAGGCCTCTCCCATTGCACATCACTCTGATTGATTTTGGGCTTCTCGCATCCAGCTCCTGCCAGCCATCTTACGCAGGTCGTCACTCATCCTCGCCTGTGGGCGTCCCACACTACGTTTACCGAGACGCGGTCTCCACTCCAGAACTCTTCTACGCCAACGGTCATCAGTTCTGCGGCTAATATGGCCAGGCGTTGTGTGTAAGAGGTCCGAAATATTTATATTTATTCAAATTCAGCATTCTCAAGAATGCTGTTGACTGTTGTTGATAGCAGTTGAATGTTGATCACAGGCATCTGCTTATCAAAGAGGTTTTGGCCTATTATATATTTAATGGCTGAATTAAGATATAATTATAATTCAAAATTATATATTTCGAAACTTTGAACCGTAAGTAAAAAAAAAAAACAAGAAAATTTCAAGTTGAATGAGAACGCCATTTTAGTGGCTCACGTTTTCACAAAATAAAGATCTTGATTAATCGCATCTCCCACGCAGAAACAGGGTCTGGTACTCTAATCATTAATATTGTTCACTCTTATAAAATTTCTTCACTTACATTACTTTTTATTTAAATACCGTATACTAAATTCTTCCGTCTCCAAGGCCTCCTGAGAATGCAGCAGTTTGTGTTGTTATATTAATTGAAAGAAAATCGAATAAATTTTGGTTTTTGACTTGATCTTGTGTTTTGAGAAGCTTTTAAGACTCTTGTAAATTTCTAAATATTACCCTGAGTTAGATTCTGTTTCAGATTCTAATGCAGGTTCAGGTTTATATTCTAATCAAAAACACTTTTTTTTTTCAAACGTTGCGGTAATAGCTCTAACTCTAATTATTATAATTTTCAGATCTTAATCCTGTTTTTGAGTCTTATACTTTTAATCTTATTATATTCTGCCTCCAGTATTTATTAACCGACTTCAAAAAAAAGGAGGAGGTTCTCAATTCGTCGGAATCTCTTTTTTTTTATGTATGTTTAGCGATAATTTCGTCGTTTATGAACCGATTTTTTTGCATTGGAATGGACGTAGCTTACAGGTGGTCCCATCGTCATATCGGGATCTGACGATGGGATCCCAAGGAAATTGAGGGAACTCCTCAAATATCACAGGCACAATGTCGCGATTTGGGTACTCGGAATAGTTTTTCATTGAAGTAGGTTTCTTTTTGTTAAAATTATTTTGTTTAAGTAGAAGTTCATTTATATTTGGTATCACTGAATAAATAGAAGACCATTCTGTCAAGTCCTAGTATAAATATACATCCTGTGTCGCAGTGAACTTTACAAACATACAAGCAATGGACACAAAGAACACCTGGACTCAGAACAACAATTTCTGATTTGGATCACATAAAGTGTTGACCCACGTGGGATTTGAACCCACGACACTTGACGAAGTAGAAAGCGGTGTGGCGATCACTTAAACCACTAGGCCAAACGTGCAGTATTTCTGACTTGAGACTTGAAGAATTGTTAAAGTGTATACAACTCAACAAAATAATATACAATACGTAGATTATATTATTATCATAGTGAAACATATTTCAAAATGTAATTTTAATGGAATATCATATTTGTGCGCTGAAGAATTTAAACATTAAACTTATTGAAATATCAGAGCACGCGTATAACGACCATGCTGTTGAGAATTTGAACAATATTGGTTATAAGAAAATAAAAATTTCAAATGCAAAATTTACGAAATTTCTTGGTAAATCACTACAAACTATAAAACAAGGTTCTCTGCCGCAAGTGTATATCTGTTCGCGATAAACTTAAAAACTACTGCATCAATTTTCATGCTGGGGTCAGCAATGGATAGCTGGATTCTCGTTTAAGGTTTTAGTATATAATTTGTCAAGTTTAAAATGTTTTTGGAATTCATATATCTACCCGTGCAAAACCGGGGCAGGCCGCTATTGATTTTGTATTGTAGCTCGTTTCTCACCTGACTTCTAAGGAAAGGTTTTCTTTAGCGACATACTTATATGTGTCAACGTCGGAAAGTAGAAGGTATCGTAATCTTTTTAATTTTATCGCGAAAAAGTCCCGTATACAGTAAGTAACATAAGTTTGTGTAAAAGTCGCGAGTGGGTGCAATGCAGCATGGTGACTCATATCATTGCGCCCTAATCAGAACAGCACAAATGCTGTCATGTTTTAGGTTGGTCTTCTATGTGAGGGTAGTATTGCTACGGTCGAGCCGTCCTATTCCTGCCGAAATCGACATGGCTTTACCAACTTTAAGTCAAAACAGTACCTAAACCGAAACTTCAAAAAGTATCATGACAACGATAGTTTACTGATGACTGCACGGTTGGCCTTGTGGTATAAGTAGTCGCCACGTCACTACTTCGCCAAGTGTCGTGGGTTCCAATCGCACATAGAACAAAACTTTATGTGATTTGTTTGTGTCCGTTTCATATATGTTAGTATATTCCCCCGTGACACAGAATGTATATTCTTTATGCGGGGGTTTTCTTTAAAAAAAAAGAAAAATCAAAAAAGAAAGAAACTAGGTCTACTTTTAGCTGTGTGTAAGTAAGTAATGAAAAACAGATGTTTCAAAACGAATCCCAATATATGGACAACCGAAACAACAGAGGAGTCACAGGTGCGTTGCCGGCCTTTGAGAAGGGAGTACGTTCTTTTTTTGAAGGTTTGAAAAGGTCGTATCGGTCAGGAAACACGGCAGGCGCCAGTTCATTCCACAATTTAGATGTGCGAGGCAGGAAATTTCGGGAAAAAGCATATTGGGCCTCGATGCCATCCAATAAAGAATTATTATTATTAGAATAATACAGAAAATATTAATAAAATGAGCATTATAGAAACTTACAGAAATCTTTATTAGCTTTTAATTTGGGTATACTTACTTAGGTTTTAGATTAACAGTATTCCTAAACAAACTAGACTAATACCTTTATTAAAAAAGTTTTCTACTTCCATTGTTTATGTAACAGATATTGAACTTTTGGATTATTAAATTAATGGCATCAAGAAATCTTTGAATTATTTAATACTAACTTTGCACGCGTCTTTGTCGATTATCGCGGTAAAAAGTAGCCAATGTCCTTTCTCAGGCCTTAGATTATCTGTGTGCAAAATTTCATTAAAATGGGTGCAGTGGTTTTTGAGTTTATCGCGAACAGACAGACCAGTGACACAACATCATCTACTTGTAGTCACTAACTATGCTGAGCTTGTACTATGGGTACTAGCCAACTGATTAGTATTTATTATTTTAAAAAGACAACTCCCGCATTAAGAATGTAATCCTGTGTCGCGTGGGAATTTACAGACATACATGAAACGGACACAAAAACACCCAGATTCAGACCAACAAATTATGAATCACACAAAGTGTTGGCCTACGTGGGATTTGAAACCACGACACTTGGCGCAGTAGAAAGTGGCGTGGCGACTACTTAAATCACTAGGCCAACCATGCAGTCTGATATAAGTACATATACACTTGTTTATAAACACATACATATAGACAGTTGTTTGTTAGTTCTTTTACGTAACACTAGCTTTGGGTGCAGTGGTTTTTGACTTAATCGCAAACAGATAGACAGCCTGACTATGACTGCACGGTTTTCCTAGTGGTTTAAGCGGTCGCTACACCTCTTCCTACTGCACCAAGTGTCGTGGGTTAATAACCCACGTGGGATATCACTTTGTGTGATTCACAATTTGTTGTTCAAGTCTGGGTGTTCTTTGTGTCCGTTTCATGCATGTTTGTAAGGTCTCCGCGACACAGCAATTTATATTCCTGATGCGGGAGTTGTCTTTTAAAAAGAAAGAAAAAGAGACATGCGGCGGAGTACTTTATTTTATTATATGTAGTGATAATATTGTAAAGGAAAGTTAGACTCTAAACTAAAGCATGAAAAGCGATAAAAAGTGAAGTTTACGATAATAGTACATACGTATACTGAAACAATGCAATAAATATGTGTAGTAAAGAACTTCAAACAGTGATTGGGAAAGTTCCCAAACTATACTCGACATTATTGTTCGATAAAGTGTTGAGACACTTTATGTTCTCCAGTTAACGACGACGGGGTGTTATAAGTTTGACGTGTTTGTGTGTGCGTGTGTATACGTGTGTGTGTGTGTGTGTGTGTGTGTGTGTGTGTGTGTGTGTGTGTGTGTGTGTTGTGTATATGTGTGTGTGTGTATGAAAGAAACAAAATAATAATTTATTATGGCAAAATTCGTGTGTGTGTGTGTGTGTGTGTGTGCGTGTGTGTGTTTGTCTGTGTGTGTATCTGTCTGTGGTAACGTAGCTCCTGAACGGATAAACCAATTTTGATTTTCTGGTTTCAAAGGTGAATTAGTCGAGATTTTTCTTAGCTATGTTTGAAGAAAATCTGTTAAATCAGTCGAGGGTTTAAAAAAAAACTTTCTTGCTTGTAACTATGCGCCATTTTCTTAATCTTGATACTTTACGAATAATAATATTTATTATAGATCTATTTTCAGAGCATATTCTTCATAATTGCCGTTTTAGTATGCAAAGGATTTATTAGAACTGAGAAGTTATTAAAAGCCAATTTGAATATGTATTACAAAGGCTACGTTGTCGATGGCTAGGGTTGTCAAGTCATAAGTAAAATATTATTTTATGACATTTATAGCGAAATATATAGTGGCTATTCTAATGTGACTTTCTGTAGCATTCATAGCCGAGTGGCCTTAGTTGATTGGAAACAATCACCGAGGGTAATCAACGACAACATGGTCACATTTGGATGGGTGACCGTTTGTGGCATGTTATGCTATGAGCATTTCCGTGATTTTGAGATCACGTTAAGCATTCGGTCCCGATTGTTACCATACGATAGCAGTCGTGAAACTAAGTCGGAGGACTTCGAGCGGTTTTATAAACACCGAACGGTATGACTACGTAGCCACAACTTGGCAGTCCCCAAGCCTGCCAGTGTGGGAACGTATGGCCTTAAACCTCTTCTGAGAGGAGACTCAAACCCAGCAGTGGGACATTATGGGTTGTTCATAGAATACTTTGTGGAATCTGTAAATTGTTGCTCTGTGACTGTGTGATCTTGTGTTTATTTCAAGTACATATGTTTCATTTATTAAATCCCACGTAACAAAATATGTGACTAAAGTGGGAATTGTCTTTTTGAAGAAAAAATAAATACGTCTTCTTATCGAAAAAGAATACGTTTGGTGTTGGGTTTCAGTAGTTTGAAGATATATATTACTTATAGATACGTACTCGTATTACTTTACTATTAGTTAGAAAATAAATAGTAAATAAAAATTCGGACATCTTTCACACAACGCCATCCAGTCCCAGATTAAAAAAAGATTTTATTATGGGTTGACTACTGATAAATACATAAACATCCTTTTTTTGTATTGTACATAGAAAACACCCAAACTCCGAAACAAATATTTGCGGATCACACAAATATTTGGTTCGACCCGGGTATCGAACTGGAGACCTCAAGCATGGCAGATGACAGATGACTCAAGCGTAGTTTAGCGTTTTTCGTTTTATTTATCAGAACTTTATATAGAATTTTCACTTACTATAAAACTATTCTATTTGAGAAATCTCATGGTACTAAATAATAAATAAAATAATAGTAAGTAAATTATATAAGCCACTTAATAAAGTTACTATTAAACTCTTATCTAAAACCACACCGTCGAATTAAAAAATATTACACTATTTCACTTGAATAGTTTTGAAATTTAAAACCACTTACGAGTAGATCTTTAAGTTTAAATCCACCCCTAATTACTTTATGATGCTAAGTTATATATATCAAGCTGCCACTGTCTACCACATTTGAATAAGTATAAGATAACTTGAAATCTTGTGAAATGAAAACCCTTGTATTTTAATGTACAATAAATTTACTTTCACCTACTCATATTTTAAGTGTTTGTAATTAACTCATTATCTAGCTTTTGCCCACGAAAAAAGTAGCATGTGTCCTTTCTCAAGAATCAATCTTTTCCGTGCCAAATTAAATATACAGTCAGGTTTATTTTCGAGTTTATAATATAAGTATGACAAGAGATGTATTTGGAAAGATTTAAGTAAGTTTATCAGTTGCCTAATTTAGGATCAGAAAGCCATGTTTCAGGTGTATAAAAATAAATTTGATTCTGTTTGCTATTGAAGTTTGTAACTAGGAGAGGCTATGTCTAATGACAACGAGCTGATAATGATGTATTTAATATTATTTATGTAGATATCATACTCAGCTAATGTCTCTACGGTTGTCGTAATGCTAATGGATTAAAAAACAACAACACATTTATCGTAAAGAGTATGCCGTAAATAAAAGACCGGTGAAGAGACATTTTTCGAAGATCAAGTTCACTTCGCTAGTGAGATAAATTGCTTTCGCAGCGATTTCTACTATTACGATCAGCTCATAAAGATTTTCAACGACATAATCTCAGTGATATGAATATAAAAAGCAATATTTAAATTCGTGAAGATAATCACTTACCTTACTCGCTATAAAATACGTATGAATACTCCTTCAAATAAATTAACTACTCAGGGGCTAGTACATGCACAGGTGATCATGCTGTAGATAAAGATCCTAAGTACTTTGAACTGTAGCTGTGACAAACAAACATTGTAACAATGCAAAATAAAATCATCTACATATATTGGGATCTAATCTATCAGAATTTCAGCAAATCAATTCTATATATTCTTACTAAGATAGCGAGATTTCTACTCTACAGACTAAATAATTTTTAATTCATAAAAAAATATCAATGAAATGGACAACCTCATTCTGTCTGAAGCAGGTAAAAAATTATAAGCGCGGGTACTATAGTGTTACTTAACATACTACCTACTTCCTGTTTTTTATTAATTTTTCGCTACGTGTATTTATCACTAAACTCATCCTTAATGGCTGGACAGACTAGGATAAAATTTGGTTCAGCAGTAGACAAATAGTCAGGCCATTAACAATTAACACCTTCTGTGAACGTATGAACTCCCGTAAATACAATTATTTCGTCTTACCTGGTAACATTACGTCGTCGCGACAACGCGCGAATATAATTCCTTCATGTGAATATGGCGCCTTAGACGAACATTTTATTTTAATTTAAACGTTGTGTTACTGGTCGCTAACATAATACTTATACTTATATAGTCTCATCAACATACTACTACTAGAAAAAAGTTATTAAAGGCCGCTGCATACGTGACGGGATTTTACACGGACGGAACGGGACGGGAAGTTTTGCAAACATCGTTTCATACAAAATGTATAAGGAAATGCATACTTCACGGAGACACGGACAGGGCGGGAACGTGGCACGCACGGGACGAGCTAAATATCGTCGCCGACGGTGTTTAGCACGTCAATAGTAATTAAAGCCAATTCTTGAAATGAAAAATACATCTTTCCTTGTTCACAACACTAGCACGTTAGATCCGAGTCACAGTTACGGTGCGTATGCATTTTCATCACGTCCCCGTTTATAACGAGGCAACCACTACCACGTCCCGTCCAAGGTTATATCTCGTTACGTATGCAGCGTCCTTTAAACTACCAAGCTTAATAAACAAAGTATAAGCACCTGATGATTGTTGCTTGTCTATCCCACAGCGGCATGGAACAAATATTACAAAATTACACAAATGTAACACAAACAAACTAGCAAACATACACACATAGGTTGCAATGAAACACACAGGCTTTGTAGCAAAGTAAAGATGCATTGAAGGTAAGGGTTTGAAGTGAATTGTCAGGTTTCTTTTTTTTTTATTTAAGCTTACCCATGTGATCTTACCCTGCCTGATTGCATGAATGAAATCCAGGAGTAGGGGACACCATCCTCATTCTGAGGGTAGGCAATGCAGCATGATAACCCATACTATGGCGGCCTGGTCAGATGTTTTTGCATCATTCTCCCGGCCTATGGAAGCTAAGCAAATGATGCAGAATGATTGGAGCTCCGGTCTCACAACCAATAACGTAATATGACAGCAAGAATGCTGTCATTATTAGGATGGTCTTCTGTGTGTGGGTAGTAGTTAGGGTCGAGCCGGTCCATCGTGCTGAAATCATCGTGGGTCTACTCCATGCGTAATTGTACAGTGCATGTACGTATGGTGACGCCCCTATTCATCCCGTGGGTGTCACAAGAGTAAAGTACACAAGACATCACCTCTGCAAAGAGAAGGAAAACTCTAAATAGCCGTAATACTAAGCCGCCATAATTTGGGTCGGCATCACCACACTGCCTGAATTCGCAGAGAGTATGGTGGCCCCTATTCCGGCGTCATATATTTTTTAAAGTAATTGATGGAATTTATACAGAGATGTGGTTGGTCAGCATATTTCAGATATGTGTCATCTAATGATGAAATATAACAATACTTTTTTTTGCATTTGTTATAATAATAATAATAAATATTTCGAACATCTTACACACAACGCCATCTAGTCCCAAACCAAGCAGAGCTTGTATTATGGGTACTAGACAACTGAAATAAATACATAAACATTTTTTTTGTAAATACATACATATTATACATAGAAAACACTCAAACCTCGAAACAAATATTTGCGGATCATACAATCATTTGGTCCGAAAAGGGAATCGAACCCGAGACCTCTTGATCAGCAGCCGCACACGCTAACCACTAGACCAAGAAGGCAGTCAATCTTCAAATCATAGTTCTAACAGTTAGATGCAGACAGCGATAGCAGATATTTTCCTAACTAATAATATAATTATTATTTTCCTTTATAAGAACGTTTTTGGCGTGATATTGAAAGTTCGTCTTTGTTCGAATATTCAGTTGAATGCCTCGCTATTTATCATTCGTTAAAAGGAATTTTCGAATAAGAAATTCACCCTATTGTGCTGTACAATTTAATTAAAAATCTGTGGTTCTGTTTAAAGTTATACATTTTTGATAGTATTCAACAGATTATAAGGATTGTAAATAAGACAATCGTGTCAAATCATGGCACATTTTTTGAAGACTTCATGCAATCACATAAGAGACGCAAATTTAACACTGATTTACGTTAATTATAGAGAACTTATTTTAAACCCCGGCTCCGTCTGGGTGTAAATCGGTTATCAATACAAAAATTATAACAGAATACACTGAATGTTTTTATTTAATACCTAATGTTGTTAAAAAAAAGGTATTTTAAAACCAAGAACGCTTGTCCCAATTTCAAGAAAACTGAGACAACTCCAACATACTGCAGTGGATACTTGGCGGCCTACTTTGGCTCAAGTCTTTGCTGTATAAATAGATGGTACATTTGGGGAAACAAAGTGCCCTAGTAGATATTACTGGATACATTCAAGGAATAAAAAATGTTTACCGCAAAATTGCTTTTGGATTGACTGGTGTATGACATGGCTAAAATGAGCGCCAAAATAAAATACCAACTGCATTAGATATTTATCATAAGTGTAGTACCTAGGTCATCCCCGAAAACCCCTAAATAGCAAATTTCAGCAAAATCGTTACAGCCGTTTCCGAGATCACAAGTTTATTAATATATGTAAATACATTTAGCGTTTTTAGTTTTTTTTACAAGAAATTCCTAATAGCAACCCGGAGTTTGAAATTTTGGTGGTGATTCACGCCCGTGCCTTGGAGAGCCGGTCGGAGAGGCCGGAGAGGTCGGTTCCTGTTGTCATGAACAGTTTCAGAAATCTTTATTCTCATAAGAATATATTTATTCACTTACATGAGAACTTATATATAAATATCTTAACTATATTCCGACGAGTATGCATCAATGAAACATTCTATGACAGAGAGAAAACCTCGCAGTAAGTTGAGAAACAAAACATTTACCCTTCATCCACTATTTAAACTTATTTTGCAATACATTTTGGTTACATTTTAAACAGTTAAAGTCAGATATTAACATCTATGGCAATCGTTGTTGTTTAATCATGTTCAAAGGGTGATGTATAAAGTGAACAAATGATAATGAAGATGTTTAAAACTAAACTTTGAACACGATTTGCAACAATGAAGAGTTGATAAATTTTTGGTTTATCTAGAAAACCATAGGACTCACCGAAATTAAGCTTTAGCGGTAACATATAAAATACACATTTTGGATAACATACATGAGTAAGATATTAATCACTCAGTGTAATATTAAATGGAAAGTGGAAGTCGCTAAACTTAGAGCCGATGTACGTTTAAAAATTCAAACTTTTCCTGTAAAAGTTTGAATGGCCTTCAAACGTCAGCTGGTACTTACTTTATTTACACTTGATTCAATCTTCATAAATGAGCTTCATTAACAACTTTGTAATTACTGAATTAAGTAGAATATTGTAAAAATCATACGTCAAACTTTCAAGGCTCTTTAGAAATGTTAATTAATCATTTTGTTCAAACCAGCAGCTACAAATTATTAAAAACTAGCTTTTCCAGTATTATATATACTATATTTGTATTGTATATACTATATCCGTGTATATATATTACAAATAATTAATGTGGAAGGTTTAAAAAACGCTTTGAAAAAAAATATCATTTTTTGAAAAACTACCTATATATTTACATTTATAAAACAGCTTAGGCCACTGACTACGCAGTCTATGTTTTAGTTACCGACTCCACCTTACCTACAATGCAATAGAAGCACAAGAATTGGGTACAGTTTATATAAATTACCGTCTCAAATATACTCGTATACAACAAAGAAAGCACAAAACATGTTAGCGCATAACAAATTATTCCCTCAACTTCACTCACCTTACTACTGGGTTCGTCAAACAGCGCCCAGACTTTAGGCTTGACCCTCTGCCACACTCCAAGCTCTCCAGCTCGGTATGCGTCCTCATCGTAACCGAAGAGTCTTGCGACCTCCTCTTCTGACGGCTTCTCACTATCGATATCGAGTTTGTCCAGAATTGCCAGGGTATTCTGTTGACAAAATAAAATATGTCTTAAGACCACGTGTTACGATTCGTTATTGTGATCAATTTTGTGTAATGTATTCATTTCGCTTTCATGCAATTAACGCGTAAATATTTCGGACATTTAATACACAATGCAAACTGAGCTGAGCCCGTACGGTGAAAACAAGATTGACTAATAGAATAGAACTATATTCTTTTATTAAATACACATATATTATACATAGAAACCATCCAAACTCCATAACAAAAATCTGTAGATCATGGAAAAATTTGATCCGACCCAGGTTTTGTAACTGAGACCTCAAGCATCTATTGTATCGGTATCAAATCCTGGGTTACAATACAATACGACTGCGCCAACGAGGCAGTTTAAGGGATAAATGGTGATAGGAATCAATACACAATTTTCATCTAGAAGTAATTTCTCGTAGGTGGCCCGAGGTACGTCGGGATTCCAGGGACTTTCTTTCGATTGAATACCTGGTTCCTCGGCTCATAGTACCCGAGACGGCGTGCCGTTTTAGACTGTTTGCGTCCAACATAGCCACTAACTGGTTCTATCCGTGGGGATTTCCACACGAAAAAAAAAGGTTTATCCCTAGACTAAAAAAAAACAATCGTATTATAAACCTAGACAATTAGAAGAGTACTCTAAAGTAGAGGGATCAATAACCCACCCGCCCTTTCTCTTTTCATAAGGCTAGATGGCTTCCCAATAACACCGAGGCGGTTTCTCATTTACTCTTTTGAATTTCACTCAAAAGTTTTAATGACCATTCCAACTTGATCATTAGGTTTACCATTCATCAAATGGTGAAAAGGATAGCCTGACACTAAAGTAAATGTAATGAATTGAATGTTTCGGTATTTATATTTATACCTTGTAATTTAATTTAATTTGTAAAATAATGTGTATATTTGAAAATAAGTTTATGTTATTCTTTAACATGTTTATCATGATATGGATTCTGTCTTGGAGCCTCTACTTTTCGTTTTAATTTTCGAATTTTCCTTATAATTTCCTCTCCTCCTGCTCCTGAATTTAGCAAGAGTACTTCAATATCAATCCACTTATGTTAAGTGCCTGTTGTAAAATAATATAACCTTTTTAGAAAAAAAAAGCTTAATAACAGTGAACTTCTATTTCAAAAAACTATCGTAAAGCTTCGTTATACATTTAATATTAAATTTGACTTTATTATGGACATAATTGTCACGGTTTTTAAATAACCATTTAGCAGTAACTTTCAAATGGTAAAATAAAGCATTAAACTCTTATTTTTAGTTTCTTAACTTTAATCGTTAAAGTTAAATTGTACTTAAAATTAATTACTTATAAAATATCTGTTTGAAACTTCATTTAATTTAAGGAGGTATCATTTGGAAGTGTTGTCGTAAAGCATTTATTTTATTTCATGATTTCCTTTCTAGCTTGCACCTAGGCTGATAATAATAATAATTAAAATATTCCTTATACTAAATGTTGCGATTAGCACTCTACTATTACGCGTAAAAAAACACTGACAAAAAGTACGCGTTTAAAATGCTTCTGCCGACCCCTGCGGGGAAACAGGCGTAATGCAATGCCTATATTATAGTAATAAATTCATATTTTCAATAAATAAAAAATAAATAAATAAATATTTCGTTACTGAAGGAATCCATTTCTCAGAAAATTCATGAAAATAGGAAAATGGTTAGTTGCGCTCAAGAGCCTGTTTCTATTCAAATGCGTTATCTTCTTTTCTTTTAATTTTTAAGTTTTGACAATTTACTTGACTGAATTTTTTTCGAAGTTCTGAAAAATATCGTATTAACTATTTTTAGTAATATATAACACTTAAGTATGTACTCTTTAAATTCACGTCATTCCTATTTTTGGCATGCTTTATGCAGTATACCTTTGTGGTAGTCTTGCCTGCAAATAAGGCAAGTAGCCTAAATGAGCTCCGAGCTAACTTTACCACCTATTAAAAAAGTTTTACCGCATATATCCTTACTAAACTTTCCTTTTTATGACCCTGGCATAATTAGCTAGCCTAATGGGTACTCTCGATAAAAGGGGAGAAATTGGACAAGTTGCACAATGTGTAACGACTTTTTAAAGATGTTTTGAAGATCTGCTTGATGCTTTTTCCTGGAGTCTTCAGGTTGTTTTCGTTCGTTACAAGTTGAGATGCTTAAGCTTTAATAGAAAGTTAATTCGTTTTTTCTAATAAGACTCGTGTTAATATAGAATACAATAAACTTTTATGGATGGATTTAATTTACATAAAAGAATATATCAATTAAATGACGTTGTACAAATGGCGGTATTACAGCTAGAAACAACTTTATGATGAAAAAAAAATTGGAAAAAAGGAACTTATGGGCAGTTAGGGTGCAAGTAGAGAAATAATTAACGAAGTAGGTAAATACCAAAAATAATCTTGATTATAAAAAATATTAATACCAAGAAAGAAATAATCACACACATACACACGTATATATTATGTAACATAAAACATAGATGAATAGTAAACTTATAAGTAGTCATTATTATTGTAATGTTTTAAAACTGATAAGTATCGATAATTTTTATCCTGGGAATATTGTTATCCAATGCATTTAAAAATACACTCGTACATAACAAAATATTGATAGGTATTTTAGTAGATTAATATACGGTAAGCATTTCAAAATATCATTTTTCATTATTTACATCTCAATGTAATTTTCCATGGACCCTATTCTTCATTGGTTAATTGAAAATAAAATTTGGAAAAGGCAGACAAATGATACTGATTATAATTACCAACACAGACACATATTTCAAACCACAATAGCTTGTTTATAGAAAAATTTTTGCTAGTTCAAATTTAAAATATAAAGAGAAAACTACAGTACATTTAATACGAGTAAAACCCCTTTTCCTTTAACTGAGATCGGTTTACCTTAGAGCCTCTCGCACCCTACATTTCCGCTTTGTGAAAATGTTCATTCAGTTTCAACATGTCGACAAACGTGGACTTTTGTCAATTTCACACCAGCTTTTTATAAGTAGATTAAATACAGGTGACTTTTTGTTTGTACAGTCAGCTATTTAAAAAAATAGCAGCCTTTCAACAAAGGGATTTAAAAAAGTAAGCTAATATATTAATAACCGTACTTGATCAGGTGTTATGCACAATTGCATAAATAGCGTGGTAGTTTAAGTACTCGTGTACTCGTATTGTCTGCATTCACAATGGGGATGGTGACCTGGTCTACTCATGCTTTCCATCAGGTAGCACTTTGAAGTACGAATGAAGTCCACACCTAATAATGACAGCATTCTTGCTGTCGTATTTCGTTGGTGAGTGTGAGATTAGAGGCCTCCGGAGACCGGGAGATTTTTTTTATTATTTTTATTTATTTATTTATTTATTTATAGTTACATATAAGTTAACATACAACAATTTAGTGTTGGGAAGTTCCTTTTAAGCTATGGTTGCTTGTGTCAGGAGATCCCACTCTTCCATAACAAACAGAGTGAAACTTATACATATTTATACATGCCAGGTTGTGTGTGTGTGTGTGTGTGTGTGTGTGTGTGTGTGTGTGTGTGTGTGTGTGTGTGTGTGTGTGTGTGTGTGTGTGTGTGTGTGTGTGTGTGTGTGTGGGATAAGTGGATGAATGAACCTCTAGTATACGTGCTGTAAAAGCATTTCAGTGTCGTCATAAGACAAGGTCTTGATCCAGCCGATCAGCGCTTTTTTGCATTTGGTGTATAGCATAGAATAAATTGATAGCTTTTTATTAATTAAGTAATATAATTGAGCAGAACGTTTAAAGTATTGTCTGCCAGCAAAACTAGTTTTTGTGCTAGGGGTATCAGCCACACAATACCTCCTTGATGAGAATGATGCAGAAAAATCTAACCAGGTCGCCATAGGATGGGTCACCATGCTGCATTGCCTACTCTCACAACGAGGATGCCAAACCCCTTTGGTAGGCTTAAATATATTTAAAAAAATGAAATTTTAAAAAGCGGCAATAGTACATCTAAAATTCCATACAAAACGTAACATTATATGGATGACTAACATTTTAACTTAGCTCCACGTGCACTCTGTGCTGACTTCCCTCATCTCGATCACAGTAATCTTATACTCAAACAAACGGATATTGTGTACTTACTTGTCTTGTTTAATATAAAATTCTAAAGTGCTTTGTATTAAACTTGACAAGGTTGTGTTTGTTTGAAATATAAAATATAGGGGTTTGTTTTATACTATTTTACCCGTAAGCTATTTAAGAAAGTAAGAATCTATTTAGTTTTCTTCTTCAATTAAAAGAACGGATAAAAAAAAATGGTAACTAGTTTTTTCATGCGGCTCCGCATGTAAGTCGGTTGTCATGAACAATAGTATCATATATCCTTCCTAACGAATCGAAGTATACACATAATAAATTTAATGGAAATCGATGCAGTAGTCGGTTTAGCCGTGAAAGTGTAACAGACAGATTTATTTTGTAATAAACTAACTCCTGCTCCGCCCGCCTATATGTCGGTTCTCGTGATATAAAGCCTACGTCATTTCCCAAGGTTCCATCTATATCTAAACTGAAATTCATCAAAATCAGCTCAACGGTTTAGGCGTGAAAACGTAACAGACAGACAGGTTACTTTCACATTTTTAAATTAGTTTATTGTTTTCGGGAAGTATGGGTGACATGGTATTATGTCGCAATCAGAACTGACTTCCTCACAAATCAGATTATCTACATAACACATTTCATTGAAATCGATGCAGTGATTTAGCCGTGAAAGTGTAACAGAGTTGCTTTTTAATTAATTTTTTTAGCACTAAAAGCAAGTTCCAGTATGGGTTATTGCATAGTCAAAACTAATTCGATTTTAACTCAATTTACTAAATTCAATACTAGCTACTAGCACTACCCTTTCAACACTATAGTCTCGTAAAGAGCTTCCTGTAGACCACTAGACTTTCACCTAAATTGACAATTCAAGTGACCACTCCGTGTCCCATTAGCCCATTATCCTCAATCGACAGTGTGGAGCCTTAGGAATATTAAGCAGATCGAACCCATAATATATTTTTTCTAGTCATATCAGTGAGGATATCAAATTGGGGAAAATTGAGCATTGATGTGTTACTATATAACTTATGACTCAATTAGGATAAAATGATAAAGATAGCTATATATGTATTACATTATAATATATGTACATATGTATATTGGAAGTGTTGGTATGATTTAAAGATACTGATTTAGTTCGAAAAAATGTGATGAGCGTAAGGGTGTCAGAGGCCTAAGATTCCAGAAATAGAAGCTCGGAAATCCCAGCTACGCCAGGCCCTCGTCGAAGAATGGAAGGAACGACTTGGACAATCTTGCGTTGTGCACATCGTTATTGCGGCAACAAACCCGATATGGAGGATTGGCTCGAGATGCGTTTCGGAACCCTCTCATACCGGCTGACGCAGTTGATCACTGGAAAAGTTTGTTTCGGTGTCTGATCCGCAAAGAGCCAAGGCTTGAGTGCCACCACTGCACTGGCCAGAACGTAGCCAGGGCGCTCCAAACGTTGGTAGTGTCCGGCGTGGGGTGACCCGAGGTGAGATCTCGTGGCAGCCATCGGAGTAGAAATTCTTTCGCTCGGTAACATGATTGCGTTTATGATACGAGGCGAGAGTGCATGAAACTCCGCTGTCTCTTTTTATGAGCAATTTATGCTTGCAAAGAGAGAGGGACCGGGAGAATTATAGAATACTCCCGGTCCGCCAGGCCTGAGAACAGCAGTACCGTACTCAGGCGGCGGAGATTGCAAAATGATCTCTGCCCTCCTTAAACAGGCCTTACAGGGGTTACAAGTGGTCATCTATCACCCTAGCAGAAGCAGGCCGGGATGTCAACTCGAGTGCTACAAAACGCGCAAGCTTCTTTATTTGGCAGAAAGGGAACATCGGGGGGCCGTCTGCAAACCATAGATGACCCGAGGTACGTCGGGGTTCCAGAGTTTTCCTTCCGAGGGTGCACCTGGTTCCCCGACTTGTGGTGCCCGAGAAGGCGTGCAGTTTTAGTCGGTTCGAGGCCGACTTAGCCGTATGGCATTCGGGGAGATTTCCGCACGGAAACAAAAGGTGTTTCTCAGAATTCACTGCAATTGAGTCGACCTATACCTTTTTTTTTCTATCCTGTGGTGAAGGATTAAGAATACTGAGTGTTATCACCTCCCTAGGATTAGAAACGGAATTGATTGGGCTGTAGTAACCTCAATAAGTCAGTAAAAAGCATTAAGAGAATCACTTTGTACCAATTTTCTCTAAGGCCATGGTTTTTCCAGGCGTGACTGATCTATGTATTCCGAAGTGGGACACTACCATTGATAATCACATACTACATTAAAATTAGAGTTATGTTTATTTTAGCACGTATGGGAAGAATCGATCGGGGTGGTACTACACTCGCACAGAAAACCAACCAAAATAACAGCATTCATGCTGTCGTATGTCCGTGTGATGACGGATTAAGAATACAGAGTGTCACCACTCCTATTCATCCCGTGGTGTCATAAAAGGCGACTAAGAGATAAACTACTCAAGACAACATCGATGCAAAGAGAAGGAAAAATTGAAACCAACCCTTTTTTTTTTTTTTTTTTAACGTGTGGAAATCCCCGCGGACCGTCACCCCGTCGGGGGTTACGGCGGGGTGGTGTGTCGGACTCGAACCGACTAAAACCACACGGTGTGACCCTCTCTGCGCCTTTGTATTGGAAGGAGTCCAGGGAGGGGATTTCCTTCTGGACTCCAACCGGCGCCTGCCCGCACTGTTGCGGGCACCATCTCTACACTCGACTCTCTATTGGGCAACGTCCGGTCACACGCGGACGTCGCCCCCTCGCGGTTGGCCACTACTGCGGACGGACGGGAAACCCGTCCCGCCCATCCGCGGCCACTCTCAGGGCGGCATGAGACGCAGGTATGCGCGCCTCCGCCGCCCGGGGCGCCGGCGGTGGATCGGGTCCGATTGGATAGCATCCTCCCGGGCCTTCTCCGCCACCTCCTTCTGCAAGATTACGTCCTCGCAGAAGGTTGCGACCGCGGTAAAACAACTGTCGCTGCCGGCCATCGATCTTATGACGGCCGGCAGCGAGAGATCCCCTCCGATGACTGCAGTGAGGACCCGGCGCTGCGCCGCCTAAGCGGGGCAGACCGCCAGCGTGTGCTGGGCCGTGTCCTCACTGCAGTCGCAGTGGTGGCAGGCGGGACTCGGTTCCCTCCTAGCGACCGAGTGCAGGTACTTTCCGAAGCAACCGTGCCCGGAAAGTACCTGCGTCAGCCCTAAGGAAAGGGTCCCGTGCTGCCGCCCTGCCCACTCCTCGAGGACCGGCTGAAGAGCCTCCACGGCGGCGAAGCCAGCGCGTGGGGTCTCCAGCCGGAGCGACCATCTCAGCATGGTAGCCCTATACCAACCCGTCTGGCCAGTGTGGTATAGTAGGCCAAAACCTCCTTTCTAAGGAGAGGCCTATGTCCAGAAATGGACTGTTGGGGGCTGTGATGATGATGCTGTAGGTGAGTGCAAGACATGAGGCCCAATGATGCCCATGCATCTCACTAGGCCACCATAGTGAGGGTCACAGACAATGCAGCCTCAAGGTCTGTTTTCAAAATGAGGATGGTGACTTTTGGATTCCACTCATACTTAGTCGAATTGAGTTACTTTAGCAGGCTTAAATGTAGGTAAATATAAAAAAACCAATTGCTTTTAGGCCCCAATACTTTTCTTATAAATTACAAAAAGACACTATGTTATGTTATACTAGGTTTATTAATTTTGAATGAAGTAATAAAAAAGTTGTTGCTTGTTTTCACTATAAAACGTAAAGTATAATTTTGTCAAGGTACGTAATAAGCTGTCTATTCTTAAAGCGTGCGATTCTTGTGTACGAAGAATTTCTTTGTATGTAGGTATATTATAATATAAATAGATAGGGCTCATAGCTCAGTGGTAATTGGGTAGGTTTATATTGCACTAGCTTTTGCCCGCGGCTCCGCCCGTGTGTAGATTAGTTATCGTGGTAAAAGTAGCCTATGTCCTTTCCCAATGTTCAGCGTCTTAGGCGAGAAAACGTAACAGATAAACAGAGTTACTATCGCATTTATAATGGACCAAGAGCCCAGAGCCGCCAGACCTACGTCATTAGTGCAAAGCTGAAATTTTCAGGATTATTAGTACAATGTCTTGTTAAGATGTATGTGTACCCATTAGCTTGAAAGCGGGGCCGTTTCTGAGATAGCGCGAAGTACAGATGGATAAAAATCTTACTTACCTACGTTAAAGGTACAAAGCTAGTATTTACATATTTTTTCAAGAATATTATTTAAAATTAAAATTCATTACTGCCAGACACTTTCCGTGGGCCATTACTTCTGCCAGACGTCTTGAAAGTTGTGAAAAAATTAGGTAAACTACGTTATAGTAGCAAACCTAAATTTTATACCATTATCTAAGGTACTATTTTAAGTGCGTTTCCGTGATTCGGAGGTCACGTTAAGCAGTCGGTCCCGGTTGTTGTCATAAGGTAACAGTCGTGAAGCTTAGTTGGAGGCCTTCGGGCGGCTTAAAAACATCCAACGGTAAGATTACGTAGCCACAACGTGTCTTACCAGTCCCCAACCCGCACTCGGCCAGCGTGGGGACGTATGGCCTTAACCCTCTCTTGAGAGGAGACCCGAGCCCAGCAGTGGGACGTTATGGGTTGTTGATGATATATATTGTTGAAGTAGTATTTTCACTAAATCCATTAAATTTTACTTGCAAGATATAAGATTAACAACACTATACGTGAACGCACGAAATTGCAGCCATCCAAGAAGTGTCTAAGGCGCACAGCACAATTCGCGTGCGTGTGTCATGAGCATGTCGGTAACGCAAACCCATAAGATGTTTCCTTACCAAAATGTGCCCAACGCGGCCAATGGAGTTTTCAAAAATGAATGTGAATTTATTTATTGTTAACCCCAAACGCCATCTTAACCATTATGATAAAATAATATTTCAGTAATGGAAGGTTACATTTTCAGTACAAGGTAGACAGTCATGCTCTGAATTTAGCATGAATGGGCTGGCTTGACCGTTGCGATACCACCCTCTCACACAAGGCCTACCTAAAATAATCGAGGTAGTAGAGCCACGCTGATTTCAGCACGAATGGGCCGGCTCAACCCGGCCAGTACTACCCTCACACAGAAGACCATCCTAATAATGACAGCATTCTTGCTGTCGTATTTCGTTGGTGAGTGTGAGACCGGAGGCCCAATCATTCTGCATCATTCTCCCTCCCTTCGAAGGCCGGGAGAATGATGCAGAATAATCTAATCAGGCTGCCATGGTAAGGGTCACCATGCTACATTGCCTACCCTCACAATAAGCATGGTGACCCCTACTCCTGGATTCTACTCATGCTTTCCATCAGGCAGAGTAGAGTCACTTTGGTAGGCTTAAATATATATATAAAAAAAAAAAATAGCATACATGCTGTTGTGTTTTGTTGGTGAATGCCAGACCGGAGGCCCACTGATGCAGTAATATTTCATTCAATCGTGTGAGTATTTTTAATTCATATGTGGCGACTTCCACATATAGCGCGACGTAAAACACACCACAGCGACATCTACCGAAGAAGCATTGAACTACGAAAAAAACACATAACGATCTATACGGAGTAATTACTAATCCTAAATCGCGAAAGTGACATTCTCGTGCCAATTAGCATATAATTGTTTTTTATGCTAATTGGCGGGCTACTTCCCAACTGTTGATGTACAACATCAACTGTTGGGAAGTAGCCCGCCAGGCACGATCACTTCGCCTGGTCGGAGGATCCTCCCTTTGTGTTAGAGGAACACGACACTCGTTCCTCTACACATAAAATGGACTATTCTTTTGTGACTAGACAATTGCAGAGACAATGTGTAGAGACAATTTTCCACTTACTACGGTCATTACATATTTCTTTGTCCCCATTAGTCCATCACTTCATGCCCATGCCATTTGTTAATAAAATAAATATGTCTATTTATTAATACGTTCACCAAACATTAATTCTTAATTTTATCGTATTTACCGTTAATTGCTTCGGGCTTAACGCTTAATATATGTCTACGCTCCTATGAACACACCATCCATCAACTCCACAAAGCAAATCCATAGATAAATCACAACCTTTACCGTTAAATCAAGGATATTAGAACAAATATTTATCCGGCATAGTCGTGTATGCCCGGCTACATAAACAACGGATCACCGTTCCATTATCCGGGCTTATGTTATGGTTTGTGTCGAGTTCGCAAAGGAAATATATGATTTGATGTTTTGTTTCTATTTTGTATTTCTTCGGTTAGTAAAGGTATGTTAGTTATCTAATCATTATTCATTTTAATACACAAAAGTTTATAAAATCATTAGCAGATAAACGCGGCTCCACTCGAACTGATATAAAAAAAATGTTTACGTTCTATTCTCAAACCTATTTAAAAAACACACAAATTTTCATAAGAATCGATGAAGCCGTTTCGAAGGAATATGTCAACTAACATTGTGACACGAAAATTTTATATACATATAAAGATTAGTATCCCCGAAAAATTGAAATTGAATTTATACCTGGACCTATAGTTTTTATAAGACATCTCCCGCATTGGAAGTATACATCCTGTGTCGCGGGGCACCATACAAACATTCATGAAACAGACTCAGTACAACTATTTACGGATCAAATAAAGTGCTGTCCTTTAAGGGATTCTTCCTCTTCAGGTACCATCTCCATCACAGAGGTCGATGACCATATGTCTGTATCTGCCCCTTGCTTCGGTCATGCGAATTAATGTTTCTGTGCTGTCCATCTTCAACCAGTCTCTTAAGTTCTCTGTCCAAGATATACGTTTTCGGCCTCTACCTCGTCTCCCTTACATTTTTCCTTCAATAATTAATTTTAATATTTTTTTTTACTAAATATTTATATGGGATTGGAACCCACAATACTTAGCAACAGTAAAAAGCAGCGTAGCCACCACTTAAATTACTAGGGCTAGGCCAACCGTGCAGTCTATTAAATTATTTATTCCTAAATTTATTAAGAAACTTACTTTATAGGTACAAACTTTATAAAACGTTGCAGATAATAACTGAACAGACAGCTTGTAGCCTACAAGCTAAAAGTGTGTTAATAAATGGAACAAAATCAATAAAGAAAATATTCTGACAACTTAATTCTGACAACAAACTTGGGTTCGCTATTAATTAATATTATTTAATAATTTATAAGACAGCATGGTCTAAAACAGATGTTACAAAGAAAATCAATTTGTAACTTTGACACTCAGCTTAAACAATTACTCTGTAAAATAACACAAGGTCAGCAAATATTTAATATATAAGGCTTCTTTGTCTAAAACACACCATATTCAGCTACGGGACTGAGACAAATACCTGAAAGAAAGCTGACCGTGACCGCATCAATGCTTTTCACTGCTGGAGACGAATGCTTCAGATCCCATGAAGCATCTATTTTGACGACCTGTATATAAAGACTACACGAACTGAATCTATAGATCTGACTATCTACTATCTGCCTGCGAAGGATGCTTGATTTGTTTGGTCACATCGCCAGGGAGGAAGGGAACAACCTCGAGCTACTCATGGTCTAGAGAAAGGTGGACGGCAAAAGACCAAAAGGACGTAGTCCTTTCAGGTGAACTGACCAGATCAAGTCGACCTTGTACACTAATCTGCACAATGCTCTTCATTCGGCCAAGGAAAAACACAGGAGCCGAGCAACTGTTCGAGTCCGAGCAACATATCACGACCCTCCTCAGTAATGAGGATAACGAGAGTAAGAGGTCTAAAGCACTATGGCAGCCCTCTCAAGTTAGTCTATTCTGCTTCTTTTAAGTAATGAAAAGAGAAATAAAACAACGGTAAAAATGCCTGTTAGAACTGGACGCATAACTGATCAATTCAATTCTAATGTCATTTCTTTAAACGGGTATCACTGGATTCAAGGCACTTTGTACCGATAATTTACAGTAAATCTTTTAAAACCTGCTCATTTTATCACGTCACCTTATGACATTCGTGCAGTTGAGACTAACCTAACCGGAGATTCAGAGACTCCACACCTGTAATTAAACTGTCACCATAGATGCAAAATAATTACAAACAAAATTACTGGGTGATTTTGGGAGCGTATGTGTATAGCTGACGATTCTAATAATCTAAAATATTATTTGTCAATCTGAAAGAATATTGGCTTCTCTGAGTATCGGCTTCGGTCGAATTCACCAATAACGTTATTACACGAACTTGTCACATTTTATCTTGCTGATAATCTATCTAGGCGACGTATTGCCAGAATAGTAACGTGAGCTCATTCACAAATATGATATTTTTCTTCGGAATACTAAAGAAGATATATAAATGAGTGTGTGAAATATATGCTTCAATGAATGTAATTAGTAAAAGTAAATATATAAATATTTCTTCCCAATAGAACTCCTATGCTCTATCGTATCGTCGCATATCGAATCGAATCGTATAAATGAATTATATAACATGCTATCGCCCGGGTGGTGATGAATTAAAAATATGAAGTACCTATCGCTACCCGTTTTTATCCTGTGGATGAAATAAGAGCCAACTAAAGCGGTGAATCTCTGCAGAATATTAAGCACTGAAATGAAAATAAAACTTAGAAATTAATCTTTAACGTTCCATCTGGCCATTGTGGTATGGTAGGCCAAACCTCTTTTATAAGAAATGTATGTCAATCAGTGAATTATAAATGCTATTGTTGATTTATATTTTTTATATATTTGAGCGTATCAAGTGATTTTAATCTACCTGATGGAAATCATGAGAATAATTCAAAATTGAAAATGTGCCTTTTTCTGTTTTTCTTGGCGGGTGGAAAAATCCCTTCGGTACTCCGGCTCCTCGGGGACTCAGGACCCAGGAGTATGTGGCGTTTAAACTAAAAAACACCCGACAGTCAGGTGCTCTGCTCTGAAGAGGACCCGGACCATGTAATTTTAGGTTCTCCTCAGGATCGACGCCACACCTATCTAGACTCTATCCTGGGGAAGTCTAAGCTTGCCCAGTATCTTCGGCCGAATAACTATAGATGTAATTTGCGACGAAGACGTCTTTTGTCTGCCGACCGCAGCAATAAATTAATTTATCTGCCACCAGAGGTCCCCATTCTCATGCAGCTTACGGCCCTGTCGAACACTGGCATTCCGACGTCGTCTGCGCTCGAGATCGGCCCTTTCCCGATCCCGTTCAGCGGTCTCTTTCTGGAGTATTACAGCCTTACAGAAAGACACAACCCACCAGAATGGCAGCAATGATCGCTGGCGGAGACAGGATATTATAATAGAGACAAATTGTAAAGGTATACCATGTAAAATTTATAAATATGTATTTGAATAAGAACGTTGTTTTATGTTCCTGTAGAGACATAAACCAATTATGGCCCGCCTGTATAACAGTAGGTATAGTAGCTTATCGATTTTTCGTTTACGATATATAAAAACGCGTTGCCAAACATTCCAAAACCATATCATAAACTTTAATACTTATAACTTGTTGACGCGTGGAAACTGAATTTAAGAAGTTCCTTTTGAGTCGTCGATGGAATAAAAGTTTTATTATAAGCGAAACCGTTAGCATAAACCTCAAGATGATTATAGTTATATGAGAGAGGACTTGTGCTGTTCAGCTCAGCATAAAAGTTAACTTGCCTATTAACTTAAGTTTAATTTTTATTATAATTCGTCAAGTGTCACACTTGTTTGTTTTATATTCGTCTAAACGAATATAAAACAAACAAGTGCCTCAATTAACACTAAAGTTAAAACACAATAACGCTTTCAATTTGAGAACTGTCAAATTTAGATTACTTTCATTGCATCATCCTTATTCCTAACATTATTTGGGGTCGGCTGCTAGTTCAACCGGTTTTATCTGAATATCAGTTTTGCCACGGAGCAACTGGCATCGAACCTCCGCTACCTTGAGGGCGTACTGAAATTGACATGTTGAACTAATTGTCAGTATATTTGAATGCACTGACTTCGCAATAACGATTGACGTAGATGTTCATGAATACCGGGATGGTTTACCATACTCTCCGAGGCACGGGCGTGAATCACTGATCAACTTCTATACTACGGGCTGTTTTTAAGAATTTCCTGTCAGAAAAACTCAACAACATTGTTGACCCTACCCGGAAATTAAACCCGAGACCTCTTAATCAGCTTCTCGCATCCAGTTCCTGCAATGAAGTTTACTTACAACAAAAAAGTTACTAACAAAAAAAACTGATAATTTCATTATTATTTTCTGGAATAATCAGTCCAATCAAGTGCTTATAATTTGACCTGACTTTCATTCGATTTGTGATAATCGTAGTGACAGGGCTTGTACAAATATTGGGTCCAAAAAGTCTATTTATCCAAAAGCGTGATGATCACAAAGGTTGACATATGTTAATGACATATAACATTATCAGGGAATCGAATAACTTGATAGCTGGAAAAAACTGAAATAATATAAATAAAAGACGAAGTAATAACTCATAAACGAATCAATGGGGGGCGGTCATCTTGCATGACGCTGGCTGTTAACTCAAATATGGTGTGTTCGATTCTCAACCAGGACAAGTGATTGTTAGGTGATTTGTTCTGATTTTTTTTTAATGTAGCCCACCACAGTGACTCTACTCTGCCTGATGGAAAGCATAAGTACAATCCAGGAGTAGGGGTCACCATCCTGATTGTGAATGCCTCACCAAAGAAATACAACAGCATGAATGCTATCAAATTATAGGTTGGTCTTCTGAGCCGGCCCATTCGTATAATATATAATGTAGTATGTTTTTGCAAAAGCCTTAGTAGCCAACCCCAAATAAGCTTTGGGAGTAAAAGCTAGGTAGAAGAAGAAGAGTTTATTAGGAGTTTGGTTACTACAGTATTGGTTCTGGCTAGTATGAGATCAGACTGGTGTGTGTGGAAAACATGCAATTCAAAGTTATTGTCTGATATTTCAAAATCCCTACAATAATATTATAAATGAGAAAGTAACTCTGTCTGTCTGTATGTTACGGTTTCACACCTAAAACGCTGTACCGATTTAAATAAAATTTCAAATTCAGATAGTCTAGAGCCTGAAAAAGGGCATAGGCTACTTTTTACCGCGATACATGCAGGTGGAGCCGCGGGCGAAAGCTAGTGATTATTATATACAACTTGAAGAAAATGGCTGGCAGCGGATGGATGCAGTCTACTCATGACCCCGATGGTTAGCTCTCTTTAGGGGATGCCTTCTATTGCGTGTTATCCCAGGGAGTCAATTAGACGACACGTTGATTGTAATGTTTTATTACTGGCTCTCTTATCTCTGTAAGACTCCGACTAATTTGACTTAAACTAAAGCTTATATACAATGTAATATGTGTACAGTTTAGGTGGGGGCTACTATGAGATATTATTTACTTAATCGAATTGCTTAATTGACAGTATGTTGTTTATACTTCCTTAATTAATATTTATAATATTACTATTGTTTGAGGGCACGTACGTTAACTTTAGTAAAACAATTATTTAATCACGTAACCGTGCAAAGATCTAAAACTACTATTTTGCTATGGCTTTGCCCATAGATATTCCCCCTCTAAAGAGAAGAAACTTCCTTATTTTACTATACTATTATATACTATTGTTGTATGGTTCTGGTTTATATTATAATTGGAATCTAACCGTCTGGTGGGAGACTCTACCAGAACGTGTCCTTTTTTCTGTTTGCTTATCTGCTTGTGAAGGTTCTGTTTTCTTGTCTCCGATTGTTTGTTCGCTTATCTTGCTATTTTCATTTGGGAAGTGTATTAATTCTATTTTTAATGATTTATTGTCTTTTAGTCGTTTTAACTCGCTATCATTCTTTTGATATTTTTCTACCTCGTGCCAATCGATTGCAGAGGGTAAGGTTATCGTCTCGATAACTCGAGATAAGGCATCGGCTACCACATTCTTGTGGCCACTGATGTGCTGGATATCCGTACTGAATTGTGATATATAATCCAGATATCTTCATATTTCTCTAATAATCCCTTTATTGGTTCCTGTAGAGAGGCGTTTATAGAACGCACTGATGCAATTTTTGTTCTTACTATTTTGGCAGGCGTTTTCAGACCTGTTTTTTTATCGATCAGTTTTTTTCCGTGTATATCGACTAATAACTGATAATGATTCAAAAAATCAGCTCCCAGGATTGGCATCTTAACGTCGGCAATGGTAAATGTCCATTTAAAGCTTCGGCGTAGTCCTAGGTTAAGCGTTAAAGTGCGTTCCCCGTATGTATTTATAGGGGTCCCGTTTGCGGCGAATAATTGGTATTCGCATGCTTGGCTCTCCTTATTTGTGCTATTTATAACCGAAATGTTAGCACCCGTGTCGACTAAAAATCTATAACCACTGTTTGAGTCAGTTATAGTTAGACGGTTTGCTGGGTGGATAGCACAGAGGCCCGTCTTATTCTGTGCTAATTTTAGTTTTCCGATGGCCTGTTATTTTTAATTGTATTCCATGCACAAGGTTTATTGCATCTATATGAATCCTGCTTGAACCGATTATGGAAATAACATAACCCATTATGTGAGTTTCTGTGGCGCGACCTTGACCGTGAATGTGGCATATGTCGTGTTTGGTATTTGCTGCGTTGCCTAGGTTGATGCTCGCGTATGCTGCGTAATGCATTTATTTCTATTCGCATGGCTTCAAGTTGTGACGTTATGTTTGTAACTAGGTTAATGTCAACCGCTGTTTCTTGAATATTTCTTTTGTTGTAGGTCAAGTTCTCGTAAATTTTATCAGCTAATTCGCTCAAGTGGTCTAACGACATATTGTTTGTCACCGATAATATCGCTGTTAGTGAAGCGGGGAGTTGCCTTAGCCACAGCAGGCGAATAGTGTCGTCGTTTATTTTTCCACATCCAGCTTCTTTCATTTTTCGCAGGAGCTGGGAAGGCTTCTGGTCTCCCAGGTCCATTTCTGCTAGTAGTCTGTGGAAACGTCGGTGTTCGCTCTCTTCGTAGCAGTTTATCAGACGTTCCTTGATTGTGGAGTACTTGTTTTCGCTGGGTGGGTTAGTTAATATGTCACTGACTTGATGGACGACCTCTTTTGGTAGTTTGGATATTACCATGTTATATTTGTAATCTTCGCCCTGTTTTTGTGGTGCTATTATTGCTTCGAACTGGGCGAACCATAAACGTGGGGAGTCTGTCCAAAATTGCGGTAGTTTGTCTGTGACCGTGATAGCAGCAACTGAATCGCACCCCGTGTCGCCTCTTGAAGGAGTTGTTGTTGGAGCCATTTTTGGGATGTGATACTTTCGTAATGCTATTGTTTTCTAGATTCACTGCTGAACACCATATAGGGTTCCGGTCGTCCCGGTATTATATCAGCACTAGAAACCAATAGATCACGTCGGGGTCACCAATTATTGCGTGTTATCCCAGGGAGTCAATTAGACGACACGTTGATTGTAATGTTTTATTACTGGCTCTCTTATCTCTGTAAGACTCCGACTAATTTGACTTAAACTAAAGCTTATATACAATGTAATATGTGTACAGTTTAGGTGGGGGCTACTATGAGATATTATTTACTTAATCGAATTGCTTAATTGACAGTATGTTGTTTATACTTCCTTAATTAATATTTATAATATTACTATTGTTTGAGGGCACGTACGTTAACTTTAGTAAAACAATTATTTAATCACGTAACCGTGCAAAGATCTAAAACTACTATTTTGCTATGGCTTTGCCCATACCTTCATTTCGAAGTTGATTACACTAGACTGAAGTTATACTCTATTAATACATACTCGCTATCACATAAAATGTCATACAATGTTCGTAGGAACTGTTCAATTTTATGTATAAACGAAAACTTGAAAATTTCACGTTAAAATTCAAAAACTCCATCTAAAATATGTAGGCCTGTTATCCGGGCCGCTTCGCTCCATAATATTAAAGTTTTGGGTCCTAATTATATGCGGCTCGCTCGCTTACTCTGCGGTATAATTATATAAAATGAATAAACCGCGACAAATTACACGAATTTCTGCACAGTCGAGGTATCTACCGACCGCGGACCGAAACAACATTTGAACAGGAACATTACACCTGTTTACTGTGTACACATACAACCAAAATATGGAATACCAGATTTAAATTGGCAATTAAATGATCGACTGAATCGGTGGCGCAGTGGGAGTGTATACGACTTTTGTGCTTGAGATCTCGGATTCGATCCCCGGATTACACATTCCCGGGAAACATTTGGTCGTACCAAATGTCAGTGTGATCCACAAATATTTATATGTGTATGTATTTACAGAAAAAAAGGTATGTTTATGTATTTATATCAGTTGTCTAGTACCCATAATACAAGCTCTGCATACTTTAAGACTAGATGGCGTTGTGTGTGTTAGATGTCCGAAATATTTACTGATATATTATTATTATTATTATGAATTTTGAAAACCTTCTTTATCATAAATTAAATAATTTAGTTAATGAAAATTTATTGAACATTTAATAAACGGAGTATGAATCAAGAACAAAGTCATAAATTTCGCACCAAATAACATTCGTTTGATACAAAGCTCTGTTCACTCGTAAATTGTTAAATTAACAAGCATCAGTTTTACTGCCAAGGTTCAATTATTCTACTATAAGAAGTCATAAGCGAAGAGCGACAATCAAACAATTAAAATACAAATCATTTCACTTGATTTGTTATTAACAGACTGACTTTATGCCAGAGATTGTAGGCTAGATTCCCATCTAGTACAAGTTTGTTCGTCTACGCAGATAGTTTATATGCAGATTTTATTAAGATCTGAGTCTTCGATGAGCTGATTACTTAACCAAATTTGCGACACAATTCATTCAAATTTAAAGACATTCCTGGAGATCAACAAGGCTACCAACTATAAGACGTAGCCAGATGAAGTTCAAAAGATTAGAGATAAAACTAAACACAGACGTAAGCCTTAACACAATCCCGACTGTTTAGTTGTATAAAACAATTAATCAAACTCCAATTCCACGAAATCCATTCGTTCCTCACTTAGAATACGTTTAGCAACAGATGGTACCGCAACTAAAATATCTACCAGTTTGTATATGTATTACTCAGGAATTTAGTCAAGTTTTAGTTAGGTAAATTCTTTAAAATAAACTCATTTAAACTTTTAGTCCACTAATTATAAATTTATTAAAATTGGTCAAGTGTGTGTCAGGTTTTTTCTTTTTATAAAAGACAAACTAAATACATTTATAAAAGACAACTACATACATTTATATGAGACAATATCTTTTTAAAAAACAATAAGGAATATAAATACAGTGTCGCAGGAGACTTTACAAACGTACATGAAACATTAACACAAAGAAAACCCAGACTCAGAACAACAATTTGTGAATCTCACAAAGGGTTATTCCACATGAAATTCGAACCCACGATACTTGGCCCAGTAGAAAGCGGCGTGTCGACCGTTTCAACTACTAGACTAACCGTGCAGGTGCGCATTACATAATGTTCCGTAGACACCCACATTGGCACGTTGATTTAGTGGATGTTTGTGGATAGGAAAACATTTTCAGTAAATTATTCAAGATAGCTGAGGTTTGGAGTATCTAGAGTACCCGTTTAAATTTGCCTAATTATTCATTATACGTACTTAATCTTCTTAGTTTCCATTGAGAACACTTAGTACAGAATTACATTAGTTCACTCACACTTAAGAACCGCTTCAGAAGTATTTAGTTTAAAGCACATTACTTGAATTATGAAATGAAAATGAAGAGATATTATTATGTACAATATGTTCTTATAATAAGTTGCATCAAGATTTTTTCTTTTTTTGTGTTTAAGGATTATTAAACGACTAGTTCGCATTGAATTTTTTCACAAACACATATTACACACACCCATCTGGTTCCAAAATAAGCAGAAACTGTATACGGTAAGCAAACTGCAGATAAACATACTTATATAGTAATAATAGGCCTTTCCATCTTTTGAGATGATTTAGACAGTGCCTCTTCGACACTTCTTGGTGTGACTGTAAAGCCCAATACGGGAGCGAAAACAGCGTCCGCACACCTGACACCTAAATAGAGGACCGTTCGAGGCTCGAGCAAGCGAGACCCCCTCGTGTCCCCCCTGTCTCTTTTCACGTTTGTCCGCCAGAGTCCGGAACCAACCCCTGTCGTGCGTTCTGCAGCCCTCATCCAAAATCCACTTGGACACGGTACAAAATGATCATATCAGGCAAACATTTGTCCTGAATAGGAATTGAACTCACTAACCATAGCGTTTATCAAGCGATTAGATAGCCCTGTAGTTATTGATCACTGTAGTTATTACAGTTGTTATAAGTAGCTAGGTAGCTCGATAAGTCTATCAATTTAGTCCTACTACCACTATATTCACTGCGTATAGTTAAGATTGTAAGTTCTTAAATAATACACGCGGATTTAGATTAACACTTATTTAATTACAGAAGGAAATACATACACAAGGCGCGGCACAGAAAGCAAAGTAAAATACAGTTCAAGCAAAGATTAGAAAGATAGAATTTACAAATAATAAGCACTTAAATGTAAGCGTAAGCGCGGAGTAAAAGTATTTAATCAAGCAACGTGGATTCGCGGCGAGAGCGTACGGCTGACTCATTCTAGGTGGCGGCGCGGGCGCATAGTAACACCCCTCGTCGACCGCCGAGTACGCGCGTCGTAAGTTGGCGTTATGTCATAGTAGCTGGATGCTACATCTGGATGCTGGATGGCTTGAACTTTTTCATGCAAAGGGCTTATTCCAGCAGAAGAAACTTTGTAGCCAAGGAATGTAACCTCTTCTACACCTAGAACACATTTAGAAGTGTTTATAAGTAAACCATACTTTTTTAGGCGTTCGAATAAAATCTCCAGGTGCTGCAGGTGTTCAGTTTCGGATTTGGAGAAAACTAAAATATCGTCCAAGAATCCGTATGTAAAATCTAGACCTTGAAGAACTTCATCTAAGAACCTTTGAAAGGTTTGTGCTGCATTTCTAAGACCAAAAGTCATGAAAGGAAACTCGAAGAGACCGAACGGCGTGGTTATAGCCGTCTTCGGTATATCCTCGTCTGCCACTGGTACTTGGTGAAAAGCTTTCACCAGATCTATTTTGCTGAAAATCCTGGCCCCTGAAAGTTGGTAAGCAAAATCATGTATGTGTCTCACCGGGTACCGATCTGGTATTGTTCTCGAGTTGAGTGCTCTGTAGTCTCCACAGGGTCTCCAGCTGTCGTCCTTCTTAGGAACCATGTGCAGGGGTGAAGACCATGGGCTTTCAGAGCGGCGAGCAGTTCCAACCTTCAACATGTCTTCGAATTCATTTTTGGCAATCTTCAGACGATCAGGTGCCAAACGACGAGGGCGAGAAGACACGGGCGGTCCTGGCGTCGTCCTTATGTGATGCTTGGTGTTGTGCTTTATAGTTCTGCAGGATCCAGCAGGTCTTGTAATTTCTGGAAATTGATCAAGCAATTTATGGTATTGTGAGTCACCCGAGAACACTTTTAGTGAAACCAACTCATGGGCTAGGCTGTGTAATGATGGCGCTTCTACTGATAAACTTGTAACAGAATCTAACAAGCGGTGGTTACGGCAGTCGACTAATAAGTTATAAAAACTTATGAAGTCAACTCCGATTATAGGCTTTGATACATCTGCCACGATAAATCTCCAGGTGAAACTTCTGCGAAGACCTAGATTGAGGTTTAGTTCGACTGTTCCATATGTTGAGATTGTAGACCCGTTTGCAGCGAAAAGTTCATACTTAGACTTTTGAGGTCTGTCTTTAAGCAATTTCCGAGGGTAGGCGCAAACATCTGAACCAGTATCAATAAGAAATTGAACCTTACTATACTTATCTGTAATAAATAGGCGGCCCTGACAAGTGGAGCAGTCTCCTACAGCCATTGTTGAGTGATCCTGTCTGTAATCACAGGGCTTAATACAAAGTTTTGCTTTTACACCAAATTTTGTATGGTACCAACATGTTGGGTACTTACTATAACTAAATTGTGCACGACTCGAACTTCGTTTTTTCTTGTCACGTATTGAAGGTCGTGATTGAATATTATGTCGAGACAAACGTTCAACACATTTAGTTAATTCGGCAATTTGTCGAGCCATATCCTCCTTTGTGATCGGCGATGACTTTGAAGTCATCGATACAATCTGTTGGGGAGAAGCGATATCATGCAATCGGTCCGCTAAGTCTGCTAATGATTGTAAGTCGAGGGTAGGTTGTGATGCTAGGACCGCTTCGATGTTATTAGGTAGTCTACTAGACCAGACTGTTTTCAAAAAATCATCAGAAACATCCTTACCAGCCAAATAATGCAGATGCCGTAGGAACTGTGAAGGCTTGCGGTCTCCCAACTCCTCGTGAAGCAGTAATTGTTTGACTTTGTTTTCTTTACTCCTAGATAATCTTTTAATTAACTCACTCTTTAATTTATCATATTTATCCGTGGTTGGTGGCGATGTTATAATATCTTCCACTTCAGAAGCAATTTGATAGTCGAGTTGTGATACTACGTAGTAAAATTTTGTGACGTCAGAGGTGATGTTTGAAAGTATGAAGTTACCTTCTACCTGTGCGAACCACAATGCAGGTTTACTGGGCCAGAACGGAGGCATGCGAACAGCAATACTAGATATTTCAGTTGGCAGCGGCGTCACTGGCTCCTGGACTACATAATTACTCTTCAAACCGTTCGGCATTTTTTCGAATCCGTGCGCGTACGTAGGTATATTCGTAAAAACGTGTTTTAGGCGGGGTCACCACTGTAGTTATTGATCACTGTAGTTATTACAGTTGTTATAAGTAGCTAGGTAGCTCGATAAGTCTATCAATTTAGTCCTACTACCACTATATTCACTGCGTATAGTTAAGATTGTAAGTTCTTAAATAATACACGCGGATTTAGATTAACACTTATTTAATTACAGAAGGAAATACATACACAAGGCGCGGCACAGAAAGCAAAGTAAAATACAGTTCAAGCAAAGATTAGAAAGATAGAATTTACAAATAATAAGCACTTAAATGTAAGCGTAAGCGCGGAGTAAAAGTATTTAGTCAAGCAACGTGGATTCGCGGCGAGAGCGTACGGCTGACTCATTCTAGGTGGCGGCGCGGGCGCATAGTAACACCCCTCGTCGACCGCCGAGTACGCGCGTCGTAAGTTGGCGTTATGTCATAGTAGCTGGATGCTACAGCCCATTTAACAGAAAAGGCTCCTAAGCGTGTCATATCACGCTGCGACCTATATATAATCAGAAAAAAATATATGCGCAGTCTCATTATGCGGCACCTAAGTTTTACATATTTAGTACAGTACAGATCTTATTTCAAGTTCTCGAAGTGTAGAAAAAATACTAAACAAATGTAGTCGAAACTATACCTAATAAGTAACAATATACATTTGCAAAAAATTCTAATAAATTCAAATTGCTTTCACTCCAACGAAACTTTCTCGAATTTCATTCTATCTCATTCGTCTTCTAAGAAAATAAAACTTAATCCCCGTATAGATGAAGGCATTAGTTCACGGCAATCGGAGATAAGAAATACAACCCATACGTTTTTGTATTTAATAGAAACCCGTTCATTTACAACACTCGAAACTCGACCTCTGAAAACGTCCAAAAATACTTGAGCTTTGCCGTCTCCTCTTCTTAAGCAAGCATAGAGGAATAAGCCGAAATTTGTAACAGATAGGTAGGCCATATTAAAATGGTTCAACCCCAAATTATATTGCGTACATATAAGGGTATTGTGACGATTTCATGTTGAATTTTCGCTTCACCTAAAAGGATTTGGCTTGAGAATGTTTTGGGCCTCGAAGGAGTTCTATTTTATACCTAACCATCTGTTGCTCTAGCTAGTAAAGACGTTATTTTCTTCTTAGATTATTATATTAATTACTTTATTTATGGAAATATCTAAAGAGTATATATAATCGATTTGCAATGGATGTAAAAAGAATTTAGTTACCTTTTCATAATTAAAAAATACTGTTTTTATTGTCCTAGTTCTTGTATGATTCATTTTTTTTTTAATTAGTGAAAATACATCCTGTGTAAAAACTACAAACATACATGAAACGGACACAATGAATACCCAGACTTAGAACAGCAATTTCTGGACCCCACAAAGTCAGTCAAAATCATTTAAAAGTTAAGGTAACTCCGGTAACCTCATCACTCCGGTAAAAAGCAACACAGCGAACATAGATTTCATCGTTTTTTTGCTAGCAACTGACTAATTGTTAGTTTACTAGAAACCGACTCAAAGACCATTCTTAACACGTTCACTGCGGCTTGAGGTTGATTCAGCCTCATGGTAGACTTTACGCTGGTGCGGCGCGTAAAACTGTGTTTTCTCTCTAGTGCGGCGGCTGTTTACACTCAACCGTATAAGGTATGACAAAGACAAATATAGCTTTCTTTATGTCTGCGAAGCATTGACTCAATATTGTAAAAAAAATATTTGAGGTCGAAATACGCCTCAAACGCACTGATCACAAAATTATTGAATAAGGTGCGGGTTGAGGCCGATTTCGACCTCCAGCGGCGGGGCGCGCGGGCGGCGTGAGAGCTGGTAAGTCGACTTTAGTGACGCTACCATAGTCGATACTGGAGCACGTGTCTTTGTGCAATCGTGTTAATTGTTTGTTTTTTATTTTTGTTAAATTCTTTTCTTTAATGTTTTTTTGTGTGTGTTCAGTTATATATTTATAGAGAGCCCGTGACACCCATACCTTAGCTATATTATAAAAGCTGAAAATTCTTCTATATATTTATTTATTTACACTTTCTGCAAAACATATTTTTTTACATTCACGATTTATTTACAAGCAGGGTAGACAGAGACGATATTAATAGTAATTTCACTTGCGTTCAATAAGACATAGAAAGGTGTTACATTACATGTTTTAGAGACATTCAGAATTCACATATGTTTTTGGAAATATGTTAGTATACGCAAAGTTGTAGCTACATAATCTTGCCGTTAGATGTTTGACTGCTCGAAGGCCTACAACTAAGTTTCACGACTGTTATGATAATAAGTGATGATTTGCGCAAGACGGCTGCCAGGAGCTGGATGCGAATAGCCGAGGATTGAACTAAGTCGCGTGCAATTGGAGAGGCCTATGTCCAGCAGTGGACTGCGATAGGCAGATGATGATGATAATAACTGGGACAAGTTACTTAGCGGACGAATCGAATCACGGAAAAAATCATGATATCATGCGACAAACGGTCACCCATCCTTCTGACCGTGCCGTCATTGCTTACCTTCAGTGATTGTTTTTAATCACTGAGGGCAACTTGGTAATGAGCGCTTTTTTTGGCTTTTGCTATGAGACTTATTACAGTAAAGACAATTTCATGATCCCTACTAGCATTATAAATGCGATAGTAACTCTGTCTGTCTGATACGTTTTCACGCCTAAACCGCTGAACCGATTTTAATAAATTTCAGTACAGAGTAAGATGGAACCTTGGGCTTTCCCAAGGTTATTTTGACCGTGATAATCGACTTGGGCAGAGCCGTGCAAAAGCTAATAAGGTAGTAAGGCTAAAAAAACTGAGGTAGTCTTATAGATGGAGGTCATAGGGTCTCAAGATCGCGTAATACTTTTATCTGCGTTGCGCCGGCCATCCACGGTGATTCAGCTTTAACGTTCGGGGCTTTTTCAATTAGACGTGTTCAGAATTCTTATGTCTGTGAGCTACTTTCTCGTATAATACGGCTCTCTTATACCTACACAATTTTTACAGACGCTAGGTGGCATGATAAGATTGTGTAACAATTGTAGGAAAATCTTAATTTATTTAGACTTTTAGAATCATTAATATTTATTAAATTTACAGTGTATCACTAAAATCACTGACTTATTAACAAAAGAAATCGATTTCAAAGAAAAACTATTCCGAGTACCCGTATCGCGACAGGTATGCCTAGGATATTTGAGGTGTTCTCTCGTTTTTTCTATCATCAGATATATCAGGATCCTATCATCAGATCCTGGTTTCCTTATCATGGTATCACATGGGAAGTATCAGATAAAAAAGCGGCCAAGTGCGAGTCGGACTCGCCCATGAAGGGTTCCGTATCAGCAAGTAACATCATATAAAAGTTCTTGTAGTTCGTTGTAACTTTCATCGATGTTTTTATACTAGTATATTGATTGAATGAAAGGTAAATTGCGATTTACGATTTATGACGTATTAAAAAAAAACTACTCACTAGATCTCGTTCAAACCAATTTTCGTTGGTAGTTTTCATAGTAATATACAACATATATTTTTTTTAGTTTTATCACTCTCTTATTTTAGAAGTTAGAGGGGGGGGGATACACATTTTTCCACTTTGGAAGTGTCTCTCGCGCAAACTATTCAGTTTAGAAAAAAATTATATTAGAAACCTCAACATCATTTTTGATCACCTATCAATAGATACCCCACACGTATAGGTTTGAAGAAAAAAAAAAATTTGAGTTTCAGTTCTAAGTATTGTTTTTTTTCTATTTTTATATAAAAATCTTAATACGGTTCACAGAATACATCGACTGACCAAATTTCAACAGTATAGGTCTTATAGTTTCGGAAATAATTGGCTGTGACATACGGACGGACAGACAGACAGACAGACAGACAGACAGACTTGACGAATCTATAAGGGTTCCGTTTTTTGCCATTTGGCTACGGAACCCTAAAAAAGAATTATCAAAATCGGTCATTCGAAAGTTCTGTGGAAACAAACATTAAAAAATATAGTCGAATTGAAAACTTCCTTTTTTGAATTCGATTAATAAGTCACTATGAATGATCAAAGGTGACATGCACATTAAAAATTGGTTATAACTAAGTTACATTCCTTTCTGCCCAATAAATTATTGTTTGATGTTTTATTTTTTTTGTTGTTTTTTTTTCATGCGAAATTTTAAAAGAAGTGTGCAAACGCCGACTCTTTAAGAAGTTATATGAAGTTTTAACACCTGAGTCAGATAAACTCGTAGCTTATTATATAACGTAACTAGTTGACCTAGCGAACTTCGTACCGCCCAACTTTAAAATTCCAGAACTTGATCGCAGCGCCACCTACCGGGTCCAATTACGAATCTAAACCAATCCCAGATCCCCTTGAACACACACAAAAAAATTCATCAAAATCGGTCCAGTCGTTTGAGAGAAGTTCAGTGACATACACACTCACAGAAGAATTAAATATATAAAGATAAGAATATGACTTGTTTAGTCTTATCTCTTGTCTTGGTATTGCCAGTCTTAACTCAACATTGAGTTTAATGCCTGAAACCATCACAGTTAGATGTTTCCTACTTTAATAAGTCAGTGATTTTAGTGATACACTGTAAATTTAATAAATATTAATGATTCTAAAAGTCTAAATAAATTAAGATTTTCCTACAATTGTTACACAATCTTATCATGCCACCTAGCGTCTGTAAAAATTGTGTAGGTATAAGAGAGCCGTATTATACGAGAAAGTAGCTCACAGACATAAGAATTCTGAACACGTCTAATTGAAAAAGCCCCGAACGTTAAAGCTGAATCACCGTGGATGGCCGGCGCAACGCAGATAAAAGTATTACGCGATCTTGAGACCCTATGACCTCCATCTATAAGACTACCTCAGTTTTTTTAGCCTTACTACCTTATTAGCTTTTGCACGGCTCTGCCCAAGTCGATTATCACGGTCAAAATAACCTTGGGAAAGCCCAAGGTTCCATCTTACTCTGTACTGAAATTTATTAAAATCGGTTCAGCGGTTTAGGCGTGAAAACGTATCAGACAGACAGAGTTACTATCGCATTTATAATGTTAATAGGGATCATGAATATTCTTCACTGTAATAAGTCTCATACCGAAAGAAAAGTGAAAGCCAAAAGAAGCGCTCATTACAAAGTTGCCCTAAGTGATTAGACACAATCACTGAGGGTTAGCAATAGCGGCGCGGTCAGAAGGATGGGTGACCGTTTGTGGCATGACACCTTAGTTTTTCCGTGATTCGACCGCTAAGCAACCTGTACCAGTAATTATCATCATCATCATCAGCCTATCGCAGTCCACTGCTGGACATAGGCCACTTAAATCGATCTTCGTGAAACTTAGTTGTAGGCCTTCGAGCAGTCAAACATCCAACGGCAAGATTATGTAGCTACAACTTTGCGTATACTAACATATTTCCAAAAACATATGTGAATTCTGAATGTCTCTAAAACATGTAACACCTTTCTATATCTTATTGAACGCAAATGAAATTACTATTAACATCGTCTCTGTCTACCCTGCTTGTAAATAAATCGTGAATGTATAAAAGAGAAATTAATTTCTGATGAAATCAGTCAAATAAATCTGCTTCCCATTAACTCACAGCTTTTATTATTATATCGGCGACACATAACAGTTTTATGAGCTCCTAGGAAAACTTTACGACTGGTATTTATCTACTTTGACAGTCATTTTATTATCCGTACCAATATCCTGTTCAATACTAGGCAAGAATACTTTAGTTATGAGAAATATTTATAAGAATATTCGTGTCTTCTGAAGATATAGTTAGATATCTTTTACGAAGATTTTTTATTAAACAGCAAACGGCCATAATGAACTTACTGAATCTCGCTGAAGTCTCAACAAGTACTGTAAGTATAGTTTTCAAGAGCTTTATTTATTGGTTTCGCGGCCGAATTAATAAAACCTTAATCCTTTTAATTTACTAGCCAAACAGTATACAGTAGTGAATGACAACTGTCATCGTTAAGTTTTTGTAATTTTCGACCAACTGTCGATCGACGATCTGTAAAGTCGTTGACTACTAAAGATCGTTGAAATCGTTGAAAGTAAAGTGTTTGTTATATGAAACTAGCTTTATCCAGTGACTACACTCTCGTATATATTATATGTATATAGATTTGAGTTTAAAAGTAACCTACGTCCTTCCTTCAGAATCAAAGTACCTATCTCCATGCCAAATTTCATTGAAAGATGTTAAGCTGTGAAAGCATAATAAACAGACAAACACATTTTCGAACTTATAATATTAGCTTGGATAATAAAATGTCTTTACTGAGGAGTCCTTCATTGAGAGTGGCTCGACATATACTTGGCCAGTTTTTAGGAATTTTCTTCTTCTTCTTCGTCCTTGCCGTTATTCCAAAGATTATTTGGGGTCGGTTACTAGTTCAACCGGTTTTGCTTGAATATCAGTTTCCACGGAGCGACTGGCATCGGACCTCCGCAATATGTATGTAAAAAAAGATGTAGTACTTGATCAAGATCTACTCAAGCAGAAAATCAAACATCCCTTCACGATCTCATTCGAAATAAGGAAATACCGTCAAAAGTTAAGATTCGCCAAATTTGTCGGTTATTGGTATTCCTTTTCAGCCTAATTCTTTTTCCTTAATCTAACAAATATCCACGCAACATTGAATTTCCTCCCTAACCATGAAAGGGGATTCCCCTTTGTATTTGTTCAACTTTGATTTCGGGGATTTTTGGTGCTGACCGCACCACCGTGTTTTATATAAATATTGAATCACAGTAATCGTATTTGGTACAACAGGTTTTACCTTTGATGTAAGTTGATATTATCGCTTTACCGAGTAGTTTGGATGAAATCTAAAATTTCTATTTACTCTATTGTTACAGCTAACATGTGAAAGAAATTAAACTTGCTCATCATGCTATGGAAAGGGTTATACTCGGCGTTTCTCTTCGAAATCGCATTATAATTGAAGTGATCCGTAATAGAACCAAGGCTATCGATATAGTCCGCTGGGTTAGCCAGCAGTTAGTGAAGTGGCAGTGGGCTATACATATTAGCCAAAAACCTAATAGTCGTTGGGATAGAGAAGTTACAGAGTGGAGACCACGATAAGGCAAAACTAGTGCAGGACGCTCTCAGGTCAGATGGACAATGACTTGTTTAAGATGACTGGTATAAGCTGGGTGCAAGAAGTCTAAGTCGAACAGAGGCCAGAAAAAGGCTGACGATGAGAGAGATCACAGGAGGATTAACCACTATAACTGTATGCCACTTACCCACAACCCATATTCATCCCATGGGTTTTCGTTACAGTTCATAAGAGGTGATTAAATAATCAAACTAGGTAGGAGAGAAACAAAACTTGAAACAAACTCCAAATCAATCCGCCTCAATCCTTCTTTCAACGGGGAGACCTATGTCTAGCATTGGACTGTCATTGGCTGTTGACTCCTTAATTCAGGAGGTGTCTCAAATACTGTTACGTAATACTTGTATTACTTTTTTGGTAATAAACAATCTTTTATCCACCTTTCCTTCTTATGAAAAAAATGTGTTAAAATAACCTTTTAGAGGATAAAATTTTGCTACAGAGTTTTCTACCTTACTTCGGTAGTAGCACACCATAATGATGATGAATACGAGCAATTAACCGACATTATGACGTCATAACGGCTTCCTATAACACGTATTTTATGTACTTGGTGGATGTATGGCGTGGTTTTATAATGCCTGTAAAGGTATATGTACAGGTAACTTGATAAGTCTCAGTAAGTATCAGAATTTCGAGATTTTCAGGAAGCTAGCTATAATAAATAATAATAATAATAAATAATTCGGACATCTTACACACAACGCCATCTAGTCTCAAACCAAGCAGTGCTTGTATTATGGGTACTAGACAACTGATATAAATACATAAAAATGTTTATTTTTTGTAAATACATACCATAGAAAAACCATATACACACTATATACATAGAAAAACCCCAAACTCCGAAACAAATATTTGCGAATCACGCAAACATTTGGTCCGACCCGGGAATCGAACCCGAGACATCTTGATCAGCAGCCGCATACGCTAACCAATGCGTCATCGAGGCAATGTATTTGGGAAATCTATTCAATTTTTAGAAGTGGTTGTAAAATAAAAATATATATTAGAAAAACCAATGGACGGAATTCTTATCAAAGTAGCAGAAGTTAAAGCAACAATCGAAATTTTGCAGAAACTAATCTCGGCAGCGGCTCAACCGATTTGTATACGATTTTCTCGTATTTATTGTTGCTAACTTCACTTAATAATTAGCGTTTGTATTTTTATTATTGGTTGACAATAGAATAAATTGTTATATCGGTTAAGAATGAAAATAAAACTACATTACCCCGGAAGATTATTGACAAATCTTTTACCAAATAAATTGAATCACGCCAAAAGTTTCCCTAAATCAATGTTTAACAAACAAAGGAGATTTTCCTTTGAAGGTTAGGAAGAAAATTGTATCAATGATATCGTTATTGTTTTCATCGAGTAAAAGAATCAAGCATTAAGTCGATAATAATAAATAATAAAACCGGGATATTTGGTGCTCTATTGGGTTCATCTTCGTTCAGTACTGGATGGTTGATTTGATCTGAATATACTGACAATACCATTGAGTTACAAATGTTTTGACTAACAGGAATAACATTGTTTTAAAATTACTTTCGCGGCTTTTACACCTACTCATGTTTTTTTTTTTGCTGTAAACGGGACTTATTCGTTATCCGACGTTTCGAACGGGTTATAGCCCTCGTGGTCACGGGTAGATTGATATGAGTTTAGTTTGGAAAGTACAAGTGATCGTATACTTTTTAATTTATTCGCGAGTAAGTCCCGTTTACAGCAAAAAAACATCCTTAAAAATAATACTTTTAAACGCGAAAGTTTTTGAGTATCTATGTTTGTTGCTCTTCCCCGCAAAAACTACGGAACGGATTTGGATGAAACTTTACAGTAATATAGATTGTATATCAAAATAGCACATAGGTTACTTTTTACTGCAATAATCGAGATACACGCGGGCAGATCAACAGGCGAAAGCTAGTGAGTATATATTTATGTGTACAAGTAAAGAAAATATTTTATAAAATTCTTAAATAAAACTGAAATTCAAGATTTTTTGGTAATGTATTTTACCGATCATTTTCATTGAACGTACATAAAAGGTAACACGGGGTATCGTGTAGAGGACTCTACGTTAGTGGCTTTGAACAGAATTTTGGCCTTGAACATGAGGTTAAAAAGCCGTATTCAGCACCTACTGTGAATACGGTATCACAAAAATATTTTTATGAATCTTTAGAATTGTGTATTGTAATAAAACCTGGAAGGGCTTTATAAATAATTGTTACTTTTACATACATTTGAATAAGACTGAATAGAAGATAAAGGTATCAAAGTCCAAATTCTATATTGAACCACTTTTTTAGACAATGCTATTCAATGGCTAAAACATACATGAGAAAAGAAACATTGTTATAAAAGAAAAGTGTCCAACTTAGGGCAGAAAAGAATAAATAAATATAAATTGAAATTTCGTGTGTTTGATTTTGACTTTGACTGTATTCTGTATAGAAACGGGTTATCTACTCCCCTAGCGAGAGACGAACTTCTTAGCATTCCATGGATTTACCGTGCGGGTGCCGGGTCCATCGTGTGGCAGAGGGAGAAACTACTTGCGACCTAGGCGTAGGTGTAAGGCGGCCCTTTTGAGATGAACATCAACGCTCACCTTCACTGCTCGAGTTGCCCGCCCTGATTATCCAAATTGGTAGGAACCTGTTAGTGCAGCCTTAGATACTCGTTCTAATATAGAACTTACTGCAGTTCTCGACAGGCCAAGGTCTTTCAGAAGGTTGAAGAGAGATTTTGCTGGTATACCTCTCGCTCCTACTTAAACAATAATTAAACATTCTACAAAAACGTAAGTGATAACAGAAAAATAAGAATGCTAAATCTCGATGTCTAAACGATTGTTTGTTTTTGCTTTTTTTATATTTAACCCTACCAAAGTGACATAGGAAAACTCAGGAGTAGAATGAAAGAGTAGGGGCCACCATTCTCATCGTCACTGCATACAATGCAGCATGGTGACCCACACCACGGCGGCTTAGTGAGATTCATCATTCTCCGGGCCCCGGTCTCATACTCACCAACGAAAGACAGCACGAATCTTGTCATTTTAGGTTGATCTTCTGTGTGAGTGTAGTACTGCCCCGGTCGAGTTGACCCATTCGTTCTGAAATCAGCGTGTTTTCACTACCTATTACCAGAGATTGTAAAAACACTGCATCTTTTCTTAAGGCTGATGGTGAATAACTTTTGCTTTTCATGCATACCTGCAACTCAGGAAACTGAAGTTTGTTGAAATTTTAAATACTGTCAGGTCACTTCGTCCTATATGTACCGAAGCTTCGCTATCCCGTTATAAAGTAAATGTGCTTTATCATCATCATCATCAGCCTATCGCAGTCCACTGCTGGACATAGGCCTCTCCTATTGCACACCACTCTGATCGATTTTGGGCTTCTCGCTCCTGCCAGCACGCAGCAGGTCGGCACTCCACCTCGCTTGTGGGCGTCCTACACTACGTTTACCGAGACGCGGTCTCCACTCCAGAACTCTTCTGCCCCAACGGTCATCAGTTCTGCAGCTAATATGGCCAGCCCACTGCCACTTCAGTGCTTATATTTTAATAATGCCTTCACTAAAAATTTTAGAAGGTGTTTCATAGTTTGTGAAATACCTATCAACCTAACTAGTTCATAATATATTTTAAGTTTTATAGCTTAAGTTGAAGTACAGCATTTTCATAATAAGTTTTTATTGCTTCATTTAAAATTAATAAAGCTATAAAAATTATGGTCACAGTGTCCTTGCGTATTTTAAATTATACTAGTAATTTAAAATTTATTTTCATTATGAAACTTTTCAGTAGTAGTACTTAGAGAACCAGACTCGGCTTCGGACCTTCGCTATTCTGAGGGCTATATAAAGTTGAAGGTAGACTTCCCAATAATAATTGCCATAGATGTTCATGACAATCGGGACCGACGCACGGTTTAACGTGCTCTTCGAGGTACGGGCGTGAAACATCGCTTTCCATACTCTGAGCTGTTATTAAAATTTTCTTGTCAGAAAAACCCAACAACACATTTAGCTTGAACCGGGATTCGAACCCCCTTGATCAGCAGTCGCATATGTTAACCGCTACGCTGACGAGGCAGTCTTAATACATTTTCATCTCACAATATTTGTGCTGAGATGAAATCGATCAACCCATATTAATAATTTATTCATGAAATACGATAACTAGGTTTAGGTATATACCTATCGCAAGATCAATTGTTAACGCCAAATAAGTTATCCAAACAATAACATACAGAGTAATTAGAAACTGTATTCTACCTTATATTTATTCTAATAACTCTAAACCAACGGGTTTTAGAATAATTATCCTCATTTGACTTGTAACCAAACTTCTAGATTTACCTAAGGCTAAATACACTAATTCATTTCAGCTACGCTAAATGATGGTTTAGGTTTTAGTCAAGTTTTAGACAGTGCTTAATCTTCTGTCAAACTTTTAGAAGTCAAAGTATTCGTCTTCGAGTTTATTTTATCTGATTAAATAATTACTGAGGTGTTATATTTGAAAGTTCACTAGCTTTTCCCCGCTGCTGCTGTTGGGTAGTGGTAAGACCGCTGTGACTACGTAATCTTGCCGATGGATGTTTTTAAGCCACCCGGATTCCTTCAACTAAGGTTCACGATTGTTATACTATAAAAAAAAACTTGGCCGACTGCTTTACGTGATGAATCACAAAGACGCTCATGGTATGATACCACTAACGGGTTCCCATCCAGGTTCGTAGTTGCTTACCCTCGGTGATTGTTTCTAATCACTTAGGTCAACTGGCTATGAGTGCCTGCGTTCCTCCGTGTATATGTCGGTTATCGTGGTTAAGAGTAGCCTAGGTCCTTCCAAAGATTCAAAGTACACTTTCTCTCCATGGCAAATTTCATGCAAATGCATTAGTGTATGACATAGACAGAATTGCTCTCCAATTTGTAATCTTCTTAATATATATAAATTACGTGTCACGTTGTTTCTCCGCGATGGACTCCTAAATTACTTAAACGATTTTAATCAAATTTGCACACCGTGTGCAGTTTCATCTAACTTGAAAGGATAGTTTACACCTTAATTTATAGTCGCAATATTATTTTATTGCAAATTATTTGTCTATTATTTGACATTCACAATTATCTATCATCTCCAAATGTTTTTTTTTGTTAAATACCTATGTCTCTGTGTGGAGTCGGAGCGGGCGGTTAGTATTAGATAAATTTGAGCAATTTTTTTTGTATAACAGAAAGTGTAAATGAGTAGATAATCATGAAGTCATGCCCAAGGGAACATGCCAGGCAAAGTAAATATAAGGCAGTTTTATTGCTAGAGACACTCCCTAGCGATCAAAATTCAGTCATTTTAAGGATCTTAATAAATAAAGATAATTAATCAGTATAAATTTAAATATCTTTGAAACTATATACACATATTTTTTCATCATTTCTTATTTATAAAATTTATTTTTTATTTATTTTTAGATATAATTATCATTATTATTTTTTCACAACATTATTAGCAAATTCAAGACCTGACAATATTCAATAATCGTGTAGATTATTAATATAATAACTAAGTCTCTCTTACACCTTTAAATTGGGTTGATATCTTATAAGTCTAGTCGAATAATTTATTCTAATTTATAATTCGCTTTTAGTTGAGTTTTTACTAAACCCATTTAAATTTCAAAGGTGACGATAAGCCTTCAAGTTTTTCAGTCTTACATAAGTAAACGAAGTAATTTACTTTATTTAAAAAATTTAAGGCTTAATATTCCAATTGCAAAGTGAGCTAGATTGATAGATAGACACCAAAAAGAGACAGAAAACCTAACTACCATAATACAATAACTTATGCAATAAAATTATATGTAAAGTACCTAAATTGCCACCTTGCCACGTCAAGTCCTATCATAAAATACATACGCATACACACACGCACTCACGCATTCATACACACATGCACTCACACATTTATACTCACACAATCAATCACACACACACACACACACAGACGTACCCAATACAAAGATCACTATTCATCTTTGCCATTTTTTTTATTCTTACGTAACCATTTTTCTCCCATCTTGGAACAAAATTTTTTTTTTTTTTTTTTTTTCTGTGGGTAGTTGTGAGTGTCACGCAAGTTTAATTTTGCTCCCATTAAATTTGATTAAAAAAATAGTATTATTGGCCATTGCACATATGTTTATGCAATAGAAGTAGTATTAAGTCACTACCTGCCAGTGTCTAAAACTCCTTTCAACTTTACTTTCCTTCGGTGTTCACAACAATCATTGAAGATGAAAACACTGCTGACCACAGTAGAAAACCTCAGCAACATGTTTCACAGCAGAATGAGTAAGTTTGAAGCAGATCTCCACAACAACACAAGCCCCCACACTAATATTGCTGGTCTTGCCGGAGAGTTCTCTTCATTCCGGGACTTTGTAGTAGATGTACTAAAGAGTCTACAGCAACAAGTTGAGTCATTGGTATGCAGCATGGACAATTTAGAGATGCAAGGGCGAAGAAAAATTCTTTTAATCCATGGAGTTGAGGAAGAAAAGAAAGAAGACCTTATGTTGAAGGTCCAAAATATAATACAGACTCAGCTTGAAGTAGTGGATTTTAACAACAGTGACATAAAGCGATGTCATCGCCTTGGTAGACCTACAGCTCCACACAGACACCGACCCATTCTTATCAAACTACAAAATTTATCTATCCGAGACAAGGTATGGTTTTCAAAAATCAAACTTATGGGTTCAGGTATCACCTTGTCTGAATTTCTTACAAAACCACGTCACGACCTGTTCCTGGCTGCGAGAGAGATGTTTGGTGTTGCTAAGTGTTGGACCAGGGATGGAACTATATTCGTACTTGGGGCAAATGGGGAGCGTCATAAGGTAAGCACACGAGCTGACTTAATGAAGCTCGCTCCAGTTATTTCTGAGGACACGACCAACGTGGAGCCAACCACCCGTAAAAATGTGACCACAAAGACCAAAAGACCGGCCACAAGGAAGTGAAATACTTGATAACAGTTCTTTTTCGTGATTTTTCATGTCAGTAGCGTAAAGTTGACTCCACAGTGTTTTTACCGTTGCCTACTAGTGTTAAACATGCCAATTTTCAATAAATCATTGTCGAAACATATATGTAGTTTTCTAAATAGTATCAGTATTAATTTTTATCATTTACATGCACGGTACATAACTTTTTATCTAACAGAGCCAATAACAGGAACAGACAATGTCAAAATAAACTGTCATGTCATGTGTCAAATCTTTCGATTTGTAAACGTGCCGACTGATATTCTCGTCACGGTACTCGCATTTAGAGAGTTATTAATTATTAAGTCTTGAAAATTTCACTGATGTTTCCATTGTTAATTTACTGTCTTATTACTATTATTTTTTTTTTTTTTAAATATGCATGTGATGTTTAATTTTGTTTTTTTTTTATATTGATTTTTTTATACCTTTTTGGTTCATTTTTATTTGTATGTTTTATGTATCTTTTTTTTTTGTTTACACTATTTGTGGCTTAAATTGTGAACTCCAAGCAACTGGCAGGTGGACTATACTGCGGTTACAGTTGAAATTTTGAGTTTTTTATTGTAAAGATATTATATATTTAATTTTGTACATTCTGGGTATTTTATATATATATATATATAAATATTTATCAATAATATATATTATTATTTTTATTTATTTTTACTGGTCAGATTTTTATAAATAGTTGATGAACTCTGATAGTGATGAGTTTTACTCACTCGGTAGTGACGACAATGACAGTTTCGCTAGTATTTCTTCGCTGGCTGATACACTTCAGCGACAATTTTCCGATGTCCCGCGAAATTTCAATGTAATCCATATAAATGCGCAAAGTATTCCGGCTCATTTCCCCGATATGCTGACAAACTTTGATTGTAAGGATATACACGCTATCCTTGTTTCGGAATCGTGGCTTAAGCCTTGTCTTCCTTCGTCCACTTATTCTCTGCCTGGTTACACACTCATAAGAAATGATCGAACAGCGGGTGCTGGTGGTGGGGTTGCTATTTATCTCCGACAATACATACCACATAAAGTGGTTAGTATATCTCCTCAGCCACTCCCACTAAACGCTGGTGAACACTTGTTCGTAGAAGTTGAGTTGCACCACTCAAAACTATTATTAGGGGTTTACTACTGTCCATCCTTACGTGTCAACTTTTTTTCCTCCTTCGAGAATATCTTACAATCTTTTTTACCACTGTATACTCAAGCTATTATTATGGGTGACTTTAACACTTGCCTACTGAAAAACGACTCTCGTTCCACAGCACTCCTCTCCATTGTAGAATCTAACAACCTTTCACTTCTTCCTCTTAACGCCACCCATAATTTTCCTAACTGCAAACCCTCTCTTCTTGATCTAATTCTTATTTCGTCAGGCGAGCGCGTTGCCAAACATGGACAGTGCGCTGCAGACGAATTTTCTTATCATGATCTCCTTTTTCTCTCATACAAAACCCGCCCTCCTAAGGCAAAGTCGAGACTTCTGTTGCAGCGCAATTTTGCTGATGTAGATCTTGAGCTACTTAGACAGGATGCAGAGAAGATCGATTGGGTCCCTCTCCTGTCGGCATCATCCGTTGATGACATGACAGAGATATTTAACAACAATTTAATAACACTGTATGACGTACACGCACCGGTTCGCCCTGTTAAGATGAGACATTTACCTGCTCCCTGGCTTACAGATGAAATTAAAAAAAATATTAAGCGCAAAGCAGCAGCAAAATCTAAATTTAAAGCAAGACCTACAGACTACAACAAAGAAAGATACATAAATTTGCGAAATCACTGCAATAAGGTGTGTAGGAATGCACAACGCCAATATATTCATAGCTCCGTTCAAAACAGTGATCCAGCTAAGGTCTGGAAATTTCTCAGGTCATTAGGGATTGGAAAACAGCGTCAAGAGTTATCTTGTAACCATCTTGATATTAATTTACTAAATCAACATTTCTCTGCTTCGTCTGAATTTAATAAGACAACCAAAATTAACACTCTACACTATCTTTCCACACTTCCAATTCCTGACTACCCTCCGCTAGTTCTTAGTCAAGTGTCTGCTTGTGATGTTGAGAAGAGTATTCGGTCCATAACATCTAATGCTACTGGCTCAGATTCCATCAGTCGTAACATGGTCCTCCTTATCCTTGATCAAATTTTACCTATAATCACCCGTATCTTAAATGAATCCATCATTGGCGGTGTATTTCCATCCAAATGGAAAGAAGCGCAGATTATTCCCTTACCTAAAAATCGTAGCCCCATATCCTATTCCGAATATCGACCTATATCTATCTTACCTTTCCTTTCCAAAGTCCTTGAACGCCTTATCCATAACCAGCTCAACTCATTCCTTTGTAAAAATAACCTCCATAACCCATTCCAATCTGGTTTCCGCCCCGGCCATAGCACAACCACCGCTGTCGTTAATATAACGGACGATATTAGGGCAGGTATGGAGAATGGAAAACTCACTGTGCTATGTCTATTAGATTTTAGCAACGCCTTCAATACAGTTGACCACGACATTCTCCTTGCCATACTAAACTCTCTCAACATATCTCCATCAGCTGTTGACTGGTTTCGTAGTTACCTGTTTGGCCGCCGGCAGCGTACCCGCCTTGATGACAACTACTCCACTTGGCTGAATACATCGGCCGGTGTGCCACAGGGTGGCGTTTTATCCCCTCTGCTATTTTCTATTTTTATTAATACTATCACTAACAATCTCCTTTCTTCCTACCACCTGTACGCAGACGATTTGCAAATTTACTTTCAGACCAAGCTAAATGAGCTGCCACTAGGTATCGATGCCATAAATAGAGATCTGAGCAATATATGTAGATGGACAACAATGTATGGACTCAAAGTTAACCCTGGTAAGACACAAGTAACAATCATTGGCAGCTCCAGACTTATGGCAAAGATTGACTGGCCTGTACTACCACAAGTATCTTTCGAAGGCGTCATAATCCCTATCAGTGACACTGTTAAAAACTTAGGCATATTCATCGACAAAACCCTCTCTTGGAACACTCAACTACAAAATGTTAGCCGAAAACTATTCGCCTCTGCAGCCTGTTTAAAAAGACTACGCAATTTCCTTCCAACTTCCACTAAAATTGAGCTTGCACAATCAATTCTGCTACCGATTCTCGACTATGCCGATGTCAGCTATCTTGACCTAAACGAGGACCAACTTGATAAACTTGAGAGACTTCAGAATTTTTGTATCAGATTCATTTTTGGTTCACGCAAATATGATCATATATCCGAATTTCGCACTAAACTCAAGTGGCTCCCAATCCGATTTCGCCGGAACACTCATATCCTCTCCCTACTATACAATGTCTTAGTTAACCCTACAACTCCTACCTATTTGAAGAAAAGATTTACCTTTGTTCATGACACACACACACGATGCTTAAGGTCATCGGAAAATCGAACTTTGGAAATTCCAACACACTCCACAGCTTTCACTGATAAATCTTTTACAGTGCAGGCTGCACGCCTGTGGAATGCCTTACTGGAGGCTGTAAGGCAGGCACAGTCGGTGAATACTTTTAAAAGACTCGTCAAGGATCACTACCTATCTCTGTAACAACTATGAGCTGTCTGAATATGTATGTTTATGTATGTATCATATGTATAATATGTATGTATGTAGGCGCATGAATGTATGCTTATATATGAGTATTAGAAAATTGTAAATGTGCACCGCTAACTACAATTATCTTTAAGTATAGTCCATTTTAAGGTTGCCTGGAAGAAATCGCAGTCTGCGATAAGGCCGCCCATTGTACCACTGTTTTTATTGGATTGAATCCTACGATGTATCTTTTGTATTATGGTGTGCAATAAAGAGTATCTATCTATCTATCTATCTAAATTTAGTTAATATACATTATGTATAGTAAAAGATATGCTTGCATACCGTCGGAGGGTGAGAGCCTGGTGATCCGTTATACAGGTGTAGAACCTAGTGCAGACTCCAGCTCTCATAAAGGTTTCAACTTATGTTTACTATTATGTATTGTTGTAAAGCCATGTACCTTTTGAGAGAAAATAAATACGATTTGATTAATTGACCAATTGTATATGAAACTTAAGATTAACGACTGTGCTACTCATAATTAATCATTTACCCCTAATACTTCCCCTCTCTCCTTCTCCTTTCCTTTATAGGACGACGTATAACACGTGTACTTACAAGTCACCGCTTAAGAGTGAAAGAAATACGCACCAGAACGAAACGGTTCGAATCTTCTTTCCTATGCCGAGCAGTCAAAGAGTGGAACTCAGTAGAAGCTCACGTGTTCCCTTTTATCTACGATCACGGGTCCTTTAAACGGGGCGTGAAAAAGCATCTCACTAAGCTACTATAGTGTGGGCCGCCATACATAATTGTCTGCATTCGCAGCAAGTGTGGATTTGTGGTGGCCCCCACTTTTGGATTATTCTCATGCTTTCCATCAGGCAGAGTAGTCACTTTGGTAGGCTAAAGATAAAAAAAACTTAAAGCTAAATGTAGTTAGTTTTATTTAACATAAAGGCGAACTAATTTATGCATAATTTTTTTTCGAGAGTTATCGGCGACAGAGTTCGATGTTGACTGAACTTCACTAAAACCTTAATCAATCGAACTCCAAAATATTTAATATCATATTAAACAGTCGTATACAGCCGAAAGTAAAATCCATTCTTTTTTTGCCTTTTTCATCACATCATATAGAATTTATGAATTAATAAATGTGGTGTTCAATAAAACTTAACAAAACGTTTTTAAAACTTATCTACTTAGAATATACAGCATCGGTGGCGCACAGGTAGCGTATGCGACTACTGTGTTTGAGGTCTCGGGTTCGTTTCCCGGGTCAGACAAATTCTTGTGTGATCTGCAATTTTTTGTTTCGGATTTTGGGTTTTTTCCATGTACATATGTATGTATTTACAAAAAAAGTATATTTATAATACAAGCTCTACTTAGATGGCATTGTGTGTAAGATGTACGAAATATTTATCATTTATTTAATAGAACTAAATATACAAAGGGTACTAAGAATATAAGTACAAACAAAGATGAAATTGTGCGATATTATCCAAGCATATTTAGTATAATACAATGTCTTACCTTAACGAAATTATATCAGAAAGATAATTATCTGTTCACAATACGCGCCAAGAAAATTGTTTCACATTCAACGTTTCTGGAACTAATTTGGTTTCGTATTTATTACCATCATAATGGTAACATTAACGTGAACATGTTACCATATATTATATGTCTCATTTTGTTAAATGTTGATATTACAAGAAAGTTATAATAGGTGTACGAAGTACTTTGAAGTGGTATGTAATTCTCTTGCTCAGTAATATGATTGCGGTCATGGTAAGGAGCGAATGCCTACGCGTATTCGCTTCTTACTATGACCGTGATGTGATGATCTTTGCCCTATCGTTTTTTTTTTATATTATAAGGGGCAAACGAGTAGACGGATCACTTGATGGTAGGTGATTGCCGCCGCCCATGGACACCCGAAACACCAGAAGAGTTACAGGTGCGTTGCCGGCCTTTTAGATGGGAGTACGTTTTTTTTTTTGAAGGTTTGAAGGTCGTTCGAGCAAGCTTGAGAAGAAGATAGTGGAGCAAGACTGAGAGGGGTTTAGAACTCTCCTAGTCCGCCATCTCTTATTTACTCTCCTTTGCGTAGGTAACATTTCTAGAATTTTCAGTTTGTAACTATCAAAAAAAACATGGCTAAATAAAGAGATGCTAAATACCTAGTTATAAATATGTAGTGAAGTTTTATTTCATTATCATCATCATCCTATCGCAGTCCACTGCTGGACATAGGCCTCATCCAATGCACACCACTCTGATCGATTTTGGGCTTCTCGCATCCAGCTCCTGCCAGCCATCTTGCTAGTAGTAATAATCATCTTGTATCTTGTTTGAAGTTTTATTTGCCTATATATATTTCTAGTGAAGCTTCAATGATAAATCAATAGGTATATATAAAACTGTTCTGTTACCGACTGACTAACAGACAACACCTAAGCTGAAATTTGCCATATGCGTTCTTTGAGGAGCGTAGGCCAGCACTAAGAGAGGATTTTGCAAAATTATACCCTTAAAGGGATGAAAAAGGCGATCAAAGCTATACATTAGAATAATTATAAAAATAGAAGAAAGAAGAACTAAAATAGAAACTGATAATCAAACTCTGAGGCAATTACTTTTATTTGTAGTAACTATAAAACTTAGATTGAAATTGATATTAATAAGAGTATTTCTACACGGGATCAGCTGGTGTTTTAACAAAAGTTGAACTCATCATCAGCCTATCGCAGTCCACTGTTGGACATAGCCTACTCCAAATTGTTTCGGTTCGATCCTCGGCTTCTGTCATCTAGCTTCTGCCAGCCGTCTTGTGCAAATCATCACTCCACCTGGCCTATGTATATTATGTGGCCTACAATAAGTTTGCTGAGACGTGGTTTCCACTCAAAACCCGTTTACCCCAACAGTTATCGGTTCTACGGCTATTCTGGCCAGGTAAGCATTTTTACTTCAGCTCCCTAATCCTGAGAACTGTGTTGATAACCTTGGTTCTCAGGCAGATCACTTCGTTCCAGGTATGATGATGAGGAAACGCCGAGCAAAGCCCTCTCCGTAGTACGCTGAGCAAATTTGATGAAGCTTGACAAAATGTTACTTGATTTACAACACAGCTTTAATATAGTAATAAATATAAATTATTTAATATAAGTACTATGTTTCTCCCATAAGTCAAGCGAGAAACGCTTAAACTGAAGTGGGAGACGAGGGTCTTTGACTTGTACTATCTAAAGTTTCAAAGCTGGTTCAAGGCTTTTAATAGATTAGAAATTGGAATTTAGATTTAGATAAATGCGATAATTCCAAGGGTGCCTAAAGTTAAATAAAAATTTCGGACATCTGACACCTAACATCATCTAGTCCCAAACTAAACAGAGCTTATAGATAACTGATATAAATACATACTATGTACTTTTCTTTTGTAAGTACATACATATTATTCATAGAAAACACTCAAACTCTGATACAAATGTTTGTAGATCATACAAACATTTGTTTCGAACCTGAGACCTCTTGATCAACAGCCGCATACGCTACTAGATAACTACTAGACCAACAAGGCAGTCAATATATTACAGTCATACTGCAGGGTGCAAATATTTTTACTACTATTTTAGTTTCAAGTCAATTGGGCTGGGTCAGTCGGTCAGATGGTTACGGTGTGGATATTTTTAAAAGATATAAATCTAGAATATTTCGGAATATTATGAATATATAACAATAAAAAATATATTACTCATATTCAGGTAAAACCGGTTGAGCTAGTAGCCGTCCCCAAATAATATTGGGAATAAGGCTAGAAAGAGGAAGAAGAAGAAACAATAAAAAAACATGAAATTGTTTTTGACACGGACGAAAAAGAGGAGTGTTATAAGTCTGTGTTTGTCTGTATCGTAGCTCTCAAACGGATGGACCGATTTCGATACAGTTTTTCATTATAGCGAATATGAAATGACAATAAATGTTCATATTAATTACGAGTTTGTAAACAATATACTATAAAACTACTCAACATCACACTTACACTGTAACACATTAAATCATTCATTTACTGCTAGATGTAAAATTTATCAGCCTTAATTTTAGTGTGTCTACATTTGAGACTGTATACATTTTACGTTCTATCTCTAAGAATCATTGAATTTGAAATTAGTTAAATAACATTTTACAATGATCTTAAAAATCATTTCTTATCTGTGTTTAAGAATGCTATAATATTGTCATAGAGCAAAAACTTGAGCGAAGTTAAATTACGTGCATTAAAATATAGTGGCATAAAAGTTTAATTAAGTTTAATTTAAGTGAGTTTAATTTAAAAAACGTATTTTAACAAGTACCACAAAGTATATAAATTAAATAGCATTAAAGTTTTTTTGTTCATATTTTGGTAAAATTCTTCTCAAAAGCTATTCCAAAGAATATGGCAAAATATCGCTTACAACATCAACAACTCATAGTGTCCCACTGTTGGGCCCGGGTCTTCTCTCAAGAGAGGGTTAAGGCCATGCGTCCCCACGCTGGCCTAGTGCGGGTTGGGTACATACATAATACTATGTAATTTTATATCAGGAGTATTCGACATGCCTTTTTTATATTTATTTATCGTGTACCAAGATGACTCTAACCTGCCTAATGGAAAGCATGAGTAGAATCCAAAAGTTGGAAACCATAATCCTGCCTGCCACCATAAAACTGATAAAAAGTCTAAAACTGATATGTTACCATCACGTGTTCTAAAATACCAATAATTTTTTACTTCTACAAAGGATTTTCAAGCTTCCATGGACTGTAATAATATTCATACTTAATAAGATATTTACTTAGTACAAGGATTATTCAAATGTGTGGCCAAGATTTACTCTAAATCTGCTAAAAATCCGTGTATCCGAATTCGGAAGTGAGAACTAAGTACATATCCATCAAAACAAAACTACACAAAACAAACAGAATGTAGCCATAACAACTGTGTAGTAAAAAAAATCCAAGTCGGTTTCACTTCTCCGATAAAGAATTCTAATAAAATGGTTCTGATTTTTCTTTTACGCGTTAACTAGTATAGTCTGGCCGAAGAAAATTAAGGAATGGAATGGGGAATTGTATTAGAGAAACGATATCTTGAGATTAAATTCCCTTTGTGAGAACAGTTTTTAGTTGTAAGATATTATGCGAATTATTAAATTCACACGTTCTTCGGGCACAACTTTTTTTATTGAGTCGTAAATGCTTATAAAACTTTGAAAGTACTCCATAAATTTAATATTTATGAGCTCACTTCATCCGCAGTGTTAGATACGAAGAAAATTCTCATAGTTTTCATCGTTAAGTTCCCAGGTCTCATAGACAAACTTTAATTTTTATTCAAAAACAACAACGCACTTCTCACAGGTTTAATTTTTATTAAATATTTAAATTGTACAGCATCCACGCCTATGCTTAATGTATTGAATGGATTTTACGTATGAACGCAAATTCTTCCTATACATCAGCAATAGGACCTTCAAACCTCAAGGAAAATAAGTAAATAATAGTAAATTTACCCGCAGTCTAGATACCACATCACAAGTACCGTCCAGTTTAGAATGAACGTGTGGTTCGGTTCTCTCAAGTGATTGGTTCGTTATACCCTTTGAGTGGTTCACTCAAACGAGCGATAATGCACTACTGTCTTTTGAGCTATCTACAGACGGCGATGATCTCTGAACTTCGAGTAATTTTTAAAGGTATTTTAGATGAATTTGTAATAATAAAAAACAGTTTTCCAACTAAACGCAAATGAATATAATCTACTAGCTTTCGCCCGCGGTTTCGCCCACATTTATGTTGATTATCGCGGTAAAAAGAAGCTTATTTCCTTTCTCAGGCTTTAGACTATCTGGGTATAAATATAATAAATATTTCATTTACATTGGTGCAATGGTTTTTGAGTTTATCACGAACAGACAGACAGACGTGGCGGAGGACTTTATATTATAATATGTAGTTGATACTTAGATTATTTTATTTAAATGTCAGTGTGCCGTTTTGTTCCGGCTAATCTCTGGAACAGCTGGCCCGATTTTGACGGGACTTTCACTGGCGAATAACTGATTATAATATGTAAGAAGTAACTTAGGCTATTTTTCAAACTAGCTTCAGTAACACCACGAGACTCGACTATTATTTAAATATAATTCACAAAACCTTGTCCAGTATTAAAACAATACAAGGTCTTTGAAGTTGATTTTCTATTCCCAACTTTATTGTAGGAAAACAACAAGATTGTTGTAAAATTTTACAATACCTCGTAAATCAATGAGGAGGGCATTAATCACCTGCGGTACAAACTAGTCGAACATTCTAGAAAAGTAATAAAAGCAAACTTGATAGTTATAGACTTTGTTTTATGGAGAAGAAACTATACAGAATTGTGTGTGGTGAGTTTGCACTTTTGTACTATTTACAACGGATTTTTTCTTTCTTATACATATATTACGGCCACTACTGATTTTGTCCGTGTGGTGGCGGATTAAGAATACAGAGTGTCACCACCCCTATTCATCCCGCGGGTGTCGTAAAAGGTGACTAAGGGATACACTACGCAAGACAACATCAATGCAAAGTCCAGCAGTGGACTGTTGATGGCTGCAGATCAAGAGATCTCGGGTTCAATTCCCGGGTCGGACCAAATGTTTGTATGTTTTACAAATATTTGTTTCGGAGTTTGGGTGTTTACTATTAATATTATGTATGTATTTACAAAAGTATTAATGTATTTATATCAGTTGTCTAGTACTCTAGCTATGTTTGGTTTGGGACTAGATGACGTTGTGTGTCAAATATCAAAAATATTTATTTTTATTATTATATATACAAATAAATAAAATTTTAAGTCTGTCAGTAATTTCAGTAGTACTAGGAAGTACATTAGGTATTAACATCGAAACTTTTTGCTTAAATTTTAATCGGTCTGTGTATCCCAAAAATATCATCAATTGTAAACAAAATTAGTGTAATAGTAACATAATAGTACATTTTTGATTATAAATTACTTTATACGAAATTGCTTTTTTTGATAATAATAATAATAATAATAATAAAGAACTTTATTTGATAGACACAATATACAGCAGATAGATAAAAAAACAGTTTTCCAAACACAGTATAAAACACAGATGACAATAATTATGAGGCTTGTGCATGTGACATTTGCTAATGTCAATACTAACTGACGTGGCAGTTGATATTTTATGTTGGTGACGTGTAATAGCAATTGCAATAAGTATACTTTGTGAAAACTTAAAATTACAATTAATAAAGTTTACGTTAACTAAGATAAAGTAATACAAACATAAATAAGCCTCTGAAATAGAGCTGTGAGCTGTTACTAATGGTAATGGGGGCTGTACGCCGTGTCTAACAAAATAGGTGGACTCTCAGCGCACACTGCAATGGGCGTGGACCATCACAGAGCTGATTTTCAGCGTCCACCCTAACTGTTGATCTGACGCCGATAGCCTCTGGTAACTATATTCCGCTATCAATATTAAAAAATATCTAAGCGGGTAAGTGCTTTGTGATATCTTAAATCTTTTTTATTTTTTTCACACCCATACAGTTTAGAACAATAAAACTTACAAACTAATCCTTAATTCTTTTCAGGGGAAATTTATACAACTAATCATAGAAAGTATGTAGGACTCAAATTAAAACAAACAAAAAGGAAATAAAAATAAAACAAAAATAAATTGAAACCAGAAATAAAATTTTAAATGTAAATAAAATTAAAACTGCCGCCATACCGGGACATACCAGGTTGTGACGCTAATGCATGCGGAATCTAAGGGAAATGGAGATGGAGATGCCACCCCACCTGCGCCAATATAATATTGTTTAGGGATCAAAAACCTAAAGGTAAGAAACTATGGTCATAGCTTGTTGCTTTTGCAGTTCAAAGAGATATTTTTTAAATTTTGTTTTGAAAGAAATAATTGATTTCAGATCCCTGATGGGGGGTGGTATGGAGTTCCAGCATCGTGTCGCCGCAAATTTAAAACTACCACGAAATGCAGCTGTTCTATGTCCCGGCATGCTGAGAGCTCTAGCTGTTGGTCTGATGGAGTAAGCAAAGTGGTTATGCCTCCAGTCTATTCTCTCATATAAATAGGTAGGAGTCCCTTTTTTGACCACACCAAAGAGTAAGCTAGCCAAATGCAGCTTCCTTCTGGCTTCCATCTTTATGATTCCATGGTCATTTATGTATGGTGTTACGTGGTGACGTCTGGGAATATTGAAACAGTACCGAGCACAAGCATTTTGAACCCTTTGTATTAAATTCTTTGTTCTTGTCAGTAAGCATGGACCATACACCACATCACAGTAGTTAAATTTGGACAAAACTAGACTGTCTACTAATTGTTTCCTTAAAGGTATACTGATGTAGTCGCGGATGTTGTACAAAATTTTGAGTCTATAGAAACAATTCCTAACTATATTATTTATATGCGCTTCAAATCTCAGCTCAGGGTCCATCAACAGTCCTAGATTATTTGCCTCATTTACCCTGGCAATCCTTTGTCCATTTACAGTAATGACAGGGTTATTCTGTAGAACAGATTGGATCTGCCCTTTACTACCCAATACTATAAATTTGGACTTTATAGGATTTAAAACCAAGGAGTGCTCCTCAGACCATTTAACCACCCTCTCCAAGTCTTCATATATCCTGTCCACTGCAGATCTGGTTTCATTTGGTTTAAATGATAAAAACAGTTGAGTATCATCTGCATACATGTGGTATCCACAATTGAGAAAGCAGTTGGTTATGTCAGCTGTGTATAGGATAAATAAAAGAGGCCCCAGTATGGAGCCCTGTGGAACTCCCCTGGTTACAGCCAGGGGGCAGGAAGACATAACTGATCCATTCTCTGTGGTTATTTCTACCTTTTGTGATCTATTTGAGAGGTAGCTGTGAAACCACTGTATGGACTCAGGAGCAAATCCGTAATAAGACAACTTGGAGAGGAGCAGGGATGTATCAATGGCATCAAAAGCACGGGAGTAATCTAATAGGACGAGTATTGTTCCCTCTCCACGATCCCTAGCTTCTAGTATGCTACCTATCACATCACACAGGGCCGTTGCAGTTCCACGTCCTTTCCTAAAACCAGACTGCTTATCTGGGAGGATACCATTGTCCTCTAGGTATTGTATTACCTGCATATAAACCACTCTTTCCAACACCTTTGATAAGCAGGGTAGCATACTGATCGGTCTCAGATCCTTTGTAGTGTTCGGGAGATCTGTTTTGGGTATAGGCCTGATAACAGAGCGCTTCCACTCACTTGGAAATGTATGTGTCATAATTGAGGTGTTAACAATTTTTGTAATAGTGTCCAATGAATTAGGTAAGGAGAGTGTTAACATGTCAATGTTAATTTTGTCTATACCCATTGCACATGTCTTTATATTCTTTAAAATACCAATTATGGTACTCTGGTCTACAGGTTTTAGCCTAAAAGACAAGTCTGGCTTGAACCTATGAAATTCGTAGTATGTTAGCCTGGAAATGGTTACTTTACATTCACCTGGTATATTTAAAAAATCTTTGTTAATATCATTTGGATTATTAAAATGATCCGGCAAAAATTTAGGTTTTTGTGATGTAAAGACTTTGTTCTTTAGATTCTTCCACAGAGACCTTGGATTTTTTATATTATTGTTTATGTTCATTGTAAAGTAACCAGATTTTTCATTATGTAATGCTAATTTAGCTTGATGCTTAAGGTCCAGATAATACTTCTTTTTAGATGGTAATTTTGTTTGCTGATACTCACTCCTAGCCCTGTCTCTTAACCTAAAAATTAATTTAATATTATCGGTAATCCACGGTGTGCACTCGCCTTTAAATAATGAGTGTTTTACAGGAGCATGGCGGTCGAACAACTGTACTAGTTGTCTTGATAATTCTTCCACCATGTTGTCAACCCCATCCTGCAAAGTTAAAGTCTGCCATGGAATATGTTCCAGATCTATATTATATGGATCGGGTAAAATGTCTTTGAGTGGTCTGTAAGTAACCCATCTAGGTTTGACCTTCTCTTTCCTAAACACTGACTCACAAGTCACTATGGAATGTTGACCTAATTCGGGATCATGACTAACTGCTACACTTCTCACTGTTACATCCGTACAAATGACATCTATAAGTGTGCTACTATTACCTTTAAAATGTGTGGGAGTATTTACTATTTGCTGCATGTTGGTATAGTGTAAGAAATGTTGAAGTTTTCTAGTGTTTGTGGCAGATAAAATTTTGTTTATTTTTGCACCTAAGTTGAAAACTCCTTCAATCCTTCGTCCCTTTAAGCCAGGAATATGACATGATATGTTACTACTGAAAGAACCCTGACGGCTAGTATTCCTACGAGATATATTGTTTGAGAGAATTTGAACATAGTTAAGCTTGGCCGGCATATTTCAGATATGAGTCTATTGTCGATCACGTAGAATTCGGTCAGTCTTTATCTGGTTGAGATTAAGACGTGATTATAAGCATTGTAGCGATAGGTTTTAGAATTTAAAATATGATTAAAGTAAGTCGATACCGTAAGCATACTGTACTAAGTAATCATAGAGTGATAAAACAGTGCCAAAATAGTAAATATGGCTGCCATCATTTATACCGTGGATGTGATTCGTTACGACCCATAAGTTCGCTTTAGCTCGCCTCAAATGCCCTACTCAGGATTTTGACAATGTAATTTCAGTTCTTTTTACTTTATGTAGATCGTTTAAATATTAGTGCATTAATAGTTACTAGTCAGTTAGTTGCTCAGTTGGTCAAAATTCGAACGAATTTATTTTTTATTTTTTGTAGCGTTCTGCACTTCTCCATATAAACATCAACTGTGCCAAATTTCATACTTCATGAGCAAAATTTTCGTAAATAATGGTACAAAGTTTCTGCTTCATGAATTAATATAGAGATAACATAAACAAGACCCTAAATATTATCGTTGAAACATAGAACGAACTATTTCTAGTTCCAAAATTGTTCCAAACTAAATTTAAAACACCAATTTGCTAATGGCGGCTGTACTATTTTAATATAATCAATACGAAAGTCTGGTGTTAAATATAAACTTATTTAATTAAAGTGTCAAGTTATTGTTTCATTTCTGGATCAATATTCATTATTCAGATAACTTTTATATTAATATAGGAACGATACTTCGTCTGAACTGTGCCTCAATTATATGTACCTACAGATTTTTAAGATTGCATCCCTGCCTGTTGATATTACGAAACCATTTAATTGTAAAATGAATACAGCATGACAATGCTAACGATTAGTAATCATAATAGTTTACTTCAGTTTCTAAGTGAAAGGATTAGCCTTTACTAGAATCTCCATTACATCGTAACAAACATACAAAATAGCATCTACATCAGATGTAGATGCTACTTAGATTCTATGCTTATTAACTGCCTTACAATTATTATAAACTCGAAAATTAATCCTTATGTTACACTTTCATGGATAAGCCACTAACTTGGATGAATCTAATATACAGTCGATATAAATAAACATTTCGGACATTTTACACACAATGTCATCTAGTCCCAAACTAAGCAGAGCTTGTATTATGGGTACTGAACAACTGATTTAAATACATAAACATACTTTTCTTTTGTAAATACATACATATTATACATAGAAAAATACACAGATTCCGAAGCAAAAATTTGTGGATCACATTTGTGTGATCTCGGGTCGGACCTAATATTTGTATTAGGTCCGACCCGGGATCGAACTCGAGACCTCTTGATCAGCAGCCGTATACGCTAACCACTAGACCAACAAGGCACCATAAAGATAGATTGAACAATGGAGAAGGACTTTGGCTACGTTTCGTTAAGACAACCGACAGATACGAGGGAAAAGTCAATAGTTTAGAATACTTTTAAGCCACTTGGTAAAGATGTAAAAAAGTACCATAGGTTCTTTTATTCTCCTTGAAGTTAAACCAGACATAAATTCAAAAGATTCAAATTAAAAGAATAATAAAAGATTTACGGCCTCACGCCTTCATATTCACTTTTAACGGCCGTATAACTCGCTAAACTATTGAAAAAACTCTATAACCTTCATCCAGCTACTTAAACAAGCGAGAGACCCGAGAAAACCTCTCAGATATTTGCAGTTTAGAAAGGGATAAAAAATAGGAAACATCAAAATTCTGACCACGCAAAATTCTCCATTAATGTAGTGTAGAAATAAAAACTATGATTACTATGGTATACTAGATAGAAGGCAGTTAAAAATATATATTTTGGTGTGTGGTGTTAGGCGTACTGTTGGTCTAGTGTTCAGTTCAGTTGAAGTTGAGTTTGAGCTACTGTGCAATATGTATCTAGGTGATATACTCAGCGACCCCTGCGATTCAGGAGTCGGCCTATTGGTGCTGAAATCAGCATGTCTTTAGTAGTCACGCTAGTGCCAGCTAATAGGTGATAATATACATTTCTAAGTTAATATATGCAATGATAAATAACTATAGGTCTAAACGCTAACTCCCTTATTTCCAAATTGTTGTTTGAGCCTGCGCGACTAATTAACCAATTTGAGACACTTTTATTTATGGGTTAAATTTGAATTATGTATTCAAAATTGGAATGCATTATTATTGTATCACTTTCCTATCCAATCGTAGTAACATAATGCACTGTTGGCGTAGTGTGTTGTGTGCCAAGTGTTATGGGTTCAAATCGCATACCGAAAAACAGTGTGTGATTCACAAATTATTATTCTCAGTCTGGATTGCGTAGTATCCGTTTTTTGTATGTTTTAAAATTCACATGAATATATTCCTAATATGGGAGTTGTCTTCATAAAAATAATAAAAATAAAAATATTTATATTGCGAGGCAGAGAATACTATATCTAATCAATTTGGTCACGTTTATCACAAAAACTTTCAAAAACGTGTGCAACAAATAATTCATATTCTCATTTTTACACTGTATTAGAATTTTATTAGCACTATAACTTTGTAGTACTAAAGACTCACCACAATTCAGCTTGCTGCTTGCCATAAAAGTTCGGACACAGTTATAACTTTGACTGTGATAGATAAAGCCTGTGTACTTAGAGAATTTTACACTTCATAACTTTCCTTGATAGATATTGGGATTGAAAATTCAGGTTTTAAAATATTCAAACCGGTTTGAAGAGGAAAATTTTTAGGTTCGTTAAATTTCAATTTTATTAAATATTTATAAAGTTAATAAATCCATACTAATATTATAAATGCGAAAGTAACTCTGTCTGTCTGTCTGTCTGTTACGCTTTCACGCCTAAACCACTGAACCGATTTTGATGAAATTTGGTATGAAGATAGAACTGAACTTGGGAAAGGACATAGGCTACTTTTTACTGCAATAATCGAGATACAAAGGCCAAAGCTAAGTGATTAAAAAAATACATAAGTCGTAGGTATCAAAATCTATCACTGTTTATCTCCTGTCAAAACTTCACAGGTTGCTAGGCATAACACAATTGCATGGCAACCATAATGATAGTTTGACAATGACATATAGACCAGTAGTCCAGGGAGATAATTTTTGAAAACAAATAAAATTATAGTAGGATGAAACCTATTGGAAAGGGAGGAGAATATTATAAAAATGAAAGGAAAAATAATTTACGGGGGATCTGAGGTCGGGAAGGGGTAGGGGGGAGGTTTTTCGGGTCCTTTAAGCGGGGCGTGAAAAAGCATCTCACTAAGCCGCCATAGTGTGGGCCGCCATACATTATTGTCTGCATTCGCAGCAAGTGTAGTAGCCCCGACTCTTGGATTCTGCTAATGCTTTCCATCAGGCAGGGTAGAGTCACTTTGGATGGCTAAATATATAAAACAAAGGGTAAAGAACGGTTTATCTCGATTTCCGGCAAAACTACAATTCCTATGGAAAAAAGTTAAATGGCAAAGTTGTAGGTAATCAAAAGATCTACAATTTTTAGGGTTCCGAAGTTTATGACTTCGAACCCTTATCGTCCGTCCGTCCGTCCTCCTTACCGTCCAATCGGTAAGTGCTAGAAAGATGAAACTTTGCATGAATATATATTGTAATTACGTCGACAAAGCGTTACAATAAAATTATGAAAAATATTTTTATTTAGGGTCCCTCCACTACACGTAAAGTGGGGATGTTTTTTTTCTCGCAGCTACCCCATCATCTGGGGTATCATTATATAGGTCTTTTGAAAACATTAAAAGGTTGTTAAGACGATCTTTAAACTCATTTTTTGATTTAGGTATCCGTTTGCGAGAAATTCCACTTTAAAGGCCACTTTTTTTGTAAAAACAGGTCCCCTCCCTCTAAAAGCTAAACGGCCGGCTCAAAAATCTGGAAAAATTCGTGATAGTGGTCCATATAATAACTTTAAATGAAAACTATAACGAATTAGATGACTTTGTTAGTTCAGGAGTTATAGAGGCTTAACTTCTACAATGTGCTTACTTGGAAAAGTCATACAAAATTAACGCATTAATACGTAAACATAATAATTATCCATTGGATACAATTTCTAATCCATGTACCATTATGGGTGACTGAGGAACCCTTTCCCGTGCGTGGCCTGACACGCACTTGGCCGATTTTTTATGTGCACTTTTTTTCACATAACCTCAAATTATATGTGAAAAATTCAAAAAACTAAGTTTTTGGTTTTTTATTTTTATCTTTTACAAATAAAATTATTTTTAAGCGAAATTTAGTTAAAACTTACCTTTTATGTCTCGAATACATTGTAATTTATTTGATTTGAAATATTTATTTTTTCACACGATTTTGACTTAATACCGAAAATTCACCCGTCAAAATATCTACTTTTTTCAAAAAATTAGGGTGTTTTCTGTTTGATGAAATCTCTACTTTCCGATGGTGTAATCCCTACTTATATTATAAATGCGAAAGTAACTCTGTCTGTCTGTCTGTCTGTTACGCTTTCACGCCTAAACCACTGAACCGATTGAAAATAAAGGTAGAAAGAAGGGTTTGAAATAGGGGACGAAAGTTTGTGTCTAAGTTCCTTATTATCAAACATAAAATCATGTAAGATTGTTTAATCTACCCTTACCGTGTCGCGCGATATATACGATATCCACGCGGGCGAAGCCGCGGGTGGAGAGCTAGTTTATAATAAATAATTTTACACCTGAGTTGTACTAAATTGAGTATCTGGAACTAACATGAATACTTTATCAGAGGTTTATTAATAAACAGATTAGCAAACTGAAGTGGCAGTGGGCTGGCCATATAAGCCGCAGAACTGATGACCGTTGGGGTAGAAGAGTTCTGAAGTGGAGACCACGTCTCGGCAAACGTAGTGTAAGACGCCGACAGGCAAGATGGAGTGAATACTTGCGTGGGATGGCTGACTGGAGCTGGATGCGAGAAGCTCAAAATCGATCAGAGTGGTGTGCAATAGGAGAGGCCCACGTCCAGCAGAGGACTGCGATAGTCTGATGATGATGATGATTAATAAACAGGTTACACATATCAAGGTAGGGAAATATTCGTATTGCTTCTACGCAACATAATACGCAAAACTTCCACACTCATCTTCCGAGCCTTTCTTCCCAAGTTTATTTGGGGTCGGCTACTAGTTCAACCGGTTTTACCTGAATTTCAGTTGGCATCGGACCTCCGCAACCCTAAGGGAGAACTGAAATTCGAAGATTGAACTAGTTGTCAGTATATTTGAGGGCACTGACTTCCCAATAACGATTGCCATAGATGTCCATGACAACCGGGACCGACGGCTTTACGTGCTCTCCGAGGCACGGACGTGAATCACCGCTTAACTTCCAAACTCCGGGCTGCTATTAAGAATTTCCTAAGAAAATCCCAAAAACACTTTTTGGCCCAACCCGAGATTTGAACCCGAGACCTCTTGATTAGCAGTCGCATACGCTAACCACTAGACCAACGAGGCAGTCAAAACATCCACACTAATATTAATATATATATACTTTACCGCAATAACTGTCATACACATAGGCAGAGCCCGGGGCAAAAGCTACTACAAATTTATTTAAAAAAAAGTTAACACTGTAATTGCTATGGTATAAGCAATACCCTTATCTTCTTATGGTACTTCCAAATAAGCATGAGACAAGACCAGTAGTATGGTCTCATAGGTTTTTTTTAATATTTATGCCTTCCAAAGTGACTCAACTCTGCCTGATGGAAAGCATGAGTAGAATCCAGGAGTAGGGGTGACCCATACCATGGCGGACTGGTTAGATATCCTGCATCATTCTCCCGGCCTTCTTGCGTGTGTCAGCATTTTGTACACATCTAGCTACCCTCTCGAGGATAGATGGTATATCAAAGTAAATAATATGAAGTACTTTGAAACTAATAGTTTGAAACGGACACGCGTTTCAAACAAAAATACCAATATCAGTTACAAATTTATTCTCAGATATATCCTTTGATCTTATTACAGATATTGCGTACAGTTATTATAGTAAAGTATACAGATATCACAGTATTTATCGTGAAGCTTTTGATCTTGACAGATTCCTTCTAATGCTTCAAACGAAATGAGATTCAATGATTGAAATGAGACAAATTGGTGGGTATCACATTTTGTGCGTCAAAGCTTCGAACGAATTTGACGTTTAATGATAGTGAACATGTTACGAATGTAATCAAAATAAATGTAATATTTATTGGTTATTTATTATTACTGTGTTACATTACTTTTTATTACACTTCAGAGAAGTTAGAGTTGAATTGTGATTACTTTTGAGAGTTGGACTTTAGTCGTATCGATTTCAGTAAGCTAGAATTCTTAGCTTCTGAGATTCTTTGAAATTATGTAGCCTGAATTCATTATTCTCACGGGTACAAGTCCAAATCTATACTGTTATTATAAAGCTGAACAGTATGTTCGTATGGCTTAAAGCGTTAATCTTAGGAAATACTGATCCGGATCCTGATAGTCTGGAGACACACACTAATGACCAATGAAACAGCGGCTTAGCTACACGACGTATATTTTCCAACTGATTGGCTATACATTTGACCGTTAAACAATGAGTCACAATTACCCTCTATTTACATATATCGCAGTAGCATACACCAATAAGCCTGTCTTTTTGCCTGTTCGATTGTTCCGGGTAATTTCTGGAAAGGTTGGACCGATTTCTTGGAAGTTTGGTGGTGAATCACCGGGCGTGAATCTCCGCCTCGGTTAGCACGTTCAGCCGTCGGTCCTGGTTGTCCTGAAAATCTATGGCAATCGTTATTGGGATGTCAGTGCCCTTAAACATACTAACAAGTAGTTCAATCTTCGAATTTCAGTTCTCCCTTAGGGTTACGGAGGTCCGATGCCAGTCGCAGAAGAAACTAAAATTCACCTAAAACCGATTGAACTAGTAGCCGACCTTGGGAAATGGAATTGGGAATAAAGGCTAGGAAGATGAAGATGATGTAGGCGTAATTAATTTATACGTTCATCCGAAAGTCATCTAGCTCCTAGCAATGTGCGGGTATGTGTTTTGCAGGAGCCAATATAGAGTTTATTTGTAGCGGTTAAATATTTATTGGTATTTTATCATCCAATAACTTACAAACAGATATATAAATTAAATTATATTAGGGAGTGCGGTGAAATAACGGATGGTATTAATATCATTGTCTTAAATCTGTAGATTTATATTCTTTGTGATACTTCATTACCCAAGACGTTTTCTTTTTTATATTTTCTATTACCGTTAGCGTATGCGACTGCTGATCAAGAGGTATCGGGTTCAAATCCTGGATCGAGATAAATGTAAAAAAAATCTAAAATTCTTAAAAACAGCCCGGAGTATGGAAGTTTGGCGGTGATTCACGCCAGTGCCTCGTAAAGCACGTTAAGCCGTCGGTCCCAGTTGTCATGAACATCTATGACAATTGTTATTGGGAAGCCAGTGTCCTCAAATAAACTGACAACTAGTTCAATCCTCAAATTTCAGTTTTCGCTCCGTGGAAAAACTGATATTCGGGTAAAACCGGTGGAACTAGTAGCTGAACCCCCATATAATATTGGGAACAAAGGCTAGAAAAAAGATCTACTGTTACCAGATACTTAGAACTGCATACCTACATACATACAGATACATACAGATCTAGGTACATATTATATTTATCCGTCACCTCGTCCGTTTAACAAGTTTCATGTGCAGTTGGGACGTTCGAAACGGAAAAAGTTTTATTTTTAATTAAATTTAACATACAACACACCACTGCTGACATATTTGTTAACATGTCAAGCTAAAATCCATTATAAACACTTGTTGACATGACATGGGGCTTATATCAGTAGTATGGTGGGCGGTGGTCGAATCGATTGACCTTTAAAAGTAAGTCTCTGTCCGTAGGAGTACCAGGGTTATGAGTGAACTATCTGAATTGTATTAATGGCTCGTCTTCACAAAACAAGAACTTTTAAATGAACTAACTAAATTGTATTAATGGCTCGTCTTCACAAAACAAAAACTTTAACAATCAAATAACCTGACTACGTTAAAAGTTATGATAAAGTTTAAATTTACTATCCTATTTATATCACCCAATATATTTTAATGAATCTATTGACACCTCATGCAATAAAATCGGCTTAGCAGTTTAGATACTATTATGGGACATACATATACTGCCAAAACTATCACCCTTTTGACTAATTGGGTAAATCTGGTACTAAGCAAGAAGGGAGAGGAAGAGAAGGTCTACACTCTATGAATGCAAACAATTTATTTATTTACCACCAGGAAAATCATTAAAAAGTTATTAAGAAAGTAGACCTAAACACACATAACAATATGTTCACAACACAACCTTGACCTAAAACAGCTTACTTTCCTACTTCAAACAATTCAGAAACTTCCAGTGGTAAATTTCTTGAAGCTCAAGAAGGTAGGCTGAAGTAATGGACCGTTATAACGTAAATTAAACACAGTTTAAGGCATCTTTATGAAGTATTTATGCTTCTTATATTATTATATCCTTTATGCTAGTAATGACTATAAATTCAATGTGTCTCTTAAGACCGATTGAATTAACTGGGAACTGGACTTATATTTTGCGGGTTTTTACGTCAATCACAGAGGTAAGGGCCTGTCCACATCTCCACGTCACGACGTCATCATCGTGGAACGGTGCGGTATTGTAGCACGGCGCGTTGCCGCGACGTGCTAGTGCACTGTACGTCAATGTCGAGTGGCTCATGTGCTCGCTCATTTAATGTTTTAGTGTCTTTAGCGATTAGTTGTGAATAAAAGATGTCGGAGAACATAGCTTGTGGTTTATTGATTTCTAACTAGACCTTATCGTAATAAGCTTTCCCCTTCACCGCAACTCCAGACAAATCTTTACTCCTTTTAAATATCAACCTCCCTCCGAACATTTTTTGAAATATGTACTATATTTGAACCATTTATAGGGGTCAGTTCTGTCAGTAGCTCTACTGTGAAACGGTTGAGATTACTAGTACACTATATAATTTCACAACGTAGTAACCAAGGACTTTTGAAGGCTCCAAGTACCATAAAAACAAAAAATATATGTACATAGATACATGTGCATATAAATATACAACATAGCGATGTTTATTCAGTAGACGTTTTATTAAAATAACTCCAGTACATATCACTAGTTATCAACTCGAATCCCTATCAGTAACCACCGTCGTAAAACTTTAGCGAGGGTATTAAAATAATACGTGTGTTTGCAATTCAATAAGCTGGACAACCCTCCAAAAGGCATCGAGAGCTATTTAAACTAATAGCTGCGTTGAGACCGGGTCGTTGTACATGATAATACAGATTGGATAGCATCATATCAGTTCTTTATATCATCTGAATGTGACAATAACTGGAACCCTAGTAAGTTACAAATAGTAACTAACTAGTTTTTAGGGTTCCGTAGCCAAATGGTTAAAACGGAACCCTTATAGATTCGTCATGTCTGTCTGTCTGTCTGTCTGTCTGTCCGTCCGTATGTCACAGCCAACTATTTCCCAAACTATAAAAGCTATACTGTTGAAATTTGGTCAGTCGATGTATTCTGTGAACCGCATTAAGATTTTTACATAGATATATTGTTTGATATTGAGGTTTATAATATCATTTTTTTCTAAACTGAATAGTTTGCGCGAGAGACACTTCCAAAGTGGAGAAATGTGTGTCCCCCCCCCCCCCCCTCTAACTTCTAAATTAAGAGAGTGATAAAACTAAAAAATATATATGTTGTACATTACCATGCAAACTACCAACGAAAATTTATTTGAACGAGATCTTGTGAGTAGTTTTTTTTAATACGTCTTAAATCGTAACACGCAATTTACCTTTCATCCAATCAATAGACTAGTATAAAAACATCGATGAAAGTTACAACGAACTACAAGAACTTTTATTTGATGTTACTTGCTGATACGGAACCCTTCATGGGCGAGTCCAACTCGCACTTGGCCGCTTTTTATCATGTTTGGGGTGGAAGAAAGGAGCAGAAGGATCTATTGATAGTTTAATGACCTCCTGATACGATGAAAACTCGGGAATTAAACACGAGTGCCGTTAAAGTTCCTCATCCCAGAATCAGAAGGAAGCGGTATTAGACTTACTGGTAATCTCACTCACTTGGTGGACTCAGTTGTTCACACCAAGAAAGTACGTAGGTACATATGTATATTGAATACGTGAATATAAAAATTCATGTATTATATTGGCTTTCGTCTGCGCTCGCGTCGACGTTCGTTATCGCGGTAAAAAGAAGCCTATGTCCTCTCTCAGGTTTTAGACTATCTAGGTATACAATTTCATATAAATTGGTGCAGTGGTTTTTGAGTTTATCGCGAACAGACAGACAGACGTGGGGGAAGACTTTATTTTGTAATAATAATATGTAATGATTGAAGAAGTAAGATATAATTGAACTTACATACCAATGAACTTTGAGACCTAACCTTATATTTTCGTATTCAGAATGAACTAAAGTTTGGGCGTGAACAATTCCCCACTATTATGGTTCATATAGTCCAGTCAAATAAGCAAAATAATTGGGTTAACCTCGGAATGAGAGATAATAAGCTGAAAACTCATGTACACCTTTATTTGATGATTACAGAATCTCAAGGTTAAAATCTAATTTGACTGGACTGATAGTCTATTATTATCTTTCTGAAAGAATGCATCAACTAAAAAAAACATTTTTAACTAACTGGTCATTTCTTAAAATAAGCACATTTAAAAAAATAAAATACAAATTCATACCTAAATTGTTAACTTAAAAGTCTGTCTCTCTGTTAAATTACTAATTTCGGTACATAGTAAGATTGAACTAGGCTACTTTTTGTCATGATAACCGACATACATGTAAGCGGGTTCATTGGTAAAAGTTAGTTCTGTATAATCTTGAACGGATTTCTGTATATTTTATGGAATAAAATTTACAGTCAGTTTGTAATGACGAAGTACTAAACTTGCTACGTAAAGTTCCCACGTCAGAATTCATGACCTAAATAGCATTCCTACCCTACCTTCATCATTGTCTCTTCTTATATAATCTCCAGCACACACAGATGGTGAAAAGCTATTTTCTCCGGACTTTGTCAATGCCGACCCTCGAACCCATTGTTCTATCTTAGGCCGTTGTGAGTTCAATAACTTAAATGAGGTGAATGAAATGTTTCTGGGTCGATTTAATACTAGATCGCAATTGCAGGGTTAACGTTCAGTCTTTTTTTTTTAAATGAAAGGAATAAACGATTTTGATACTTTTTTTTACCGTATACCTACCGTATGAAAATAGATCGTCATATAAAATTTTATATACAATGCATTACCTACTGAAATCGTGTATTTATCTGTAACGAAGCCATAATTAATGAACATTCAAAATGCTATGTTCCACTCTCTCCATTCCATATACAAAGACGATTATAATACTAACAATTAAAATAACATTGCTTTCAAAATTAAATAATTTCCTTTTTTTTTGAAGTGATAGGTTAGCGAAAAAACAAACCACTATCTCAATTTAAAATCTTCACACAAATCTCGAACCTAATCGTTAACCCTGCAACGCTGTAGGGTTCAACTCGACCGACCGAGTAGTTCCGAAATATTTTCTACGAGCCCGCATCTTCGTCATTTGCATAAAGATTGTGATCAATCTTAACAATGTTACCTAGCTTAAAGAGTACTTATTCGACGTTTGTAGTCATTTGTCGATCTTCTATACAATCAATATAATATAATATATATGTATTAAAACATTTCCGTGACTGGCTGACAGAAAACGCACAGCAGAAACTCTAGGACGCACCAAACTGAAATTCGGCATGCGAATTCCCTGGGGAGTGTAGGTGAGCATTAAGAGAGGATTTTTGAAATTTCAACCCCTAAGGAGCTGAAAAAGATTTTCAAAGTTTTGTTTGGATTTTTTAATCTTTATTCTGGAGTTTTTTTGTGGGCGAAGCCGCAGGCATCAGCTAGTCATAAATAAAACGTGATATATTGAATCCAACTGTTGGCACAGTTTTAAATTAGTGAGAGGCGCAGGCAGCGTCCTACTTCGAGGGTGACTATGGTAATCCCGGGAAATACCTCAATCATGAGATACAGCGGAGACGACTCCAGAAGAGGCCAATGCATTTCTAGATCACTTTCCATTTTCCGAGGTAGACCCCCGCTTGGTTTATTCATCAGTTCATTCCTGTAACCTTTGAGGGCGCCTAGTGACATCCTTTTGAAGATATTTTCATCACCACCTAAGTCAAATGACGTCCACTATTGATGGCTTGATGACTCGCTATTACAACGACTGCAGTACTAACCTCATCTAACAGTTTCCTGAGACCTTCTTTAGGTCGTCGGACCATCTAGGTATTTTACTCGCACAAAATTCGTTAATATCTATGATAAAACGCAAGAAAGTCTTCTATTCGTACACTCATTAACAATTATGTTCTTAAACTTCTGCAATTATACTCATTATAACTTGACGTGACGTTACTTCGAGCTCCAATTATGTCTTCAAGAAACTAGAAGAACATATAAAATATCCAGTTAACGTTTACTTTACTGCAAACGAGATTAATTCAGTTACGCCGTTAAGTAAGTGGTTGTAATGAAGATTAATGTTTTGTATTTAGACTTTATCGGTAGCTCTAAAAAAAATTTAAAAGGTTAATAATTAAAGCTAAACTGACAATAGTCGATTAGATTAGGTTTGAAATTGTATACAGAACGGTATATTATCTGGCCAGCTGAAGTTAAAAGGATCCTTGAACTTTTAGCAGTTATAGTTGAGCAATTCTTGACAGGTCATTCTCTGACTGACTGATCATAAGCAAGTTAAATAGTCGGTCCCGGATGTCATACGAACATTTATGGTAATCGTTATAGATATTTAGAGCCCTAAAATATTCGATAATAGTCACAAAACTTGGGTATTTTCTAGTGCTTGGATTGTAGAAGTCTGAGTTCGATTAAACAGGTCGTAGCAGACTTAAAATCAACCCCAACTTAACGTAGATAAAAAAGGTTCAGATGAAGATACGGAACCATCTTCGTGTCTCATCAACTTGCACTTTGCTAGTGTCATTTCGCTTCAGCACAAACGTGTTCAATAACATATTCACAAGATTCTATTTAGATTTAAAACAGAAATAAATCTCAAACGCTATGCAAACAACATACATAACATCTCCATAATATTATTCGTTCCGTTTTCATTACGTCAACCTGGCTTTTGCCTATCATGTATTCATTAAAGTTTGTCATAGAAATAAGCTTTTTTCTATGTAAATCGGAAGCATCAGGAAAAGAAAATAAATTAGTAAAATTGAACCTTACGTTCAGTTTTAATGAAGGTTTATTTTCCTTTGCCGTTGTAGGGTAATGTTGAACTGGTTTCAGTGAAAATAGACTGCCTATAGTGCCTATTTCTTAGCACAAAACGAACACGGGGTGTACTTAAATATTTTATAAACTGATTCAATATTGAATTTGACATCTAAGGTGTTATGTAGTTAATATAATCGTAGCTATGGAACTTTTCGTAACCTAACTTTTAATAGACGATAGTATACCAAAGCATGGACATTGTTTTTGTATGTAATAGGGGGCAAACGAACAAATATTTCCACCAACGATAAGAGTTTTCTGTTCCTTTGGCCACTAATTAACTCAAGAATCATAAGTGGTTGATTTCCCCGCACAGAATGAGGTGGGACTGGAGTAAAATTTAGACCTATAGTGATCTCGCTCAGTCGGTGTAATGCGATGGAAGAATTGCTTGATATCGATTCTCTGTGTAATCGTAATAAGAACTGTGCAATCCGGTTTAAATATAATCATATCCTTTATTATCCTCACACATCTCACACACGTAAGTCAAATTCCAAAGAAAATAAAGCATGTACTAAGAAAGATACAGAATACTGACAAATATACTCATAAATTTTTCAATACATGTGTAGTATTGAGTTTTTCAGATATAATAATAATATAATAAATAACGTACCGTCACCCCGTCGGGGGTTACAGCGGGGTGGTGTGTCGGACTCGAACCGACTAAAACCATATGGTGTGACCCTCTCTGCGCCTGTTTATTGGAAGGAGTCCAGGGAGGGGATTTCCTTTTGGACTCCTTCCAGTGCCTGCCCGCACTGTTGCGGGCACCACCTCAAAACACTGCTGTATCATCACTAAAATCGAAAACTTTTAATTGATCCTATCACAATATTTATTACAGATTATATGTGGGTAGTTGAAAGGTCAACACAACAACTTAAAAGCTCTGATTAATTATTTAAAAAAAATACATTATACATATTTTATATCAATTTAATGAACATAATAAGTTGTGAACAATAAATACCTGCTGGTCTAGTGTTATCCATTCATATTAACTAAATATAACTAAAATAAAAAAGTCATCACAGCGTTGTCATGAAGGGTATACAAGAGTTACAGGATTGCTTTGAAAAAAGGATGGCGGACTTTGAAGCAGAACTTCTGAAGAGAACCTCGAATGCTGTTAGTCTGACTGGCCTTGCTGAAGAATTTGCTGGATTCAAAACTCTCATCCTTGACACCTTGAAGTCCTTTCAAAGTCAGATGGAGGTCATCGTAAATGAGGTGGACAATATGGAGACACGCAACCGTCGCAAAATACTACTTGTTCATGGTGTTGGTGAGCAAAAGGACGAGAAGACCTCCCAGGTAGTGGTGGAGGTGGCAGCACATAAGTTAAATCTTGATTTCTTTACATGTGAGAACATTAGTCGCTGTCACAGGATGGGTCGACAGTCTTCTGGTGATAAACCAAGGCCCATTCTAGTGGAGTTTTCGACGGTAGCAGTGCGGGACGGGGTATGGGCGTCTAAGACGAAACTGAAAGGCTCTGGTGTGACCCTGTCCGAGTTCCTGACACGGTCACGACACTCAGCCTTCATGGCGGCCCGCGAACAATTTGGAATCACTAAATGCTGGACCAAAGAAGGTTCTGTATTTGTATTGGGTCCTGATGGTTCACGCTACCGCATTACAAGTGTGGCAGATCTCAATAATATAAAGCCAGTGGTTGCTGAGAAGCCAGCGGTCACCAAAAATATCACTTCTAAATCGAAACGAGCAGCTGTCGGTTCCAAAAAATAAGTGGATATGTATGCTTGTTTATATTCTTTGTTTCGTTGTAACGTTACACTGTCTGGGTGAGTCTCACGTAAACATCAGTCTTTTAATATACCCTCTTCACTAATCATGCCACATTAATGATGAATTTACTATCCTACCTCATTTAAAATAACTTATTGATATAATATGCCAAATGATATACAAAATTACAAGGTAGAAACACTATGACACTATGTTGCCTGTTGAGTTGAGTATCTGTCAAAATCGCTTGTTTTCGTCAAAAACTATATTCTTTTTTTTTTTTGTTTTCATTATTCGAGACTTTGGAACTTAGCTTTTTTCATTTGGCATTTCACCCAGATTCAGTTTGTGACGTTAAATTACTAACTTTGTTTTGTTTTTTTATTCTGTTGTTTATCTTGAAGCCTTTCTTTGTTTTTTTTTTTCTTTCTCTTTTGTTAAATTTAGTACTACATCTGTGTTTTAAATGTCTAACACATGACTGGCGGGTGGACTAAAATGTATAATTTATAGTATTTAACATTCGCTGCTTTGGTAGATTTATAATTTTTGATAATTTATATTCTTATTTATTATATATTCTCATATCTATATATATATATATATTATATTTTTATACTTTTATTTATTTATAATTACTGTTCTGTTTAGTTATTTATTTTTAATATATCATAATGTCTGACCTGTTCAGTAGTGACGATGATAGTTTTTATTCTGCTAACAGCCATAATGCTAGTTCTGCTAGCATACCCTCACTTCAAGAGAATCTTCAGTACCAGTTTTCTGATGCTCCGCGGAATTTTAATGTAGTCCATGTTAACGCCCAGAGTATTCCTGCTCATTTCTCGGATATGCTGGCTACCTTCACTTCTAAAAATATTCACGCTATCTTAATCTCTGAGACATGGTTGAAACCCTGCTTACCATCCACATTATATACACTGCCGGATTATAACCTTATAAGAAACGATCGCGCGATGGGTAGTGGGGGTGGTGTTGGTATATATCTACGACAACACATTCCTTTCAACATTGTAAGTATGTCATCACAGCCCCCATCACCGGACGCGGGTGAACATCTCTTCATTGAACTAGACCTTAATCATACAAAAGTATTACTGGGAGTTTACTACTCACCATCGTTACGAAACAATTACTTTTCATCTTTCGAAAACCTACTTGAAAAATTATCTCCCTCATACGGCCACACAATAGTAATGGGTGATTTCAATACGTGTCTGTTAGAAAATGACTCTCGTTCTTCATCGCTACGAAGAGTAGTGGATTCTACTAACCTATCACTTTTAACGCTTGATCCTACGCATCACTTCCCCAACTGTACCCCCTCTCTTCTTGACCTTATTCTTGTTTCTTCTACTGATCATGTCATCAGCCATGGCCAGTATCCAGCTGATGCTTTCTCTTATCACGACTTGATTTTTCTTTCTTATGCTATCCGTCCACCCAAAGCAACGAAACGAAATGAATCTTGCTAAACTTAAAGAGGATGCGTGTAATATCGATTGGTCGAATTTGTTGGATTCGCATTGTGTAAATGAAAGGGTCCAAATATTTACTGAACATTTAATACATCTTTATAACGTACACGCACCCTTACGGTCTATTAAAATTAAACACTTACCAGCACCATGGCTGACTGAGGAAATACGACAGGTTATGTCCAAAAAATGTTTGGCAAAAAGTAAGTACAAGCGGCGACCAACTGATATTAACCTAGAAAAATATGTGTACTTAAGAAATCTCTGCAATAAGATGTGTAGAAATGCACAACGCCAACATATCCACTCTTCCGTAGAAAACGGAGATCCAGCAAAAGTCTGGAAATTTTTAAGAACATTGGGAGTCGGGAAGTCTCGTCAAGACTCTATTCCGAAAAATTTTAACATTGATCAACTTAATAAACATTTCTCTTCCGTGTCAGACATAAATGTCAATACCAAGGCTAATACTCTCAGACATATTTCTTCTATCTCAGCTCCCAACTATCCACCGTTCGTCTTTGATCCATTGTTCGCTTGTGATGTTAAGAAGACCATTTTAGCGATTTCATCGAACGCAGTGGGAAGTGATTGTATCAGCCGAAACATGATTCTGCCTATCCTTGACGAAATCCTACCCATCTTATGCAATATCCTGAATCATTCCATGTCCAGTGGTGTGTTTCCGTCCGCATGGAAAGATGCTCAAATAATTCCTCTACCTAAAAAAAGTAAACCCTTTTCATTTTCTGATTATCGACCCATTTCCATCTTACCTTTCCTATCTAAAGTCCTTGAACGCCTCATCCACTCTCAACTGAATAACTTTCTTTCCAAAAATTCCTTATTGAACCCGTTTCAGTCCGGCTTTCGTCCTGGTCATAGCACGACTTCTGCGCTGGTACACATTACGGATAGTATCAGACTAGGCATGGATAGTGGAAAAGTCACAGTACTCACTTTACTTGATTATAGTAACGCATTTAATACTGTAGATTTTCATATTCTGCTTGGCATACTACGGTCTCTTAACATATCTCCAAGGACAATTGATTGGTTTCATAGTTACCTGTCTGTTCGCCGGCAACGTATTTGCATTGAAGACTTAACGTCCTCCTGGTGCAGTATTTCTGCTGGTGTACCTCAGGGTGGCGTTCTATCTCCTCTACTCTTCGCTGTTTTTATAAACTCAATCTCTAATCAGTTAATTTCCTCCTACCATCTTTATGCAGATGATTTACAAATCTATACACAAACTCCTGTTAATTTGTTACCGGAGGCATTCAACTTTTTTTTTTTTTTTTTTTTTTATTTAGTCATTATTTCTTTATTTTATTTTATTTTATTTATTGTTATAAAAAAGTTACACATTCCAAGCAACAAATCCGATGCCGCACAAACTCATTCGAGTTTTTCTGTGCATCGGTATCATGATCAATACATATAAATTCACTTACATACTTTATGAAAATTACAACAATTTATTAAATACTAATATTATTAATTACCAAAAAAAAAAAACACTTCAACTACATCACAACAATAACCAAAAAAAGTTAAGAACTTACAAAACATTTTAATATGTCCTATTAACTCAATCAATGCTGACCTGAAGCATGTCAGCGAATGGAGTCATAACTATGGACTCAAGGTTAATCCCTTAAAGACGCAGGTGTGTGTCATTGGCAGTCCTGGATTGGTCTCAAAAATTAACTGGACACAACTACCACAAATTCACTTCAATGGTACCACACTTGAGATCACTACTACTGTCAAAAATCTCGGAATCTACATGGATACGACTTTATCTTGGGGTCCTCATATACAGGAAGTTAGCCGGAAGATATTTGCCTCTGCTGGGTCACTACGAAGACTACGTAATTTTCTTCCAACTGCAACTAGGGCTGCACTTGCACAAGCTCTTCTTCTCCCAATTCTCGACTATGCCGATGTCAGCTATCCAAATCTCACTGAAGCACAACTTGATAAGCTTGAGAGACTTCAAAATCTATGCATACGATTCGTATTTGGCCTACGAAAATACGATCACGTCTCTAAATTTCGTCAAATGCTCAAGTGGCTACCTATTCGCTTTCGCCGGAATACTCATATCCTCATTTTCCTTTACAACGTCTTGTTTAATCCTAGAGCCCCGTCTTACCTCAAAGAACGATTTAAGTTCCTTAATGACACACATGACAAATGTCTAAGGTCATCTGAAGATTTGAGACTGGAGATGCCTCTGCATTCCACTAAATTCTATGATCAATCTTTTACGGTTGAAGCTGTACGCTTGTGGAATGCTTTGCCAATAAAAATTAGGAAAGCGCAAACAGTAAATGCCTTTAAGAAAATGGTTCAAGAGTTTTATATGTCACAACTGAGTCAGTCACAGCATATGGTTTAATGTGAATGTTTTCCTTTTCCAAATTGTAATTTAACTGAATAGTTATTTATTTATACGTATATGTGTATTCACATTGGGGTGTATTAGTATTTATATGTATCGTATATATGTATTTGTGTAGGTATATGTATGTGTATGAAATATATTTATTGGCAATTTCAAATTGTACAAAACTTATCGCACCGTCAACTACCGCTGTCTCTCCGAATCATTTTATTCCATCCTAAGGTTGCCTGGAAGAGATTGCTTTTAGCAATAAGGCCGCCCTTTGTACATTAATTTTAAATTGTTTTCTTTTAATCTCTATTGTAAAATTGCGATAAGATGCACAAATAAAGAGTATTCTATCTATCTATCTATTTAAACATGAAGTTTATTAAATTTAAATCGTTTGGAAAGTTTTGTTTATTCTTAAGGGCCACAGCACACTAGCTACTTTTAGCATAGGCGATAGGCGATTTGGCGACTGCATCGCGTTTTAGCGACTTCCTGCGTTCGATCGCGGTATCGGAAACGCGCGTTTTAGCGACTGCTCAGATGCCAAATCGATGCTACCGGCATCCGAATGTGTGCGGAGAGCAGCGTTCAGCTGCTGTGTCACGCTTCTAAAAAGCGCTTCAATCTCCGCGTTTGGCGTTTTTAAGTGTGCGGTGCAGAGCGTTCGGTCGCCGTATTTAGCTTCTAAAAAGCGACTAGTTGCCGATCGCCGATGCTAAAAGTAGCTAGTGTGCTGTGGCCAGTTAGTTAGTTTGTTTCACAATGTAAAGAGGATTAATTTACACACAGGCTTAAATGTCGGGCTTTTCTTTACAATGAGAATGAAGAACATAGATGTTGTGATGAAAATGTTCTAATTTATATTATATTAAATCATCAATTATTTAGATCATCTCATCATACTCTAAAATTTATTACATCAAGTTATGCTTACGATGGCGGAGCGGGACCGGGAAAGGTTTAAAACACTGTTTTTAAACTTTCGCGACTTTTACACATACTCATGTTTTTACTGTAAACGGGACTTATTCGCGATAATATTAAAGGTTACGATACCTTCTATTTTCCGACGTTTCGAACGGGTTATACCGCTCGTGGTCACGGGTAGACTGATGTGAGCTTAGCGTCGCCTTCGTGATGTGCAGGTTGTGTCTACCCGCACTAGATCGCGTTGATTTCTTGTAGTGTCGGTACCCCTACACACCACACTTATGACATCTGCACGCCTTATTTCATTTTTCTGATGGTGGCTACACCCGCTGATGACTGGATTCCACGATGTTGATAGTCGGTATCCGTCTTCCCGGTTGAAGTTTTTGTGTTTTTTGATTTCAACCGCTTCACGTACTATTCGGCGAAAGTAGTTCCGATCTGTGGAGAGGACCTGCGGGTCGTGTAGTTCAATCCAGTGGTTCGGTCCTGATTCCAGCAGGTGCTCTGCGATGGCAGACTTGTTTATTTGGCGGTTTTTTACAGCTGCGATATGTTCCTTCGTTCGTTCCGCTATTGTGCGCTTCGTCTGACCGATGTAGGAACTACCACAACTGCAACTTACCTTGTACACTCCGGGTGTCTGCAGCGGTATGACATCTTTGGGTGTCCTTAAGCACTTTACTACCTTGGAATGCGGACTGTACACAGTTTTTATGGCGTACTTTTTTAGTAGCGTGCCAACTTTGTCCGTCACTCCTTTTATAAACGGTAGAAAGGCTGGTACTCGGTCTACCCTAGGCTGCGCCATCGTCACCTTGGGGCGGCTTGTAGTGAAACCATATCCGTTACGTCTTAGTACCTCCTGAACATGAGCGAGCTCGGCGTCTAGATGTTCAGGGTCACAGAGGTCGTGAGCTCGGTTATATAAAGATGTAACTACGGACCGCAGGTGGAGTGGGTGATGGTGGGAATTGGCGTGCAGGTACCTGTCCGTATGCGTGGGCTTTCGGTAAACCGTGTGTCCCAGCGTTCCATTATGTTTCGCGATTAATTTTACGTCGAGGAAGGCCAGCGATCTGTCTCTTTCCATTTCGTATGAAAACCTGATGTTCTGGTGTGTGGAGTTCAACATACTTAAAAATTGTTCTACTCGCTGATGGTCACCCTTCATTACGCAAAAAACGTCGTCGACGTACCGCTTCCATAACTTTACCTGGGCGGTTTGTGGGCTAATGAGTTCTTCATGAGTTCTTCATGGGTAGCCCAGTTGCACCAGTGATGGCCAACATCTGGATGGAACACTTTGAAGAACTCATTAGCCCACAAACCGCCCAGGTAAAGTTATGGAAGCGGTACGTCGACGACGTTTTTTGCGTAATGAAGGGTGACCATCAGCGAGTAGAACAATTTTTAAGTATGTTGAACTCCACACACCAGAACATCAGGTTTTCATACGAAATGGAAAGAGACAGATCGCTGGCCTTCCTCGACGTAAAATTAATCGCGAAACATAATGGAACGCTGGGACACACGGTTTACCGAAAGCCCACGCATACGGACAGGTACCTGCACGCCAATTCCCACCATCACCCACTCCACCTGCGGTCCGTAGTTACATCTTTATATAACCGAGCTCACGACCTCTGTGACCCTGAACATCTAGACGCCGAGCTCGCTCATGTTCAGGAGGTACTAAGACGTAACGGATATGGTTTCACTACAAGCCGCCCCAAGGTGACGATGGCGCAGCCTAGGGTAGACCGAGTACCAGCCTTTCTACCGTTTATAAAAGGAGTGACGGACAAAGTTGGCACGCTACTAAAAAAGTACGCCATAAAAACTGTGTACAGTCCGCATTCCAAGGTAGTAAAGTGCTTAAGGACACCCAAAGATGTCATACCGCTGCAGACACCCGGAGTGTACAAGGTAAGTTGCAGTTGTGGTAGTTCCTACATCGGTCAGACGAAGCGCACAATAGCGGAACGAACGAAGGAACATATCGCAGCTGTAAAAAACCGCCAAATAAACAAGTCTGCCATCGCAGAGCACCTGCTGGAATCAGGACCGAACCACTGGATTGAACTACACGACCCGCAGGTCCTCTCCACAGATCGGAACTACTTTCGCCGAATAGTACGTGAAGCGGTTGAAATCAAAAAACACAAAAATTTCAACCGGGAAGACGGATACCGACTATCAACATCGTGGAATCCAGTCATCAGCGGGTGTAGCCACCATCAGAAAAATGAAATAAGGCCTGCAGATGTCATAAGTGTGGTGTGTAGGGGTACCGACACTACAAGAAATCAACGCGATCTAGTGCGGGTAGACACAACCTGCACATCACGAAGGCGACGCTAAGCTCACATCAGTCTACCCGTGACCACGAGCGGTATAACCCGTTCGAAATGTCGGAAAATAGAAGGTATCGTAACCTTTAATATTATCGCGAATAAGTCCCGTTTACAGTAAAAACATGAGTATGTTTAGAACACTGTCGGTTAAACAGACCCAGGAACGGGCTCGATACCGCAGACGACTAAGGCGCTGGAGGTGGCAGAAAGATCTCCGTCCTCCATAAGCGCTAGGGTAGGGATGTTAGGTGAGGGCATCTGCCACCCTAGCAGAAGTAAGCCAAGGTGGATGCGTGATGCGCTACTGAGCGCCAGAATAGGAAAATCGAGGTTCCTATTATGCAGGGGAGTCATCTGCAAGCGTAGTTAAATGGCCCGAAGTACGTCAGGGTTCCAGGGATTCCCTTTCTAGGGTTCCCTCGCTAATGATACCTGAAACTGCGTTTTTTTTGTCAGTTTGAATTCGATATAACCACCAACTGGTGGTTTCCGGGGGCATCTTCGCACATGTAAAAAAGGTAAGGTAGCAAAAACAAGATTTTAAAACGAATCCATACTCCGTACAGTTTAAGTTGTTTCAGAGAACATTTTCCAGAGAAAATTCTGCACAAATTAACTCAAAATTCTTGCTCTCAAGTATTTATACGTTATTGCAAATCCATACTAATATTATAAATGCGAAAGTAACTCTGTCTGTCTGTCTGTCTGTTACGCTTTCACGCCTAAACCACTGAACCGATTTTGATGAAATTTGGTATGAAGATAGAACTGAACTTGGGAAAGGACATAGGCTACTTTTTACTGCAATAATCGAGATACAAAGGCCAAAGCTAGGTGATTATAAAAATACATAAATCGTAGGTATCAAAATCTATCACTGTTTATCTCCTGTCAAAACTTCACAGGTTGCTAGGCATAACACAATTGCATGGCAACCATAATGATAGTTTGACAATGACATATAGACCAGTAGTCCGGGGTAGATAATTTTTGAAAACAAATAAAATTATAGTAGGATGAAACCTATTGGAAAAGGAGGAGAATATTTTAAAAATGAAAGGAAAAATAATTTACGGGGGATCTGAGGTCGGGAAGGGGTAGGGGGGAGGTTTTCGGGTCCTTTAAGCGGGGCGTGAAAAAGCATCTCACTAAGCCGCCATAGTGTGGGCCGCCATACATTATTGTCTGCATTCGCAGCAAGTGTAGTAGCCCCGACTCTTGGATTCTGCTAATGCCTTCCATCAGGCAGGGTAGAGTCACTTTGGATGGCTAAATATATAAAACAAAGGGTAAAGAACGGTTTATCTCGATTTTCGGCAAAACTACAAGTCCTATGGAAAAAAGTTAAATGGCAAAGTTGTAGGTAATCAAAAGATCTACAATTTTTAGGGTTCCGAAGTTTATGACTTCGAACCCTTATCGTCCGTCCGTCCGTCCTCCTTACCGTCCAATCGGTAAGTGCTAGAAAGATGAAACTTTGCATTATTGTGTATTGTAATTACGTCGACAAAGCGTTACAATAAAATTATGAAAAATATTTTTATTTAGGGTACCTCCCCTACACCTAAAGTGGGGATGTTTTTTTTCTCGCAGCTACCCCATCATCTGGGGTATCATTATTTAGGTCTTTTAAAAACATTAAAAGGTTGTTAAGACGATCTTTAAACCCATTTTTTGATTTAGGTATCCGTTTGCGAGAAATTCCACTTTAAAGGTCACTTTTTTTGTAAAAACAGGGCGTCCCCCCCTCTAAAAGCTAAATGGCCGGCTCAAAAAATCTGGGAAAATTCGTGATAGTGGTCCATATAATAACTTTAAATGAAAACTATAACGAATTAGATGACTTTGTTAGTTCAGGAGTTATAGGGGCTTAACTTCTACAATGTGCTTACTTGGAAAAGTCATACAAAATTAACGCATTAATACGTAAACATAACAATTATCCATTGGATACAATTTCTAATCCACGTACCATTATGGGTGACTGAGGAACCCTTTCCCGTGCGTGGCCTGACACGCACTTGGCCGATTTTTTATTTACACTTTTTTTCACATAACCTCAAATTATATGTGAAAAATTCAAAAAACTAAGTTTTTGGTTTTTTATTTTTATCTTTTACAAATAAAATTATTTTTAAACGAAATTTAGTGAAAACTTACCTTTTATGTCTCGAATACACTGTAATTTATTTGATTTGAAATATTTATTTTTTCACCCGATTTTGACTTAATACCGAAAATTTACCCGTCAAATTATCTACTTTTTTCAAAAAATTAGGGTGTTTTCTGTTTTATGAAATCTCTACTTTCCGATAGTGTAATCCCTACTTAAATAAATAAAATAAAGTAACTCTGTCGGTCTGTCTGTCTGTCTGTTACGCTTTCACGCCTAAACCACTGAACCGATTGAAAATAAAGGTATAGAAAGAAGGGTTTGAAATAGGGGACGAAAGTTTGTGTCTAAGTTCCTTATTATCAAACATAAAATCATGTAAGATTGTTTAATCTGCCCTTACCGTGTCGCGCGTTATATACGAATTCCACGCGGGCGAAGCCGCGGGTGGAAAGCTAGTACTATATAAATCGTCCTCATAAAAGACTTCCAAGTAATAAAATCGCATATCAAATTATTGTTAAGCAAGTGAAATCGTATTTTAAATAAAAATCTTATCCATTTGTTCCTAAGATATTACAAATTTCCTGAAATAAATTCAGATGAATGCAGTTTAAGAGGCCATTATTAAGCACTGACTTCTTGCTATCTTTTCATCTATAACTTCAGTACTGACATGGAAAACAATAAAGAAATTGGTTGAAAAAGATAAAAGATATTGGTTGTTGGAACCATTGTTCAATTAATTAATATGCTAAGTATACAACGAAGGAGAGATTAGTATCGCTGTTTTGCTTTGTTTATGACCTATTTTATGCTATACCTACGATTTTAACTCTAACGGCAAGAATACACGCAAATACTTCCAAGGTACCAGAGCCAAGCTGATTTCAACACCACTGGGCCGACCCGACCCGTACTACCCTTGCATAGAAGACCAACCCAAGTTTAAAGTGTCAGTTTTCGTGCTGTTGTAATTCGTTGGTGAATGTGAGATTGGAAGTCCAATGATGCAAAAGCATGTCTAGACTGCCTTAGTGTGGGTCACTATTCTGCATTGCGATGAGGATGGTAACAACACTCCTGGATAACTCATGCTCTCCATCAGGCAGAACAAACTGCTGTAAAGGTTAGGCACATCAAAGAAAAAGGTGAAAAAGGTTAGGCATATCAAAGGCAGTAAGTAGCATCTTAATGGGTCACTATACTCCAATGTCTGAATTCGCAATATTTATGATGAGCACTACTCTTCGATTTTACACATCCTTTTCATTAGGCAGATTTTAATCACTTTTGGCAAACGTACTGTCGGACGCCCACAGGCCAGGTGGAGTGATGATTTGAATGATGGCTGGATGAAACAAGATGGCTGGCAGGAGCTGGATGCGAGAAGCCCAAAATCGATCAAAGTGGTATGTAATGGGAGAGGCCTATGTCCAGCAGTGGACTGAGATAGGCTGATGATGATGATGATGATGATGAAATGACATATAGACCAGTTGAACAGGGTAGATAATTTTTGAAAACAAATTAAATTATAGTAGGATGAAACCTATTGGAAAAGGAGGAGAATATTATAAAAAAAAATTTGGCCAAGTGTGTGTCAGGCCACGCACACGAAAGGGTTCCTCAGTCACCCATTATGGTACGTGGATTTAACATCTATTGGATACTAGTAATTTTGTATGACATTTTCCAATGAAGCGCATTTTACAATTTAAGTCTCTATAACTCCTGAAATAACAAAGTCATCTAATCCGTTATAGTTTTTCCTTAAAGTTCATTATATGGACCACCGTCACGAATTTTTCTGGATTTTCTGAGCCAGCCGTTTAGCTTTTAGAGGGGGGGACGCCCTGTTTTTACAAAAAAGTGCCCTTTAAAGTGGAATTTCTCGCAAACAAATACCTAAATCAAAAAATCGTCTTAAAAACCTTATTGTTTTTAAAAGACCTATCTAATGATACTCCACACGATGGGGTAGCCGCTAAAAAAAAAACATTCCCACTTTAGTGTAGAGGAGGTACCCCAAATAAAAATTTTATTCATAATTTTATTGAAACACTTTGTCGACGTAATTACACTTTCCGTTTGGACGGTAAGTCAAGGACGGACGGACGGACGGACATGACGAATCTATAAAAGTTTATGACTCGGAACCCTAAAAATGTAGTAGGTATAGTCGAGCAAAATTCGGTTTAGAGTAATGTTTAACAAGATCTGGATCGACAACTGTATTTACGAGTATTACGACACTACAATTGGTTCAAAAATCAAACAGACCACAAAATATTTACTACTAGATTTTCAAATAAATTTTACTCCCAGTTCAAGTAGGCCATAAAAGAAGCGTTTTTCAACTTTTTTTTAAGCTACCACCAATATATATTTTTTTCTTAACTACAATCAGACTTCGGAGTTAATGAGATTCTAAAATACTTTTGTCTATATTTACGTACGAATACGCAATTAGTTACAATAATATAATTTGCGCATTGTTTTTTTTTTAAGTATGGTTTTGGAATCTTTGGTGACCTTTGTTTATAACCTGAAAGAGAAACAAATAAAATCGAAACTATATAAAAACAAACCTTTAAGTTGGTGATGATAAGTAAAAGTATTAACAACAGAAGAGATAATGTAAGTAATAATGATATAAATTAAATTCAACACCAACATTCGATTGTACAACACATCAAACACAAAACAAACAACAAAACATGAAACATGAACCACAATGTTTTCATTAACGCAATTAACGCTTTAAGGGTTAATCCCACAAGCTTATTTCGCATGAGGGTAGCAAAAGTTGTAATTTGAAACATAAAAGTTACTGAAATTTCACATATTTTTTTTACCAAGGTGTAAAATGTCAAGAATGTTGATGAAAGGCTGCTAATATTGTACTGTAAATACAATATGAAGTACGAAGATTTTTTTATTAGGAATCCTAGAGTTTTAGCAACTTCCTAATATTTTTAAAAGGCCTATAGTAATGATACCCCATACGATGGGGTAGAGGCCAGAAAAAAAATCATCCCAACTTTACGTGTAGGGGAGGTAACCCATTTTTTTATTTTATAATTTTATTGTAGCACTTTGTTGATGCAACTACAACACATATCCGTGCAAAGTTTCATCTTTCTAGCACTAGCCGTTTGGGCGGTAGGTCGAGGACGGATGGATGGACATCATCCTTAAGGGTTCCGAGTCATGAACTACGGAATCCTAAAAAGCTGAAATTTACATTTGTCAAGCCTTGAATGGCGCAAGCAACATATTACCTACTAATTCCTCATTATTTTGTTCGACTAGAGAAACATTAAGCGTTTACGAGGTATCTCTATGTAAATTGGATGGTGTACATCCCGTACTAAACAATTCGGATATTGTCAATTACGGGATCTAGTTCGTTCGATGGGACTCGGGGATTTTTTTAACAACGGTAAAACTAATCTAAGCGGTCCTTTGACAGAAAACGGTGTAGTTTTAATAGCTCCAACTATGAGACTGAGAGAAGTCCTGGTGATCTAAAAGTACCACCAGTCACTGTTGTGTAAAAATGTACTTTCCTAATTTGACCAAGAATTCATATTTAAAAAATTTGGTTTGGAATTTAGACAGTTCTGTAATTGTGTTTATAGTTGGCCATTGATTTATTTACATTGTAGGTAAAAAGTAGCATATGTCCGTTTCAAGGTTCGATCTATCTCTCTCGCATTTATTTTATAATATTAGTAGGGATTAGATAAGTATCTATTTGTCACAACTTTGTTTTATCTTATAAACGTAAATAAGATCGCGGTTTTAGTGGCCATGCAGCAAATCTATGACGAAATAACTGTATCTTATAAAATACAACTTCCGTTGGGTTTTATTTTACACAAATTACGTACACAAATACTGCACTGCAACACTAAACATTCGCTTTACAGCAGAACATTTGATTTTATATCACTTTCCGATAGTATTTCTGTCGGCAGTACAATACATTTAGTCAAGTTTACTCATCCAAAGTGAAATAAAATAGTACAAAACGTTGGAATACATTAGATTTCTAAAATTGCACAAACGTTATTACATTACAAATTTGAAACTGACTTTTGTAGGTGCTGTCTCATAAATCAATGGTTATAAGCTGAATCTTATATATAAAATTCTCGTGTCACAATGTTCGTTCCCGTACTCCTCCGAAACGGCTGGACCGATTCTTATGAATCTTTTTATGCATATTCAGTATGTCTGAGAATCGGCTACTATCTTTTTTTTGATACCCTGACACGAGCGGAGCCGCGGGCATCAGCCAGTATTTTGATTATATAGATTATAGATAGATTATATAGATTATAAATACTGTAAATATAACTGGACTCCTCTAGTGGTTAATGACCGTAACTACAGAACCTGAGATCGTGGGTTCGGGTTCCATTCTCAATGAGATCTAATATTATGTGATGCACATGCCATGTATTTGTTCTGTGTCGATGTGTATTTATGTATTTTCGAAATTTGAAACTTAGAACTAAGCGGTTCGGCTCTTCCCTCATGTTCAGAGCAATTAAAACCTGGAATCACTTCTAGCGCATTTGTTTCTCTGTCAGAATAATGCCAGGGCCTGAAATCGGGTTGTGACAAAGTATCTCACCAGGCCACCATAATGAATAATAAATATTTTGAACATCTTATACAACACATCGTTTAGTCTCAAACTAAGCAGAGCTTGTATTATGGGTACTAAACAACTGATATAAATACATAAACATAGTTTTTATTTTGTAAATACATACATATTATACATAAGAAACACCCAGACTCCGAAACAAATATTTGGTGTGGGTCACCATGCTGCATTATCCACATTCACAATGTAGATGGTGACCATCACTCTAGGATTCTGCTCATGGTAGCTTTTGACATAAAAAAATATTTGTTGCCTGATTACCAAAGTACTTTTGTCTAGTTTGGGGTCAGACTGCCGTATCTAATATATGAGTGATATTTTGGTTATATACCCGCGTATTTTCGGGATAAAAAGTAGCCTACTTATGTGATTATCCAGAACTCATTTTTAAATTAGCCTTTTACAAACTATCATTATGGTTGCAAGTGTGTTATGCATGGCAACCTGTGAAGTATTGACAGGAGATAAACAGTGATACATTTTGACATTTACAATTTATGTATTTTTATAATCACCTAGCTTTCGCCCGTGTATCTCGATTATTGCAGTAAAAAGTAGCGTATGTGTTATTCTGATATATAAGCTATATTACTGTAAAATTTCATCCAAATCCATTTAGTAGTTTTTGCGTGAAAGAGCAACAAACACACATACATACTCACAAACTTTCGCGTTTATAATATTAAGTAGGATTATTAGGATTAAAGCTGTGAACAAAAGGCTGTAAAAATCTATCTATATATATATATATCTGTATAATCTAAAAATATATGAATTCTGATAGATCTTTAGGCGTAGTATCTTTGAGACAGAAGCTTTAAAACTCAATTGGCGTTTTCCATGGTTATTGGTTTTCTAGTAAAAGTGATAAGTTATGTGAATTAATCAGTCGATATAAATATGGTTGAACTTCACTACTTACGTTTTAGCGCATCATGATGGAGGTTTTATGAGCTGGAGAGACTGTAGTATTATTATTTACCAATATTATACATGTCTTTTATTGTGGTGAAAGGTATTGATTAATAGAGATACTATTATAGATAAGTTAATACCGTGTGTATAAATTCTAAAGTACTATCTACTACCATCACTGCCAAACTTAAAACCAATTTGGAAGAAATTTATAACGGAGAAATTCTCGTTTTGAAGAGAGGCATAGGCTACTTATTTACGGCGGTAATTGACATTCGAATACGAAAACTGATAAAACAAACTAGCTTTTACCCACAGCTCCGCCTACGTAACACAACAAAAAGCAGCTTATGTTCATCTCCAAGGTTCAATCTATCTCTCTACAGAAACTCATACTACTTTCGAATTTATAATATAAGTATGGATAAGATTTCCATTTCAAGTAAAAACTATAAAGCTTACTACTTCTTTATGCAAAGTGTTTAAAGGAAAGCTTGGTAAAGATTTTAATAAAATCAAAAGGTAAATGATCCACAGTTAGTACCTAATTTTAACAGTCAATGCAAAACTAACATAAATAACCACAGTTGTATAAAAACTGGAACAAGAATTCATCAAATTGCTTATAGAATAACATCACTATCAGTGCCTGAAATGAAAATTTTAACTATCAAAATTGTTATTCTACCTTGCGAATTTGATGGTTTGCTTAAAATTATACCTCAGGCAATCAATTATAAACATTACTAACTGAACAACCAACAAACTTTGGACAGAAACAGACAAACCTAGCCAAACAAAAAGGAAAATTTATATTCTTAGACAAAGGTTAATAATGCCTCAAAAACGGATGGAAAAACTTATCCACAGTTACCTTGGCAATGTGCCATTTCTTCACAGCTCAGATGAAATCGGTTTTCCAATAATTCTGCCATTATCAGTCATCTCTGAATACTAACATTTCTTTGTTTACAAATGATTGTCATTAGTTCTGCTAAAACAATGTGGTTTGCTGAATAATGGATGTATAATGTGACAATGGCAGTGTTACGCTTTGTTAGCACAAACTGTAATATTTCTTACATTCTTAAATATTGATTAGGTTTAGTAGATTATTTATTTAGACACAGTTTTGAAAACTACTACTTATCTTCTAGCATAAGTTTTATGAGAAATGCTATTTTTAACCGACTTCGAAAAAAAGGAGGAGGTTCTCAATTCGTCGGTTTTTTTTTAGTTTTTTTTATGTACGTTCAGCGATAATTTCGTCATTTATGAACGGATTTGAAAACTTCTTTTTGCATTGGAATGGGCGTAGCTTACAAATGGTCCCATCGTCACCATATCGGGATCTGATGATGGGATCTCAAGGAAATCGAGGGAACTCCTCAAATATCAGGCACAATTGTCGCGATTTGGGTATCAGTATAGTTTTTCTATGAAGTCGGTTCCTTTTTGTTAAAATTATTAAGGAAGCCATCTTAGATATTAGATAACATAATTTTAACAAAAAAACGTGACATGTACATATACCTATGATATTTAAGGAGTTCAGTCGCTTCCTCCAGGATCCTATCATCAGATTCTGCGAGGGAACACATGGAAAGCACCAGCTTTCAAATTAAAAATAGATTTATCGAAATCGGTTCACCCAATCGAAAGTTCTAAGGTAACGTAAAGAAAACAAAATACAGTCGAATTGAGAATCTTCTCATTTTTTGAAGTCGCTTAAAATGGGACTTAAAAACTCTTTTCTAATTTTGGAAGGAGGACTGACCAGCAGCAACTAACTTGTGGCTATACCATCATGTCCTATCCGCCTAATTCTCCCCAATACCCTAAAAATGAACACTAACTAGAAAAGTTGTATATTTATCATCATTGTCACTCACAGAAATTGCATTCAACAATGGCATCTTACACATTTATTACGCGTCATTCAAATGATAAAGCAATAGGAAAATATCGACTGAATTTTACAACGTTATGGAAGTGAAGATAAGAACGCTATTAGAAACGACTAGCAAATAAAATAGAAAGAATTTTCTAGAAAACATCACGAGAAATGTTTAAAACTCAAGTGCCAGGAAATGGGGGCAATAACTTGTACTTACAATGTCACTTTAACTCCCTAGTACCTAAGTGTCTGTTTTGCAGGTTTTGCAGAAAGCTTCTCTTTAAAGTTCAATTTTATTTTATACTAATGAGCAAAGAATTCTATAAGTATTGAGACATCAGCTAATTCTTGATTTTTATTCGATAGCATTTCACTATGTTTAAACAGGTTTTACATAACAATTGTACTATTAAATGTTATGATCTAAATTCTAAGTCTTAACATTCTGTGATACATTGTACAAATTTTATATCAGTTTAATTAGCATATGTAATGTACATCCTGTGCGGGGTACTTTACAAATATAGATGAAGTGGACACAAAGGACATCCAGACTCAGAACAATTTATGGATCACACAAAGTGATGTCTTATATGTGGTTCGAACCCACAACACTTGGCGAAGTAGAAAGAAAGAAGTTTGATGAGAAAAAATGACACCATAGTAACATTTATAAAGCAACCTTTTAAGTGTCAATACTTACAGCTACTTAATAATTGAATTTTGTAGTATTAATACTAAAATTCTAAACAAGTTATAGATCACTACATAATTTATCTTGCATTCATTGACATCATTCATAGAGTCGCATAGTGTTCAATCATTATATCAGTCAATTGATGCTGTAATCGATTGAAGCTTCGTAATCAAGTATTTATCAAATCTAATTTTTACTTATTTATATATTTATTTATCGAATCAATCAATGTATTACTTTTCAACTTTGTTACTCAGGTTTCCATACCTAACTCACATTCACACACACACACTCAGTGACTTATTCATTCTTTTACTTACTACGTGTTTTACGCTTCACGTTATTGTAAGGTTTGTTATGACACCTGATATTTTAGCGATTTGGATCGCGGTCAAAATGTCCAACTATTGTAATCAGTAGTAATTCATTACAATGAAGTTAAACATTAACTTTTGTGTATATTTTACGAAATGTTACCAGACATACATTTTAAAGCAATGAGCTTAACTGAAGAAAATACAGCACAAAACATTGACTATACTTTTATTACTTACGGTCGTATGGTCTCAGAAACTAAAATACAACCACACTAAACCATAGAAATACTGTAGAAGGTAACAAACAACAAAAATATTGTTCTATTCATCATCACTACTTGACAGAGGTCTTTCCTTGAAAGAAGGTTATTATGCTTATTTTGCAAATCGTATAACAAGCGTATTACTCTAGTTGAATGGTTTAATTTTAAGTTTTCCTTTGCTAAGCTAAACTTAGCATAAGCTTTTTCTTTTACTTAGCTTAATTAAGCTGTTTTTTTTATATTTTATACAAAGGTCATGGCTTTAATAGTGATGCTGACACTTGGTATTCTCAATCCACACACCATTTAATATTAAGAGACTGACCTGTGTATCCCTGTGTATGCTGTAGGTGGACCAACAGCACGGCTCCACCTGGTTGGAGTCCAGCCCCCAGAACTCCAGCTCCTCTTCAAACAATGGTCCGCACACATTTGTAGGGTAATGGAGTTTACCAGTTCTGAAACAATATGGAAATTTGGTGTCATTGGAAATTTTTGAATAGGATGAAAGGCAAGCAGTGTTTGAACTTTGTGATCATCTGGTCAGTCAATGACTGCCTCGTTGATTGGCATATGCGACTGCTGATCAAGAGGTCTCAGGTTCGGACCAAATGTTTGTGTAATTCACAAATATTCTCTGGTCTTTTTTTTTGGGACTAGACGATATCGTGTGTAAGATGTCTGAAATATTTATGTATTTATCAAAAGAGACTTTTACACATTGTTTTTGGTAAAAAGCGGGACTTGTTTGTGATAAAATTGTTTCTACTGGTGACCACGAGCGGTGGCACTCGTTCAAAACATCGGAATATGGAAGGTGTTGCAATCTTTCAAATAATTTTAACGTGAAAAAATCCCGTTCCTGTTTATCATCTTAAGAAGGTACTGCACGAAATTGTGGAATTTGACGTATTTTCAAATCAGTAGTACTATGCGCTGCATTAATTAAATACATCAAAAGTATTTGTATAGTTTAGGTCGATCCTTGAACAAGATCTTAGGCATGTTGGAATTTGAAACAGATACATATGAAATTAAAAAACGATACATATATGTTGTGTGTCAGATGAAATCTTAAAAACATTTTTCTTCGAAAAGATAGTAGATTTTACGTCTAGAACAATAATTTTCATATGACAATATTTGTATTTACATTGTGCAGGTTATCCGCGTTGTATAATTTAATTTAAAAGTATAAATCTAAAAATATTAAGACTTTTCAATTTTTAACACAAACGCCTGATGCACATTGCACATTGCGCTGAAAAAAACATTGCTCTAATTAAATTACTAGGTCTAGAACTTCAAAGCAGAATGGATCTAATTACTAATATTAATGAGATCGATTTTGTTTTGAAGTTTTTTTTAGACTTATGTCAGTATTGTATTGTGTATCATGTCTATATCGCACCCTTAGAATTATAGTGACCTATTTCAAAAATATTAATTTTTGGGAAACGTTAAATAAAGATTTGTACAATTATGTTTTTTTGCCAAAACATGTGGTTTTTAGTATAAAATTTTATTAAACTCATTTAAGTATAGTTTAATTTGATTGTCAACTTATTTGTCTACATGTATTATTACTGTTTGCGTCACTCTCAAATCGAACAAATGCGGTGAGGGGTGGAGAGTGAAAGAGACCGAAGTATACGTTATGTAGCTTCCTACGCCAAAATCAGCCTCTGTTTTATTTAAAGTTGATAAAGGTAGCCGTTTTAGGTCGTTTCCTGACGTAAAGTCAAAAACATGATTTTTTGAATTAGGACCCTATAATTCTAAAGGTGCGATATGTCATTGGTTATACTTACTGGCAAATAAGAAAATTGGAAAAAAATCAAATGTCGAGTCGAATCCTGTACAGAGTAGTGCGAACGTAGAGCAACAAATGTACGAAACAATACAAACGTACGAACGCAAATAGGTAAATATCTCAAACAGGTATGTTTAATGTTACTGTTATAATTTTATTGTAATTTCAATGTTCCGTTCACAATTATTCGTCAGTTGCTAGATTTATTATAAACTTTACAATGTCTTCTCTGTCCTTTCTTTAATAACTACATTAATTTTATCGCAGGCTACCTTTGGCAAATCATCGGGTAATCAAGACGGTAGAAAACTTCAAAACGTAAATATTTACCTTTGATTATAAACATGTATTTAATCAAAGGTATATCTACTCTTTATTATTATAGGCCTATATTTTTCAGGTTACATGTAATCTTATGGTCAAGAAAGAACTTATAGTAGAAAAGGAAAACACGAATGAAAGCAAAGCCACAATTCGGGTACCTGTTTGAACCAAGAACTTACTCACCACAACTCTCCATTTGGTTGCAACTTCAGTAATTTAAAAATTAATGGAGAATATAGAAATTGTTTTCATTCCTATATGTGTGATGCAAAATTAAGATTGGAAAATTGTAGAAAACCTAGAAACAGCAAGGAACTTGCACTCAATCAAAATATCGTGAATAATTAAGTGTATAGGTATGGGATTCAGTGCCCTGGAGCAAGTCACAACTTCTCTTGATATACCCTGCATGTCAAAACATTTTTATGCCAAATGTCATGCTAAGGTATGTGAACTCTGGGAACTGGCCAAAGAAAATAGCATAGAGGAAGCAACAAAATAAAAATTTGAACTGGCTGAAAAAAATGGTGACGTTAATGCAGATAGCGTACATACACGATGAGAACAGTTGTATCTGATGCGTATTGGAGTAAGAGATAGATAGATAGATAACTCTTTATTTGCACACAAAAATTACAGATTTACAAAAGAAAAAGGAACACAATGGTAAAATATTGAGTGTACAAAGGGCGGCCTTATTGCTGAAAGCAATTTCTTCCAGGCAACCTTAGGATGGATCAAATGTTGTAGGGAGAAAGTAGTAGTTGAATATACATTTTTGAACCTACTATTTGCTTATTATTAGGTACTATACCATATTACATACACTACATATATTATATTATCTACAAACATTTACAATTTTTACTTACATAAAATGCATACTTATTACAATAAATATACTTACATATACATGCATACATACATACATACTATACCAGTAAATATACATACTTAAATGAATAAAAATAGAAAAGAGAAACAGTTTCGTTTCACCCTCAATCGTGTCGGACTCAATTAAGGTGAATAAAACTCCTGTACCATTTTCTTGAATCTAGTTAATGTTTGCGCCTGCCTGATGTTAGGCGGCAGTGCATTCCATAAGCGCACAGCTTCAACGGTGAAAGATTGGTCATAAAATTTGGTGGAATGCAGTGGCATCTCCAGTTGTAAACTTACGGATGACCGCAGACATTTTTCATGTGTGTCATTAAGGAACTTAAATCGTTCTTTGAGGTAGAAAGGGGCATTAGGATTGAACAAAATGTTATAAAGGAAACTAAGGATATGAGTATTCCGGCGAGAGCGAATTGGAAGCCACTTGAGAATTTGACGGAATTCAGAGACGTGATCGTATTTTCGTAAACCAAATACGAATCGTATACAGACATTTTGTAGTCGCTCAAGCTTATCGAGTTGGGCTTCAGTGAGATTCAGATAGCTGACATCGGCATAGTCGAGAATTGGGAGGAGAAGTGCTTGTGCAAGCGCAGCCCTAGTTGCAATTGGAAGGAAGCTGCGTAGTCTTCGAAGAGATCCGGCTGAAGCAAATATCCTACGACTGACCTCTTGCATCTGTGAACCCCAAGATAAAGTATTGTCTATGTAGATCCCTAAATTTTTCACACTAGTGCTGATCTCAAGAGTTGTGCCACCAAACTGAATTTGTAAGAGGTCATACAGGAAAAACTATACGACTTTGTCAGGAGCTACAGATATCATTGGCTACAAACTAAAAAAGTTCTATGCATGACTGTTAAAAATAAAATCTCTATGGCCTGCGGGCGAGCTCAGAAGCGCAAACTTGAAGTAAATGAGCATGTATGATATAAAAATTACACTCTTTCATCTAGCGGTATGTAGTCAACTGCCATAGTAGAAGGCTTCAAAAGCAACTCAAGGTCTTATTTATTCTAAACTCATAGCTGATGGTGATTCCAGCACCTACAAAAATATTCTGGATACCAACCCGTATGCCGCACTTATTGTCCAAAAGATAGAGTGCTCTAACCACCTCCTCAGAAACTTTTGTACAAGACTAGATGAATTATCAAGAAAGACATGTTACCAATTAAAATGCCAAAAATACAGCTCCAAAACGCGCTACGCTTACGGCGATCCGTGAAAGGTGCCATAAATCACATTGATTCTCAAAATGAAAAATATTTCGCTGAAAAAGTCATAGATTTAAAACAAGGCCTTTTCAATGCATTTATTCACGTTTTCCGCGATCACAACTCGTGCAAGTCTTATTTTTGCAAGTACATCCTCATAAATGAAGGCCATCAAACTGATAAAAACTTATTTGGTGAAATAAAATCAGATCCGGTCTTTGCCACCATAATGAAAATACTTTGTCGATTGATTAAAAATGTCAAAAATTTAATGGCGAATAAACTATTCACTTAGACAATCATACTCAGGACGGTGTGCTGCATCTGTTGTTTCATTTAATCCTGAAATTCCACAAACATACATTAGCAAGATTTTTTTTCTGAAAAGTCCCAATCGACAAATTAAAAGGTTAGAGATGAGACGTAATAACAAACGAATAGCAAATTTAAAATGCAGACTTACAAAATCATTTTCTATCAACAGCAATACAGACATTGGTGATAAAGACTACGGTGAAACTTGCCCAAGGCCTGATTTTAGTAAAGCCGATTTCAACTTTGCTAACTCTACGCATATGGCAAAAATACTGTTACAGCTATCCAATGAGGATCGTCACGCACTTGAACGGCGCACTGTATTACAAGCTGATTCGATGGAATGGCTTCAGGAGCGGAAGCTTCGTCTCACTGCCTCTAATTTTGAAAAAAAAACATGTAAAAGGGGCTTTATAAGATGTGGACCCCTTGTCATAGCTATTCACCCAGTGCTCGTACCACCTATGCATTCTACCTTCCGAATAACATCTGTACACTCTTATGAATACGCGGTAATCTGGATGACGCGCTGTAGGGTATCTTTCCCTATATAGGAATGCATCAGCACTTGCGCTACTTCTACATTCACCATAAATAAAGTGCATGTTTGCGTATTCTTGTGCCGTATATTGAATACGCGGCATATTGATACACGAAACCAGTCCAGATACAAGCCAAGTCGTCGTAAAATCACCAAACTAAAGTCCAAATCAGTGAGCAAAACGAAGAGTCCAATGATTTCATTGGACTCTTAGTTAAAACGATGACTTCTGGCTGTTTAGCCAGAAATCGTCGTTTTAACACTGATTGACAATCACGGAAAACTGCACATGTGATACCGAACAAGTCAAGCGACACACCAAATGCTTGCCATTGTTATGTGCCATGGCGCGAGAGAGATAAGGTACAATGTAATAATAATATACTCTTCTCTCGCTCGCTTACACTGTACTTTAGTACTGAATTTATTCACCTATCTCTGTCTCGTAATTAACAAAAAAATACTTCGGCCACACTCAGGTAGTAAATAGTGAAATAACATTATCACACGACCTTTACTACGCTAAAAAGGAAGCTTTAATTTTCTCTCTATGGATAAAATTATGTATTATACTATTTTTTTAAAATATAGTTGCTGCTTAGTTTTTCATACATATTTTTTTCACAAAAATCTCAAATTTTGACATAATTTATTTTTGATCAAATTTCATGTGATTTTTTTTCCAAAAAAGTATAATAGGCACTCATACTATTTACTGCATTTCTAATAAGATTGTTTGTGAGGAATAAGATAACTTCAAGATTTGGGCAACAATTGGAATTTTTTTTGGGTTTTTTTTTTGTACGCCGGATAGCTATACTACTAAATACTTTAGGATTACCCATTCTTTCTGGGACACCCTGTATAGATGATATATTTATATTGACAGGAGCTGGATGTGAGAAGTCCAAAATCGATCAAAGTGGTGTGCAATGGGAGAGGACTATGTCCAGCAGTGGACTTCGATAGGCTGATCATGAAAATGATGATTTATAGATTCTAGAAATTATTACTTTTAAACAAAACTTTCATAAATAGCGACTGAATATTTAGGAGATATGTATTACTCTGTGTGGAGCCTACTCTGTACAATTATTTTACATATCATAAATAAAATGTTTCACGTAGGAAGCGGCAACGGTGCTGCCTAGCGGCGCTGCCGCGCAACTCTGCTCGTAAATACCTAAACTCGACGTTTTTTGTTCGCGCAGCACACTCTTAATATATATAAATCTCGTGTCACAATGTTTGTCCTCAATGGACTTCTAAACCACTTAACCGATTATAATAAAATTCGCACACCATGTGCAGTTCGATCTAACTTGAGAGATAGGATAGTTTAAATCTCAAATTATAGTACCCGGTAGGTGGCGCTGCGAACAAGCTATGGGATTTCAAATTCGGGCGGTACGAAGTTCGCCGGATCAGCTAGTAGTATATAAATACTGAGTTCACCTATTGATTTAAATACTGAAGGAAACCTGTTATTGACTATGTAAGATGATGTGACATTTATATTGTTAAACAAGTTGTGACGTTTTTTAAAAAAATATATAGAAATATGCTACATTTTTAGAAGATCACAGTCAAGATTTATTGGTATTTTTTTTCGACCAGTAACTATCAGCGTTATCCATACTAATCTTGTAAATTGGAAAGTAAGTCAATCTGAGTATTACGATTTCACGGCTATAACGCTGCACCGATTTCAATGAAATTCGAAATGGAGATACTTTGATTTTCTATAAAGAACATACGCTATTCTTTACCGTGATAACCGATATACACGCAAGCGCAGCCGCGGGTTTAGCTAGTATTCAATAAAAGTCAATTTCATGTCTGATTTTTATTAATTTCCTAGAAATACAGTAAAAATAAACATAAATATATCAAATGCCTTTGCTTCTTGTGTTTGTTTTTATTAACGATTTTTATAAGCTCCATACCTATAAAGATATACAGATTGTATTAGATCAGTAAAATTTCATGGAAATAACAAAGGCTGAAGAACAAAAGAAATATCTTGGAAAACATACCGATTAATCTGAATAGTTATTGCAAGGTTTGCTAAAAAATATAACAGATAAGTTGTACAAAAGCAAATTTAGTTTTGTTCTCTGAATTTATTTATTGATTTATTTATTTATTGTTTTTTTTTTGAAAAGTTGATGGTATGTAAGCTGTGTGGTACTGGTTACATTTAAAGTATTTTAACTATTTTCTAAATTTCTATACATAGAAATGAAACTAATGTGTCTGTCTGTATATTAAATGAACAGTTTTTAGTATAGTATTCATATGCAACTTTTTAGGTTACCTACAACAACAAAAAACAATTATTGTTCTATCTATTAGTTTGTTTGTGTATTCCGGCTTATTGCTGGAATGAATAGATAGATTTTGACGTGACTTTCTTGTTTAAACAAATTGTTTAAGAACATGATTTTACTTTTGTAAGTTAAGATTCTACGTGACTAATAAAGGCCATTCTTCTCTTTCTTTTGATCTTATAATTAATATTTTATATTTAATCTTTCGTTACCAGTAATTTGGCCAATATTTGAGCACATATAGTTTTTACCTTTGTTGTAAGTAGATGCTCCTACTATGTTGTACCCACTGAGGCTGTTGTTTTTTTTTTAAATTAGCATAAGTTCTAATTTTTAATCACTATAATTTGCATCAGTCCTCTAACATGGTGTATAGTATATTAGTGGCAGCACCTTACCCCCATATCAGGTTTATAAACATTAAAACTATGTAAACATTGGCGATTTGAAAGGAGTGGCCGCGAGTTTTTATTGCCATGTTCTTTTCTCCGGCTCTACCTATTGTTTGCGAACATGGCATAAATGTACATGTAGAATCTTGACCTGTCACAAGAGATGTATTGCATCCTAAGTGAATAAAGAATTTTGAATTTGAATTTGAATTTGAATCAACAATCTCTAATGTCCCACTGCCATACGTCCGCACGCTGGCGGAGTGCGGCGGAGTAACCTTGCCGTTGTATGTATTTAAGCCGCCCGAAGACCTCCAACTAAGCTTAACGATTGTTATCTTATAATAACAACCGGGACTGACTGCTTCACGTGACCTCATTCGTCAACCACGGAAACGCTCATAAACGCCACAAACGGTCACCCGTCTAGGTACTGACCGCGCCGTCGTTGCTTACTCTCGGTGGTTGTTTCCAATCACATAAGGCTACTTGGCTAAAAACGCTTCGTCACTTGTAAACATATACCTACTACAAATAAACAATTACCGAAACTAATTCAGAATAAATGTACATAAATTCAGGCTTCCTAACGTCAGAATACATTAATAGTTTAGTGAAGTTTAAACACACACTAAAATTGACACGTATAAAGTCAAAGAGACTAAATTTTCGATGAAGATAATTCCATTTTGTACTGTGTTCGTTAATGGAAACCCTTGAACTTTTTAATTGAATCATAGTCTCAAATATCGTTGAGTTACAAAATTGTTTAGTAAAGTTTTAGAAGATATTAAGGTTATAACATAAAACTGTATTATTTGTATAAGACGAAAACTCTCGCACTAGGAGTGAGATAGAGAAATTTACAAAGAAACGTGAAATGGACACAAAGAACATCCAGACATGGAACAACAATTTGAGGAGAACAAAAAATAACTGTTTCATGCGGGAATCAGACCCACTACACTCAGCTACTAGAAAGTGGCAAGGTAACCCTTCAAAACATGATGCTATTAGCGCAGTCAATGTAACTCAGAATGCACTGGAAAGTCTTTTTAGGCCACGAGTTAGCAAGACATTAAAATTCTTCATCCAACATACTGATTGATTTTGGGCTGCTCGCTTATGTGCAGCTAAATACCACAAGCCGGTGATGGGCAGCAGCGTCACCGGCACAACTAGCTGTACCCTGCGATAGCCAACCCACCAGCCCAGGGTGGCGATTATGAGCAATTCTTCCCTATACAGATGCAACTCGTAAATACTAATGTATTATTTTTAAATTTGCGGAGGGTAAATCTATATTAGATCGCACTGAGTAAACGTATATGACAACAAAACCATCAAAACCTAGTAGGAATTGGATTTTTCCTTATACATACAAGTATGTATTGGTTTTAAACTAAGCAGAGCTTATGCTTATAAGATACTTTCTTTTTGTAAATACATACACATTATACATAGAAAACAGACTGTGTTAAAGAGGTAGTCTATGATTTACTAAATTCAAGTCATCATCATCAGCCCCTCCCGGTCCACTGATGGACATAGGCCTTTCCCATTGTACACCACTTTGATCGATTTTGGGCTTCTCGTATCCAGCTCCTGCCAGCCATCCTGCGCAGGTCGTCACTCCATCGCCAGGTGGAACCTGTGGGCGTCCTACAGTACGTTTGCCGAGTAGCGTTTTCCACTTCAGAACCCTTCTACCCCAACGGTCATCAGTTCTGGGGCTAATATTTAACTTGTAACAAGAATAGATAATATTTTCTTTCTTAAAGTCACTTCTTTGTGTTTCCCGCATCCAGCTCCTCAAGTACTAAAAGCAAATTTATAAAGCAATAACCAACATATACGCTTCCGTGTGGTGACGGATTAAGAATACAAGGTGTCACCACCCCTATTCATTCCATGGGTGTCGTAAGAGGCGACTAAAGGAACAAAATAAGCAGCTAGCATCACTGCCAAGAGAAGGATAACTTGAAACAAACCCTATACCAACCCGTCTGGCCAGCGAGGTATAATAGGACAAAACCTCCTTTCAAAGGAGAGGCCTATGTCCAGCAGTGGACTGTTAAAGGCTGTTGATAATGATGACGCGGGTGAAATCGCGTGCAAAAGCTAGTGACTACAAAACTTACTCGTATTTAAACATATTTTATCACACTTATTTCAATGTATGAATTAAACATTTTATATGAATACGATTCGCGAGGCTTAGGAGGCTTTTACTCTCTTCTTTACAATATTTTACAAAGCCTTCGCTTACAGGTTGTACTTAATATTACAAGTAGGTACTTATAAGTTAAGTTGGAAGCTTTGTCAATAAGTTTCTTTGCGTACGACCCGGCGCTTAAAACTAAGTCTTTATCAACACGCTTGTCAAGTTTGTAATACGAAATTTCCATTCCTGCATTATTTGTTCTGAAAAATGTTATTTCTTAGAATCTAGGTGTAGATTACGTCGACTAACTAAATATCTTTAAAAGAGCAAATTATTTATATACCGACATATATTCAAATGTGTGATTGCGGAAACGGTTCTAACGATTTCGCTGAAATTTGGTATTTCATGATTTTCGAGGGTGAAAAATCGATCTAGATTAGTTTGGGAAAATGCGAGTCTTCGTGCGTTTTTCTTTAATACTCTTAGAATTGCTTACGACATCTGTAAGTATCCTTCAGTAACACTTAGTTGGTTGGTGGTTAGTACTCCAACACAGCAATATTACAGCTAATTGAGAGACTAGATGGCGTTGGTAAACAATAAATATGATAACCGAGTAAAGCTCGGTCACCCAGGTACTTTAATGCTCAAAAGAGTAATTGTAATACATATACAATTACTTTTTTAATTGCATTGGTACCAAAATACAGTCTGAGTGATTATTTCCAATTTAGTTATTTTGATTTGGTTATATTGTAAGGTTTGGTTTTGTGATCAGGTGAGGAGTTCACCTCTACTATAGTTAAAATTACTTTTAACAGTTAATCTTGAATTTCTTTATGCTTAATTACGTGTTTTGAACAATATCAATTATCTCAATCAACATCAATCTAAATTATCACAATTAACAGAACATTCGGAATTTTATAACTTTAGCAGATGTTCCTTATAATCACTAGTTGGGTGTTGGCAGCGAGCCAGCTAAAGCAATAATTCTGACTAAAACATGGCTGTACCGTAGTTTCGTTCTGCTTGTCAAGAACTTTCATCTGATTTAGAATCTCCCCTGCCTGAAATGAAATGCCCTGCCGAAGATGGCTTATATAGCCGATTTTCGCAGCAAATTCCCTGCACAAAGAGGGCAAGTGAACTTACCGCTCTCATAATTATAGTGAATGGCGGCAAGTGGACGGACCTCAGCGCGCTTGGCCCCTAGTATAGCAAAACGCTGTTTCTCAAATTCGCAGATTCGTTTCTTCACAATCACGCGCCATTCCGGTCGCTGTGCTGCCAAACTCTCCCAGGAAGAGGGCTCTATATCGCTCCATTTTGCAATATCGCATTACCAAAGTATATTCAACTAATGGGAGTTAAAACCTTGTACAAAGATTATATAACTAACAGTTTTTTCACCACACGTCCAAAAAGGTGCCATTTAACAATTTTAAGTAGAAAATTCCCTCGCTAAAAAAATATCTCATTAACAAATAGGTTTTATGGATGTAGAAACGTTCGTGCATTATGTAAATAGTTTTCCTTTTTAGAGTTCTCCGTAATTCATGACTTGAAACCCCTATGGTTTCGTAATGTTCGTCCGTCCGTCAGTCCTTGACTTACCGTCCAAAAGGTTAGTGCTAGAAAGGTAAAACTTTGCATGTATTTTATCACGTCGACAAAGTGCTAAAATAAAATCACGAAAATTGTTTTTATTTGGTTTACCTCCCCTACTCATTAAGTGGGGAAGATGATTTTTTCTCGCGTCTATTACATCGCGTGGGTTATCATTGGATTGGTCTTTCAAAAATATTATGAGATTGCTGAAACTATTTTTTTGATTTAGGTACCACACACAGTGCACCCCCCCCCCCCCTCCCTTTAATCGAAAAGGCTAGCTAGAAAAATCTGGATAAATTCAAGATAGTGCGTATGATGAACTTGTTAATAAGTAAACATAACAATTATCTATTGGATACGATTTTAAATCCACCTACCATCATGGGCGAATAAGGAACCTTATTCTAAGCGTGGCCTGACACTCACTTGGCATGATTTTTTATTATAATAGCAAGCACTAAGCTATATGTCTGAGGTTTATGCTTTATGCAAAGACATTAACCTTGTCGAGTAGATTCAATGGCGTGTAAGTCATTATGCAGTACTGTTATTGGGTTATAAACGCTCAATAATAGAAGTAGACCGTATATAATTCTTTATATGGCAAACGGGCAAAGAAACAGCAGAATAATGTTTAAAAATTATCACTTTCTTCTTCTTCTTTCTCTTGTCTGTTTTTTTTTATTTCTTTCTTTTATAAAATATTGTTGAAATATTGTTTTAATTTTATTGTTTTTCCTACAAAAATGATTTCAAATTTGATATAAATATATGTGCAAATATTTTACTTATAATTTTGATGCTGGATGCGAGAAGCCTAAAATCAGTGGACTGCGATAGGCTAATGATGATTATAACAATATCATAATGTTTTTTAAGTTGTTATATTACGATAAATGTGTGGGAGATTATAAAGTTAATGAAACGGCACGTAGGATTTGTACATTTTAACTTACCTCGTACGAGTATTAGTTAACAAAAAACTGCCTTAATACAATATTTATAAAATAAAATTTTAAAATTTTCTTTTAACGGTACAAACGTTTATTTTATCTCAACGGAGTTCGGACAAAAGAATAAGATCTAAAATTATTAAACAAACCATTGTAATAAAAGTTAGTTTGCAAAGTTTCACTTGTTTATAACGTCTACCTGACTTATGCTTGTCATAGTACTATTGCCTCTAGGCTCCAAAAAGTTAACAAGCCCTTTGTGGACTTATGTGTAGAACTTCTAACAAAATTCTAAATAGAACTGGTTACTACTATATTAATATCTTTAATGTTTGAAAAATGTCACACAGCTTGTAACAAAACTGTAATACATGGTAAAGCAGAAGCCAACTTGCCTAAGGCGATGGGAAACTATTATGGAGGGTAAGCAACGAGGTTGCCGTCAGTAGATGGGTGATCGTTTGCGGCATGACATGTTATGAGCGTTTCCGTGTTTCAGAGGTTATATTAAGCAGTCGGTCCTGGTTGTTTCATAAGATAACAGTCAGTAATATTCATTATACTAGCTTTCACCGCGTGTATCTCGATTATTGCAGTAAAAAGTAGCTTAAGTGTTATTCTGACATCTAAGCTACATTACTGTATAGTTTCATCCAAATCCGTGCAGTAGTTTTTGACAAACATACATACTCACAAACTTAAGCGTTAATAATATTAGTGGGATATTCTTTGTTCTAAAAATGAATCAAAGCTATTCTAAGGAATCATATACAGTTACATTAATATTGATTTTACTCGCTGAATTCTTAAATAAAACAGTCTTTGTCGATCATAATATCGTATGTGTAATACTGAGATCGGAGCGTAAACATGAGATGAGAGGAATACGGAAATAAATGCTTTATCCAAACAAACGTATCTAGCGATTGAAATACGAATAGGAAATCGAGGAGTCAAATATATATGACAGTAAGTAGATGTGGTACAAGGTTTAAACGAAGAAAATAAACACCAATATTTAAATCTGCCTTGGTAGCGTAGTCATAGTGTTTGGGATTGCTGTGCATGAGATCTTGGTGACGATTCTCGGGTCAGACCAGATGTTTGCATCATCATCAATCATCAGCAACCTTTAACCGTCCACTGCTGGACATAGGCCTCTCCTTACAAAGGAGGTTTTGGCCTATTATACCACGCTGGCCAGACGGGTTGGTATAGGGTTGGTTTCAAGTTTTCCTTCTCTTTGCATTGATGTTGTCTTGCGTAGTTTAATCCTCAGTCGCCTTTTACGACACCCGCGGGTTGAATAGAGGTGGTGACACTCTGTATTCTTAATTCGTCACCACACGGACTGATGTTTGTATGCTCTGTAAATATTTGTTTCGAAGTTTCTGTGTATTTGCTAAAAAAATTGTATGTATTATTATCAGTTATCAGTAGGCACCCAGACCAAATTTGCTACTCCCTCAGCCGTACGATTCATGCTGCCCTGCATACTGCTCAAAACCAAGACAAATGTCGATCTGCCACTCGCAGAACTCTTATAAGTAGGGGTAATAACAGAATTGAGGATAATGACTCAAGGAGGAGTAGGTAGTTACTCCGTATTGGTCATTCCGTTTTTTCTTCGTTGTTCAGTGTTCCTTCGGTAGATGGCTGTGTTGTATGCTTTTAACTTGCGTTGTATGTAGAATTCTGCGCCACCGAGGCAGGTTATTGGCTAATACTTTGTTTTTTTTTAAATTGTACTATAATAAATATTGTATCCCGTTATTATAATACGAATCCTATCTTTAGTCAAAGGACTCTTGATGTCTATAACACAGTTTCCGTAACATCGGCAGCAGGAAGTGATTCATTTTAAGCACACAAATTCTCAAAGAAAAAACTTTACGCCAGCAAGTTTAAAAGCCCTATAAAATATATTCAAGAAATTTAGAATCCCTTAAATAGGTACTTATTACAGAATGGATAAAAGGGACGTTCGGGCAAGCTTGATAACGGAAGGGTGTATGGTTAGAAGGTAATGAAGGTTATGGGTTGAGATACTTCTCATCAATTTATAACATTACATAATACAAACGAAATTGTTTATACCACATATACACGTGGTATAAACAATTTCGTTTAAAGTAGTGGTGAGCGTATTAATCCATTTTACATAAAGAGATTAATGTGCGATCCATAATTGAGTTTTAAATTTTAAGCCGAGTAATCCTCTGAATCTTTGAAATTCTGCTCATGGTTCAAAATTTATAAGCCTCATAGATAAATTTACGAGTAATCTTCACTCGTTAACCTAATACAAAATGTTTCATATTGAGGTAAACTAGTGTTAAGAATTATACTACATTATTATTTGGGAAATTAAGTCATAACCTACTAATATTTATACTTAAATATTTTACTTAATGAATTTTTATTTCTTACGAAAATGTATATTAAAAATGGCATATATTATCACATAGCGAATGAAAGTTACCACTGGCTTATGTAACCTATACATATCTTTGAACTAGGTAGGTATATGCATCACTACATATTATGAAATTAAGTCCTGTCTGTCTTTCTGTTCGCGATAATCTCAAAAACAAGTGCACCGATGCAACTGAAATTTTATACCCAGATAGTCTAAAGCCTGAGTGTGCTCTCTGAAGGCACTCATCCATAGACTGACCTGAGTACGATTGCTTAACTTTGCAAATAACTATGCGGTTAGATTTTATTTAAATGACTCTACTCTGATGATGGAAAGCATGACTAGAAGCCATGAGAAGTGGTTCCAATTGGTGTAAATCTCACTACTACACCTGTTGATTAAAATGTTACCGAACACTAAAAATACAGTTAGAAATGTATTCCTGAAGTAGATCTTTTAAGCTATTTTCGTTTATTGTAACTATCCCTGCCTTTTTATTAGGAAATTGAATAAATTTAGCGTAAATATAAAACACATACGTAACTATCCGCTTACACGCAATAAACTTTATTTATTAGGTTAAATGTTTATAAAAACTGTTGATCGCGTACAACATAGGACTGGAGCTACTGTTTCTGTTGTTTTAATTTATTATTATTGTGGTTTGCCAACAAGCTATTTGTTATTCAGTAAGTCAGTATCAGCACCCTTTGAATGTCCAACGTTTGAGGTTAAGGGCTTCTATAAAATGCCGAAATTGAATTTAACGTTGAATAAATATGTATGTCTGTAAATATTTTGTGAATGCTGGTTACTTGACGATTAGTAGTGAAGTGCTACTGAACTTGAATCTTTCATGACTACGTGACCTTGGGTGATTTGAAACGTCATCATTCACCCGGTGTCAGGAGGCCGGGAGAACGATTTAGAAACATCTGATCAGGCAGCCATGGTATGGGTCAACATTCTGCATTGCCAACCTTCATAATGCAGATGGTGACCCCTACTCCTGCATTCTAACTCATGCTTTCCATCAGGCAGAGTAGAGTCACTTTGGTAGCCTTATATATAAAAAAAATACATTGACAAACATCTGCAACCCTAAGGGAGAACTGAAATTCAAAGGTTTAACTAGTTGTCAGTAAATTTGAGGGCACTGACTTCCCAATAACGATTGCCATAGATGTTCATGACAACCGGGACCGACGGCTTTACGTGCTCTCCGAGGCATGGGCGTGAATCACCGCCAAACTTCCAAACTCCGGGCTGCTATTAGGAATTTCCTAAGAAAAACCCAAAAACGCTTTTTGGTCCTCACCCGGGATTTGAACCCGAGACCTCTTGATTAGCAGTCGCATACGCTATCAGCTAGACCAAAGTTGTTATGCATGTATCTAAATAAATATTATAATTTTTAATGCGCTTAGAGTTTAATGTCAATTTCTAGATCTATATTCTATCTAGTCTTCGTATAAGCGTTCTGCCGTCACCTTCCCCACCCAAGTACGTATCTGTAAGATGCTAAGCGAAGTGGAAAATCATCACGGCTCAGCGGTCCGGTCACGGCAACATCTCACTACGTCACAACATGTTTGTGCGTCCCAATTAACGAGAATATTTGGTGCGTGTACATTACTATTAATAAAGCTTTGTAATGGACAGCTTTTAATGGAAATAATTATACATAGTTGTTTTTAGGAAATTGTTGGTACTCCGAATAAGGCTTGTTTACCCTCGATAATATTATTCCTATAAAAAATAACTAGGTAAAATACTCCAACCGAACAGTTTTGTTACAAATACCAAAATTATTTGACAAAATCCAGTATGTAGAACATGTCACACGAACAATGAAATCGAATCGATCGATGGCTTATTCATCAACATCCCTCGCTGAGTAATTAAGCTCTAAGGGGAACATCCGTAATCCTCCTTTACAATTTCTTTTTTAAATTGTTTTCTGTAGACATACTTTTGTGGATGATTGTTTTGATTTGAGGACTAACTGTATTACCCAAGCCTGTGTTTTTAAATAAACAGGCGCGGGTATAATGCCTTTAAGTGTAGTCTAATTCGTTCATATATCTTCAGTGAAAATTCGGTAAAATCGGTGTAGATGTCTAGAGATTTGAAGATAACGGTTTCCTTCGGTCTATTAATTATCATAAATTAGTGAAGAATAGGCTATGTTATTCCAGGCAGAATGTGAAAGCATAACACACAGATAAACAAAGCTACTGGTGAATGAAAATTTTAATGGTATGGATGTGTTGTAGTCAGATTACCCAGAGCTCTTCTTAGTTCAGTGTCACCCAATTAATATTAACATACTATTCTTACTCAACATTATCATAAAATAGATTTCAATTCATTTTTTTTAGACAAATACCTAATCTAGGCCCTAAGGCTTTAACCGAGATAACCAATATATAAGCGGATGTAGTAATGAAATATAAAGCATAAATAAATAGGTAAATAAAATTTGACACTTTCATAGTATAAATGCTACATAGTATAAACCGTACATAGTATGGTGACGGATAAACCGTGTGGTGACTGATTAAGAATACAGAGTGTCACCCCTATTCATCCCGCGGGTGTCGTAAAAGGCGACTAAGGGATAAACTACGCAAGACAACATCGATGCAAAGAGAAGGAAAACTTGAAACCAACCCTATACCAACTCGTCTGGCCAGCGTGGTATAGTAGGCCAATACCTCCTTTCTAAGGAGAGGCCTATGTCCAGCAGTGGACTGTTACAGGCTGTTGATGATAGTATAAATAATTCTAGGAAAATATTTGCAACATTTTAATCTCAAAAGTCTATCCAAAGTTAGATTTGTTGTCGAGATTGTTTTATTACATGGGCTAGTATTACGGTCATGTGGATTCAAACCTAAACTGCGTAAAATATTATAATCCTGAACAATGTTCTTAGCATTTACTAATCTCGCAGCCTGTGTTTCGGTAAAGCCTTGATATCAGTGCCTGGCTATAATTAAATAACATGTATAAGTTATTTCTTAGTAACACAATTAATATATAATATACACTGTTTAAACTGTTAAGGTAGTTATATAAATAATTAACTATCATGAAACTAAATGTAAACTTTTGAAGTAAAGCTTACTTGGATTAGAACCAAATCTGTGGTTGATGTATTTTCTTCGAAATGCCGATCCAAACCCTACATTTATTTATTATTTAATCATTGCTAACGGATTTTTTTCTCAGAGTGAGTGTTAGGTAATACCAGAGCCTTTTAGAAAATATAAGTTATTCGAAGAAATAAATATCATTAATCGTTTATAGAGAAAAAAAAGGAAAATAAAAATTCAAAGCTAGTAAGTATTTAAAGTTTAAATGAAATATGACTGCTCAGAGGTCAAAATTGAGTTCAAATGAATCGATAACAAACAAATAAACATACCGGTGAAGCTAATGAGAGAGTGTAAAAGAATATTTTTCAAAAAATATAAAACAAAGACTATTTTTTCTTTAGATTTCTATTAACTTACTTCATACAAACTCACACACTAACAAAAAAGCCGTCTACGTCGCGATATTCTGTAGCAGTCCGAGCTAATAAAAATAAATAAAGCCACGACAGCATCCCAACGGGTAAAAGGGACCTTGGGCTGGAAAAAATAACGTGCACAAAATACTGGGGTTTCCTGATTGCGTGAAAAGGTTTACCGACTGATAAAAGTTACTTTTGAAAAAAATCTGCTGTGCTTTTCGTTCTTAGGGTTCCGTAGCCAAATGGCAAAAAACGGAACCCTTATAGATTCGTCATGTTTTTTCCAAAACCATAAACACTATACTTTTGAAACGTGGTAAGTAGGTGTCATCTGTAAACCACATTAAGATTTTCGCATAAAGATAGAAAAGAAAACAACACATTTTGAGGGTTCCCTTAATTGAAACTGTAACTCAATTTTTTTTTAGATCAAAGTTACAACGAACTACAAGAACTTTTATATGATGTTACTTGCTGATACGGAACCCTTTATGGGCGAGTCCGACTCGCACATTGCCGCTTTTTCTTATTTCACCATGAATATCATTTAAAATTAATATTTCTGGTGTTAGACAGACATTATTAGCTTTTTCTAACACCTTTTTTACGAATAGAAGCCCCTACAAGCTCTTAAATAAGGTTTACACCAAACGGACCAGACCAGACAAGAAGGAGGGAGTGCTGGAATGTAGTCGACTAAAATCGCACTGTATCTGTACATTAAATAAGAAGGAAATGTAAACAGCTGTTATAAAGATATGTGGGACCTAATAGTGAAATCTTGGTAGACCCAAATTAAGCACGTTTCACTAAATGTTAGGTGATATCCTTGTTTCCAAGAAATGATGATGATAAAGACAATAATACACAAGCACTAAATGTATTTTTTTTTATAAATGAATACTGACATGAATATAACATTTACCTAGTAATTAAATAAATAAATATTTCAGACATCTTACACGCAACATCATCTAGCCCCAAACTAAGCAGAGCTTGTATCATGAGTACTAAATAACTGATATAAATACATAAAGATGCTTTTTTTTGGAAATACATGCATATTATACATAGAAAACACCCAGACTCCGAAACAAGTATTTGTGAATCACACAAATATTTGGTCCGACCCGTTAATCAAACCCTCTTGATCAGCAGCCGCATACGCTGACCACTGGACCAACAAGGCAATCAATGAAATGAAGGTACAAAGTGTAATTAAAAAATAACAACGTGTTTTGAGAACAGGTAAATATTCAACGAAAATTGGTTTCGTTTAATAAACGTTCATTAATTAATTCACGTGAATAACTATGACCCAACTTCAGGTCAGCACTTTCGCCAAATTTCACTGACAAATTTTTCATACTACCCTCAGTTATACAATTATGGTCATTTATTGAAAAATCGGTGCACAATTTTGCTATGAAATTGGTCTTCATTAAAATCTCAATATTTTTCGTAATGGAAACGGATGAATGATAAAATATACTTCTAAATTAAAGATTTGATCTCGATTACAGGTAAATGGGTTTCATTTATAAAATACGGAGATTTTCATCTCGTCGATATGATTAATTTGACTCAGTTGTTATTACTTGTTATGGACAGTGTGCTATGCATAGACGTCTGTAACTACCTGTTCAGACACGCTGGCCCCTTCCCATCAACATGGAACCAACAACAGAGCTGGTGCGGCTTATGAAGCGGCTGAAAAAGCTAAAGTTTGCAAATACAGGGGCCTAGGCTCCGAATATGATTTTGTCCCATGCGGTGGAGACCCTTGGTCCGTGGGGTCCTAGCGAAGAGCTGGCAGCTACCTCAGACAAAGAATTAGTCTAGCTATTCAAAGGGGGAACGATGCCAGTATCTTCGGAACCATGCCTAAATGGACTTCTATAATGATATATTTTAGTTTTAATATTATATTTTCAAAGGTTTTTGTAGATAATTATTATTCAAAATGCGTCCAATTATTAATATGATACGCTATCCTGTGTTATTTGTATTTGGAAAAGGGTACAAAGAATTTGCCTCACGTATTTAAATATAGGTCAGATTTCCAAATTTTGTTTCAGCATTCACCCTTTAGATATTTTCTTTCAGTCAAGAAAATGTGCCGGGTCGTCTTATGCTAGACATGTATAGTTTTACATTTTAACAAGTTTATTCAGATCTGTGCTGTATTTAAATAATATATACAAAATGTTCTTTCCAAGAAAATTCTGTCAGTTTTAAAATTAATACACTTTTCTATGGGGGCGCTTAGTGAGATACACACAAGATGTCCTCCCGCACCTGTCTCAGTCCCCTTTGTCGTCATACCCCCGCGCCCCTCTTACCGCAGGCGAGGACTCAGATAAACGGTCGGCCTATAGCAATGTAGTTCAATCTGTTCCTAATTGCTTAAAATTTTATAGCCCAGTTGCCCCTAAGTGAAAATATACAATTACTAAGGGTAATCAACGATGGCGTGGTTAGTACCTAGATGGGCATAACCGTTAGTGGAATGATACCATGAGCATCTCTGCAGTCGGTCCCGGTGGTTATCATGGAGTAACAGTCGTGAAGCTTAGTTGGAGGTCTTCGGGAGGTTTAAAAATATCAAACGTAAGATTACGTAGCCATAACGTTGTCTTGCTAGACCTCAACCCGCACTTGGCCAGCGTGAGGACTTATGGCCTTAACTTCCTCGTAAGAGGACACCCGAGCCCAGCAGTGGGACGTTAGGGTTTTTTAATGTGATTCATTTGAATACACTCAAATTAAAACTTTAAAGCTATTTCTAATGTAATATCACTTCTATTTACGCTATGTACTCACATAAATTCTTAATACAATGTTCAATATAAGAAGAAAATTCTTTAACGTTCATTATTCCATTAGTTTTTTTTTCGAAAATGAGTTCAGCCTAAGTAATTTTTTTTATTACCTATTTGCCAGTGAAAGTCCCGTCAAAATCGATGCAGCCTTTCTAGACATTAACTGCAAAAGATAGAAACAATTTTAAAAACTGATAAAGCTACTTTTTTATATATTTAAGCCATTGTGAGGGTAGGCAATGCATCATGGTGAGCCATACCATGGCGGCCTGTTCAGATAATTCTGCATTATTCTCCCAGCCTCCTGAGGCCGGGTGAATAATGCAGAATTATTGAGCCACCGGTCTCACACTCACCAACGAAATACGACAGCAAGAATACTGTCATTATTAGGAGGGTCTTCTGTGTGAGGGTAGTGCTGGCCCGGTCGAGCCGGACTATTCGTGCTGAAATCAGCGTGACTCTACAACCTACTTTCTACTATTTAGAATACTTTCATGTATCATATATTTTAACTGAAAAGTTTTCTATTTAAAATTACAAACCGACACTTAGTTTTTATTTATAGATTGATTAATAAGTAACCTTATTGTTCAGATATTTTCTCAATTATTGTAACATTGTGAAATTTAAAATTAATAAACAATGAAACAAACTTCAAGGTTCATTTTCCTTCATCGTTAATAATTAATTAGAAATTCTGAACGCAAGCACGTACGAACAAAATTAAGACAAATAAAGGCTTATAACCTTTTGTTTGTGAAACAATTTTGAACTTACTAAGTTATTTCACCTCGTAAACCAAAGCTCGTTAATGACAAAATGATTCATCATATCTTAGTCCCCAATCTCTTAAGCTGACAAAAACCCTAATTCCTTGAAAGTTTTCGATATTATCGTTGCAAAATCTACTGGAGAATGTCGCTATGAGGGACCAAAACTTCGTATCGTTAATAATCTAAGCATTGAATATTTATCATTTGTTGAATATGGTGACAACGACTAAGTTCAAATTACTAACAAAGAATGCGTTAAAATGATAATTACGATTGTGTAGGATCTTAAAAATTTTTCAGGGAATACGAGATCAAAAGAGCAGACAAATGACTTGCACCAACGAGCAACCTGCGCCTCATGCCCTCTGAGTGAGGCTGCGAATGAACGGTCAGACTTAAGGTGGCATGACAGGTTTCCTGCTCCATCCGCTACACTGGCCAGCTGCGAAGAGGCAACGTCACTGTGTACGTTGGCAAAAGAATATTACAAAATTCAAATTCAAAATTCTTTATTCACTTAGGATGCAATACATCTCTTGTGACAGGTCAAGATTCTACATGTACATTTATGCCATGTTCGCAAACAATAGGTAGAGCCGGAGAAAAGAACATGGCAATAAAAACTCGCGGCCACTCCTTTCAAGTAGATGTTGCCCGCGTCAATGCGGTTCCGGATGTATTAATAACTCATGGCGCCTAGAGTAGGGGACTCAAGGCACAGAGTGGCACACTGTGTGGTTTTAGCCAGTGCAATCTCGACACACCACTCAACTGCAAACCCCGCGGGGACGACAGACTACACGTTAGAAAAAGTGTGTTTCATTTAAAAAAACAGTTTAAGAAAAACGGTTTATCATACCTGTCTTTCTATCCTCGGATCAGCGATGCCACTACATCAGATAAGAACATCAATCAAAATTTCACAAAAAAAATTGCCTGCATTAAACGGCTTTGTTGGTCTAGTGGTTAGCGTATGCAGCTGCTGATCTAGATATCTCGGGTCGGGCCAAATGCTTGCATGAGCAGCAAATGTTTGTTTTGGAGTTAAGGTATTTTCTGTGTGTAATATGTATGTATTTACAAAAAGGAAATATGTAAATATCAGTTGTCTAGTCCACATAGTAAGAGCTCTGCTTAGTTTGGGACTAGATGATGTTGTGTGTCAGATGTCTGAAATATGCCAAAAATTTGCTAGACACAAATAGAAAAGCAGGCCTTACTATATTTGATATTCTCACAGAACTAAAGTTCTGTAACACAACGTTATTTAAATACTATAGTAGTAGATTTAGAATAGTTGAATAGTCGATTATAATTATCTAGTTCAAATTCCCATCCATTATAGCTTGCCCTTGTAAAGTTTTCAAGTGCGTAAACTCTGATTAATCTCTCTCGTTGTCTTTGAAATTAATGTTACTAAATAAATGATTACGTATTGTTATTTTATCTCTATAACTGTTGCAATTTATTGCTGTTTCAAAAGGGATTAACGAGAACACTATAAATAAATATTCATGAATTAAATTGGATGCAGATATGCATATATTTATGCACGAATAAATAGAACTGATTGCTCGGCGATAGTCAGTTCGACGAAGTCAAGACTAGTATTCCCGTAGCTGTAATTGGCTATTGCCGAGAAATCTATGTTCTATATGTATATATTATTATTATATTCTTCAACTACCTTGTTAGAGACGTTTGTCAATTGATAATATACAATGAAAATTTAATTCAGATGCAAAATAGCCATCGATTGACAAAACGTAAATGAGATAGCTCTTAACTGTTTCATTTTAATCATCAACATCAACAACAGCCTTTAACAGTCCACTGCTGGACGTAGGCCTCTCCTTTGAACGGAGGTTTTGGCCTACTATACCACGCTGGCCAAACGGGATGGAAACGGGTTTGTTTCAAGTTTTCCTTCTCTTGGCAGTGATGTTAGCTGCTTATTTTGTTCCTTTAGTCGCCTCTTACGACACCCATGGAATAAATAGGGGTGGTGACACTTTGTATTCTTAATCCGTCACCACACGGACGTTCATTTGTTCATTTTGTATATAGTTATTTTAATAATATTCTTAATATATCATGATAGTGTTATCAATCATTGTAGTGTGACTGTAATGGATATAGTGATGCAGTCACTTAATAGAAAACTTGAAATTAACACACGAGAACTTCAGAAGAAACAGATTTTAAGGACGGAGATGATCACAATCTTGCAAAGAATGTTTTAAGCATGGTAGTAGATAGATATAAGAGCAGAATTGTCCCAGAGGAAAGATTGATAGATAAAGTTGACTATTGAGCTAAGGACTTATCCTTAACTTCCTCAACTAACAACAGTCCTTAACTCAATAGTCAACTTTATTTACAGTGGAAATAGTTTTCTTCTTCTATTCTCATATATCATTCACCAGTTCACTGCTTACTCCCTTCCTAGCCATTTCTTACTTATCCTTAACTCTAATAATCAACTCCTCAGAGTTGATAATCTAAACGTTAGACCACAATCGTTGAATCGCAATTCTCGAAGCAAACTTTACTCTTGCGACCCATTGATAAAATTAATGAGTTTTAAGAAACATTCATTGTAAAACATTGTCATTTGTCTACTGGCACACCTGTATCTGTTTAGCAAATATGTCCGTGGGGACGTAAATGCTACCATTAGAAACCATTGTTTGACCGTACTTTTACTTTTGTGTATGAAATTTGGATATAAATTCTGTAATGTTGTTAGCTCATACATTGCCTACAGTTCTTTTACTACACTAAAAAAAATAGTTTAAAAAAAACTAAAACACAATTTGAAACTAAAAAGTAGAAAATAATTTTAATGGAACAAAGCGTGGGGTGACGTTATTGAAATATTTTCTTTTAGATTTTTTTAAGTTTTTTTTTTTCAAATTATTGTATTGTCATCGGTCCTCGATAAATCTACAAAGTTTGAACGAAATCTGGCCGTTTAAAAAGGGTCCAAATCGCACCCAAACGAGTCGGTTACAAACAAACAAACAAACACAGGTGAAACTAATATAAAGCGTGTAAAAACCGTATTGTATATACAATCCACACACCATATATTTTAAAGTAATATTTTGCTTGACTGTATAATTTACAGCCATGTGCTAATTTGTTTAATTAATTCTAAACATATTTTTCATATTTCGATCTAGGTATTACTAGATGTAGGTAATTGTGCTATTAATGCCTTATTAGATAACTGTCTGAATTAGTCATGCTGTTCTAGCAAATAGCTGGATTAAACAGACAGACCGAGGCACAGATAGACAAAATTAACAAAAAAAAAATCGGCCAAGTGCGTGTCAGGCCACGCACAGGAAAGGGTTCCTCAGTCACCCATAATGGTACGTGGATTAGAAATCGTATCCAATGGATAATTGTTATGTTTACGTATTAATGCGTTGATTTTGTATGACTTTTCCAAGTAAGCGCATTGTAAAAGTTAAGCCTCTATAACTCCTGAACTAACAAAGTCATCTAATTTGTTATAGTTTTCATTTAAAGTTCATTAAATGGACCACTATCACAAATTTTTCGGCGGGCGGGACGGCCTGTTTTTACAAAAAGTGGCCTTTAAAGTGGAATTTCTCGCAAACGGATACCTAAATCAAAAAATCGTCTTAACAACCCCTTAATGTTTTTAAAAGACCTATATAATGATACCCTACATGATGGGGTAGCCGTGAGAAAAAAAAACATCCCCACTTTACGTGTAGGGGAGGCGACTGCACGGTTGGCCTAGTGGCTTAAGCGGTCGCCACGCCGCTTCCTACTACGCCAAGTGTCGTGGGTTCAAATCCCACGTAGGACAACACTTTGTGTGATTCACAATTTGTTGTTCTGAGTCTGGGTGTCCTTTGTGTCCGTTTCATGTATGTTTGTAAAGTCCCCCGCGACACAGGAATTTATATTCCTAATGCGGGAGTTGTCTTAAAAAAAAAAAAAAAAAAATTAAAACTAATACCCTAAATAAAAATATATTTCATCATTTTATTGTAGCACTTTGTCGACGTAATTACAATACATATTCATGCAAAGTTTCATCTTTCTAGCACTTACTGTTTGGACGATAAGTCGAGGACGGAAGGACAGACGGACATGACATATCTATAAGGGTTCGAAGTCATAAACTTCGAAACCCTAAAAAGTTGTAGATCTTTTAATTACCTACAACTTTGCCATTTAACTTTTTTCCTTGTAGTTTTGCCGGAAATCGAGATAAACCGTTTTTAGGGTTCCGTAGCCAAATGGCAAAAAACGGAACCCTTATAGATTCGTCAAGTCTGTCTGTCTGTCTGTCTGTCTGTCTGTCTGTCTGTCTGTCTGTCTGTCTGTCCGTCCGTATGTCACAGCCAATTATTTCCGAAACTATAAGACCTATACTGTTGAAATTTAGTCAGTCGATGTATTCTGTGAACCGCATTAAGATTTTTATATAAAAATAGAAAAAAAACAATACGTTTTGGGGGTCCCCATACTTGGAACTGAAACTCAAAAATTTTTTTTTCATCAAACCTATACGTGTGGGGTATCTATTGATAGGTGTTCAAAAATGATGTTGAGGTTTCTAATATCATTTTTTTCTAAACTGAATAGTTTGCGCGAGAGACACTTCCAAAGTGGAAAAATGTGTGTCCCCCCCCCCTCTAACTTCTAAAATAAGAGAGTGATAAAACTAAAAAAAATATATGTTGTATATTACTATGAAAACTACCAACGAAAATTGGTTTGAACGAGATCTAGTGAGTAGTTTTTTTTTTAATACGTCATAAATCGTAAATCGCAATTTACCTTTCATTCAATCAATATACTAGTATAAAAACATCGATGAAAGTTACAACGAACTACAAGAACTTTTATATGATGTTACTTGCTGATACGGAACCCTTCATGGGCGAGTCCGACTCGCACTTGGCCGCTTTTTTACCCTTTGTTGTATATATTTAGCCATCCAATCTGACTCTACCCTGCCTGATGGAAAGCATGAGCAGAATCCAAGAGTCGGGGCTACCATACTTGCTGCGAATGCGGACAATAATGTATGGCGGCTCACACTATGGCGGCTTAGTGAGATGCTTTTTCACGCCCCGGTTAAAGGACCCGAAAACCTCCCCCACTACCCCTTCCCGACCTCAGATCGCTCGTAAATTATTTTTCCTTTCATTAGGGTTCCGAAGCCAAATGGCAAAAAACGGAACCCTTATAGATTCGTCAAGTCTGTCTGTCTGTCTGTCTGTCTGTCTGTCTGTCTGTCTGTCTGTCCGTCCGTATGTCACAGCCAATTATTTCCGAAACTATAAGAGCTATACTGTTGAAATTTGGTCAGTCGATGTATTCTGTGAACCGCATTAAGATTTTTACATAAAAAAAGAAAAAAAGCAATACATTTTGGGGGTCTCCATACTTGGAACTGAAACTCAAAAAATTTTTTTTCATAAAACCTATACGTGTGGGGTATCTATGGATAGGTGTTCAAAAATGATGTTCAGGTTTCTAATATCATTTTTTTCGAAACTGAATAGTTTACGCGAGAGACACTTCCAAAGTGGAAAAATGTGTGTCCCCCCCCCTCTAACTTCTAAAATAAGAGAGTGATAAAACTAAAAAAAATATATGTTGTACATTAACATGCAAACTACCAACGAAAATTGGTTTGAACGAGATCTAGTGAGTAGTTTTTTTTTAATCCCTACTTAATATTATAAATGCGAAAGTACCTCTGTCTGTCTGTCTGTTACGCTTTGACGCCTAAACCACTGTACCCATTTTGATGAAATTCGGTATGATGATAGAACTGAACTTGGGAAAGGACATAGGCTACTTTTTACTGCAATAATCGAGATACAAAGACCAAAGCTAGGTGATTATAAAAATACATAAATCGGAGATGTCGAAATGTATCACTGTTTACCTCCTGTCAAAACTTCACAGGTTGCTAGGAATAACACACTTGCATGGCAACCATAATGATAGTTTGTAAATGACATATAGACCAGTAGACCAGAGTAGATAATTTTGAAAACAAATAAAATTATAGTAGGATGAAACCTATTGGAAAAGGAGGAGAATATTATAAAAATGAAAGGAAAAATAATTTACGGGTGATCTGAGGTCGGGAAGGGGTAGAGGGGGGAGGTTTTCGGGTCCTTTAACCGGGGCGTGAAAAAGCATCTTATTAAGCCGCAATAGTGTGGGCCGCCATACATTATTGTCCGCATTCGCAGCAAGTGTGGTAGCCCCGACTCTTGGATTCTGCTCATGCTTTCCATCAGGCAGGGTAGAGTCAGATTGGATGGCTAAATATATACAAAAAACGGTTTATCTCGATTTCCGGCAAAACTACAAGGAAAAAGTTAAATGGCAAAGTTGTAGGTAATTAAAAGTGTGTGCAAAGTAAGTGCTAGAAAGATGAAACTTTGCATGAATATGTATTGTAATTACGTCGACAAAGTGCTACAATAAAATTATGAAATACATTTTTATTTAGGGTACCTCCCCTACACGTAAAGTGGGGATGTTTTTTTTCTCACGGCTACCCCATCATGTAGGGTATCATTATATAGGTCTTTTAAAAACATTGTTAAGACGATTTTTTGATTTAGGTATCCATTGCGAGAAATTCCACTTTAAAGGCCACTTTTTTGTAAAAACAGGCCGTCCCGCCCGCCGAAAAATTTGTGATAGTGGTCCATATAATGAACTTTAAATGAAAACTATAACGAATTAGATGACTTTGTCAGTTCAGGAGTTATAGAGGCTTAACTTTTACAATGCGCTTACTTGGAAAAGTCATACAAAATCAACGCATTAATACGTAAACATAACAATTATCCATTGGATACGATTTCTAATCCACGTACCATTATGGGTGACTGAGGAACCCTTTCCTGTGCGTGGCCTGACACGCACTTGGCCGATTTTTTTTATAATATTCTCCTCCTTTTCCAATAGGTTTCATCCTACTATAATTTTATTTGTTTTCAAAAATTATCTACTTTGGTCTACTGGTCTATATGTCATTTACAAACTATCAATATGGTTGCCATGCAAGTGTGTTATTCCTAGCAACCTGTGAAGTTTTGACAGGAGGTAAACAGTGATACATTTTGACATCTTCGATTTATGTATTTTTATAATCACCTAGCTTTGGTCTTTGTATCTCGATTATTGCAGTAAAAAGTAGCCTATGTCCTTTCCCAAGTTCAGTTCTATCGTCATACCGAATTTCATCAAAATCGGTACAGTGGTTTAGGCGTGAAAGCGTAACAGACAGACAGACAGAGGTACTTTCGCATTTATAATATTAAGTAGGGATTAAAAAAAAAACTACTCACTAGATCTCGTTCAAACCAATTTTCGTTGGTAGTTTGCATGTTAATGTACAACATATATTTTTTTTAGTTTTATCACTCTCTTATTTTAGAAGTTAGAGGGGGGGGGACACACATTTTTCCACTTTGGAAGTGTCTCTCGCGCAAACTATTCAGTTTAGAAAAAAATGATATTAGAAACCTCAACATCATTTTTGAACACCTATCCATAGATACCCCACACGTATAGGTTTGATGAAAAAAAAATTTTTGAGTTTCAGTTCCAAGTATGGAGACCCCCAAAATGTATTGTTTTTTTTCTTTTTTTATGTAAAAATCTTAATGCGGTTCACAGAATACATCGACTGACCAAATTTCAACAGTATAGCTCTTATAGTTTCGGAAATAATTGGCTGTGACATACGGACGGACAGACAGACAGACAGACTTGACGAATCTATAAGGGTTCCGTTTTTTGCCATTTGGCTACGGAACCCTAAAAATAGTTTTTGATACAAATACCGTATAAACTTTTATACGCATTTAGTGAAAAGCTGCTATTTAGATACTACAAATAGATACTTCAATTCTATTTATTTCATCATCATCATCAACAGGCTTTAACAGTCCACTGCTGGACATAGGCCTCTCCTTAGAAAGGAGGTTTTGGCCTACTATACCACGCTGGCCAGACGGGTTGGTATAGGGTTGGTTTCAAGTTTTCCTTCTCTTTGCATTGATGTTGTCTTGCGTAGTTTATCCTTTAGTCGCCTTTTACGACACCCGCGGTATGAATATGGGTGGTGACACTCTGTATTCTTAATCCGTCACCACACGGACATTTATTTGTACAGATTAAATGACACATCTCAACACTATTCATCAATTAAATAGAGGTGTAATTTACCTACTCTTATGATCTTCACCCTTACACCTACCTACCCTTTGACAAATGAAACTCTTGAGTTCAAATTATAAATTGCTGCTCTTGTATCTAAAGGTCATTCTTTGTATCAGAACCCGCCATAATCGTATCATCGAACAACCAGTGTGTACATAACAATTTTCATTAAACTTTCTATAACGCCTACGTATTTGAGTCCGTGGAAAATTAATATACCCAATTCACTGGTGAAATTTCCACCAATTTTTGCCGCTTTCAACAAAACAATCGAAAATCACCTAAGCGAAAATCTAACCTACATATATATTTTTGGTTAAATTAAATTATACAACGGATCAAAAGTGTTCATCAAAAGTTTGTCTTACAAAGGTGAGATTAGAATATAATTTGGCGTGATGCCAATTACCAGGATAAAGGTCTTTTAGAAATTTTTATCCTGAAAAATCCAATTGCCCTCTGTTGTAGCCGTTTGAAGGAAATTACAGTTTTGCAAGAGAATTTCGTGACCTTATATGTATGTATATGTTTAGAGCACGGTCTTCGAATATTTCCTGTCATGGATTTCGTTAGTAACCCAATGAGCTTTGTGTTCCAGCGTGTTCACGGCTAATGAATTTTTACTCTTTGGCGCTCACATTCATGTCAATTTAAATTCTACTCTGTGTTTTGATTGATAGAGTTTGTTTTGTAAATTGTTGCTCTTGACTGCCTTGTTGGTCTAGTGGTTGGCGTATGCAGCTGGTGATCAAGAGGTCTTGGGTTCCATTCACGGGTCGGACCAAATGTTTCTGTGATCCACAAATATTTGTTTTGGAGTCTGGGTATTTTCTATGTTTAATATGTATGTAATTACAAAAAAAAAATGTTTATGTATTTGTATCAGTTGTTAAAATACGTTGCTAAAATACGCGGGTAACACCGCCCCGCGTAGTAACGCCATCGCTATTACGTAAGCGAAGCAACATAGAGGAAGAAGATCCTTCCTCAAGAATTATAGTACCTCCATGCCAAATCCTTGCCTTTGTTGAAATCGGTTCAACTGTTTGGCCGTGAACAGACAGATAGACGGAGTTATTTTCGAATTTATAACATTAGTATGGATACGACTAAACTAAACTGACTCGTTTGTCTAGTGGTTAGCGTATGCGACTGCTAATCAAGAGGTCTCGGGTTCAAATCCCGGCTCGGGCCAAAAAGTATTTTTAGGTTTTTCTAAGGAAACTACTAATAGCAGCCCGGAGTTTGGAATTTTGGCCGTGATTCACGCCCGTGCTTCGGAGAGCACGTAAAGCCGTCGGTCCCGGTTGTCATAAACATCTATAGCAATCGTTACTGGGAAGTCAATGCCCTCAAATATACTGACAACTAGTTCAGTATTCGAATTTCAGTTCTCCCTTAGGGATGCGGAGATTCGATGCCAGTCGCTCCGTGAAAAACTGAAATTCAGGTAAAACCGGTTGTACTAGTAGTCGACCCCAAATAAACTTGGGAATAAAGGCCAGGAAGATGAGTATGGATCTACGACTATCTAAAGTAAATTGTCTCCCACAAGTCACTAGCCCGTAATCTAACATACATCATCAATTATTCCGTTCCAATAACTTCGTCCACTCATCCATATATTTAAAATTATCTCGAGTACATTACGACCCATCACACTCAATGATTTTCAAATAGATATCATTCTTTGATTTATGTTTGAAATAGAATAAGCAAATAACATTCTGCTATAAATTTACTTTCATTATTGTAACAAGACGGTAAAGTTATTGATTAAGATAATAATCTAAGCTATTTTTACACAATATTTTTAATGTATTTCAATAAAATTGTCTACACATTATTTTTAATAAAGTTGACTGCCTTCTTGGTCTTGTTGTTAGCGTATGCGGCTGCTGATCAAGAGTCTCGGTCTCGGGTTTCCCGGGTCAGACCAAATATTTGTGTCGGAGTCTGGGTGTTTTCTATGTATAATATGTATGTATTTACAAAAAATGAAAGTATGTCTATGTATTTATATCAGTTATTTAGTACCCATAATACAAGCTGTCAGAAATATATATTTAAATATTTAAAATAAATGGCAATAAAAAACTAATGAATATGACATGTTTAATATTCACCTACAGAAATGAGGTAATGCAGTGGGGAACTAAGGTCACCGATATAGCCCATCGCAATAACTTACCGAAGTAGCAAAGGAGTGACCATATTAACCGCAAAACTGACAGCCGTTGAGGCAGAAGACTTCGGGTACGCGTCCATTGGCCCGCACCGGACGCACCGCGCCGGACGCACCGCACGCACGGTACGCAACAGATTTTATTTTGCTTTGTATGATTTCACATAGTGCTGCGTCCACTATCTGCGCTGCCCGCACCGAACGCCGGCATTTATGAGCAAGGCAAATCCGTTCAATCCGTTGCGTACCGTGCTTGCGGTGCGTCCGGCGCGGGCCAATGGACGCGCATCGTTCTGGAGTGGAGACTGCATTTCGACAAACGTAGTGTAAGATGCTACAGGCCAGATAGAGTGAGGACTTTCGCAAGGTGGCTGGCATGATCTGGATGCGAGAAGCCCAAAATCGATCAAAGTTTCGTGCAATGGGAAAGCTAAATCAAATAGTGAACTGCAATAAGCTGATGGTAAAAATTTACTACTACTAATACTGCCTCATAGGTCTAGTGGTTAGCATGTGCGACTGATACTATACTGATCAAGAGTTCTCGGGTTCTATTCCCGGGTGGGACCAAATGGTTGTGTGATTTGCAAATATTTGTTTCGGAGTTTGGGTGTTTTCTATGTATAATATGTATGTATTTACAAAAAAAGAAGTATGTTTATGTATATATATCAGTGGCCTGGTTACCCATAATACAAGCTCTGCTTGGTTTGGGGACTAGATGGCGTTGTGTGTAAAAATTACCGAAATATTTAATTATTTCACAGACCTTGGTAAATGAGGTTCACACTTATATTCCAAAATCACCCAAAAGTAGTTCATTATTTATTACACTAAATTTACACCGATTTATAGCTAAGAAATTCACGCACAAGAATTTAAAGCATATTCGACTCAATGAATAAAGTACATATAAATTCACACGCCTGTACCAAACAGTTAAAGTACCGTATTGAAGGTTTCCTTATTAACATTTTCACTTGACAGGTTAGAAAATGCGACACAGTGCCTGTATTTACGGCTTAAAAATTTCTCTGTGAACCCAAACATTTCGAACTCGTATTGTGGGTTTGTTTCTGGTTTTATGGCAGCTTAGATGATGGTAAGACACTCAAATTGTTTTAACTATCTGTAAAGATTATCTTTTAAGTATGCTGATGAGGATAGGTCGTTAATACCTCTCGAAAAGGAAACAGACAAATACAGGCCGCCTCTATTTCGACATGCCTCTATTCGACTTTTTTATATATTAAACCCATTCCAAATGATTCTACTCTACCTGATAGAAAGCATGAGTAGAATCCAAGAGTAAAGGTCACTATCCTCATTAACAGTACAGACTATTCGGCATGGTGACCCACACTATGGCGGTCTCACACCTACCAACTAAATAAGGCACGATTGCCGCCATTTTGGGTTGATTTTCTGAGATCTTTAGTTTCAAAGTTTCAAAATTGTTTTCAATCCCTACTAATATTATAAATGTGAAAGTAACTCAGTCTGTCTGTCTGTCTGTCTGTTACGCTTTCACGCGTAAAACCGTAAAACCGATTTTGATGAAATTTGATATGAAGATAGAACTGAACACGGGAAAGGACATAGGATACTTTTTATCGCGAAAATAAAGGTAGAAGGATTTGAAATAGGGGACGTAAGTTTGTGTCGAAGTTCCTTATTATCAAACATAAAATCATGTAAGATTGTCTAATCTACCCTTACCGTGTCGCGCGATATAATAAACGAATTCCACGCGGGCGAAGCTGCGGGCGGAAAGCTAGTATATAATATATCACAATTCAATATATAATATATCACAAAGTAACTATTTAGGAGTCTGGTGTCCATCAGATTTATAATTAACACTAGGCAGGAATTGATCTTTGCACTCACTCGTAAGCCACGTCGTTTGAAATAAATAATTTTTGTTCTACGAACTTCAAAGATATAAGAGAAATATTATCTGTATTTTTATAGATTCTATGGCATAAATCAAACGAAATCATATATAATAAGATCCCTCGTTACCTCTTTTGTGCAAACTAATGGAATATAGAAACCCTCTAAAAGAAATATATTTGATGAATTGTGCTAAAAGGTCTATCTATATACTGCCGTTGACTATTATACTATCATGTTTCATCAGTAATACTACGATGTCTAAGATTTTGGCTTATAAGTAATACCTTTAGTTGTTTGGATATACTAAGCCCACGGGTTGATAAAAGTGTTTGACTATACCGTTGGCCTAATGGATTAAACGGTCGTCGCGCCATTTACTACACTGGGAGATCCACGGATATTCTTAGTGTCAGTTTTATCTCATACCCACACACAGAGGACCAACCTAGAAATAACATCATTTGTGCTAACTGTTTTTAAGCTTTCGCGACTTTTAGGGCCACAGCACACTAGCTACTTTTAGCATCGGCGATCGGCGATTTGGCGACAGCATCGATGCTGCATCGCGTTTTAGCGACTTCCTGCGTTCTGTGACTGCTCAGATGCCAAATCGATGCCACCGGCATCCGAATGTGTGCTGAGAGTAGCATTCAGCTGCTGTGTCGCGGTTCTAAAAAGCGACTCAATATCCGCGTTTGACGTTCGGTCGCCGTATTTAGCTTCTAAAAAGCGACTAGTTGACGATCGCAGATGCTAAAAGTAGCTAATGTGCTGTGGCCCTTACACATACTCGTGTTTTTTACTGTATACGGGACTTATTCGCGATAAAATTAAAAAGGTAACGATACCAGTCGACAGATTACCAAAAACATCACACTAGGTGGCCGGTGCGTCACCGTGCTGCGTTGTCTGCACTGGTGACTCTTACTCTTGGATTCTACTTACACTTTCCATCAGGCAGAATAGAGTCACTTTGGTAGGTATATATAAATGTATGAACAAAATAAGCAGCTAACATCACTGCCAAAAGAAGGAAAACTTGAAACAAACCCTTTACTAACCCGTTTGGCCAGTGTGGTATAGTTGGCCAAAACCTCCTTTCAAAGGAGTGCACACAAGCACCAGTTGACTGTTAAAGGCTGTTGATGATGATGGTATAAATATTTGTAAAGTTCCCCGCGAAGTAGGATGAACATTTCTAATGCAGGAGTTGTCTCTTAAAATAAAAGTGATTGATAAAATGAATTACACAAGTTTTTGAATAAATTTTAATGCGGAATAACACACATCTTCGTGTCGGTAGAAGCTGACTATGTTCAGCAGAGAACTTTGACGCATGTTGATGACCACTGTGCGTAAACAAACCATCACTGACAAAACGTAATGTACAATGTACAAACATTTATTTGTTATGTTCAGTTATAGAGCAACGCCGGATGGGAATCAAGTTATCCCATGATAACAACTGGGACCGACTGCTTAACGTGACCTTGGAGTCACAGAGCCCTGATGGTAGCATGACACAAACGGTCACCGGTCCAAGTACTGACCGCGACTTCGTTGCTTATTTTCAGTGATTGCTTCTAATCACTTAGGGCAAATTGGCTGTGAGCACTTCGACAACTCTACTCCAATATTCGTTTTTAGAGATCCAGGTGAAGTGGCGTAGGTCAGCTAATCACTACATATCCTACTAATATAATAAACGCAAAAGTTTGTGAGTATGTATGTGTGTATGTATGTTTGTTGCTCTTTCACGCAAAAACTACTGAACAAATTTGGATGAAACTTTACAGTAATATAGCTTATACATCAGAAAAACAAATAGGCTACTTTTTACTGCAATAATCGAGATACACGGGTGAAAGCTAGGTGATTATAAAAATACATAAATCGTAGATGTCAAAATGTATCACTGTTTATCTACTCTCAAAACTTCATAGGTTGCTAGGCATAACACACTTGCATAGCAACCGTAATGATATTTTGAAAATGACTTAAACACGCAGGTTACACCGCGGGGCGCAGCTAGCACCGCGTCTGTCTGTCTGTTCGCGAATAACTCACAAATCACTGCACCGATTTAAATGATATTTTGTACCTAGATAGTCTGTAGCCTAAGAAAGGACATAGGCTACTAATAATCATGTTTTTTTACTGTATACGGGATTTTTCGCGATAGAATTAAAAAGGTTACGATACCTTCTAACTTTCCGACGTTTCGAACGAGTTATACCGCTCGTGGTGACGGGTAGACTTAGCTTCGCCTTCGTAATGTGCAAGTAGTATCTACCCGCACTTGATCATGATGATTTCTTGTAATGTCGGTCCACACCACACTTACACACATCTACATGCCTTAATTTTTTGGGATGATGACTGCACCCGCTGATGACTGGATTCCACGATGTTGATAGTCGGTATCCGTCTTCCCGATTGAAATTTTTATGTTTCTTGATTTCAACCGCTTCACGTACTATTCTGCGAAAATAGTTACGATCTGTGGAGAGGACCTACGGGTCGTCTAGCTCAGTCCCGTATACAGTAAAAATCATGAGTATGTGTAAAAAACGCGAAAGCCTAAAAACAGGCTACCATTTTCCGCGATAACCAACATACAAGTAGGTGGAGCCGCGGGCGAAAGCTAGTATATTATAAAGGGCTGAATAGCAGTGAACATGTCAGCTATAAATGTATCGTATCGAATTCTAGTTTTAATTCAATGATTTAAATCTAACAAATTTGGATTTATGTCAATCATTTCTGTTGTCACTCGAAAACGTACTTTTCGACAACATGTGTTTGAAATGTCAAGATGATCTACAAAGTAAATAACAAAACTCTATTACGCATTTAAAAATTAGGTAGAATTAAAATTAAACAGGAAACTGTCATCAGTAACAAAATCATAAAACTAAAACCAGGTGACGCACAAGCATAACATTTCTATGGTTCCGTAAATATGGCTATAATTTCGTCATGTCAATGTATAGTTTTCGTCCATCTGTCTGTCCGTCGTAGTGCTAGAGAGATGAAACTTTGCGTGGATATGTGTTTTTATCACGTCGACAAAGTGCTAGAATAAAATCAAGACAATTTTTTTTTGGGAAATAGCTCCACTGTGCAGTGCTACTGCCCCAGTCTAACTGGCCCATTTGAGCTGGAAATAATGTGGCTCTTTAAGTTTAAGTTTTAACCTTTAAGTTTTTAGTTTTAACGATTGAATTCACTCATATTACACATAACAAGCGCTCATTCAAATTGTTACACTCAACTAAGTTCATCTCCAAACTTTGCCATTAAACTTCAAAACTAGACCCAAAAGACGAACGGATATCAGTGTTCAATTACCAAAACTAAACTTCTGCTAACTTAAGGAGTCCATCCACAAAATCCCCACTTATCCTTTCGAAGTACTCCCAAAGATCTCACTCAACATTTAGAGAACAAATCGTGTAGTTATATCGCATTATTTCAACGACAGGTTGACACGAAATGTATTATTTATGAAGGTATACCTTTACTGGCACGTTTGTTTGGATTGACTACAACTAACCGTTGAAGATTTTTTTTTTGAGAGATTGGAAGGTAACTTTTGGTTTAACTGAATTAGTTTACGAACATGTAAGGAATTGTGTTTAAAAGTACTTTAGATGTTCATAGACACCGACAATTTATGGGATACAAGTCAACTGCTGCCTGTCAGGTACATTTTCCCCCTCTCAATATTTAGGGGAGTAGTTTAGGCCTTCATCTCAGTCCCGTGGCCTAATTAGTTCGTTTTCTGTACTCTCAATCCCTATTCACATTTTTTCTTCGCCTAGTCTGAAAAGTCAAGGACATGAACAAAACTGTTACAAATTATTATTGATAACATTTAAGAAAATCTAAATTGGAAGTGTTTATAGCAATGAGCTTTAAGATAAATCTAGAAAATTGAAAAACAGAACATAAAACTACCTCCTCAAATTTTTATTTTCACAGTCGAGCAATGCCAATGAATACGAAATTGTATTATTTATGAGCTTCAGGGCATCTGTTTGAATATTCTACAAAGCGCAATTACCATAGATTTGATAAAGGCAAATAAGGCAACATAGGTAATGTTCAGTGAAATGATCGCTGAACAGAATTACCTTTATTTCAATAACTAGTTTATGCTCTCGTCTTATATCAGGAAAGAGTAGCCTATGTCCTTCTTCAAGAGTCAAAGCATCTCTATGCCAAATTTCATTGAAATCATCATCATCATCATAATCGACAGCTTTAACAGTCCACTGCTGGACATGGGCCTCTCCTTGAAAAGGAGGTATTGACCTACTATACCACGCTAGCCAGACGGGTTGGTATAGGGTTTATTTCAAGTTTTCCTTCTCTTTGCATTGATGTTTTCTTTCGTAGTTTATCCCTTAGACGCCTCTTACGACACCCATGGAATGAATAGGGGTGGTGACACTCTGTATTCTTAATCCGTCACCACACGGACAGGACAAATTTCATCGAAATTAGTGCAGTGGTTTAGCTATGAAAGCGTAAAAGAAACATAGACAAATCTTCTTTCGATTGTTTTATTTTGGTACGGATTGTACCAAATGTAAATACAAATTGGCAACTGAATTCTTTAAGAGCTAAAAACTATTTTTATAAACAGATAAATCACTGAACAGAAAACCATGATAAGCTTACAACCTGAACTTAAAAAAAGACCTGAAAGGGTAAAAGATAGCATCGATGCAGAAGATAGAAGGAAATTATACCGTAACATACATACATATTGGTATAATTCTTTTCGAAGTTGTAAACTGCTAAATGCCAATAAGATTAAAAAAGTGATTGGAATATCAACTGTGAGCAGTAGCCAATTAAATTCGAAATTGCTCAAAAGCGAAGTAAGAAATACGAATATAAAGGAAATAATAAAACACACACACAGTATATCAGATGTTTGTGTGCGCTGTAACGCTGTACATGAATTCAGTCAAGACGTATTATTGGAAGGTTCTTTTCATATCAATTATGCAGGAACAGGAAAGGGACTTTATCTCATAAATAAATCATGTATTATCATTATTTGGTACGAATAAAACGGTTGAGATAGATAATGTAAGTGGTCCGGATAACGTTTTTCTCCTGCAATGCTTAATTACCATCGTGAGTGAATGTTTGAATTATTTCATTATTAGGATTTATTTATTAATCACTTGTTTTTACACTTTGAGATTTAATTGTATATTTAGCAAGAGATTAATGGTTTTGGAATGAAGCAACCGATTTTGTGTTCGGTGTTTACAGGGTTTAATAAAAAATGAGTGGGTTTTTTAAAATAGACTTACACTAATTCGAAACCACAAATTCAAATGCTTTAGTCTATCTGTCTGTCTGTTACGCTTCCAGAACGAAACTACTACACCAATTTTAATATTTTATACATTTGGCAATTAGATACGATTTTAGATTTGGTTCTTGACATAAGTTACTGCTTACCGCGATAACCGATATTCACATATAATTTTACTTTTGTACTATTATACATTATAATTTTGTAGTAAGTCAAAACTTCCTCTCTAAGCAAATGCCTATGTGATGAGAGGCAATTGCTAAACAAATTGTTTGTATCTTACAGCACTATTACATTGCTTATTTTGTTCTGCAAAATTCTATCTTGGTCAATCAAAAACAACCTACATCATACGATATATCCATCTTGGCTCTCAGTAAGTAGGGTCGTTAAATCCCTCTGGATATCAAGAGGACTCAAACTTGTGACAGATTAGATTACTCTCATAAATATGTTCGTGCGATTGTAGCAATTTGTATGTACTTGTGAGAAATGTACCTCAAAATTAGTATGAGAATAAAAAATCTTAAAAAATCAAGGTAGTATTCGATTTCAGCTCGAATAGACCGGAACAACCAGGACAGTACTACCCTTATACAGAAGACTAACCTTATATTCGTTGGTGAGTACGAGACAGCAGGCCCAATGATTTAGAAGCTACCAGGCCGCCACAGTCACCATGCAATATTGTCTGCACACACGATAAGAAAGGTACCCCTACTTCTGGACTCTAACCAAGTTCTCCATCAGTTAAAGTAAAATCACTTTGGTAGATTTAAATATAAAAAAATACTCCATAAAGAGATATCGGAAGTCTTATAACCCTACTGGACAAGTATAAAACAAGAACGACACTTTATAGCAGCCACAAAACACTGATTGAGGTCGAAGCTCGTAAAAGCCTTAAAACTGGTAATACCCGTTAAAGTTATAAATCAAAGCGAAAGGATACCCCGCGGGCACATAGCTGTCAGCCTCCTGTAACCTTAAACTTAATATTTACGATTAAGGCTTTCAACATTTGGTTTGGATACTAAGGTGAAATAACTTAATTTGTCAGCAAATATATATAATATACATGCTGACAAATTAAGTTATTTTACTTAATTTGATACCGAAATGGTTAAATTATTTTACCTGGATAATAACTAATAATGTCAGAACTGATAATAAATCGCTTACACCTTTCTGGAAATTGGTGGCAAATTTTGCCCGTCAAAGTGAAGTACGTTCTTTGGAGTAAAAGAAATGATGAAATCCACTTTTTATATTTCTCTAATTTTAATTCTTTATGAATTCAAAAACTGCTAACATCTTGCTTGTGTAACTTGTAAACATGCCCAAAAAATTTAGTAGTTGCTGATGCAATTATTATGTATCATTATGTTTCTAAGTAGGGTTTAGATGAAAGGGTTTCTTCTGAATCTAGTACCTGAAATCATCCTTATTTATCCTTACTTAATGAAAGTATTACATCAATGGGAACTCTATTCGTACACATAGGTTGACAAATAAAATTTTGCAATCTACAAATCCTCAAATTATTACTATAAAATGTCAGAATGCACTATATTCTGACTTCTGAGCTAGTATTATACAGTAATATTTAATGATGTATCGAAATCTATAAACATTACGAACATTGCATGTTTTAAAATTCCAAAAATGTGACCTGAATTCACCACCATCTACATTCTCCAGTTGCTATACGGGTAATTAGTTCATTACCTTAGAAATATTATGAGACGTAGAACTTTCAAACTCCCTTTTAGAGCGTCATAAACGTATAAATAAACAAGTGCTTATGGTTATTGAAATGAAAGCTTTCCGAGCTCGAGTCTCGTATGAATGCGTCGGTTTATGACGTAATCAATCATTTACAGTGGGATGTTAGCGTAAGCGCAGTATGGTGGCCATGATATTGGAGAAAAAAACCTAATATTCAAACTGAAGCCTAATGATTTCTAAGAATTTTGACTGCACTGTTGGCTGAGTGGATTAAGTGGGGTCGTTACGCCTCTTTCTACTGGGCCAAGTGTCGTGGGTTCAAGATGTTGTTCTGAGTCTGAGTTTTCCTTGCGTCCATTTCATGTATGTTTGTATAGTCTTCCGCAACAAGATGTAATATAGGATTTATATACATAATGCGAGAGTTGTCTTTTAAAAAAAAACTCTAATATATACAGTTAGAAGAGATCCGACAACAACGAATAGTAGATCGAAATCGATAGAAAGATTGTCGCTAATCGCAAATGGTTGATTAAGTAGAAAGGAAAAAGATAGTTGATATATTCGCGTAGGATTAAAGGAACCGATAGGTTCTTCAGTAATTAAAAGCCGCGGCTACATAGAAAAAAACATTATAATAATAACAAATTAACAATTTTCTTTGCAGCTTTTGTAGTGTCGAATTTTTCAGAAAACCAAAAATGGACGAATTTTTATTATGTCCATTATAAAATATTACACCTCACAAATTTATCACAAAATACAAAAAGTATAAAAGCTAAATGGCTAGAAATATAGAATTTATTGTTTTGTTTCCTAACTATTTTTTTTTTTTTCTTAAAAAGACAACTCCCGCATTAGGAATATAAATTCCTGTGTCTCGGGGGACTTTACAAACATACATGAAACGGACACAAAGAACACCCAGACTCAGAACAACAAACTGTGAATCACACAAAGTGTTGTCCTACGTGGGATTTGAACCCACGACACTTGGCGTAGTAGGAAGCGGCGTGGCGACCGCTTAAGCCACTAGGCCAACCGTGCAGTCCACTATTGGTACGAGTATACTTAAATGTACTCAAACATTCAAAGTAAGTGGGAGAGGCCTATATCCGGCAGTGGACTCCGATAAGCTGATGATGATTCAAAGTAACAGTGCAAACTAAATTATAAGCAGAAATGTCCACATCATCATCTCCCTACCCTCTTCCCAAATTTATTTGGGGTTGGTTCAATGAATTTTCTTTTTCCATTCTTTTCTATTACTCGTCAGTTCACTGTTTATTTCTTTACTCTTTTTTTTCTTTTAAACTTAAGCAGAAATGTCCACAAATGTTCTAAAATCAACGTGTTACTAATTCATATGTCATGAAAAATGTTTGGTTCTCAATACTACGTGTATTCACGTGTTCAAATAATCTTACAGAGTATATCCTTTCATGATATTTTTTAGTATTTCTAGACGCGATCAAATAGTTTTACCTTCATTCTGTTTTATAATTAGATGCTGGCCCTCATCTGGCTACGGAAAGCGGATTCTAAGTGAGTACTATTAAATATCCATACATACTAAGCCGAGACGTGGACACTCACTATCAAACTGCTCCATAAATTTATAGTAGCTCAGCGTGCGATGAATCGTGCAATGCAGGGTATCTCTCTGTCCGATAAAATACGCAACGAGATTATTCGACAGAGAACTAGAGTTACCGACATCCCATGGAAAATCAGTACGCTGAAGTGGAAGAAGGTCGGTCATGTCTCCAGACGGACTGATGGACGCTGGAGCCGAAAGGTGCTAGAGTGGAGACCGCGATTATACAAACGTAGTGTAGGGCCATGTGGCACGATGGACCGAACTCTTTTAGGAGGGTGGCTGGCGGCGGATGGATGCGGACTGCCCAAGACCGGGATGGTTGGGGGGAGACCTTCGACCAGCAGTGGACGGCGATAGGTTGACACTAAATTCTAATGTTATATATGTTGCATGTTGTTATATATTTCGTGACTCGGAAGTCACGTTAAGCAGTCCATCATGGTTGTTATCATCATAATATAACAACTTAGCCACAACGTGTCTTATCAGTCCCCAACCCACAAATGACAACAAAACAGAAACGAACGATTAGCGATTGTAGAAAGAGAATCGACCGAAATACTTACAAATTTGATAAAGGAGGCTCGTTGGCCATTCCAATTAACGTAAGCGAAACAGGCAGCGAAAATTTGTAAAAATATTATCGTTATTTAGTTAGGATTCATATTGGAAAAGGTTTGTTTACATTATAATTGTATATTTTTGGATTGGGTTAATTTATTTGTTTAATATTTCCAGTTTGTTTGGGTACACATTAGCGGTTAGCATTCAGCAAAATATTGTGGTGTGAAAATTTGTGTACATTGAGTATTTTGCCAGAAGCGAATCAGATTATAATTTTCGATATATTGTTATTAGTGACTTTGTTTTATTGATTCTATTTAAAATTCAATGAATGTGTTTTTATTATTTCATAAAAAAAAAAAAATTGATTGTGAAAAATATTGGTAACTAGATTTTTCCCAAGGCTATGCCCGTGTAAGTCAGTTGTTGTGACAAATAGTGACTTATGTCATTCCCCAATGTTCCTTCTATCTATATGCTGAAATTCATCCAAATTGGTTTAGCTGTGAATGCATAACCAAAACTATTCCGTAAATATAACCGTAACATAAAACCGTATCGGACAGTCGAGAGTGTGCAGATGAAATAAAGATTACAAAATCAAGAAGAACTTACATTTTCATTAAATAAATAAATATTGAATATTGATTATTTTATAGAATTATTGGCGTTCTTTGACTGTCCAAAACCCAACATATGTACGTTCGGAAATCGAGCGTAAAATAAGCAATATACTGATACAGTAGGTCGTGTTCGAAACATATCGTAAAAAGACCGCCCGCCGGACATTTTTTATTTTATGTCTGAGATTTTATGTTTATGTATGACCATAACTTTCACGTTTACGGTTCAGTATCGGTAATTAGTTGTTTGGTTGCTGGTTTCATGATCTCTAATGACGTTTGTTATGAAGGTCTTTAGGGGAGATTTACACGAACAGATCGATATCTGGTTGAGTGATCGAGACTGATGTAACAAGATAGGCTTGACGCGCTTTTGATGTTATTTTCGACTTGATTCTATGACACATGGTACAAGTTTTTTAGAAACAAAAGTTTGAAATTCTATGAAGAAAATTAAAATATTTATTTTATATTTAGAAAAACATAATATGCTTATCATCACTACATATTATAAGTCCTCGGCCGCGTCTGCTTGCGATAAACTCAAAAATCACTGCACCAATTTAAATGCATGTTTTTACCCAGATATTCCAATGCCTGAGAAATTACAGCTACTTTTTACTGCGCTAAACGACATAGACGCGGGCGAAAGCCATATTAATTGGAAAATATTCTGGAAAAAGATCATCATTTTCTTGTCTTATGATCAATCGTCTCCCTAGCACTATCTCTATCACCAAAGTTAAAGATATTAAAAGTAGTAGAGCCATGCTAATTTCAATATGAATGGGCGAACAGTAGTTCGATTCAAGTCATGATTCCCAATCATTCTGCATCATTCTTCCAGCTTCCCGGAGAATGATGCATTAATAAAACTGAGAGTCCAGCAATTAAAAGAGCCCTAGATCATTCTAGTTTCCAACCTTCTATAAGCCTTAAAATAACGTAAAAACCAAGCTCGCATTACACTGCACGTAAAAATATAAAAAAATGATCTAATTCAAATCTTCTCCCTAAGTACGTGCCTCCCACATTCATCCAGAATATGTGCGTAGTTGAAAACGAAAGGAATTATATATTATTACATACTTATTTTCAAGACATTTTATGGGATTAACTCCCTTCCTTTGCACATGCCCCCATAATCATACGAAGTGTGCACAAGCCAATAATACACTGCCGTGAATCCTTCATATATTTCATGTTTCTGAGTTCTTCTATGTAACCGAAAAGTAAAAGAATTGGGAGGCAGTAAGCTTATGTTTATGCTACATAAAATTTCGTTATAAGTTCCAATACCACTCATGCCGGTGCAGTAGTAGCGTATGCGACTGTGTGCTTGAGGTCTCGGGTTCGTTCTCGGATCGGACCAAATGTGTGTGATCTGCAAATTTGTTTCAAGTTTTCCTAGAGTCTGGCCAGAGTTGTGTAGTAGGCTAAAACGTTCCTAGAGAGGTGTAAATAAGTAAATAAGAAAAACTAGAACTTCTTGAAATTCTTTATTACTTTCTTTACATTTCTTCTTATCAATCGTTTCGAGGCTGTGGCTACGTCGAGGAATTCACGTCGGTGGCAGAGGTGGACACAGCTCTCCGGAAGATCTCACGCCATCGCTGTCTATTAGCAGCTTGTCTTGCGCACTCAGACACATGGTTACCCACTGCGGACTCCACTTGGTCAGTGCATAGGTGACCTGACGCGTGATCCGGCTCCTTCCAACTTTAACTGCACTACCAGCCGCTCTATGGAGTCGCCAACTTTACATTTAAAAGGTACGAAAAATGACTAAAACAATAAATCCAGTAAGTATATTACTGCAGCTCAACACTCGACGACGACAATACCAAATTACAAACCTCTTTCAATGGCAGAAGAAAACAGAAATAAAAACCATATTATTTTGAGAGATCTTTATTACATTTCGATTCGATTCCCGGGTTAGACCAAATATTTGTGTGATCCACAAATATTTGTTTCGGAGTCTGTGTGTTTTTCTATGTTTATTATGTATGTGACCGGGACTGACGGCTTTACGTGCCTCGGAGAGCACGTAAAGTCGTCGGTCCCGGTTGTCATGAACATCTATGGCAATCGTTATTGGGAAGTCAGTGCCCTCAAATATACTGACAACTAGTTCAATCTTCGAATTTCAGTTCTCCCTTAGGGTTGCGGAGGTCCGATGCCAGTCGCTCCGTGGAAAAACTGAAATTCAGGTAAAACCGGTTGAACTAGTAGCCGACCCCAAATAAACTTGGGAATAATGGCTAGGAGGATGATGAATATGTATGTGACCATGTATTTACAAAAACAAGTATGTTTATATATTTATATCAGTTGTTTAGTACCCATAACACAAGCTCTGCTTAGTTTGGGACTAGATGATGTTGTGTGTAAGATGTCTGAAATATTTATTTATTTTATTTATTACATTTAACAATTGGCAGTGGATCGTAATCTAAAATCTACTGTCTGAAATCATATCTCGACACGTGTAAAGATCTTTCCTATAATTTCCCTTACATTGTATTTTATAGTTTACTAGCAGTTTCCCTCGATGTTACCCACGGTTATTCTTGTAAATAGCGAGTACCGTCGCGAAACTAATCTAAAAAAATTGTCTAAGTTACTTCCTAAGACATCAGCTTTCAGACAGTGAAAGTCTTGTTGAAATCGGTTCAGCATTTCCAGAGATTAGCCGGAACAAACAGACAGACAGACAAAGAAAACTTTAAAAAGTTAACTTTTGGATACCAGCACTTTGATATGCATTTTTTTTTCTTAAAGACAAGACAACTCCCGCATTAGGAATATAAATTCCTGTGTCGCGGGGGACTTTACAAACATACATGAAACGGACACAAAGAACACCCAGACTCAGAACAACAAATTGTGAGTCACACAAAGTGTTTTCCTACGTGGGATTTAAACCCACGTCACTTGGCGTAGTAGGAAGGCCAAAAAGGCCAACCGTGCAGTCTAAATTAGTAAATTATTTTGTAAATAACTTATCATTTGAAATTGCATACACACTCTAATTTTATTTATTTGTATAGATTTCTCTATTTAGATTTTATTTGAACTTCAAGTTATCAACATTATATTAACTACTAGCTAAGCCCCGCGGTGTTACCTGCGTTCGTCGTTGTAACTGCGGGCAACGCCGCGGGGCGAAGCTAGTCTTAAAAAAAGTAGCCTAAGTTAGTCCTTATATCATGAGCTATCTGCCAGTGAAAGTCCCGTCGAAATCGGTCCAGCCGTTCCAGAGATTACCCGGAACAAACAGGGAGACAAAAATTGTAAAAAAAACATATTTTGGCATATGTACCGTGTTATTTTAATATTACAAGCAGACACTCCAATTTTATTTATTTATATAGATACACAAATCGTTCTAGATCTTTAAACAAATTCTTTTGAATTTAGCTAATTAATTCTTGTTACTCACTGAACAGTCACTACTGCGACACCCTTTGAGTTCTTCTTCCTTCCCTCATTATATTTATGGCCCTGAAAATCTCATTCACTGTGACAAAACTCACAATAATTACTCAATACCGTTGCTTTGTTTAAATTAGTGAATTAGGCAATTAGGCTTATCAATGAGTCCCTTCATTGTAGGGTAGAAACAATTTTATTCTACTCTCACAGACATATTTATTTTCATTGAAATGTTTCTAGATTAGCTAAAAATATTTTTCTTTCTTTCTTCCCTTCTCTCTTTTTAAGTAGAAGTAAATTTGTTATGTTTATAATCTCTTTTTCAGTTCGACTTTTGTAATTCTAATAATATGCTTATAGTTCGTATTTTTAGCATTATAATTAGTATAGACATAAGCGATTTGGTGTGAACTGAGTTATATTTTATTACAAAAATTAAATTGAATTGAATGCCAAGGCCCTGCCACGATTGTAAGAATTCTTGAAAGTACATTTTATTCGTTTAAATTTATATTTCCGTGGTAAACCGAATCATCTCTGCAATGTCGTAAGGTTATAAAACGTAAACAGTCGGCTGCAAAATTGCTATAATCATATTCATATAATATAAACATACGGTTGATCTAATAATATATAAATAACACACGCTACCAAATGTGTTTATTCTATTTCTCTATGAGATAACATTACTTATTTACAAATGTGTTTCTGGGTTGGATAACGTGGCTTTTGGGATTCTAAAGTAAATAGCTTTAGGATAGATATCAATCATTCGATTTGACAAACTATTCACTATCTCTTAGGCATTACTTTCACGCGATTCGATTCGTATTTGTTTTCTTCCTGTGATTTGAACTAAAAATGTACATTAAAATCGATTCATTTAATTATTAAGCGTAATGAGGTTTTCAGTTGTAAGATTATGTGATCAGAAGAGTGTAAATTAAGTATTATTTAGTATATTTGAATATGCATGTATTGTACGTACGTACATACGTATTTCGAGGACGCTTTTATTAATAAATAAATATATCGGACATCTTACACACAACGTCACCTAGTCCCAAACTAAGCAGAGCTTGTATTATGGATGGGTACTAAACAACTGATATAAATACGTAAACATACTTTTTCTTTTGTAAATACATACATGTTATACATGGAAAACACCTAGACTCGAAAACAAATATTTGTGGATCACACAAATATTTGGTCCGACCCGGGAATCGAATTCGAGACTTCTTGATCAGCAGCAGTATACGCCAACCACTAGACCAACAAGACAGTCGATTTAATAATGAAGTCAGTTCTAGGAATAGTTGTTATTCCAGTTCTAATGAGTAGTTGAGAAGCTATGAGGGAACAAACGAACATACAAACATAGCCTGTCAAAATCATAACCCTACTCTGGCTTTGCCGTAGTCGAGTATTAAGACTAAATAGCAACAGTGTAAAGCCGGAACTACAATGAGTTATGCGCTATTCGTTATGCAGGTTATTCACACGCATACGGCGAAGTGTGGAGAGTATATTCGCCAATATTCGCTTTATTCGTACGCATAACACATAAGCACGAATAGCGAATACGCGTATCCGTCGACTTGTCGGTTTTTTAATACTCTTCAAAGGACACGAATAAAGCGAATATACCTACGCATCGACTGACCACACTTCGGACGGGTAGTGAAGTGCCCTGTGCAATACGACAAATTTGAAATACGATAAATCGATTAAACGATGAAAATAATCTATCATATGATCAAAATAATTAGACTTCATTTAAGTATTGGTTTTGCAAATTTAATAAAATGAAAAGGAAATTAAAATAATATGTTTCGTTCGTTCGTATGGTTTCGTTTCGTTGACCATAAAAAAGACAATGACACATCTCTACAACACACATATTTGCCTTATTTGGCATAATTCAGCGTACCAGTTCGAAGTGTGGGTGGCATGTTTGTTGTTTGCGCGCATAACAAATATTTTGGCGAATACGGCGTAGTCACATTACGAATAGCGCAAAACGCAGTGTGGTTCCAGCTTAAGAATTAAATATTCGTTTTTAAGTACTCCGCTACTTAGCGGTTCTACATTTAAGTAACCAATTTAATTAAGTATGTTTTAAACTTGTTCGTTCGTGAAATACCCGATGTTAAAAAAATATGTAGTTAATTCTAATGACTGTCGACAATGTGCGCCAGATCGTTTGCTTTTGATGAGAGAAGCACTTAAGAATATTTTTGGTTTACATAAACTTCTTTCGTCTATAGGCATAATTTATATCATCAAAGAGTTTATAATACTGAGAACTTCTGATAGTTTGAGTATGTTAACACGTTATGACTTTCACTATTATATTAGCGAACTTATCATCTACGGATAGATGTTAAGTAAACATCGTAATTTAGAATGTCTTAACATCAAGCGTATTTTGGCAAGTCTGCTTTTGTATCAAAAAATATGATTGTCTTTTTATTTGTCCTAGCCATTTCCCATCATTTGGGGTCGGCTCTCCTCGTTCTGCGGCGCCAGGTCAATCTGTTCTGGGTTGTTGAAACATTTACTGTTTGGGCAAGCTCTAAGTCCTTGGCCACCGTGGACCACCAAGTGGCTAGTGGGCGTCCCCATTCGTTCTTAGCACTTGGTAGCGCCGGAGCCCGCTTCACTACATGACTTTCAGGGCGTCTCATGACATGACCGAACCATCCTAGACGACTTTCGGTGAGTTTTTCTGCTATGGGCGTGACTTTGAAACTGCCTCTGATGTGTTCGTTTCGTACTTTATCGAGTCGAGTTACTCAAAAAAATATAATTGTGTCTTAATAAATATTTTCGGACATCTTATTCACAACGGCATCTAGTCCCAAACTATGCTTAGTTTGGGTACTAAACAACTAATATAAATACATAAGGATACTGTTTTTGTTAATACATACATATTATTCAAACCCTGCTTAGTTTCAAACTAGATGACTTTGTAAAATGTCCGAAATATTTATTACTAGCTGAGCCCCGCGGTGTTACCCGCATTTGTTGTTGTAACCGCAGGCAACGCCACGGGGCGAAGCTAGTCTAAAAAAAATTTTGTATACTATAGTATATACATAGGTCATCAATCAACAACCCATAATGTCCCACTGTTGGGCTCCGGTCTCCTCTCAAGAGAGATTTAAGGCCATACGTTCCATCGCTGGCCGAGTGCGGGTTGGGACCGGCAAGACACGGTGTGGCTAAGTAATATTGCCGTAGGGTGTCTTTAAACCGCCCGTAGGCCTCCAATTAAGCTTCACGACTGCTATCTTAAGATAACAACCGGGACCGATTGCTTAGCGTGGGGCTTAACGTTGCTTCACCCATTTTTTTTTTTTATATTTAAGCCTGCCAAAGTGACTCTACCCTGCCTGATGGAAAGCATGAGTAGAATCCAGGAGTAGGGGTCACCATGCTTATTGTGAGGGTAGGCAATGTAGCATGGTGACCCTTACCATGGCTGCCTGGTTAGATTATTCTGCATCATTCCCGGCCTTCGAAGGGCGGGAGAATGATGCAGAATGATTGGGCCTCCGGTCTCACACTCACCAACGAAATACGACAGCAAGAATGCTGTCATTATTAGGATGGTCTTCTGTGTGAGGGTAGTACTGGCCGGGTCGAGCCGGCCCATTCGAGCTGTAATCAGCGTGGCTCTACTACCACTTAAACCATCTAGGTACTGACTGCGCCGTCGCTGCTTACCATCATTGATTGCTTCCATACACCTAAGGCTACTCGGCTATCAGCGCTTCCATACGTACCTATACGTAGGAACCGGAGCTGCACTTCCACGGGCATTCAAATAAAACTTTTTTACTGAATCATTTACTGTTCTACTTTTATAAAATGTTTCCGTTCATAAATATTTCAAGGTCATCCGATAAAGGTCGAGGTCACCAACTATCCAACTAATAAGGGCCACCGCACACTAGCTACTTTTAGCATCGGCGATTTGGCGAGTGCATCGATGCTGCATCGCGTTTTAGCGACTTCCTGAGTTCGATCGCGGGATCGGAAACGCGCGTTTTAGCGACTGCTCAGATGCCAAGTTGCTGCTACCGGCATCCGAATGTGTGCGGAGAGTAGCGTTCAGCTGCTGTGTCGCGCTTATAAAAAGCGACTGGATCGCCGCGTTTAGCGTTTTTAAGTGTGCGGTGTGGAGCGTTCGGTCACCGTATTGAGTTTCTAAAAAGCGACTAGTTGCCGATCGCCGATGCTAAAAGTAGCTAGTGTGCAGTGGCCCTTAAACAACCATAAAAATGTATGTAAACCAAAAGTAACTCAATCGTTGAGTTTATATTTACTCAATGATTTCTGCAGTTATTTTTGTTTAGCTATTTTTGTATAAATCGAATGTTTTATAAAATGTGGTTTCAGTTCTTTTCAACACATGATTGTCAAGGACAAAATAATCCGATGTTATTGCAACAATTTATTTTTTATATGTAAAGCAAATGTGTCTTATCCACCCTGTTTTTGTATTAATCGAATATTCCGAAGTATAACATATTAATTTATTAGTGATGAGGTTTCCTGTATTAATAGTATATCTGTAATGTAAACGATCATCAGTTTCTAGGAATATAAGCTTCAAAACAAGATATAGATCAATTACTTGATCGAAATTCTGTTGGCTTAAACTATATCTTGGTAGAGGAGACGTTGGAAATCGAATATTGAGACCTTATCTATACATCTAAACAAATAAATAGAGTTCTGTATGGTATGTCAAATTAGCAGGTAAATTCATATGAAATTATATATATTACACCAAAAATGCATTTTTTTTTTCATTTTGTCTGTCAGTTTGTTTTGGGTAATTTCTGGAACGGCTGTACCGTTTTTGACGGGACTTTCACTGGTAGAAAGTTGATGACATAACGAGTCACTTAGGCTAGACTGGCTCCGCTTCACGGCTTTACTCGTGAATTACAACAATGACTGCGGGTAAAACTGCGAGAATCCGCTAATAGCTCCTATATTCCTGTACAATACATGTCTAATACGGACGATAATAGATAAACCCAAACTTCGAAACAAATATTTCATAATCATCATCATCATCAGCCTATCTCAGTCCACTGCTGGACATAGGCCTCTCCCATTGCACACCACTTTGATCAATTTTGGACTTCTCGCATCCAATATTTAGGGATCACACAATCATTTGGTCCGACACTTAAATCGAACCCAAGACCTCAAACACAGCAATCGCATACGCTTCCACTGCGCCACCGAGGCATTCAAATAATAGTAGTATAAAAGCATTTTTCACTCAGTAACTTGAACGTACACTCCCGTCCCTATAGATAAATAAATTATCAGAACAGTGTCAAGTTACTCAGTTGATGAATGTCAAACAATGCCGGAATAATATTCGTAATTCGTGTAATATTGTGACATTTGTTCAGTAAAGTGATCCCCCGTGTAAGTTAACACGTGTCGTAAGTTATCTCAAAGTAATTAAACTAATTACTTAAGTTATCAACTTAGGTGCGTGTTTCAGGAATGATCACAAAACAGACATTATAGTATTTGATTGGATTAACTTAGAAACAGAACAAAAAGTAATATAGTAACATATATATACGAGTAATATGCGGTTATATGTATGTGTTTGTTATTATCATCAACAACCCATAACCTGAAACTCGTCTCAGGATAGGTCATACGTTCCCACGCTGGCCGAGTGCGGGTTGGAGACTGGCAAGGCAACATTGTGGCTACGTAATCTAGCCGTTGAATGTTTTTAAACCGCCCCAGGTCTTCAAATATGCTTCACGACCGATATGTCATGATAACAACCGGAACAGACTGCATAACGTGACCTAATCACGTAAACGCTCATGGTATACTCATTGCAATTCGGTCATCATCATCATCATCAGCCTATCGCAGTCCACTGCTGGACATAGGCTTCTCCCATTGCACACCACTCTGATCGATTTTGGACTTCTCGCATCCAGCTCCTGCCAGCCATCCTACGCAGGTCGTCACTCCACCTCGCCTGTGGGCGTCCTACACTACGTTTACCGAGACGCGGTCTCCACTCCAGAACTCACGGAGCTAAGACCTGGACACTGACGGTACGGTTAGTCCATAAGCTTAAAGTTGCTCAGCGTGCTATGGAAAGGGCTATGCTCGGCGTTTCTCTGAGGGATCATATCAGGAATGAGGTGATCCGTCAGAGAACTAAAGTCATCGACATAGCCTACCGGATTAGCAAGCTGAAGTGGCAGTGGGCTGGCCATATTAGCCGCAGAACTGATGACCGTTGGGGCAGAAGAGTTCTGCAGTGAATTTGACTATGAACGTTTGTAATTATATTCATTGGTTACCATCAACTACTACCGTCTCTCCGAAACATCCATCCTTAGATTTCCTAGAAGAGATATTGTTTGGTAATGAGGCTGCTCTTTGTACATTACAGTGGCGCAGTGGTAGTGTAGTGACAGCTGTGCTTGAAGTGTCGAATTCAAATCCTGAATCGGACCAAATGATTGCATGATCTACAGATATTTGTTTCGGAGTTTGGGTGTTTTCTATGTATAATATGTATGTACTATAATTTATACAAACGATAAGTTATAGTTTAAATTTACATTATATAATTAACAAATTTATCTTAAATTGTTGATATTCTTGACATTTTTTAAAATTATATATTTAACTAGCTGATGCCCGCGACTCCGCTCGCGTCCTAGGGCCTAGGGGTATAAAAAATAGATGTTGGCCGATTCTCAGACCTACCCGATATGCTCACAAAATTTCATACAAATCGGTCCTGCCGTTTCGGAGGAGTATGGGAACGAACATTGTGACACGAGAATTTTATATATGAGACTAGATGACCCAGCGAACTTCGTACCGCCCAACTTTAAAATTCCATAACTTGATCGCAGCGCCACCTACCGGGTCCAATTGCGAATCTAAACCATTCCCAGATCCCCTTGAACACACACAAAAAATTTCATCAAAATCGGTCCAGTCGTTTGAGAGAAGTTCAGTGACATACACACTCACAGAAGAATTATATATATAAAGATTATTATAGTTGTGACTCATATTGTAATTATCGCTTATAAATTGAAATAAAGTCTTTTGCATTTAAGAATATTGTCTGGACTTTAAAAGAGACTGTGATCCCTGAGTTTGTTTCGTCCTTTCTTCTCAGGGCTAGTTCAGTTATGAAAGGCCGTACTCATCTGCTTAAAAAAAAAAAGTTCATGTAACCTAATTGCAGAATAAATTATTTGATTTGATTTGATTTGATGTATTTGTTATTATTTGATTTCTTTGTTTGTCTGTTTGTATCTGATTAATCTATAATACGATGTACCACTAAAAGTTTCCTATCAATCGTTTACTTTGTGTTGTGAAATAAATATTTTGTTATAATTGTTATGTGTGTGAGTGCATGTGTGAAGATTTCTCCACGCAAAAAATATCAAACTTTTTTCCATCATAAAAAGACCCCCCCTTCCTCTTTGGGATAGTGTTACTCTGTGTCTACAATCTACATAAAAAAAACAGCTGATTGCGAATAAAAGCAAGCCCTTTTCTCTTTCTAGTTTCAAGTTAACAACACCACAATTTACATCGATACACACCATAAAATATACCCATATAACTTACCACGTGTTTATAGGGGTTGCAACCCTTTCACCGCTTTATGACTGGAAAATACCACTACACAAATGTTTATCTTTGTAAAACTTTACAATGTTAACTTTCTGAAATCGAATCCTAATCTATATAAATAAATAAAATTGAATCGTCTGTTTGTAATCAAATGTACAGTTTATTCAAAAACTTTTGTCTGCTTGTCTGTTTGTTCCGGCTTATCTTTGAAACGGCTGGAGCAATTTTGAGAGGACTTTCACTGGCGGTTAGCTAACGACAGAAAGAGTTACTAAGGCATTATAATTTTTTAGTCTAATATCGGCCCGCAGCGTTACCCCTGATTAAAATAATAACCACAGATGACTCCCTGCAACAGCTAGTAAAAAGGAAATTAGTAACCATATCGTATATAAGTTACTACTTAAATATTTTAAACAAGCTCTGAACTATGTTTTTAATCATCAACAACCTATAACGTCCCACTGCTGGGCACAGGTCTTCTCTCAAGTGAGGGTTAAGGCCATACGTCTCCACGCTGGCCGAGTGCGGGTTGGGGACTGGCAAGACACGTTGAGACTACGTAATCTTGCTGTTGGATGTTTTTAAGCCGCCCGAAGGCCTCCAACTAAGCTTCACGACTGCTATCTTATGATAACAACCGGGACATTAAATATAATGCCACAAGCGGTCACCCATCTAGGTCCGACCGCGCCGTCGTTGCTTATCCTTGGTGATTGTTTCCAATTACCTAAGGCCTCTCGGCTATGAGCGTCTTGTTTAAATGCACCATCTTTTTAGAGTTCCGTAGTTACAATTATGTTTATTTCTTCCGTACGATTTACCTTTAAAATTTGAAATGTGTTTATATAAAAAAACACGCTTGTTATATGGACTCTTAAACACAGGTTTTACTCAGCTTATGTAATTGTATTATATCAGCAACAAAAATACATCATCTGTGAAATTCAACTATCTAGCTATCATGGTTGTTAAAATATGTTGTAGTAACTTTGTTGGAAAAGAGTGTCCATGGATTTTTTTGTCTATTCTTCTCCATAGGATCTACGAATTGGACCGATCCTGCTCGAAGGAGGCGGCGAAGGGGACGTGGCAGAGGTCGATAGCCCCCCAGTCGTCGCTTAAAGGGTCGTTGCAGCCACATCTTGGGTAGATGTGACCGCTGCAAAGGACCCGAGACAGGTGACACCCCCGGTGCGGCCGGGGGGTGTCGTCTAAGGCGGTTCGGTGTTGCGCCTCTTATTGCGTGGAGTGGTGAGAGGCATGACAGCGTCCTGCCTTGGGGGTGAGAATAATCACCCCGGGATGTACCCCAATCGTGGGGTAAGGCAGGGGGGACTTCAGAAGCCGCTGATGCGTTCCTGGTGTTCCTCCCAACTGCCGAGGTAGGCCGCCGCGGGGTTTAGTGGGTAAACCGATTCCTCCGGGAGTCCCACACACGCCCTTTGTTTACCACACGAAGGGTATGGTGCGAAAAGCATTCCCCGCGTAAAAAGAAAGAAAAAAAAAAAAAAAAAAAAAAAAAAAAAAAAAAAAAAAAAGGATCTACGAATTGGAACAGACAATTAGCTTCACGACTAACTACTGACCGACTACTTGACGTTTCAAAAGTGCCGTTGTATTGGTTTATTTGAAATAAAAAAGGGTTGGTTTGATTTGATTTTTAATATACCTTGGTCACAGACAGTCAGACGGACCCAATATACGAACCCAAAATGTCTAAATGTTTTTTATATAAATTTCTTTATAGACAATTCCCAAAGTACAATCACTCTTCTGCCAGCTTCTCTCACTCTTCTCAATAAATTATAGCGATATACAAAAGACAAAACATATTCTTTTTTAAATTAATAGCCAATACAAATCACGCCCCGGCCTCTCTTAAAATTCACATATTCGTTATACCCAATATTCGATCGGGAATGCTCTTTTTTGTCAGGACACATTCATCAAAAACTTCGAATAAAATAACGGACTGGATATTGTTTTGTCAGTAAAATGAAGTTTCGTAGTTTTTTGATATTTGAATTCTGTTTTTTTTTTCTCTACATAATTCAAATAGCATTGTTCATGAACTTTTTCTTCTTTCTAACCTTATTCCCAATATTGTTTAGGGTCGGCTTCTAGTTCAACCGGTTTTACCTGAATATCATTTTTTCCACGGAACGACTAGCATCGGACCTCCGCAACCCTAAGGGAGAACTGAAATTCGAAGGTTGAACTATTTTTCAGTAAATTTGAGGGCACTGACTTCCCAATAACGATTGTATTCCTAATAAGATTTAATATTATTAATTATATATGATTATTAATATTTTTTATTAATACCAACAACAGACCAATATAAATGTATTCTATTGTTAGAGATTGTAATTAAATATATTAAAAGATTTATTTCTAGTTAACCAGTTCCTGATAAAATTTCAGATAGTTATCTGCCATATAAGACTACATGTTTAATATTTGACTGCCTTGTTGGTCTAGTAGTTAGCGTGTGCGGCTGCTATTCAAGAGGTCTCAAGATCTGTTCCCGGGTCGGACCAAATGTTTGTATGATCTGCAAATATTTGTTTCGGAGTTTGGGTGATTGCTATGTATAATACGTATGTATTTATAAAAAAAAATAATAGATATGTATTTATCTCATTTGTAAAGTACTCTAGCACAAGCTCTGTTTACTGACAATGGACCCAGTACATAATCTATATGATTCGAACAGGGCGTACTTTACAAACATACAAGAAACGGACTCAAAGAACATTGAAACTCAGAATAATTTGAAGAACGCACAAAATGTTGTCCCATTTGGAATATGAACCCATAACTCTCAGCCTAGCAGTGGTAGCGTGGCGACTGCTTATACCACTGCGCTATCTGTGCAGTCTGACATTAGATTATAATTGGATTAAAAAGAACAAATGAAATCAAATCTTTCAATCAAACTAGCTTCTAAACCAATGAAACTAATTTCTATCCCAGACCGAGTGTTCTAGAATAAATATATATTTAACTGAAGCTGAAGGCAGAATCTCAAAGATTAATATAAATCGCTTCAAAACTTGCTCCGTAATGGCGAGCAATATGTTCTAATGATGTTCAAATAGTGATTAATTGTGACTCACACATTACACTTCACATAATTGCTTTGACATCAAGATCTGAGAGTTTGATAGAAAGACGTTGGAACTGTCATGGCAGTACTCTACAGCAATTTTGTACTTGGGAAAGCTTTTTTCTAATGTTAATGTTATGACTTTCTACTTGTGCTTTCCATCAGGCAAAGTAAAGTCATTTTGGCAGGCTTAAATCTATTTACAATTACGGTTTCAGAAGCAATAAAAAAAACGATTCTACATATTGATCCAAGCTAAATTGACAGTTTTGATAGAGAAAATATTTTTAGATATAAACGTTGAAATCCTTCAATTTAAACAGTATTCTTGGTTTTCATTGGTTGGAATAAAAAAAACTTTAAGAGATAGCAAGGAATTGAAAAAGTTGACTTTTACTAAAACTTCCGAATCCCTTAATATTTTTTATACCTTTACACACTATTTTCAATAACTTACAGTCAAAATTGTCTTCTACATATATGCTAAATATATCAGGCAGTTTACTTAAGCTTATCTTACCTGTAATAGTTAAGGATTTGCGCGAAAACCCCGGGGTGTCTGTCAAAGAAGTACTCATTGAGCACCGGGTCGTAGTTAGCGAGGGCCTCTGTAAGTCTGGAGAGCCTTGTCGCTGGAATCTTTTTTAACGTAGCTTTGTAAGTCTCGTATCTGTAAGAGAAATAGTAATTTTTAAAATAGGAATGTTTTGAAAAACAAAAATTACAGTAGTACCTAGTCAAATGAAATTCAAAGCAACGTTTGAAACTGCATAACTATGTTGTCATGATTTTCATTTGACCTAAATACGTGTAAAATACGTTTCAGGATCATCTGAATAATCTCGCATACATAATAATAGGCATGAGGAAAAACTGGTCCTAATTTAGATGTAAATATATAAATATTCGGTATGAATATTATTAAAACACCCACACGTATACACGAAAAATATTTTCCTACCAACATAAACAGTGTTGAATAAATACTGTATGCCAATGGATACATATTACAGCACAGAGAAACACATTGTTCTGTGGTAAATACAGTATGTTGCTATGGAACTGTTTATATTAAAATTTCAATTAATTGTAATTATGTAAACATTCATTTTGTAATGCAGCAATTTCGCCATATTTAACCGACTTCAAAAAAGGAGGAGGTACCTAATTTTTTTATGTATGTTCTACGATATTTCGATAGCGATTTCAATCAGATTTTAGGGAACTAGGGAACTAATTAGGTATCGGCACGAATTTTAACTTAGTAAATTAAGCCAGTCAAATTAAAACCAATTTATTTTACACATTCCAGTGTCCTAGACAGGGAGTTTGCGTGTAATGTGTTTTTTTTACTGTCGGTTATTTTTTTTAAGCTCTTTAACTTTATTTATCAGTGATTAACGAAGACAAAACAATTCTGTATTTAATTAATAGTTCACCAAATTCCTTTTATGCGTATCTACATCCAGTGCCAAAATGATATAACTTTTACCCAATCTCAAACTGTCAATCTTTTAGACCTTCGTCATTTCACATTGATTGTTACTCACTGTAGCATCACTGGCAGTTTCATACCGACTTTACCAATCATACCGACCCTTTGATCGATGGAACATTTCTCCGACTCTTCATTTAATGGTTATCACGTTTACTGATAAGTCACAATTGATTAGATTTGGTCGATTTAAATGTTGCTAGAAAAAAACCGCATTTAAAGGTTGCAAGGTTAGCTTTAAAGGGATTGAGGATTTGTTTTCATCATCATCAACAGCCTTCAACAGTCCACTACTGGATATAGGCCTCTCCTTAGAAAGGAGGTTTTGGCCTACTATACCACGCTGGCCAGACGGGTTGGTATAGGGCTGGTTTTACTTCTCTTAATTTAATCACTAATCACCTTTTACGACACCCGCGGGATGAATAGGAGTGGTGGATGCGCCATATTGGCATTTTGTTAATTGTCACGCTGACTGACTGGTGAACGCGCCAATCCTGTCCACTTTTTCCCTTTCCGGTACCTTTCGCAAGAAGCAATGGGCGACCAATACGAATCGCCGTATTGGTATGTCAAATGTCAAGTGTAGTTGACATTTGAACGAGAGAACCCCGGCGACCTCCGATCGAAGAGGTCGTATCGATACTCCAACGCATCAGGTTGAGCTGAGACGGTCGCGACGCTCCCGCATATCGCATTTACAGAAGTGTTTTCGTTCTTCGCCTCAAACCGTCGTTGAAGGCGTGTGTCGTTACGGACAGTGACAGGCCTGGTGAAGTGGGCAAAGCAGCCGCCAGCCCCAACGCGTGAAGACACCACAGAGATGTTGGTCCCTACCTATTCGAACTGTCTGTCCATATTCTCATGTTTTCCTAAGGGCAGTTCATGTCCCTTTTATGTCGCGAGCCATCAGTCAGTTTAGCCACGCATCGCATTAATCGTAGTAGTAGACACTTTGACCGCCATTTTGTAAAATCCCCCAAAATTACAGTTCACTGAAGTCGCAAACAATTATTACCATAAACGCATTTTTTTCAATCTTAACCGTTGCGTATAACTACAACATTCCACTCCAAGTGGTGACACTCTATATTCTTAATCCGTCACCACACAGGATTTGTTTTATTTAGAGTAAAGATTTCTTTCACTAGATTTAGTAAGATCCATGCTGGACTTCAGTTTTTTTTTATTTATTTTTGAACCTACCGAAGTAATTCCAAGAGTTATGGTCCCTATACTCGTTGCGAATACAAACAGTACTTTTTACTTTTGTTTTTAATTGATTATTTTTAATGCCAGTGATAACGAAACACGATAGCAAGAATATTGTCATTTTATATTGGTCTTGTATGAGAAAGTAGTACAACCTCAGTTTAACCGGTCAATTCGCACTGAAATCAGCATGACATCACAACTCCCGCTCTAGAAATAATCCTGCCTCGCGTTGGATTTTGAAAAAAAACATGAAACGGATACAAAGAATACATTCATCATCATCATCGGCATTCAACAGTCCACTGCTGGACATAGGCCTCTCCTTAGAAAGGAGGTTTTGGCCTACTATACTACGCTGGCCAGACGGGTTGGTTTAGGGTTGGTTTCAAGTTTTCCTTCTCTTTGCATTGATGTTGTCTTGCGTAGTTTATCCCTTAGTCGCCTTTTACGACACCCGCGGGATGAATAGGGGTGGTGACACTCTGTATTCTTAATCCGTCACCACACGGACATTTTATTTTATATATATTAACTAAGAAAAACAATTTACATATGATACGAAGTATCCCTTGTGGAGTTTGAACCTATAACACTCAGTGCTATAGAATCCGATGAGGTAACCACTTTAACTACTACACCATCACACTTTCTTCAAATTACTAGTTTTTAATAAATGATAAAACATGTTCAAACAAGCGCGTACCTTACTAAAATATTCATACATTTTGATCATGTAGTGTCATGTCAAATCCCAGCCACGCTTAGCCCGAAACTTGGGAGTTATCCCCAGGTGTGGGGAAGCAATTCATTCCGATTGATTTGCTAAGTGGCCAACTTCGGCGTTGGCTGTGTTTGTCGGTGTGATAACTAACTATGATTTCCCCAGAGCTCGTCCAGGTGTTTGCTTTATTTGTTGATTTGTTTAGGAATATGTTAGTTAGTTTTATTGTTACTTTTCTTTGATATTTGCTGTGTTTCGCAAAGAAAAATAATATTAGAAATCTATATATTATAAAATGAACCCCAATTTCCCTTTGTCACGCGTGAACGGCAAGGTCGATTTTGATAATTCTTTTTTTATAATATTCCGTGAAGTACAAGAATGGTTTTTACGGAGATAAAAAATTAAAAAATTGACTGAAAAACTCTAAAAACAACAACTTTTCTATATTCACATACAAAATATTCGTAATAACACTTAAAAGTCAATTTGACCTTTAATACCATAGCATAAAGTTTAAATTTTGTTGGAGGGGTTCCGAGAATACAAAACAGTTGAGTGACGTTGAATCGACTGTTAGGCGGTACGACGTTCGCGGGGTCAGCTAGTTAGTATATAAAAGAGAATATAAAGACCTTTGACCATTTTCTGTATTTTTTTATATTTAAGCATACCATGAATGCAGGCAATGCAGCATGGTAACCCATACCATGGCGGTCTGGTCAGTTGTTTCTGCAGCATTCTCCCGGCTTCCAGAGGTCGGGAATATGATTCAGAATGATTAGGCCTCCGGTCTCACACTCACCAACGAAATACAACAGCAAGAATGCTGTCATTACTAAGATGGTCTTCAATGTGAGGGCCCAGTACTGCCCCATTCCAGCCGGCCCATTCGTGCTGAAATCAGCGTGGCTCTACTACATACAATTAAAAGACAACTCTCGCATTAGAAATAATATATATTTGCTTCGTCGCGGTTGACTTTACAAACCTAAATGAAACGGACTCAAAGCACACTCTGACACAGAACAACAATTTGTGGATGAGAAAAAGTGTTGTGGATCACATTTTTTTTTGCAGTAGAAAGCGACGTGGTAACTTCTTAAACCACTAGACCAACCATGACTGATAGAGAATTCACATATGTGCAATATGTATAAATACATAAAATTGATAATATTTCTGTATTTTTTCAGAAAACATAACAACGTGTTTAAAAATGTATTAAAATTATTCTTAATAGTTTTTCCACTGTAGCACAAAGCGTATTTGGAACAGACGATTGACTGACGCATCACTGACTGACTATACAATATACATGCCCATTTACCAAACTCAAATTAATTACGTAGATAATGATTATTGTAGATGGAGCGATGACCATTTTAGACAAATACAAGACACACTAGTTTCAAATGGAAATTTCCAACCGCAAATCGATACCGTCTTATAGAGAATGTATGCTCTCTATGTCATTCTAATGTGTTCACACATTCAAATTGACATACAGAGCATTATACGATTCCGTAACTAGACAACATTGTATTGAGCTTTTGGTCCTTACACTGTACTCATTGCATCTATGGAATTATGTGGTATTAATCACAATTCAGGTGTAATCTTAATGTTTTAAAATCGAATAATAATAATAAATATTTCGAATATTATACACTCAACGCCATCTAGTCTCAAATTAAGTAGTACTGATATAATTAATATACATAAACATACTTTTTTGTAAATTCATATATTTCATTAGAAAACATTTTTTTATTTATTTGTGGATCACACTAACAATTGGTTCGAACCGAGAATCGAAACTGAGACCGCAAGCATAGCAGTGGCATACGCCACCACTGTGCTACTGAGGCAGTCTTATAGCTTGCTGCACTATGATGTCTAAATAACTAAACCACTTAAAAGTTCTTTCTCCAATGGAAGTTTACATCAACAGTAAGTAACGTCCGCTACTTTTTACCGCGATAACCAATAAACTTGAGGGCCGATCTGTGGTCATAAACTAGTACAATAAATATCTGTGTTTCACACAGTTCAAAGATGTTTTTGTCAACGATGGGTATCGGTCATTACTTACCACACCATACCATAAAATACTCCACAAAACGGTGTAAAATATGTTTCGTACAATAGTCTAGAATATGACTAAAAAAATTAAGACATTCAAGATCATCCCGAAAGGTGTTTATCAAGCAAGTTTTAAAATCGTCAGCAATTTATCACAATTTTCCAACCTGTAAACGAGGAATTCCCAATCCTGTAACAAAACAAGTCAGATGTTACCCTTCGTTAACATGTTCTTAATTACCATATCATTTTATTCCGGCGATGCCTAGAAGGCAACATTTGTACTACCTGAGAAGTTTAAGGGTTGTCACCATTGAGTTGCTTAGCTGACATAATTAATTTTCATAATTTTTATTGCAATTTTGTAATTACGAGTTAAACTTAACATAGTTGTAAATCGGATGCAGAATGATAAAAATCTGATTAATGTTGAAGATTGAAGTTTAAAAATAAAAGTCTACTTTCCTTTCTTTATGCTTAATTTCCGAGTTGGAACAAATGTTTGTGTGATCCGCAAATATTTTTTTCGGAGTCTGGGTGTTTTCTATGTAGGTATAATATGTATTTATTTACAAAAAAAAGGATATTTATGTATTTATATCAGTTGTCCTGTACCCATATTACAAGTTTTGCTTAATTTGGGACTAGATGACGATGTGTGTAAGATGTCCGTTATATTGAAAATATTTTGGGTCGGGTTTACTACTACATCTACCATGCGGCTGAACTTCGATTTTTGTTCTAACTACAGCCATCAGACCTCCTCAATTCGAGTACTAGGCGATACCTTAGTTCTGTAGAAAGACTGTTTTTGGATATTTCAAGTACCTTAACTACGCGTAAAGATCAGATTAGCATAGATGGTGGTATGGCTCCGACGATTTAACGAGCCCTCTGAAGCACGGTAGTTATTATGTATAACAGTTCACGTGTTATTTGTGATCTGCCGCTGTCTCTCTTCTACTCAAACGCATCGGCCGATGGAGTAGAAACGTGACGTGACAAAGATTCATACCTTTTCGTGCGTGCAACCGGCGTCCATCGATTTATAACACGTTATCACGTCAATATGATAAGTTTTATTTAATTATACACAGGCCGTCTGACAGCCCTGACAATGTCACCATTCGTTGTTACGTATCTATTTTGTGTCAAGTTATTTTAGTGTGACACGAATAATTGGATTGTTAGCAAACGTATTACATAGGGCGGCTTAAATATGATAGATTATCAAAGGAACAAATAATATGGGGGTCAAACAAAAGATAGCACCGCACTCTTGAGTAGAAATGGCACTCACTCATAAATGAGATCCCAACGAAAAATATATTTCCGTATCAATATTAGACATCTCTTAGAGTAAATAGAAAAATTTGGCTGTCCCACTCTACAATGTTTTTCTACGCATAAGCGTTCGCGAGCACTGTTTAATTAGGACTAATTATAGTTTACACTACGCGCACACTAGGCGACAGGCGACAGCGACAGCTCGACGACTTGGCGCGACGACAGACTGCGGCCGACAAATTTCATATAATTTGCTCTAAGCTCCGCACACTAGGCGTCAGAGACGCCCGAAGAAATAAAGACGCCGCGTCTTGTCACGGTGACAAGTCGCCCAGTTTGCGATGGCCGTTATACTTGTATGAATATTTTATGTCTAGTGTTTCAGTGATTCAAATAGCTAAGTTGAATCTCACAGGTTCGGTTCTGAAAAAATGTGTAATGAGCACGACAATAGAGAGTTCCGCTTTGTGTTTCACTGTTTTACTTCTTGATTCGCAAACTACGTTAAAGCTTCAGACTCTGATAGCTATGAATATCTGTGTTATCATAACAGATAATCTTCAATACTGTACTGCCTCGGTGACGCAGTGGCTACGTATGCGATTGTTGTGCTTTCTCAGGTTAGATTCCCGGGTTGGAACAAATGTTTGTGTAATCCACAAATATTTGTTTCGGAGTTTGGGTGTTTCCTATATATAATAGTTTTTTTATGTATTTATATCAGTTGTCTGCTACCATATTACAATCTCTGCTTAGCTTGGGACTAGTTACCTAATACTACTCTTGGATTCTACTCATGCCTTCCATCAAACAGAGTAGAGTCACTTTGACAAACCTTGGGTTGTATGAGTCTTATGGCAGCCGTTCTGAGTATCACATCAAAATGAACCATAATGATGTGGACTTAAAGACGATTCTAACTTAAACCTAGAAAACAAAAGTAGTATTAAAACGTTTTAAACAATAACAGTCAACAGTCAAACGATTTGCATACCTCTAGAGAATCTAGAGACTTATTTGTTTCACGAGCTGTATATTGCTGTGACATTTCTAAAAACAAACAAGGTTTCCTATTCACACCCACATGTGGAACTTAAAATAAAACATCGAGTATAAAACACACTGAATGTGTTGGATCTGTAAAATAATTAGAGCGGAATGTTACCTCAAGTACTCAAGTACATAATATTTACTAGCGGCCCGCCCCACCTTTGCACAAGTAGACTTAGGTATTTTAAAAATATTTTAAACTTGACAAATTGTATCAAGTAAAAGCTTCCACGAGAATCAATATGAAAATCGGCGTAGTACTTTTAACGCGATCACGAACAGACAGACAGACAGAGATATTCACTGTTTACTACTGGAGAAAATTATAATTTAAATGATCTGTAATAGTGACTTTATATTAAAAATAAACTGGCTGGTAGAAAATGCCATATGGCATTAAGTCCGCCTCATGCAAATGTAACGCAGGAAATGTTAATAAATAAATAAAAATAAATACTGTCTTACTGCATAACGTTTCTTGAAGTGTAGTGAGTTTTACGTGCTCTTATGTTAAAAAGAAATATACCTTAATTTACATATGGAAAATTTACACTTGAATAAAAAATACATGTTGAAACTTAACTATGACTTAATACCAACTACATCTCTCAAAAAGAATAATATATTATTCGTTTCTCGATAAGTTACCTTATTACCTCGAGTTATTACCTTATAATATTAACGCTAGCTTTTTACCTTAAAGTACTTCTTTAGATTAGCGAGTTAAACCAAATAAATAAACTCCTAAAATTAGAAATTTAGAATTATAAACATTACAAATACCGCATCTAATTTCAGACTTTTTTTTTTTTTTTATTTAAAAAGACAACTCCCGCATTAGGAATATTAATTCCTGTGTCGCGGGGGACTACAAACATACATGAAACGGACACAAAGAACACCCAGACTCAGAACAACAAATTGTGTATCACACAAAGTGTTGTCCTACGTGGGATTTGAACCCACGACACTTGGCGTAGTAGGAAGCGGCGTGGCGACCGCTTAAGCCACTAGGCCAACCGTGCAGTCGAAGAGTACTAAATAAATACCAGTGTTTATACCAATCTACAACAATTATCGATGCCTTTAACAATTTGTACGTAACAATTGCTAATTAGATAGTTTACTGAAGCTTATAATTAATGCAGGGTGGACGACGAGATGTCGACAGACCATCACGGGAACTATTCATGAGGCTAATTACTAACTGTGTATTTCTGAACTTGTTCGTTCCCTCCTCTGAATTTTCTCCTCCAATTTTGAGTCGTTATATAGACTGGAGTTGTGGTCTAGTGGTTTGACATCTTTACTTCTATTGTACTTGTATTACGAAGAGAAAAGTTTGGCAATTATGAATGAAAAATTATATCTGATAAATGTCCACCACGAACACGCTGACAGATGTCGGTTCTTTCTCGCGATCCATTGGCCATTTCCAGCATTTCTAGCCACATCTTCGAAAAAAAACTTTGGGACTTCATCTTGAAATCGGAAAATACAGTTAAATTAAAATTTACAAAACAATTAAATTTGCGGTTTAGATAGAAGGGTAGAAGAAAATTTACAACATCTCTATTGATAAAGATATTCGTTTCTAAATATTATCTTAATAAAAAACGCGCTTCTATGTTTTCACCGCAGGTGGTGTGTTCAGAAAACTTGATATAATTTTCTCAACTTTGCCGTGTTATTTTATTCTAATGTGGGTATTTGAATACAAATGAGTCTGTTGTTTTAAATTATCTTGAGTATTTTTCGGTTCAGATCTCTTGTTTCTTGTTTCTTAGTAAGCTTGTCTCATATTATTTGCTTGGAGCTAAAGACATCATCATCATCATCAGCTGCGCCCGCGTGTTGGTCTATTATTGTGGTAAACTATTAGCCTATGTATTATTCTGCAATGTAAACTATTTTACTGTGAAGTTTCGTAGAAAACCATTCAGTAGGTTTTACGTGAAAGAGCAGCAAACATACATACTCACAAACTTTCGCATTTATAATATTAGTAGGATCATCAATCTATACTAGTCCGTTCTTCCATGATGATTTTATACATTTAAAAGTAACCTTGACCGATTTCAATGAAATTAGTCACGCAGATAGTTTGATTCCTGAGAAAGTATATAGGCTTTTTAGCGTATGTCAGTTAATATACACGCGGGCGGAGCCTCAGACGAAAGCTATCACAATACTAAAATTTAATTTCAACTTTAATTGAAACTTGATACAAATTAAGTTACCAAATAGAATATATTAAGTGATATCAAAATTCAATAAGCTGTGCAGTACATAGTTCCTCCTCGTTCAAACGTTAATTACCTATCAGCAAAGTCCGTCGCAACAGTTCATCCTGCTATAAATTCATATATCCCGGTTGTAAATCAAAGGGATGAAGTTCATTGGGATCTAGCAAGGATTTTTTGTACGGCGTGCGAAAAGAATTCGTGTTATATATAGTAACGTGGCAATGCAAAACAGTGTTTAGAATTTTTTAACATGGTAATGAGACATATTGTATGAACGTAAAATGGAACGCAAACTATCAAACCAAGATCATCATCATCTCAGTTGAAAGACGTTCACTGCTAGACCACAAGAATGTCATATACTCCGCTGAATAAATGTAACAATTTGCTCTAATTTAACAAAAAGTGGCTGTGACATACGGACGGACAGACAGACAGACAGACATAACGAATCTAAAAGGGTTCTGTTTTTTGCCATTTGGCTATGGAACCCTAAAAAACAAATTTAAGTCCGTTAAGAATGGTCTGCAAAGTTAATAATGTTTTTTTCCAAATGTGGCTTCATTTGGACTTACAAAGTGTTGAACACAACCATTCTTACAGAACCATCGTATAGGCTCTGTGTTCGAACTGGAAATAAACATAATTTAGTTAGGGATTAATAGGGACTTAAAAAAGGATAAAGTGTATACTATCCAGAGAAAATTTAAGGCGAGAGGAAAAAACTTCACGCCAAAAAAAATACACTACAAATATACATAAGCCCAAACGAACATAGAAATTACAAGATGGTAAGTGACTGAAACAGAAAGACACTAGTTTCCATCTTTTGAGTGTCCCTAGAACCCTAGGGAGCGATGGGTCTAAGAAAAGCGGTGGGTCCTCTAATAACCCTGACTCGACAAAAGACCCACTTAACATTACCCTAATTTATCACTTCGATATAGGCGTCCTTAGTTCACCTCTTTCAGAGATAAATATTGGTTCGTAGTTCCATAAACGCTAAGCAATACTACATTGTTCGATTTCTGTACCATTATATGCAGGTGACTAAAGTGGGTTGGATTTGGCACGCTTATGCTAATGCTACAATAAATGTTATGTACCTAAATCTGTTACAGACTAGTCAGACAAATATGCAGAGTAAACACCTAAATGCTATTTAGAAATGTCTTGCTATTAATATACCAATTCGTTCGTTTTCAATAACATTCAAATTCCTTAAATATAAATAACTTCTCCTTAGAAATATTGAATCAAAATTCGACTCGAATTTGTGCGTGCACGCCTCTCGCACCGAGGGGTCGATAGGGATATAATTTTGGTATTCAGAGAAGCAGTTTATATATACGTATATTTTTTGAATCGGGATGATATTTCCAGATTCACTAATGATACTTTTAACCAGTTCTAATGTTCATATGGTATTTCAAGTTTTTCTTTTATGATCGTCTCTTACGATACTCAAGAGATAAATAGGGGTGGTAACATTCTGAAACCTTAATCTTAATGACAGGTTAGAGCCACGTTGATTTCAGTAAGTATGGTCCGGCTTTACTGGAGCAGTACTACCCTCACACAGAAGACCACCCAAAAAAGACAGCATTTGTAATGTCGTCTTTCGTTGGTGAGTGAAACCAGAGGCCCAATTATTCTGCATCAATCTCCCGACTTCCGGAGCCCGAGAGGATATGATGCAGAAACATATTAAGCTGCCATGGTGTCGGTCACCATTTTGCATTATATGCAGTCACAGTGAGGAAGGTGACCCGCTTTTCCATCAGGCGGAGTAGAGTCACTGTGGTAAGCATAAATATATATTTAAAATAACAACTTCATATGGACCTGCTACATATACAAAGATAACATACGCTCAAAATTACAAAGATACATCAAAATACCGTTTGAAAGGTTAAACAAATATCAAACCCAGATTGAAATTTTCCAACGATAACAAAAAACAAATGAAACCATATTAATATTCATGACAGGAATTTTTGTGAAAAGTTTTTCTGACTTATTTATGTTAATGTCAGTTCTGTTTCACCATCTCGGCCTTATTGTCAAAACATTAATCTTCAAAAGGTAACTTTGTAGGTTGATAAACATGTCTTTAAAACTTGATTAATTTAAACTTAGTTAATTTTTTTTTCAACACCATTTTCCTGTATCTTTTCCCATTTAATTTTACTGTCGTGTTGGTCTACTGGTTAGCGTATACGTCTGCTGATCAAGAGGTCTCGGATCCAATTCCCGGGAAGGACCAAATGTTTTATGATCTGTAAAAATATTTCTTTCAGTGTTTTATACCTATATAATTTGAAGTCAGGAATATTTATTAATATTTACTTATCTACTAATTTAAAGTTAAATAATTTAAAACGTTGCACTAGAAAAAACTTGCTGTTTTATTTTATAGTTCGTCAGTTAGACGTCAACTTTTCTTATGAAAGCAATCGTTTCCATTTGAATACAAAACTAGATACTAGGCACTATGGGATCCGCAAACTTCTAAAACCGGATACGATCACGGGATGGTAATGGGTCGAAGAGACTAGGGTAGTGCCCTAATGTCTATTCAGTGATTCGAGACTTTCTGATCATTTAAAGAGAATGGATTTCTATGGTAAGTTAATAAATAACTATTTCGAACATGTTACACACAACGCCACTAAGCAAAACTTGTGTTATGGGTACTAGACAACTGATAAATAGAAAACCTCTAAACTCCGAAACAAATATTTGCGGATTACACAAACATTTTGTCCGACCCTGGAATCGAACCCGAGACCTTAAGCACAGCAGTCGCATACGCTACGATTATGCCACCGAGGCAGTCAAAGATCTGCACAGGTTGAAAAGGAGTCAAATCCTTGCATCTCAAATGCAAAATCTTCAGTCTAAGCTGTGTAATCTTCTAACATAAAAGCAGAACAGGTTTGGATTAAATTCGGTATACAGATAGATTGAGACTTGGAGAAGGACATGGGCTACTCTTTGTCAATAATCGATGTACACGGAGACGGAGCCGCCGGTAAAATCTAGCTATTCATATATTTTAATTGTTGTTATGGCTCTTTATAATCTTTTTTTATAATCTTCCATTTTTCTTTCTGTTTTCGAATAAAAAAAAATACTCGCAGAAAAATTAAAAACTTCTGATGAAGGATAAAGTCATAGGTTCAATTACTCAGTTGACAAAACGTATCTTTATTGTTAATATCGTTGATGATAAAAAACAAAATAAAACTATAACTGTTTTACCGGATGGAGGTTGCACCGAGGAAGTACCAGCCATCAAGCCACCCACTCTAATAATAATATATTAGCAATAAACTGGCTCTCACTGATGTATTATTTTATCGGTTCTACTCATAAAACAGCAAATATAACGAGTTGAAAAAGCATGTTGACTTAGGAACCGTTGTTACGGGAATTTGTTAATCATTTTATTCCGTTATTTTTCTATATTTTTGTTAGAGATGGAGTATCGACCATTATTTTACATTCTCATCATTTTCAGTATGTATTGTTTTTTGCGAAATACTCATAGCCGAGGTGTTATAGGTGATTGGAAACAATCATCGTGGGTAAGCAACAATCGCGCGGTCAAATCAGATGGCTGAACGTTCGTGGCATGATATATGTTGTGAGCTTTTTTGTGATTCGGAGGGCACGTTAAGCAGTTGGTTCCGGTTGTTATCATAAAAAAGCAGTCGTGAAGCTTAGCTGGAGGCCTTCGGGTGGCTTAAAATATCCAACGGCTAGATTACTTAGCCACAAAGTGTCTTTCACGGCCCCAAAAAACAAAGAAGAAGCAAACAATATTTCAATCCGACTGGCCAGCTCATGGTGATGATGATGATGAAAGGCTTATGTCCAGCAGTGGACTCTTAAAGCCTGTTGATGATGTCGACAATTCAAGTTATAATCATTAACAACAAATTCAAACGGTAAGGGAGTTCTAGTAATAATAGATGTAGCTATTGGTTTTGTGGTTAGCAAATTCGACCACAGAAATGGGTTACGGTTTCAATTCAATACAGGACAAATGGTTGTGTAATGAGAATGATCGTTTCATTTGCGTTTTCGTTGTAATTTATTTATAACATGTATATATTTAGTTATGAAATAGCTGTGTCCCGCGGTGTTAGTGTTGTATATCGCGAGTAACAGCTAGCCAAGGTAGTCTTATAAATAATAGTAAAAGTACTCCTTGTACCATCAGCTTTCTGCCAGAGAAATTCCTATTAAAATCGGTAAAGCTGTTCCGTGTCCGTGTGGTGACGGATTAAGAATACAGAGTGTCACCACCCCTATTCATTCCATGGGTGTCGTAAGAGGCAACTAAGGGATAAACTACACAAGACAATATCAATGCAAAGAGAAGGAAAACTTTAAACCAACCCTATATCAACCCGTCTGGCCAGCGTGGTATAGTAGGATTGGCCTACTATACCACGCTTTTCAAGGAGAGGCCTATGTCCAGCAGTGGACTGTTAAAGGCTGTTGATGATGATGATGATGAAAGCCGTTCCGGAGATTAGCCGGAACAAACAGACTGAAAGATAAAAAAGTATATTTTTGATGTTTGCACCGTATTTACTTTGATTTGCATTTACTAAAAATCTTTTCATTTGATATTATATACAGACACTCCTAATTTTATTTATTTCTATAGATATATAGATTCGACCAAATAACATCAAGTCTCAGAATAACAATTTGTATATCACAAGTGTTATTTCGTGCGGAGATTCACAACGCCTGGAAGAGATTGCTTTTAGCAATAAGGCCGCCCATTGTAATTGTTTACTTGTAATATTTTGAATAACAACAAATCAAATCAAATCAAATCAAACCATTTTTATTTCAAATAAACCAATACAACGGCACTTTCGAAACGTCAAGTAGTCAGTCAGTAGTCAGTCGTGAAGCTAATCGTCTGTTCCAATTCGTAGATTCTATGGAGAAGAACATACAAGAAACTCCATGGACACACAACAAAAATGTAATTGGTGTACAATAAAGTATATTCTAATCTAATCTAAAACAATAACCGAAATAGAAAAGCAACGAGGTGACTGTTTACGCCACTTCGCCATCAATGCAGTCAGAATAATAAATATGCTTTGTATTTTGTCAGACTGTGAACCATATTTGAATGTCTTTTATTTGCGAATAAACTATGCGAACAGCTGAAAACGACGTGATAAGCGGCATACATTCTGTGATCCCTCGGACGGTAGAATCATTTAAATAATAGAAACGGGGAGTATATAGACCAATGCTAGCTGAATTCTTTTCGAAAGGTCCCTTTTTCGATGGAACGGATTTTATGGTATAAAAGATTAAACGAGGAAGTGTGATAGAAGTGCAATGCCTCTATTTAAATGTTTTTTTTAATCGAAATCGTAGTCATACTTTCTGTCGTTACCAGAGTGTTTTTAGGTCATAAAGATGATTCTTTATGACATAAAAACAGAAGGGATTTGCACTCCGGTAATATATATAGTAGTGTAGGACGCCCACAGGCCAGGTGGAGTGATGATTTGCGCAAGATGGCTGGCAGGAGCTGGATGCGAGAAGCACTAAATCGATCAAAGTGGTGTGCAATGGGAGAGGCCTATGTCCAGCAGTGGACCGAGATGGGCTGATGATGATGATGATGATGAATATATATTATTATATAGATCATCACTATCGCGTGATGATCTATATAATATTATGTGAAGCTAAAACTTTGTACTCCTTTTTAAGAAAATTACACGGACGGATGAGCATGAAATTTATGAATTATGAATGTGTCGACATCACTTGGCGATCATTAGTAGATATAAATGTACAGGACAGGCTTGCTTAAAGATGACTACACTAATCACATAAACCCCATGCTTTACCTAAGAGGAGATTTTAGTATGGACCTGTATATTATATTTCTTAAATAATTTTTCGGACATCTTACACACAACGTCATCTAGACCCAATCTAAGCAGAGCTTGTATTATGGGTACTAAACAACTGATATAAATACATTAACATACTTTTTTTTATAAAAACATACATATGATGTATAAAAAACACCCAAACTCCTAAACAAATATTTCTGAGCAACACAAATATTTAGCCCGACCCGGGAATCGAACCCGAGACCTCAAGCCACAGCAGTCGCATACGCCATCACTACGCCACAGAGGCTGTCAGTTGAATTTATCAAATATTCTATAAAAGTATGTATGAGCTACATTTTTACTAAACTTTAGTAAAAAGAACTAAAGCCAAAGCACACCAAAGGCACCAATAAAATGACAAAGTTTTTTTAAATCTTATTTAAATTATACAGCATGTTGCTAACTCTCGAATTCTCTTAACCCGTATCTGCCTACAGTATTCCCATTTCATCATTCTTGACCTTGTCATAAACCCTGGCCTCAAAATAATAAAAACTGTCAAACGTACATGAGTGACATATGGACGGTAACCCTGTAATACTTCAGCCCATTTTATTGGGGCTCATGGGACCGCTACGTTGACGTCGTTTAGAGACCTTATTTATCCTTAAAACGGGAGTACATGAAGGGTTGATGATTTACTTTATAGGAATTTGGTGTCGCCATATTTTGAGTTTATTGACATAATATGTATTTGGAACTTGTGACACGAAATTTAAGGCTTTTGTATGTAAGAAATTATTGTAGGGAATGTTACAAATCTGGACAATTTTTTCTAGACTTTCGAGTTTAGTGGGATATTAATTTTTCCAAGTCAAGATTTTATTAATACGTTTAATTGTGACACAAATGTCATATAAATCAAAACTGACTTTTGACATTTACAAGGTGAAGAACAAACTAATATCCATTAATTTATTACCAATTACTTATTTGACTAAAACAACGCTCCTTATATACAACGACAGCTTCTTGAAACATCCTATATCTGCAGAATACAGGTCCGGATCCAACACACACACACACACAAACTGATGTTATATGAAGCAAGTATAGAAGATTTTATATTACAGATATGCAGATTTTATCCATTTTAAACCATTCAGACGCCAACTACGTATGACATATGATTTATTTTTATATTTTATGTTTTATTGATATCGATAAATTAGAAAATATAAAATATTTCAGTTGTATCCTCTCTGAAAACAGAATGAACTAACGTCCACGAAAAGCGTTCTGGAATCTACACACAGAGTTTGTTGTTGCAAGTTTTAAAGTATAATAAATAATAAAAAAAATTTTTTGGACATCTGACACACAACATCATCTAGTCCCAAGCTAAGCAGAGCTTGTATTATGGGTACAGACAAGTGATATAAATACATAAACATACTTTTTTTTTGTAAATACATACATATTATACATAGAAAACACCCAGACTCCGAGACAAATATTTGTGATTCACACAAATAATATTTGGTCCGTCCCGGGAATCGAACCCGAGACCTCTTGATCAGCAGCCGCATACGCTCACCACTAGACCAACGAGGCAGTCAGTATAATAGAACAGAAAGAGAGAGTGGCAGATATAAAATACCCGTCTAATTAATCTTGATAGTGGTTTGAAGAGAGTTGTAAGAAAGTGGCTGTTTCAGATATTCAGTGCTGACCATCTTTAGATGATAATCATAACAGTAAATTTACGTATCTCGTACATGACAGTCTGATATTAAATTAATCAAAACCAATCCTATGGTATTCTGACTGCAGATAAACATGTTTTCTACGACATAAATAAGATCTAGGCACAGGACAAATGGCGACCACCAGACCGCACGTTTGGCCTAGTGGTTTAAGTGATCGCCACGCCGCTTCCTACTTCGTTAAAAGTCGTGGGTTCAAATCCCACTTTGTGTGATCTAGAAATTATTGTTCTGAGTCTGGATATACTTTGTATCCGTTTCAATTATGTTTGTAAAGTCCCCGCGACACAGTATGTATATTCCTAACGCGGGAGTTGTCTTTTGAAATATAAATAAATATAAATTCATTAACTCTAAGTGGGATCTAGTCCCACGAACTCTGAAATTATTATATTAGAAATTATCATATTAGTTTATTAAAAAGGTACACATTTTTTAAATTTCTTGTATGTAAAATTAAAGACGGTAATGAAGGCTTTATGTTTTATTCATTAATTATACACATGCTAAGATTAGTTTTTTTTTCAGATCTTTTGAAAAAATGGTATTAGATACTTCACACGATGGGAAAGACGCAATAAAAAAAAACATCCCCACTTTACGTGTAGGGGAGGTCCCCAAATAAATATATTTTTCATAATTTTATTCTAGCACTTTGTCGCCGTGATTAACACATATCAAGTTTTCATCTTTCTATCATCGACCGATTGAGCGGACGGACGGACGGACATGCCGAAAATATAATGGTTCCGAGTCATGAACTACGGAACGTAAATTGATTTTTTAGGTCCATAGCTTAAAGCTATGTGCGTAGGTTGTACATTTAAAAGGTCTTGTTATTTGAAATAAATTGTAAAGGTCTCGATTTCATAACGAGGGCAATATTAAACAGAAATTGTTCAAAAAAAAGATAAACCTTCAGGCAAAACGATTCTTTTACTTATTTTGGTAGCTTTATTAGCTGTTATGTTGCGTTACATATTTTACGTTTTATGTTTTTTTAGTAATAAATAAAATGATAGCTGTATATCCATATTAATGTTTTAACTGCCTCGTTGGTCTAGTGGTTAGCGTATGCGGCTGCTGGATCAAGAGGTTTCGGGTTCGATTCCCGGGTCGGACCAAATATTATTTGTGTGATTCACAAATGTTTGTTTCGGAGTCTGGGTGTTTTCTATGTATAATATGTATGTATTATCTATGTATAACACAAGCTCTGCTTAGCTTGGGACTAGATGATGTTGTGTGTCAGATGTCCAAAATATTTATAAATATTTATTTTATTTTTTTAAACTTCAAAAGTAGCTCTGCCTGTATGTAAGTTACGGTTTCACAGTTAAATCGCTGTACAATAAAATTCGGCATAGAAATATTTTGATTTTGAGAACAACATATTTAGGACATCAACCCTCAGTCGGCCAGCGTGGGGACGTATGGCGTTAACCCTCTTTTAGAGGAGACCCAAACCCAGCAGTGGGACGTAATGGGTTGTTGATGATATTGAGGACGTATCCGGTTCGAAGATAGTTATTTATAATCACGGGCTAACAAACTCGTTAAGTGCCTAACCTACTACCACTTACACACTTACTCGAGCACGTCTCGCCAACAGAGCGCGTCTCGCCAACAAGCTTAACAGCTTGGCGAGTGTGTTAATTTATTGTCCTTTGTAAATCTGTTATCTTAAATAAAAAAAAAAAAAAAACTTATTTCCGTGGTATCACCAGTATCGGTATTAGAACTAAGCAATTCTTTAAAAGGTATTCACCGACTGATTAGGTTTATCGGACTACACGATTGACCTAGGTACTTAAGCGGTCACCACACCGCTTTCTACTGCGCGAGCTTTCTAAGCAGGTGTCGTGGGTTCAAATCCCACGTACGATAATTGTGTGACTCACAAATTATTATTCTGAGTCTGGGTGTTCTTTGTGTTCGTTTCATGTATGAATTTATATTGATAATCTTTTTAAAAAAGAAAGAAAGAAGTTAGTGATATAAGACTACCTCAGCAAAGCACGTATATTTCTTGTGGCAAGTGATGCTTTTTTTATTTGTCTTTAAATCTTAAAAAAAAAGATTCGAAACTCACTAATCTCTGTTTCGGGTTCCTGATTGTAAAAGTACATCATCATCATTTCAGCCCTAAGTACGGCTCTGCTCGCACAAATGACTCATTAGGGTACCCTTTTATGTGTGAATAAGCTTTTGTTTAAGTATGTAGCTTTACATATGTGTGTGTGTGCGCTTATGTAATAGGTTTATGTGTTCAATACTAATGTTACTCCAGTAACTAATTACATTGAAGTGTGAATTACTTGAGAAGGTATATTGTGGTTATTATTTTTTATTGAAAAAAAATTATTAAAAAAAGATCGGACATGTGACACACCACGCCATCTAGTTTCAAACTAAACAGAACTTGTACTATTTATGTTAGATTAATTAATAGTTTTTTTTTGCATATACATATACATAAACTTATACATAAACTTCGAAACAAATGTGTGTGTGTGTGTGTGTGTGTGTGTGTGTGTGTGTGTGTGTGTGTGTGTGTGTGTGTGTGTGTGTGTGTGTGTGTGTGTGTGTGTGTGCGTGTGCGTGTGTGTGTGTGTGTGTGTGTGTGTGTGTGAGACCACAAGCACAACAGTTGCATACAATACCACTGCGCCATCGAGATACGAAATCTATTTGGAACTACTTTGATATGTAACTAGCACTTCATCATTCTTAACGGTCTTTTGTATATGTACTTCGGCTGCGAGTGCTTTGTTCTTAATACCGCCTTAAAAAAATTAGGAGGTTCTCAATTCGTCGGAATCTTTTTTTTTTAATTAGGCTTATCTTCAGTTTAGTAAGTATGAATATCTTTCAAGGCCTGTCCATGGAAACATTCTATTGTACATAACATATATTGCGAATTTAAAAAAGGTATATAAGTATTATAAAACTCATGGTCATGTTTCGAACTATGCATTAATTTGCCATTGAGTTAAGCTAAATTAACATAAAAATCAATATACAAAATGACAAGTACAACTCACAACGCCCTTAATATTGTACCAAATCCTTACTAATCCGTCAGCCGGTGAGGCTTTTACAGCAAAACTATTAAACCAATTTTAATTAAATTTGGTTCCAAAATAGTTTAGAAACGAGAATACATGCGGACAGTGCCGCGGGCGAAAACTAATCTAAAATTAACCAATACGTAGACAAAATAATCCCATGCATGCAAGATTACATTACCCTAATCATATACAAACAAAGGCCATTACCATATATGTAAACAGAAAGGAATGCGTAACACAAAAATGTAACCTTCTATTCCATTACCAAGTTAAATTAATCATCACAAAGAAAGGGGTCCTAACAAATTATCGGCCTTGTCACTATAGAACCACTGATAACCCGACGCAATGGATTTAACTTATCTATTTCGAACGGGATAGTTTTAATGTTTATTACATATCAAATAGACTAACCCAGTTTTGCTCACATAAATGTGGGTTTCGTGTACGTCAGTACAGTAGTGTTATTTTGTAATATAAAGCCTACAAAAGTATCTCTAATTTGCCTGATGGAAAGCATGAGTAGAACGAGGGAAGGGTAACCATACCTATTGCAGACTATACTGCATGGCGGTCCATTGAGATACTTTTTATACCCATTAGGATGAAAACTTATGCGTTGGTTGGAAACGGTCACCCACCTGGGTGAGTTGAAGGTTATAACTGCTCGGCACAGGTAGGAAGTGTGGAACTGTTTTATTCAAGTATGTCAACTACCCTAAAACGGTGAGTCTGAATACCAGTTGGACGTGCTCGTCAGAACACCTTTCATGATAAATCCGATAGAGGATTTTTCTGTCTACTTTGACAGAAATGGGTCGGTTCGATCTTTGTGATGCTTCTTCACAGAAAGTTGTTGTTTAAATTTTCTTGTGTGGCTTATCCCTGAAGTGAGGATACTGGAGTCATCCAATGAAAATACCAAGGGAGGTAATTTATGATAGGCGGCCTGGTCAGATGCTACTGCATCATTTTCCTGACCTCTGCAGACCGGACGAATGATGCAGATTGGGCTTCTGGTCTCACATTCACCAACGAAATATGACAAAAGAACTGTCATTATTATGATGGTGTCTTGTGTCAGGCTAGTACTGCCCCGGTCGAATAAGCCCTTTCCTGCTGAAATGCTTAACTACCTATTATACACTTACCTTCAAGTAGGCTATCTACAGAATTGCCCGCTTACACGTCAAAAAAAAAATACAAAGCTCCCCTTAAAAAGTAATTAATCTCGTTAATCGGTTGCATAATATGTAATCTTGATTTCATAGTTGAATGTACAACAAATAATTTGTTGTAAACTTCCTCATTGGAAGTGGTTAGCGTATGCGACTGCTGATGAAGAGGTCTCGGTTCAAATCCCGTTTCGGACCAAAAGTGTTGTCGTGTTTTTCTTACAAGAAATTCTTAATAAACAGCCTCGGGGATGGAAGTTTGATTCACCCCCGTGTCTCAAAGAGTACGTTAAGCCGTCGGGCTCAGTTGTGATAAACATCTATGGAAGTCAGTGCCCTCAAATATATTGATAATTATTTCAACCTTCGAATTTCAGTTCTCCGTCAGGGTTGCGAAGGTACGATGCCAGTCGCTCCGCGAATATTCAGATCCGCCGACTCCAAATAAACTTGGGAATAGGCTAGAAAGAAGAAGAAGAAAAAGAGAGGAAAACTTTGTATTTATCAAAATAAATATAAAAACGAATGAGTCTTTCTGACATCGTACCTGTTACCTGAGAGTCTAGTGTAAGTTAAATTCATTTCGACTCTATCGTCACGATGCCCATATTTGGCGATGCGATTGGCCGACACTCAACTGTCCACTAATCACAACGTCAAAGGTTCTCAATGTCGAGAATGAGGAGATGTGAAACAACATAAACTAGAGTTAAGCTGGACTAGTGAAAGCGCGGTGTTAGCATTTACTCCAAGAAGTATATATGAAAAAAAACATAAGACATAAGACTACATTATACGCGGTATATAAATTGTATTCTAAAGGAAATAAATAGTTATCTTATTCAATTTCAAACAATGAAACTTATGTTTTAATACTAAGATTAAATTTGTACAAATAACATCTTTGAGTGCAAATGAAAAGAACATGCAAAAGTGTATTTATATATATATCTTAGATCTTTTGTAGAAACAAAAAACACAAATAAACAGCAATGTGTAATGAAGAAACAACAAAATGTTAACAGGCTTTTATGTAGTTGTAATGCCGTTACCACAACGCCAAAGAGTTAAATACAATTCCGAGAAAATTTGCATGTAATTGGTATCTTCCTAAATTAGTATTGTATCATTCGGGATAGAGAGTTGTAGGTTGATGAAGGTTTTATTGTTTTTTGGGAAGCTTTGTATTTGTTCGGTCTTCCTTCAAGCGAAAAATCTTCACTTCTCGCAACTTTTTGCTTGATTATGTCGGTCATAAAAAGCTATTGAATCGTTCATTAATTTCAAATTGTCTGTTATTTTTTGACGTGACAACGACTTATAATTCCATGGAGCCGGCTGCACGCACGAAAAAACATGACTCATGCGGCGTTACCTCGCTCTGAGGCGTTTCATTTAAGGCTTAAAGTGCAAGCGAGAGCGCGGAACGAACGACAAAGAGGCACAATCAGTAATTTCTTATGACGTTGTCACGTTCAACTATCGTCAATAAACCGACTTTACAGACAACCGATTTTTTTGTAATTATAGGTAGAAATATGATCTAAAAGTACGTATGAGTATGTTCAATAGAAAGGTAAAGGTAGTTTACTCAACTACGCAGGACAATAATATTGAAAAGAGAAAAGAAAAATTGGAACAAACCGCCAGGGTGCTATAGTGAGTTAGTTTTTAACTACCTTCCTAGTCTATATCTAGCAGTACACTGTTAATAACTGTTAATGTGATGGGACGAGAAGTAGGTAGATCTGCAACTCAAGAATCCCAAATGTGTTTCTGTCTCTAAATGATGAACTGAACTGAAAATGTTATATTCTTGACCCACAATAAATACATTCAAATACATTACACATTTTATACATTATCGAAGACTCTGAAACATATTTGCTAATCATACAAAATTTGACTCGACCACTAAATCGAACCCGGAACCTCAACATACGCCTGACATCATACGCATACGCTACGACGGCGCCACCGAGGCTGTTAAAGTCAAGAGGACACTGAATAAAAACAGATTTTTTTAATGTAAGCACTGTTTATGTAATTTCATAATGGATTTAATGAAAAACTGATAAGTTAAAATTACAAACATATGCTTCAATTATGTTAAAGTTATGTACATACTCGTAGATTTTAGTATATGACGACCCACAGTAGTGTACAAAAGATCAATACAAAATTTAACCCTATTCTGTCGGTCGCAGTTGTACATATCACGAAAAATAAAAATAACCTCGACAACATTCTCGTGTAGATGACAACTTTGATTGGATTACGTGTGCCCCACTGACATATCGGGGCTCAGAGGGTATATAGCGTATATAATTGTACATCAAAAACGCCCTTCGATCTTTGAGAGATAGTTGTACTGGACAAGTAAACCCAAGACGAAATGTTTATGATATAAACATATATTTTTTGTATGGCGGGACTTATTCTGTTTTTTTTTTTTCAAAAAGTTACGATACCTAATAATAAACCTTATTTGAGAAAATAACATTGATACTTATTCCTACTAATAACGTATGTATTTACAAAAAAATATGTTTATGTGTTTATATCAGTTTTACAAGCTCTGCTTGGTTTGGGACTAGACGGCTTTGTGTGTAAGATGTCCGAAATATGTATTTATTTATACCTAAAGTGAATGATGAAGATGAAAGTTATGAAGAAAAGGAAAGCAGTGCTACCGCAGTTGAAAAGGAGAGGAAACGCGGCATAAATGCTTTTCTGAAATACGACGTAAAAAAAAGTTAAGGAGCCCACTACTACCTCACCAGCTGAAACTTAACCCTAAAAACAACAATTTCTAAGCCTTCCATGTGCAGTAGTAGCGTATGCGACTGCTGAATCTGAGGTCTCGTGTTCGATTCCCGGGTCGGATCAAATGTTTGTGATCCGCAAATATTTGGTTCGGAGTTTGGGTGTTTTCTATGTATAAAATGTATGTATTTACAAAAGTATGTTTATGTATTTATATCAGTTTTACCCACAATACAAGCTCTGCGTAGTTTAGGACTAGACGCGGCGTAGTGTGTAAGATGTCCAAAATATTTATTCATTTATATACTTTTGAATCTATGAAGCCCAGATCGAACTCTTTGAGCAATAATCCTACCAATAAATCCAAAAACAATAGTAATGTACTAAGAAATACAAGCCAACTGATCCTCGTGGGGGACAAAGATCACAAATCTCCAACAACGCAAGGAAATCACTACAAAGAATCAAAAACGTATGTGGCAGTCTGATAACATATTTTCTTCAGAATTTTCAATATCTTCTAGTACCTAGTACTAGTAGATGTCTGATGGCAGTCACTCGGCAGAAAAAAAATCAAAATTCACGTGCACTTAAAGCAGAACCCAATATGAAACTTGGAGAAAAGTTTATAAATACCCTCAAATGTACCAAAAGACAATTTTCATTCCTATGTTAAGTGCATACGATTTCAATTCATTTAACACATAGTTAACAAAACTCATGTACGTACGTACACATTGTGTGAAAACACTGTATGATAAATTACCAGTAATGTACAGGCCATATTTCTCTCACGGCAAGTTGAATTCCTAACGTTGTCAACGCTAGAAGCCTTTTTGGCTTTCCGCCATTATGGGAAAATGTGCTGAATTCGAACCACCAATATATCATATATGTAATATATTTGCCGAGTCCGATCGCTGATTTTGACGTGAATGTTATCGAGGCAGATGGGTCACCGGTGAAAATTTATTTAAATACTAGCTAATTCCCGCGATGTTACCCCGGAAGCTAGACTAAAAGAATACCCTAAGTTACCCCTTGTGTAAACAGCCATCTGCTAGTGAATGTCCCATCAAAATCAGTGCAGCCGTTCAGCAGCTTGAACAAGCAGATAGACCGATAGACAGACAGACTTTTTTTTACAATTGTCTTTTTCATGTTAGTACCGTATATACTTCGATATGCATTAAGTAAAAACTACTCATTTGATATTACATACGGACACTCCAGTTTTATTTATTTATATAGATAACCCAACTACAACTTTTGATAACTGTATATAAACTATGTCACTCGTATCAATATTACGAATCTACAAACACCTCATTCAATCGCTTCAGTAGTTTAGGGGCCAGGGTGGAACATATAATTATACGTACACTTCCCATTTTCGGTTAAAAAAAGTATTCATTTCTAAACCATTCACATAATTTTTTAATGAATGGTTTACCACAACATTATCCTTAATTTCTCATATTTTCAAGCTACACTTGAATGCAATTCTTTTTATTAATAAGGGCCACAGCACACCAGCTACTTTTAGCATCGGCGATCGGAGATTTTGCGACTGCTCAGATGCCTGGCTCGCGTCGGCTGTCTATGCGCGATGCTACCGGCATCCGAATGTGTGCGGAGAGTAGCGTTCAGCTGCTGTGTCGCGCTTCTAAAAAGCGACTCAATCTCCGCGTTTGGCGTTTTTAAGTGTGTGGTGTGGAGCGTTCGGTCGCCGTATTTAGCTTCTAAAAGGCGACTAGTTGCCGATCGTGGATGCTCAAAGTAGCTAGTGTGCCGTGGCCCTAACGAGCTCCAAACCAAGTTACAAACGTTTTTCATTTTCTATTCGATTCACTATTCTCTTGTTTGATTAGCTAATATTTTGTTTTGATCACGTGATTGATTGACATTAACCAATCAAAGAAGAGAATAGGGAATAGAATAGAAAACGAAAGACCTCTGTATATGTCAGTTATAACAAACATTTTTGATCATTTACTAAAATACGCTCTTTCATTGAATCTTGTGCCTACTTGAACTGGTTGGGTTGGATGGAAGCCAGGTGCGAACATTCATCATAAAATTAATACTACAGTGCGGCAAGGGTCCTCGTAATATATTAACAACTTAATTGATAAAATAAAGGTCCCGGTCTGTTTGTTCAGAAACCTGTGAGTCTAGTGGATAGTAATTCTTACCAGCAAGTACAAATTCTGTATAGAGCACGATTATTTTTCTGTATGTATGTAAAATTCTCGTGTCACAGTGTTAGTTAACATGCTCCTCCGAAACGGCTGGACCGATTTGTATGAAATTTTGTGTGTATATCGGGTCTTTGAATCGACTCACATTTATTTTTCATACCTCTAAGCCTCTAAGCGAGCGGACCTGCCGGCATCAGCTAGTCTTTCTATAATGTACAAAACCCCACGGGTAGTCACCTCACCGGTGTTACTAGGTGACCCACGCGACCTCGATTTCGTCTCCTATTGCCCGAGATGTGTGAGAAAAAAATTGTTGGGGTGAGCCAACCGTAAAAGATGGACATTTTCTTTTTTTTTCTCCTTTGAAAGGAAGTTTTGGCCTACTATACCACGCTGGTCAGACGGGTTGGTAAAGGGTTTGTTTCAAGTTTTCCTTCTCTTGGCAGTGATGTTAGTTGATTATTTTGTTCCTTTAGTCGCCTCTTACGAGACCCATGGAATGAATAGGGGTGGTGACACTTGTATTCTTAATCCGTCACCACACGGACTGTGGTGACAGAAGATGGACATATGCGTATGCTATCGCGGACTTATTTTAGAACTTTCAAAGGTTCAATTCTTTTACAAAGTTTTTTATTTAAACTGAAATTAAAGTGTCGGTATGTAATATCAATTTAACAGTTTTTTACTAAATGTAAATGAAAGTTTATACGCTATTTACACTAAAACTTTTGAATTTTTTTCTGTATGGCTGTTTCGTTGTTTTTTTTTAATATATAAATAAGCCTAACATAGTGACTCTACTCTGCCTGGAAAGTATGAGTAGAATCCGGGAGTAGGGGTCACCACGCTCATTGTGAGGGAAGGCAATGTAGCATGGTGACCCATACCATGGCGGCCTGGTTAGATAATTTAGCATCATTCTCCGGTCTCACACTCACCAACGAAATACGACAGCAAGAGTGCTGTCATTATTAGGATGGTCTTCTGTGTGAGGGTAGTACTGGCCCGGTCGAGCCGGCCCATTCGTGCTGAAATCAGCTTTGTTCTACTACCTATGAAAAGGTAGTACCTATTTTGACTGAGTGGCTGATGATCTAAGGAGTAACAAAGGCAATTTTTTTCTAGACTAGCTTTGCTACGCAAGGCAACATCAATGCCAAGGAAAACTTGAAACCAACCCTATACCTACCCGTCTGGCCAGCGTGGTATAGTAGGCCAATACCTCCTTTCTAAGGAGAGGCTTATGTCCAGCAGTGGACTGTTGAAGGCTGTTGATGATGATGATTGATGAACCGTAGGTAACACCGTGTGATTCATCTAGTATATAAATATATTAAAAACAGATATTTGATGCTTTGACTGTATATATATATTTTATTTAAATACTAGTTGACCCAGCGAACTTCGTACCGCCCAAATTTAAAATTCCAGAACTTGATCGCAGCGCCACCTACCGGGTCCAATTGCGAATCTAAACCATTCCCAGATCCCCTTGAACACACACAAAAAAATTCATCAAAATCGGTCCAGTCGTTTGAGAGAAGTTCAGTGACATACACACTCACAGAAGAATTATATATATAAAGATAATATAATTAACTGTGAACCAACGGAAAGTAACCACTATCTATGGACACCAAAGTATCCATGTACGGCGAATAAAACTACGTACAAAACTATGAATTTTAACTATGTAATATTAGGAGGATATTCCCTTCTATCACTCTACTGAGTGATATACCCGCTGGATAACTCACTCACAATTTAAAAAGTAACAAAGAAACGGTTTTCTATGAAACCGATACGACTTTTATAAGCCGAAATATTATCATACCAAAGATTGGCATTACAAAATTCTTAGAAAAAAGCAAATACTGTACGCTAATATTAAACGTACACTCATAGAATTAAACAGAAATCAATTACATTACACATTACGTATAAACAATTTGTACGGAATATATAAATAATGTGTTTCAACAGCGCCGATGCTTTTATTACCCCTTCTTTTAGAAGTTAGGAAACTCATCGATAAAAATATATTTAATCGAATATTCGATACTCGATGTAAACTTCTATTTCAGTGTTTATATATGAAAATAACTGATTCTTAAACGCGGACGTCTGATACGAGACAAAGCTATACATATATATATCTTACTAGCTTTCGCCTGCGGCTCCGCTCGCGTGTATCTCGATTACCTATTGCAGTAAAAATCTTAATGCGGTTCACAGAATACATCTACTTACTAATTTTCAACAGAACAGTTCTTATAATTTCGGTAAAATGTGGCTGTGACATACGGACAGACAGACAGACAGATATGACGAATCTATAATGGTTCCGTTTTCTGCCATTTGGCTACGGAACCCTAAAATGGGAGAAAGCAAAGCAGAAGAAGATTTATTTCGTTTTAAAAAAGCAACAGCTACAAATAAGAAAATGGTTCGATATGCAAAATCAAACCAATTATGGGTTTTTAAGGTTTTCAACTTCATCCCTACTAATATTATAAATGCGAAAGTAACTCTGTCTGTCTGTCTGTCTGTTACGCTTTCACGCCTAAACCACTGAACCGATTTTGATGAAATTTGGTATGAAGATAGAACTGAACTTGGGAAAGGACATAGGCTACTTTTTACTGCAATAATCGAGATACAAAGGCCAAAGCTAGGTGATAAAAAAAAATACATAAATCGTAGAGGTCAAAATGTATCACTGTTTATCTCCTGTCAAAACTTCACAGGTTGCTAGGCATAACACACATGCATGGCAACCATAATGATAGTTTGTAAATGATGACATATAGAACAGTAGACCAAGGTAGATATTTTTTGAAAACAAATAAAATTATACTAGGATGAAACCTATTGGAAAAGGAGGAGAATATTATAAAAATGAAAGGAAAAATAATTTACGGGCGATCTGAGGTCGGGAAGGGGTAGGGGGGAGGTTTTTTGGTCCTTTAAGCGGTGCGTGAAAAAGCATTTCACTAAGCCGCCATAGTGTGGGCCGCCATACATTATTGTCTGCATTCACAGCAAGGGTGGTAGCCCCGACTCTTGGATTCTGCTCATGCTTTCCATCAGGCAGGGTAGAGTCACTTTGGATGGCTAAATATATAAAACAAAGGGTAAAAAACGGTTTATCTCGATTTCCGGCAAAGCTACAAGTCCGGCAAAACTACAAGGAAAAAAGTAAAATGGCAAAGTTGTAGGTAATTAAAAGATCTACAACTTTTTAGGGTTCCGAAGTTTATGACCTCGAACCCTTATAAATTCGTCATGTCCGTCTGTCCGTCCGTCCGTCCGTCCGTCCATCCGTCCGTACCCGACTTACCGTCCAAACAGTAAGTGCTAGAAAGATGAAACTTTGCATGAATATGTATTGTAATTACGTCGACAAAGTGCTACAATACAATTATGAAAAATATTTTTATTTATGGTACCTCCCCTACACGTAGAGTGGGGATGTTTTTTTTTTCACGCGGCTACCCCATCATGTGGGGTATCATTATATAGTTCTTTTAAAAACATTAAAGGGTTGTTAAGACGAAGATCTACAACTTTAAGAAGTAAGTTTAGATATCCGTTTGCTAGAAATTCCACTTTAAAGGTCACTTTTTTGTAAAAACAGGGTGTCCCTCCCCTCTAAAAGCTAAACGGCCTGCTTGAAAAATCATGAAAAATTCGTGATAGTGGTCCATATAATGAACTTTAAATAAAAACTATAACGAATTAGATGACTTTGTTAGTTCAGAAATTATAGGCTTAACTTCTACAATGTGCTTACTTGGAAAACGTCATACAAAATTAACGCATTAGTACGTAAACATAACAATTATCCATTGGATACAATTTCTAATCCACGTACCATTATGGGTGACTGAGGAACCCTTTCCTGTGCGTGGCCTGATACGCACTTGCCCGATTTTTTATTTACACTTTTTTTTACATAACCTCAAATTATACGTGGAAAATTCAAAAAACCAAGTTTTTAGTTTTTTATTTTTATCTTTTACAAATAGAATTATTTTTAAACGAAGTTTAGTGAAAACTTACCTTTTTATGTCCCGAATACACTGTAATTTATTTGATTTGAAATATTTATTTTTCACCCTATTTTGACTTATTATCTAAAACTCACCCGTCACAATATCTACTTTTTTCAAAAAATGGGGGTGTTTTCTGTTTGATGAAATCTCTACTTTCCGATGGTGTAATCCCTACTAATATTATAAATGCGAAAGTAACTCTGTCTGTCTGTCTGTTTCGCTTTCGCGCCTAAACCACTGAGCCGATTTTGATGAAATTTGGTACGAAGATAGAACTGAACTTGGGAAAGCACATAGGATACTTTTTATCGCGAAAATAAAGGTAGAAGAATTTGAAATAGGGGACGAAAGTTTGTGTCGAAGTTCCTTATTATCAAACATAAAATCATGTAAGATTGTTTAATCTACCCTTACCGTGTCGCGCAATATAAACAAATTCCACGCGGGCGAAGCCGCGGGCGGAAAGCTAGTAAAATAATATAAATTAAAAGTATTAGCTCCTAACATTACAAGTTCACAACTGCAGCATTTTAGGTTTAGTCATTTTATTAGTACAGCGGCTTTAATTCAATCCCAATTTCAATCTAATACGAATCCAATACCAATTTTAAATTACTATCAAATTGGTTAACACGAAACGTCATAATTCCAATACCAGTTGGTCGGAATTACAGTCAAGAGTAAAGCCTGTAGATTATAGGTAGCTATTATACAATCATTCAATATCTAACAAAATTGAGTGAACAAAAAAAGTGTCTCCTGAAAGTCATTATCACAAGTCCAATTACTACCTAAATGGCTGTCTGCCTGCGATCGATCAATCTTCCTCTTCAAGAGCGCTGTCGGCGCCAAAAGCATGGCTTATTAGAGACGCTAATCATCTCTTTTGTACTCAAAATGTTAGTTCGTTTTCATGTATTCATAAAATATCTATATAAAAAATAAAACTGAATAACAAAATTAACAGGTAATATGCTGTTAATTTTTTAAATGCGAATCATAATCGGTAAACCCCTTTCAGAGATTAACTCGAACAAACAGATATAATCTCTGTAACAACCGATTTTGTATTGACAACTGCCTCGTTGGTCTAGTGGTTAGCGTATGCGACTGCTAATCAAGAGGTCTCAGTTTCAAATCCCGGGTCGGGCCACCAAGAAGTGTTTTTGGGTTTTTCTTAGGAAATTCCTAATAGCAGCCCGGAGTTTGGAAGTTTGGCTGTGATTCACGTCCGTGCCTCGGAGAGCACGTAAAGCCGTTGGTCCCGGTTGTCATGAACATCTATGGCAATCGTTATTGGGAAGTCAGTGCCCTCAAATATACTGACAACTAAATCAACTTTCGAATTTCAGATCTCCCTTAGGGTTGCGGAGGTCCGATGCCAGTCGCTCCGTGGAAAAACTGAAATTCAGGTAAAACCGGTTGAACTAGTAGCCGACCCCAAATAAACTTGGGAATAAAGGCTAGGAGGATGATTCACTGGTAGATAGCTCAGCAACTTAAGCTAAGCGTATTAATAGATAGTTTAGATAAGAAATTAAAACCGATATATGTAGTCGGTTCTAATAAAAAATTAAACGGTATTCGATTTAGTTTTATTATAGTAACTTCTGGGATGAGCGTTTATCGTAAAATTATACCTAAATAATAAATACATCTGACACACAACATCATCTAGTCCCAAACTAAGCAGAGTTTGTATTATGGGTACTAAACAACTAATATAAATACATAAAAAAACTTTTTTTTTGGAAATAAGTACATATTATACATAGAAAACACTCAATATCCGAAATAAATATTTGAAGATCTTACACACATTTGGTCGAACTCGGGAATCGAACCTGAGACCTGAGAGCTCGACAGCGGCATATGCCAACCACCAGACCAACAAGGCAGTCAAATCTTCTTAATCCCTCACCACTTGGTGACAACTTACTTAAGTACCTAAGCACTACCACACACTAAATCGATTAAGTAATATTATTCGATTAGTATGTGGAGGAACGGGTGTCGTGTCCCTCCAACACAAAGGGAGGTCCTCCGACCAGGCGAGGTGATCATGCCTGGCGAGCCACTGCCCAACAGTTGATGTTGGGATGTTGTATATATGCTTATCGACGCGAGAATTTCTCTTTCGCGATTCAGGATTAGTAGTTACTCCGTATAGATCGTTACGTGTTTTCTTCGTAGTTCAATGTTTATTTTGTAGATGGCGCTGTTGTATGTTTTCGCTTGCACTGTGTGTGGAAGTCGCCACAAGTATTAAATTGAAAATTATTTAGATTGACATTAGTCTATCAATTATGTATCTAAAACTTATAATTATTTTCTAGAGTATATACCACTGTCTTCGACTTTACAAACAAATTATTTAGTTAGAATGTAGAAATGAAACTCAGAATTCGGTAGATTGTTGAAAGTTATTGTTGTTTGGACGTTTGTGTTCAAAGCTGAATAATTAATAATCTCACTACCGAAACAAACTTGTAATTTGAAAACAAATGCTTGTTTCAAAAAAAGATGATTAAAAATACATAATTACATTGAGTAGAATAAAAAGAGAAAACATGCGGAGCCGACTCATTCTTTTTTTTTTTGTTGTATTTGTTATTATTAGGAGAAGGTTGTTACGAAAAAAAAATATTAAGAAAATCTCCCAGAAATATTGAAAAATATACATTTAATTTTGCATATTTAAAAGAACACGCGTAACGAATGTCAATGTCATTCACAGCCATTGAGTGGCGTTGAATTGGCGGTACGAAGTTCGCGGGGTCAGCTAGTAAATAATAATAAAGAAAATAGCTTTTTCTGTCTGTTTGTTACACTCCAAATAATCTAATTCAATATAATCTGTATTACTTGTGAAATATTTTGTGTTTTCATGTGATTGCCAAGTCATTCTATTAATTTAACACATAATAGATTTTGAATTTTTTTTTACTAATATCTTACACACAACGTCATCTAATCCCAAACTAAGCAGAGCTTCTATTATGGGTACTAGACAACTGATATAAATATATAAACATTTTTTTTTTGTAAATACATACATATTATACATCGAAAACACCCAAACTCCGAAACAAATATTTGCGGATCGCACAAACATTTGGACCGCCCCAGGTATCGAACTCGAGACCTCTTGATCAGCAGCCGCATCAATAACCTCTAGACCAACAAGGTTAATGTTAATATGATCACTATAAGATGTTAATAGATTAGCTAATTACGTCAAAACTTAAGACAAAAGATTCCTTAAGTAGGAACTGAATAAATTATCCAACTTGATATTATATGGATCTCACAACATTATGCGCCAAAAGAACTGGGTTGTGCTCGACTTAAATTTTTAAAAAGCTTTGTTTTTGACGGCATTGGCCTGTCCCTAACGCATTTTGATTTCGATTCGGCCTCAAAAATAACCCCTATTTTTACAATCCTATTTATTTACGTCACGCCTCTATTTTCGGGTCAAAGGAATTGATATTAAATAACAAATTACAACTTAGTCGGACCAGTTGATTTGGAGCAAATTGAGTGCGACAGACCGACCGTTAAACTCATGAGTGATAAGGGTTACATTTTTCATCAGTAACTAAGGAACCCTAAAAAAAAGTATAAGTATTTGTTTTTTCGTGTTCGTTAAGTTCTAGTTTTTTTATGACCCATCCAAAATAACTCTACTCTGCCTGATGGAAAGCATGAGCGCGCGCAAAAGAAAAAAAATACAGTTTTTAGGGTTCCGTAGCCAAATGGCAATAAACGGAACCCTTGTACATTCGTCATGTCTGTCTGTCTGTCCGTCCGTATGTCACAGCTACTTTTATCCGAAACTATAAGAACTATACTGTTGAAACTTTATATATTCTGTGAACCGCATTATGATTTTCACAAAAAAATAAAAAAAGAACAATAAATTTTGGGGGTTCCCTATACTTGGAGCCCAAACCCAATATTTTTTTTATCATAACCCATTTATGTGGGGTATCCATAGATAGGTCTTCAAATATGATATTGAGGTTTCTAATATCATTTTTTCAAAACTGGATAGCCTGCGCGAGAGGCACTTCCAAAATAATGTGTCCCCCTCCCCCCCCCCCTGTAACTTTTAAAACAAGAGAGTGATAAAACAAACAAAAATACTTGATAGTCATTACCATGCAAACTTCCACCGAAAATTGGTAAAAACGAGATCTAGTAAGTAGTTTTTTTTTAAAACGTCATAAATCGTAAACCGCAATTTACCTTTCATTCAATCAATACACTATTATTAAAACATCGATCAAAGTTACAACGACTACAAGAACTTGTATATGATGTTACTTGCTTCTACGGAACCCCACAAGGGCGAGTCCGACTCGCACTTGGCCGCTTTATATTTATTGTTCCTCCTCTCCTGCTGCTGGTGCTCCTCGTTTTAAGGCGCCAAGACATTCGGTCTTGGGTTGTCTGTTCCACCATCTGGGCTCGGTCCATGTCTTTGGTAACGGTTGCCCACCACGTGGCCTGTGGTCGTGACTTACCTTTCTTCATAACTGGGATAGCTAGGGCCTTCCTTACGTGTAACGTGATGCTACAAAGCCTAAGACTATAACTGAGCTGTCTAACACTGAAAGAATTTGTGATATACCTAGAGACACCTAATGGGTTTAATTCTGTTTACAAACCATTTAGGAACTCCAATTTTAATAGTGGTTTAAAAACATATATTTATATAAATACTAGCTTTCCGCCCGCGTGGAATTCGATTTACATGATTTTATGTTTGATAATAAGGAACTTCGACACAAATTTTCGTCCCCTATTTCAACCCCTTCTACCTTTATTTTCGCGATAAAAAATATCCTATGTCCTTTTTCAAGTTCAGTTCTATCTTCATACCAAATTTCATCAAAATCGGTTCAGTGGTTTAGTCGTGAAAGCGTAACAGACAGACAGGCAGAGTTACTTTCGCATTTATAATATTAGTATGGATTCATACAAAACCTATCCGTTTAAATAGAGTTAGCTGATAAACACACGTAAAGAAGAATAGAATAATATATAATAAGATTAGTTTCATCTTCTTCTTTTTTTAGTGAAACGGCAAACTATTTCTGCCAATGTCAAGTATTTAATGTCTTCAATTATAAAGTCTTCTAGTCTTCAAGTCTTCGTCGTAATGAATTTAATGATAAAAAAATGTGGATGAGATGAAATGGGGACCGTCTTCCGAAAAAACAAAAAACGATCTCAAAGATTAGTTTCTTTATTTCATTCGTTATCTGTCAATTTCTTAATAATTGTCAATTTGACATTGTCATTGTCATTCATAATAAGTGTCATTTAAACTGCATAAATAATGAACTCATATTATATTTTCTTTTAAAGAAGGCAATTTCTTTCTGGTGAGTAATGATGTTATTGAAAATTAGCATGTTTTTGTGATTAGTTTGTTTTGAAAATTGACAATAATCACGTTAACGTCAATTTCGACCGAACAAGAAACGGAAAATATTTTATTATTAAATCGTGAGTAATGCCGCAAAGCGAAGCTTGTCTTAAAAAAAATACTTACCCTAAGTAACTCCTTGTGTCATCGCCTATTTGCCTTATATATAAAAATTTAAAACTGCTTTTATGATGTTAGTGATATGCATTTGGTAAAACACGATTCATTTGATATAACATACAGTCACTCCAATTTTATTTATTTATATAGATTATAATATTAACTGACTAATTGGTATTGTGCGTTAACAGACAGGCATAGAGAAAGACTAGCTAGCACACAAAGGGCAATGTAAAGGAGCATGCTGGGTATCAGACTAAGTGTCAAAATCAATAACTCAGAAATAAGAAGAAATCCAAAATTGCAGATATAATAACTCGTATAGAGCATTTAAAGTGGGGTTGGACTGGACATATGTTACGCTGCAAAATAAATAAATGGAGCCAACAAGTGACCTTATGGTACCCAAGAGCGGACACCAGAAGTAAGGGGCGCCCGAAAACAAGATGGAGGGACGATATCCGCCTAACCTTGGGGCCTTACTGGACCAGAGTTGCAGAAGACAGAGCTCAGTGGAGAGAGCTGGAGGAGGCCTATGCCGGGAGGCGACCGCCTAGTTGCGAGACATAATATAATATGGACTGAAAATATTGCCAAACTTGTAGCAATCTCGGAATAAAAGGGCTTTATTATTATTATTATTATTGGTATTGTGGTTACTGAACCCCCTGCAGAGCCAAATCACGGACTTTATTTCAACACACGACAAAGAATCATTTGTGCTGATATTGAGTCCAGAGATTTGCAGATCATAAGAAATTTATAAGTAAATTTTATGCCTGTATCCCTTCGAGGAACCCCTAAGGTAAGTAGAGCTTATATTTTAAAAGTCACCTAACTCTTTCTAACTGACTCCATAAATTTAGGAGACGTTGGCGAAAATCCCATTAAAATCTCAAAAACAGAAGTCCTGTTAAGTCCTTGCTCATAATTAATGTTGTCTGTTTGTTTATCATTTGTGTATTAATATTTTAGTTTCAAAATACTTCTAATTTAATTATTTTGAATGTTCACCTACCCTCTAACACAAACTTATATTATCTTATAAATCAGAGTGGCCAAGAAGCACTCTATGTGGTCTACCGCTAAATGGATTTTACATGTCGACGAAGGCCTTTCGTACCTCTGGGAGGGGGACATTAAGCCGAGAGTTCCGGCCCTCCCATGTACACTACACCGATGCATATTTAAGATTTGATGGGCATTTAAAAGTTTTATAGAATACAATTTGATTTAATCAGTATGGGTGTGGAACATTTTCTCGTACAGAATAAATACTAACTGAACCGCGTAACTTCATCTTAACACCCAAACTCCGAAACAAATACTCGCGGATCACATAAACATTTGGTTCGACCCTGGAATCGAACCCGAGACCTCAAGCATATCAGTACGCTCCTACTGTAATGTAATTTATAAAATATTATACCTCTGAAAAGCACGTGATCCATTGAAAATTTGAATTCAGTATTATTAGTAGGCCAAAACCTCCTTTCTAAGGAGAGGCCTATGTCCAGCAGTGGACTTTTGAAGGCTGTTGATGATGATAATGATGATGATTATTTGACTTCCTTTAACCCATAGATACATACTACTACAACTGGTCGCTTATACAAATATGCGTTAGAATCCTACTATTCTACTAATCTACTAATGCTATAAATCTACTAATGCTATAATCTCGAAAGTTTGTGAGTATGTATGTATGTATGTTTGTTGCTCTTTCACGCAAAAACTAGTGAACATGAAACTTTAAAGTAATATAGCTTATACATCGAATAACACATGGCTACTGTTTACTGCAATAATCGAGATACACGGGCGAACGCTAGGTGATTACAAAAATACATAAATCGTAGATGACAAAATGTATCACTGTTTATCTCCTGTCAAAACTTCATAGGTTGCTAGACATAACACACTTGCATAGCAACCATAATAATAGTTTGTAAATGGCTAAAATACACGGGTAACACCGTGGAATACAGCTAGTTTTGTTATAATTATGTCCGTATATGACTTATCTCCCACACATCAGAGGTGTCCAAAAAATTATGGAAATACATAAACTTTGGTAATCGTCGCACGTACAGGCCCCGCATGACCCATTTCTTATCCCATAATATTAAATATTTTTGGACACCTTACACACAACGGCATCTAGTCCCAAACTAAGCAGAGCTTGTAGTATGGGTACTACTAAACAACTAATATAAATACATAAACATACTTTTTTTTGTAAATACATTCATATGCTCCGAAGCAAACATTTGTGGATCACACTAATATTTGGTCTGACCCGGGAATCGAACCCGAGACCTCTTGATCAGCAGCCGCATACGCTTACCACTAGACCAACAAGGCAATCATATTGGTAGACAGTGAATAAGCAAAACGTCTTAAGCGACACACAGATTAAAAAAGCGGCCAAGTGCGAGTCGGACTCGCCCATGAAGGGTTCCGTACCAGCAAGTAACATCATATAAAAGTTCTTGTAGTTCGTTGTTACTTTCATCGATGTTTTAATACTAGTGTATTGATTGGATGAAAGGTATATTGCGTGTTACGATTTATGACGTATTAAAAAAAAACTACTCACTAGATCTCGTTCAAACCAATTTTCGTTGGTAGTTTACATAGTAATGTACAACATATATTTTTTTTAGTTTTATTACTCTCTTATTTTAGAAGTTAGAGGGGGGGGACACACATTTTTCCACTTTGGAAGTGTCTATCGCGCAAACTATTCAGTTTAGAAAAAATTGATATTAGAAACCTCAATATCATTTTTGAAGACCTATCCATAGATACCCCACACGTATAGGTTTGATGAAAAAAAAAATTTTGAGTTTCAGTTCCAAGTATGGGGACGCCCAAAATGTATTGTTTTTTTTCTATTTTTATGTAAAAATCTTAATGCGGTTCACAGAATACATCGACTGACCAAATTTCAACAGTATAGCTCTTATAGTTTCGGAAATAATTGGCTGTGACATACGGACGGACAGACAGACAGACTTAACGAATCTATAAGGGTTCCGTTTTTGCCATTTGGCTACGGAACCCTAAAAAGATCCAAAACTTGCTACATTTATAATAAAGATAAGATCTATTAAGTCTTATAGATATACGAATCCTCATTTTTATCTATGGATAGGTGTTTAAAAATTATGTTGAGATTTCTAATATCATTTTTTTCTAAACTGAATAGTTTGCGCGAGAGACACTTCCAAAGTGGAAAAATGTGTGTCCCCCCCCCCTCTAACTTCTAAAATAAGAGATTAATAAAACTAAAAAAAAAAATGTTGTACATTACCATGCAAACTACCAACGAAAATTGGTTTGAACGAGATCTAGTAAGTAGTTTTTTTTTAATACGTCATAAATAGTAACACGCAATTTACCTATCATCCAATCAATACACTAGTATAAAAACATCGATAAAAGTTACAACGAACTACAAGAACTTTTATATGGTGTTACTTGATGATACGGAACCCTTCATGGGCGAGTCCGACTCACACTTGGCCGCTTTTTTTTATTCTATCAGTCAATATAGCTTTAATAGTACAAGATCTGCTTAGTTTGAAACTGGATAGACTTGTGTGTTACATGTCTGTAATATTGATTAATTCATTTATATTAAAATTTTCAAGTAATAATGTATCGAAACACGATTAAATTGTCCATACTGAAATGCTTATGAAAACCCTTAATAACTTAATCATCATAGAAACCTTAATAACGCTTCATAAAATGCATTGTAATGATAATATTTATTGATAAAATCTCGTAATAGCGTTTTCACGAATCTTATCAACCATTTTCTATTATCCCCAAAAACAAATACGTAAATACATAAATATTAGCCAATTGGTATTCAAGTCGCAACCACAACCGGAACACCTCTAATATAGGACGCATTACCTTCGTGACATAGTATGATATTATTTTGTTCGGGGCGGTCAGAAAATTATGAGTTTGTTGGTCGGAACTTTGTTCGTCAGAGATGCGAACAATCGTGGTAATGTTTCTTCAAATTTATTGCTGTCACTGTTTACTTCAGTGAGAAGAACAAAGATTGAACATTGTTAGGGGTGCGTAGTTAAGGACTCGAAACCCTTAGAGTACGTCCGTCCGTATGGCATCGATTTACCGTCCAAACAGTTAGTGCTAGAAAGTTGAAACTGCATGCATATGTCGTTTTTCCATGCTAAAACAAAGAAAAACAATTTTCTTTTGTAAGCGCATTTTATCGCGCTGTCAATAGACTACAAGATATGCCTCAACTAACATCAGCCGATCAGAGTGCGGATCACTCTATAATGCTCTTAGGACGATACCGTGGCATATTCAATAGTGCAAAATCAAATCTAACCTTGTCTAAAGTTTAACTGTGTATAAGGTAGGAAATATTTTAAGGCTTCCACATTTTGACACATAAAATCAACAATAATAATAATAAAGTTGAGTTATCAACAATCCATAATTACGTGTCCGTGTGGTGATGGATTAAGAATACGAAGTGTCACCACCCCTATTCATTCCATGGGTGTCGTAAGAGGCGACTAAAGGAACAAAATAAGCAGCTCACATCACTGCCAAGAGAAGGAAAACTTGAAACAAACCCTTTACAAACCCCTCTGGCCAGCGTGGTATAGTAGGCCAAAACCTCGTTTCAAAGAAGAGGCCTATGTCCAGCAGTGAACTGTTAAAGGCTGTTGATGATGATGGTGAAAATAATTACGTAACCACCGGCAAGATTACTTAGCCACAACGTGTATTGCCAGGCGCCCGCACTCGGCCCTCTTGGATACGAATGGCTTTAACCCTCTCCTAAGAGGAAACCCAGCAGTGGGACGTATGGGTTGTTGATGAGTTGAGTTATATGAAAAATAAACTACTTAATAAATGTTTAGAAATATAAAGTTACCATAATTAAGATCCGATTTAAGTAATAAATAAATCCTTGATTCATTTTTACAGTATGTTTTATTTTATAAGCCTGATGAAGTGGCTCCACTCTTCCTAATAGAATCCTTACCACCAGGTCACCATCCTAACTGTAGATAATGCACCATAGTAATCCGCACTATGGTGATCTATTGAGATTGTCGTTTGTGGTTGTTCTGTGAGACAGTAGTACCGCCGCGGTCGAGCCGATTCATTCGTACTAAAATTACTTATTAAAAAGTACAATCTGTTTTGCAGTACAGTGTCAACCTATCGCCGTCCACTGCTGGACGAAGGTCTCCCCCAAGGAACGCCAATCATCCCGGTCTTGGGCAGTCCGCATCCATCCGCCGCCAGCCACCTTCCTTAAATCGTCGGTCTATCGTGCCAGAGGGCATCCTACACTACGTTTGCCTAATCGCCGTCTCCACAATTGTTTTGCAGTATCTTTGTTTTAATGTTATTTTTCAAACAACAGTGCTATTAACCCTGTAAGATGTTTAGTCATGTAAAGATAAGCATTTCTATGGCTATATACGTAAAACTTAGTTTGTTGCCACGTAACGTTGATTCCCTACAACCGTACCACTAAAAGGACTGATACCATTTTATTGGCTAATGAGAAATAAACTCTGTAGAGTGTAAACCAAAGTTTATGTTCAAATCACTTTGATCAGCCAGCTAGAAGGAAATAGGACCGTTATAATTAAACAGGGTTCAAAACATTTAGGTCATTTTGGAACGCCCTTTGAATTTTTGAGAATCCTGCTTCTAGGTTAGTCGTACAGACACGATTTAATAAAAACATGTTTATCGCTTTATACATTAATAAGAATAAGTTTAAAAAACTAAAACTCGATTCAGATTAAATCAAACCATTTTTATTTCAAATAAACCATACAACGGCACTTTTGAAACGTCAAGTAGTCAGTCGTAAAGCTAATTGTCTGTTCCAATTCGTAGATAATATGGGGAAGAACAGACAAGAAACTCCATGGACACTCTTTTAGAACATTAGTTTTACAATTTTTGGTTACATTGGATGGTGGATTGCAAAAAAACTTTTATAAATAGAATGAAAATGACTACAAAATATCAATTTGTTTGGTTAATGAATTCAAAATAGTCTCACGGGATGAATTTCAGTTTGTTTAAATGCTCAAAGAATTTCATTTGAACTAGTCATTTAGTCAGGGTTGCAGAGGTCCGATGCCAGTCGCTCCGTGAAAAAACTAATATTCAGGTAAAACCGGTTGAACTACTAGCCGACCCTAAATAATATTGGGAATAAAGGCTCGGAAGAAGAAGATTTGAACTAGTCATTTTCATCAAGATATTTCAATGTTGGGTACTGTCACTGTACGTTGGACACTATCTGCATTTTTTGTTGTTTTTGAGTTTCAGCACGGTGAGGGCAGCACAAAGCGGTGAGGGCAATGTTATAAAAAAAAACATTCTATCTATTTTAGTTTCAGTTACATCATAAAAAGCATGTATCATCATCATCATTATCAGCTTGCAGTCAACTGCTGGACATAGGCCTCTCCAATTGCACGCCACTTATTCTGATCCTCGGCTACTCGCATCCAGCTCCTACCTGTATCATCATTTTCTTAGCTTTCACTATTCTCAAGAATTTTGCTGTCGGCTATCAGTTCAATCGATTTTACCCAAATACCAGATTAACAACAGAGCGACTGGCATCATTCTACCGCAAATCTGGGAGTGAACTGGATTGAACGGTGAAACTTGGGCTTGGACTTCCAGAAAACGATTGCCATAGATGTTCATGATAACCTGAACAAACTGCTTGACATCCTTTCTATTCCGAAAAACACTACCAAAAAATTCATACTCCGGTCTGTTAATAAGGACTTCTTGTAATAAAAACTCAATAACAAATTTGCCCCGACCCGGGAATCGAATCCGAGACCTCTTAATCGCCAACCGCATACGCTAACTGCTAGAATTTTAAAGAGGTAATGATGCTCTAAATCAGTGTAAAACGAAAATTCAGTCGGTCTAGTGTGTGCAGACACTCAGCAGTAATAAATTTGAGCACAAACCTCCTGAAGTCAACCGTTAGAGAGTTATGCACCTGCACGTTGTTGAATGAACTGAAATTTGTTGGCAGTCAAGTGTTAATCAACTGTTAATAATCATGTTGAATTTGTATTGAACGTGAGGTACAGTCAACAAAAAAATATAGAAACGTAGATTTTGTACAATGTAATTATTATAAGATATTTTCAAAAATTATGTTCTACATACCAAAAAGGTATTTAAATCACCTTTCTTTGTTAGCTATTTATTTAACTCAATGTTATTTAATCGATGTTGTCTAATAGCTAAGTCTGTCAGGTTGCCTACTATAAAGCTAATGAATATTGACTATTAAGGAAGCTAAATTAACTAAATTAACATATTGATTTTGTTCAGTAATGTAAATGGTAATACAACATCATGTGCCTACTGTATAACTTAATAGTTTTGTTATTTCAAAATAATGAACTAGGAGATACACAATCCAAAAATCTAGACCAAATAAAAAAAAATATGAAACACAACTGACCTAAATTCTATAATAAGTATTATGAAAATATTGTATATGTTTGCATAAGTATTTTAAGTTTCCAAGTGAAAAACCATTTAGGAGTAACCTCCATAATATATATTTTGTTTCTGTAACATCACATACTTTTATTGTTGACTGTACGTAGTCGCATAATTGCTACTTAAGGGCCACAGCACACTAGCTACTTTTAGCATCGACGATCGGCAATCGACTGTGTCTCTTTAGAAGCGCGACACAGCAGCTGAACGCTACTCTCCGCACACATTCGGATGCCGGTAGCATCGATTTGGCATCGGATAATTATAGACAACACTACAGCCGACGCGATCCAGGCATCTGAGCAGTCGCTGAAACGCGCGTTTTCGATACCGCGTTTCAACGCAGAAAGTCGCGAATAGTGCAACATGACTTGCGTATTTGATACCGCGATCGAACGCAGGAAGTCGCTAAAACGCGATGCAGCATCGATGCAGTTGCAAAATCGCTGATCGCCGATGCTAAAAGTAGCTAGTGTGCTGTGGCCCTAAAATGAAATTTTATTTGACCATTGTTTATTAACAATATCCGCCAACGATGCGTATTGTTTGACACCACTGTAATGTTTGTAAATTTGACTAGTCATAATCGGTATTTCAAGTATGAAAACAACTTGATTTTGTATTGGATAATGAGTACAGTTGAGTCGTCAGGCAGAGTAGAGCCACTTTGGTAGGTTTCAACGTAAAAAAGTGCAAGTATCGGAGGAGAACGGCCGCGGCGAACATTTACCGTCTAATTTTATGAGGTCTTCATTTATGCTTGTAACAATATCCTATTCTAAGGAGATACAGGTCCAGCAATGGTTGTTCATATTTAACCAAAGTATATCTACCCTGTCTGATTGAAAGCATGAGCAGAATCCAAGAGTGGGAATCACCACATACTTGCTGCGAGTGCAGACAATAATGTATGGCGGCCCACACTATGGCGGCTTAGTGAGATGCTTTTTCACGCACCGTTTAAAGGACCCGATATCAAAGTGGGAAGGAAACACGATTATTAAAGACTGTTGATTATGATGATGATGAAACATATCCCTATACTTTTCCATTTAATATTTTCATGAATTTAATTATGAATTGAATCATTAAGCGCCGGTTAACAGTCGTTTACCGCCTATTATCTGAGTAAAATCAAGTTCCGAAAAACGACATCTATCGCTTATACTTCTATCTAGATATCGAGAGAGGTATCAACATTTGTATTAATATTTAATAATTTGGACATCTAACACGCAAAATCATCTAGCCCCAAACTAAGAAAAAGCTTGTAATATGGGTTAGTAGATAACTGATATAAAGACATTTACATTTTTTTTGTTCCCTTTATCTATCTCTTCAGGATTTCAGACGTGTGTACATAAACTTAAAATAGAAGTACATAAACTTAATTAATGTCCGTGTGGTAACGGATTAAGAATACAAAGTGTCACCACCCCTATTCATTCCATGGGTGTAGTAAGAGGCGCCTAAAGGAACAAAATAAGCAGCTAACATCACTGCCAAGAGAAGGAAAACTTGAAACAAACCCTTTACCAACCCGTCTGGCCAGCGTGGTATAGTACGCCAAAACCTCCTTTCAAAGGAGAGGCCTATATCCAGCAGTGGACTGCTAAAGGCTGTCGATGATGATGATGATAGAATGCAATGAGAGGTTATATTAACTCTTGGTATCATTTCAGTCGAACCTCTGCATGAATGTGTCTTGACTTGTTAGATGAAAAATAGATAATAACTGCATTTAACTTACCTTGACCTCGGATACTGCCTACTGGGACTGTGACACCAAAACTTAAGCTAACACTCTCGCTCTTCTTCCTAGCCTTTATTATTTTGGATCAGCTACTAACTCAACCGATTTTACCTGAATATTACTTGACTCTTGACGAAAAAAATATGTCAAAAGAGTAACGTATTCAAAATGGAACTCTAAGCGAAACTCTGGCAAGTGAAAGCAAACTATTATCGGAACAAACACTTAACATACAGAAATCATTTTATATTTGAGTCTCGTGTGAACACTTGCACCTCTAGCCAATTTTCAAACGTTTTTTCTATTCTATTTCTCTAATCTATTGTTTTATTGGCTAATATTTTGTTTTGGTCACTTGACTGAGTTACATTAGCCAATGGAACATGAGAATAGAAAACGAATAATTTTAACAAAAAGAAGACTTCAAAGAAAAACTATTCTGAGTACCCAAATCGCGACAGTTGTGCCTATGATATTTGAGGAGTTCCCTCGATTTCCTTTGGATCCCATCATCAGAGCCCGATATGGTGACGATGGGACTGGGACCACCTGTAAGCTACGCCCATTCCAATGCAAAGAGAATTTTTGAAATCGGTTCATAAACGACGAAATTATCGCTGAACATACAACATAACAAAAAAAAGAACGACGAATTGAGAACCTCCTCCTTTTTTTTTAAGTCGGTTAAAAACGTTTTCAACTTAGCTAGGGGGGGTTTGATTGACATACGCCAGATCTCTTTGATAAGGTTCGAAGGTACGAAGGACGTGGGTGCAATGTCTAAGTCGGTACTAAGCATAACAAGGTAGATTTCAGTACATGGCTTAATCTATCTGAGCTTACAATCCTTGAGGAAATACTTAGAAAAAACAAACACCCAATTATAATATGGTATTACGACTTCTTATTCACTTGGTAATATGCTTTCCTACCAATTTATGCTGTAAATAATTTTGTGATGATTTATTTCTAATGGTGTGACTTAAAACACAGTGTCAAAAATATTAATACGTAGTTATGATAGAGTTCTATGATGTTTAAATTTATTACCAGACACACGAATAGACTTAAAATGTGTGTACAAAACATATAGCATAGAATAAACTTTATTGTACACCAGTTAATTTAGTTTACAATACAGGAATACATCAATATTATGGCCATGTACATTTAGCGGCCTTATCGCTAAAAAGCAATTTAGGCTGGTAACCTTAGGATGGAAAAAAAGTATGCGAAAAATATTGATTTCGAAATATATACTTATATAAATATCTTGCAATTATTTGTTGAACAAAATTAATAAATATTTTCATATGAATTTTAAGTATGCCAATTGCTGTTACAATTTTCGTTTTTGCGTAATCAGTTTACAGTTATATATCTCTAATAATTTTGAATATTCTAGAAGGTAAGTAAAAGAGACTATTCTGTGCATTCCTTATTGAGACCAAAGGCATTTTTCCAAAATCACTTATTGAAAATATAAAACGGAATTCGAAAATTGAAAGACAACAATGCGGAAAACATTCCCCATTCCAGACAGAAAATTTCTAGATTTCAATTCCAATATGGAATATATTGGAATTCCAATAAAATTAATCGTGATCACCATTTTATAAAAGAACTTAATTGTTAACAAATATACTACCTTATTCCGCCAACGTTCAAAATGATACGGTTCTCCCCATCCATTCCTGTTAAAAGTTCACAAATATAAACATTTGAAACAATTTCACAACACAATTCATCCGACCACTGAAATTAATTTTCAATTTTCAAACTGCACTGCTATTCAATAAATCACTTTACAAACGCGCCGTAAGATTTTCACGATTTTCATCCGCGAAGGTTACACAGCCCGCACACGCGAGATGCGTCTGTTTCAAAAGGCCGGTCGGTCGGCACTGGGATGAAATGAGATGAAGGGGTGGTTCCACCCCCCACCTGTGGCCTGCACGCACTGCAGTCGACCCGTTTGCGCCTTTCAAGTCTGTGATAGAGCGAGTATTCACAATTTCAGTGGTTTTTCATTTAGCATTAGTTACATAAATAGCGTATGAAATGAGCACTGCAAAATTTGTTCCGTAAATCGTATTTTCGTGGGGATTTTTATTCTTATTTAAGTTGGTCTTTCTATTGTTGACAAATAGTTGATTAAATACAAAAGAAATTATGTATTCTGAGAAAATCAGTTTTATATGGCGTATTGTGTGTCTTGAACGTTTATTTCACGTTCACTAGAATATTAGAATACATGAATATATCCATCCGTTTTCGCTTAATTATTCTGAATATAATATGTACGAATGTATGTAAAAGTATTTAGTTTACAACTTATTACTTCCCAGAATGTGTCATAAGCAATGCCGACACATTCTAGTTGTAAAGTCAGACGTTTAAAAAGAATGATTTTATCTTATACTTTTCTGCCTGCTTCGATGGCGCAGACGTAGCGTATACGTCAGCTATGCTTGATGTCTCTATTGGTTTCGGAGTTTGGGTGTTTTCTATGTAAATGTGTAAATATTTACAAAAAAAGTGTATTTGTATTAATATCAGTTGTGCAGTACCCATAGTCCAAGCTCTGCTTAGTTTGGAGCTAGATGGTGTCTTAATTTATTTTTTAAATGTAAATAAATAGATATACAGGGTTTCTTTTAGGCTAGGAATCAAAATAAAGATATTGTTGTACACATACTCGTATAATATGTAACTAATTTGTATCTTTTCTTTTTGTACTATTTTGTGTAAACAATAAAGTTAAATCCCTACTAATATTATAAATGCGAAAGTAACTCTGTCTGTCTGTCTGTCTGTTACGCTTTCACGCCTAAACCACTGAACCGATTTTAATGAAATTTGGTATGAAGATAGAACTGAACTTGGGAAAGGACATAGGCTACTTTTTACTGCAATAATCGAGATACAAAGGCCAAAGATAGGTGATTATAAAAATACATAAATCGTACATGTCAAAATGTATCACTGTTTATCTCCTGTCAAAACTTCACAGGTTGCTAGGCATAACACACTTGCATGGCAACCATAATGATAGTTTGTAAATGACATATAGACCAGTAGACAAGGGTAGATAATTTTTGAAAACAAATAAAATTATAGTAGGATGAAACCTATTGGAAAAGGAGGACAATATTATAAAAATGAAAGGAAAAATAATTTACGGGCGATCTGAGGTCGGGAAGTGGTAGGGGGTGGAGGTTTTCGGGTCCTTTAAGCGGGGCGTGAAAAAGCATCTCACTAAGCCGCCATAGTGTGGGCCGTCATACATTATTGTCTGCATTCGCAGCAAGTGTGGTAGCCCCGACTCTTGGATTCTGCTCATGCTCATCTCATCAGGCAGGGTAGAGTCACTATGGATGGCTAAATATAAAAAACAAAGGGGAAAAAACGGTTTATCTCGATTTCCGGCAAAACTACAAGTCCTATGGAAAAAGTTTAATGGCTAAGTTGTAGGTAATTAAAAGATCTACAACTGTTTAGGGTTCCGAAGTTTATGACTTATAGATTCGTCATGTCCATCTGTCCGTCCGTCCGTCCTCGACTTACCGTCCAAACGGTAAGTGCTAGAAAGATGAAACTTTGCATGAATATGTACTGTAATTACGTCGACAAAGTGCTACAATAAAATTATGAAAAATATTTTTCCACTTTACTACACGTAAAGTGGGGATGTTTTTTTTTCTCGCAGCTACCCCATCATGTAGGATATCATTATAAAGGTCTTTTAAAAATATTAAAGGGTTGTTAAGACGATTTTTTGATTTAGGTATCCGTTTGCGAGAAATTCCACTTTAAAGTCCACTTTTTTTGTAAAAACAGGGCGTTCCCCCCCCACCGTCTCAAAGCTAAACGGCCGGCTCAAAAAACCTTTGATATTGGTCCATATAATGAACTTTAAATAAAAACTAAAACGAATTAGATGACTTTGTTAGTTCAGGAGTTATAGAGGCTTAACTTATACAATGTGCTTACTTGGAAAATGTCATACAAAATTAACGCAATAATACGTAAACATAACAATTATCCATTGGATACAATTTCTAATGCACGTTTTTTTTTTTTTTTTTTTTATTTAAGCCTGCCAAAGTGACTCTACTCTGCCTGATGGAAAGCATGAGTAGAAACCAGGAGCAGGGGTCACCAATGCTTATTGTGAGGGTAGACAATGTATGTCCACCTAATGAATTTTGAAGGAAAACTATAACGGATTAGATGACTTTGTTAGTTCAGGAGATATAGAGGCTTAAATAAGATTATTTGTAAACGAAGTTTAGTGAAAACTTACCTTTTTATGTCCCGAATACACTGTAATTTATTTGATTTGAAATATTAATTTTTTCACCCTATTTTGACTTAATATTAAAAATTCACCCATCAAAATATCTACTTTTTTCAAAAAATTGGGGTGTTTTCTGTTTGATGAAATCTCTACTTTCCGATGGTGTAATCCCTACTAATAGTATAAATACGAAAGTAACTCTGTCTGTCTCTCTGTTACGCTTTCACGCTTAAGCCACTGAACTGATTTTGATGAAATTTGGTATGAAGATAGAACGAACTTGGGAAAGGACATGGGACAATTTTAATCTCAAAAATAAAGGTCGAAAGTTTGCGTCGAAGTTCCTTAATATCAAACATAAAAACATGTAACATTGTTTAATCTACCCTTACCGTGTCGCGCGATATAAAGAAATTCCACGCGGGCGAAGCCGCGGGCGAAAAGCTAGTAAATAAAATAAAGGGTCCAGACCAAATAGTGAAAACACATTACTAGACTAGAACAAGGTCTACGTTATTAAGTTTCTTTCGTTGAAGAATAGAGGGAACTTAGATATGAATATATAACTGCACGGTTGGCAATGGTTTCAGCAGGCGCCATGCCAGCTTTCTACTGCACCAAGTATTGTGGGTTCAAATCCTTGTGTGAACCACAAATTGCTTTTATGAGTCTGCGGGAATTGACTATTTTAAAGATAAAGATAAAAAAAGTAAATTCTACCCAAATTTAATGCTGCATGGTGTCACGCAACTCGGCTTTAGTCGTCGTCGGTTTGTGCACGATGTTAGGTAGAAGGAAGAATGTAAACTTGGACAAGAGGCTTTACAAGGAGATGGATTCTACAACAGTATACAATTAGATCAGTTAGACTGCACAAGGGATAGTTCGCGAGCACGTTAGGGCGTGGGCTCTTGAGAGTTCCGTCAACGTTGCCTCCCAGAAATAGGAGACTCTTAACTTCAGTAGCGGAGTGCCCGCAGCCGGGCGTCCAGTGAGCAGAAAAAATCTATACTTAAGGGTTCCGTTTTTTGCCATTTGGCTACGGAACCCTAAAACTGGTCTTCTGGCGCGCGCTGCTTATATAGCCGTGCGCGGAGTAGCGGGGAGACGCTCGCCTGGTAGCGGGAAACGAGGCAGTTAAGCCACGTTACATTGGGAATAATAATTCTTGTTCTAGAACTAGGAACAAAGGCGCTGACAAAAGGACTAAAGTCCAATTTTTTTAATCAAGGAATATTCACAGGAGATAACTAAATTGAATGACGTAGCCCCACTTACCTAAATAAGCTAAGGGTTGAAGATAGCGCCGTATAAGTGTTATATTTGTCGTAAGTTTATTTTTATCTTTTTAACCGTTTTCAAAATAGGATGAGGTTCTCAATTTGACTATTTGGACATTTGGACATCTTTTACACACAACATCATCTAGTCCCAAAGTAAGCAGAGCTACTATATTTTGTATATTATGTTTGTCACCTCAGAACTTTCGATTGGGTGAACCGATTCAGATAATTCTTTTTTTTATTGAAAGCTGGTGCCTCCCATGTGATCCCATGATAAGGAAACCAGGATCTGATGATTGGATCTAAGAAAAATCGGGGAAACTCCTCAAATATCGTATGCATACCAGCTCTTTGTGTACACTAAATAGATTTTCTTTAAAGTCGGTTGTTTTTTAGGGTTCCGAAGTATATCACTCGGAACCCTTATAGATTCGTCATGTCCGTCTGTCCGTCCGTCCGTCCGTCCGTCCGTCCGTCCGTCCTCGACTTACCGTCCAAACGGTAAGTGCTAGAAAGTTGAAACTTAGCATGAATATGTGTTGTAATTACGCCGACAAAGTGCTACAATAAAATTATGAAAAATATTTTTATTAGGGGTACCTCCCCTATACGTAAAGTGAGGATGAATTTTTTTTCTCGTGGCTACCCCATCGAGTGGGATATCATTAGATAGGTATTTTAAAAACAATAAAGGGTTTCTAAGACAATTTTTTGATTTAAGTATCCGTTCGCGGGATATTCCACTTTAAAAGGCACTTTTTTGTAAAAACAGGGCGTCCCCCCCCCACTAAAAGCTAAACGGCTGGCTCAAAAAATCTGAAAAAAATCGTAGAGGTGGTCCATCTAATAAACTTTGAAGGAAAACTATAAGAGATTAGATGGCTTTGTTAGTTCAGGAGTTCTAGAGGCTTAACTGCTAAAATGCGCTCACTTGGAAAACGTCATACAAAATTAACGCAATAATACGTAAACATAACAATTATCTATTGGATACGATTTTTTATGCTTAGGTAATTCAATGAAATCTATCAATGAATGAATAGATAGAATAGAATCTATCTATCTATTCAATGAATAGATATATTTTTCGATTCTCGAAAAAGAACACAGAACAATCTTCACCGCGATAACCGTCATGCAGGCAGTTAGAGCCACGGGCAAAAGCTAATTGATAACATTGATTTCTACGAAGCAGTCATCTAAGTTCCTCATTTAACTACAATGCATTTACAATTATTTGACTTCATAGTTGGTCTAGTGGTTTAAGCGGTCGCCATGCCGCTTCTACAACGCCAAGTGTTGTGAGTTCGAACCTCACATGGTACCACACTTTATGTGTACAACAAATTGTTAATCTAAAGCTGGGTATTCTTTAAATCCATTTCATGTATGTTTGTAAAGTCCTCCGCTACACAAGAATGTACCTGGTGTGGAAGTTGTTTTTAAAAAGTCCACTTAAACTATAATACCCCAATTAGACCAGTGCCGAAAATGTTTGAAAACAAAATAAATTATAGTAGGATGATACCCATTGTAAAAGGAGGAGAATATTACAAAAATTAAAGGAAAAATAATTTACGGGCTATCTGAGGTCGGGAAGGGGGAGAGGGGGGGGTTTAAGGGAAAATATGGCTTATCTCGATTTCCGGCAAAACTAAAATTTTCACATAAAATTTGACGATATGTGAAAAAAGTGTGAATGCAAAAAATGTAGATCTTCTTATTACCTACAACTTTGCCACTGAACTTTTTTCCATAGGACTTGTAGTTTTGCCGGAAATCGAGGTAAGCCATATTTTCCCTTAAAACCCCCCCTCTCCCCCTTCCCGACGTAAATTATTTTTCCTTTAATTTTTGTAATATTCTCCTTCTTTTAAAATAGGTTTCATCCTACTATAATTTCTGTTCAGTTTTTAGGGTTCCGAAGTTTATGAATTCGAACCCTTAAAGATTCGTCATGTCCGTCTGTCCGTTCGTCCGTCCTCGACTTACCGTCCAAACGGTAAGTGCTAGAGAGATGAAAATTTGCATGAATATGTATTGTAATTACGTCGACAAAGTGCTGCAATAAAAATTATGAAAAATATTTTATTTGGGGTACCTCCACGTAAAGTGGGGATGTTTTTTTTTTCTCGCGGCTAACCCATTATGTGGGGTATCATTAGATAGGTCTTTTAGAAACAATAAAAAGTTTCTACTATAATTTTTTGATTTAGGTATCCGTTTGCGAGAAATTCCACTTTAAAGGCCACTTTTTTGTAAAAACAGGGCGCCCCCCCTCTAAAAGCTAAACGGCTTGCTCAAAAAATCTGGGAAAATTCGTGATAGTGGTCCATATAATGAACTTTAAAGGACTATAACGGATTAGATGACTTTGTTAGTTCAGGAGTTATAGAGGCTTAACTTTTACAATGCGCTTAATTGGAAAACGTCATACTAAATTAACACATTATTATGTAAACATAACAATTTTATTATTCATTGGAAACGATTTCTAATCCACGTACCATTATAGGTGACTGAGGAACCCTTTCCTGTGCGTGGCCTGACACGCACTTGGCCGATTTTTTTTAAAATAAATATAAATAAATATTTCGGACATCTTATACACAACGTTATCTAGTCCAAACTAAGCAGAGCTTGAATTATGGGTACTAGACAACTAATATAAATACATAAACATACTTTTTTTATAAATACATACATATTATACATAGAAAACAACCAGACTCCGAAGCAAATATTTGCACATCACATAAACATTTGGTCCGACCCGGGGATCGAACCCGAGGCCGAGTCGCATACCCCAACCACGAACCAACGAGTAAGTTAAAATTATATCGTTTCTCTTTTAATAAAAGGCTGAAAATATCCACAAACTTTATCTTACATAATAGTAAAAGAGCTTCTTAACAGCAGATGTAATGCGTGTCATATGAAATACTAAGTATCTCAAAGGGATATTATGGTTTAGAAGGTGATCCCCACACGCTCCCCCCTATTAAACCTGAGGAGATGTGTTTAATTAAGACGTATGTAGGTTAATTAGTCATAACTGCTGATAAAATAAACTATTTCACACTACACATAGCTCTAGATCAAATATAAATACATGCTTGGAAGTCAGAAAAAACTTCATGGCCAAAGCTTGGGGTGGAAAATGGTTTCTCTTTAGTAATAAGAAACAGTTTATTTAATGTTCTTTTCTATATTGAATACGAGTATTCAAAGATTTGTGATGATTGAGAAAGCAGAGTAAATGCTGTCTATTCTAAATTCAGAATAATATTATAAATTCGGAAGTCTGTCCGTCTGTTACGCTTTCACGGGTAAACCGCTACACCAATTTCAATTAAATTTGTCATGGAGATACTTTGAATCTTGAGGAAGGACATGGTGTATATACAACAACTACCCTTAACGTCCCACTGCTGGGCACCGCTCAGGGAGACTACAGTCATACAAACTTCCTTCCTTACCACAATAACCGACATAAATGTACATAAATAAAAAAGTTTAATTTGTTAGTAATATATGCGTTATATATATGTATGTGTGGTGATGGATTAAGAATACAAAGTGTCACCACCCCTATTCATTCCATGGGTGTCGTAAAAGGCGACTAAAGGAACAAAATAAGCAGCTAACATCACTGCCAAGAGAAGGAAAACTTGAAACAAACCATTTACCAACCCGTCTGGCCAGCGTGGTATAGTAGGCCAAAACCTCCTTTCTAAGGAGAAGCCTAGGTCCAGCAGTGGACTGTTAAAGGCTGTTGATGATGATTGATGATATGCTATTTTTTGAGATTAATAGGTAGAGCAAATCACAAAGTACTGAAAAATCAATTTAAGTAAAAGTAAGAATATTTAATTTTTGTCTCAAGAGAGAAAGAGAGAAATCAAGCATACCACAATCAAGGATAGACCATACCTTCTTAAGTTGATCCTACTATAAATAATACGTGTAAATATTAAATAGAAGGAAACACAGAATATAAATCACACAATTTCTGTGAAAAATTGTGTGATTCAGATTAACCAGATTCTGTGAAAGACTGCCTCGTTGGTCTAGTGAATAGCGTATGCGACTGCTAATCAATGAGGTCTCGGGTTCAAATCCCGGGGCGGGCATAAAAAGTGTTGTTGTGTTTTTCTTACAGGAAATTCTTAATAACAGCCCGGAGTCTGGTGCCGTTAAGCCGTCGGTCCCGGTTGTTGTGAACATCTACGGCAATCGTTATCGGGAAGTCAGATAATACTGACAACTAGTTCGAATCTTCGAATTTCAGTTCTCCCTTAGGGTTGCGGAGGTCCGATGCCAGTCGCTCAGTGGAAAAACTGAGATTCAGGTAAAATGAGTTAAACTAGTAGCCGACCCCAAATAAACTTGGGAATAAAGGAAGATGATGACACAATTTCTGTGAAACCACACAACGAAGTTTATTCAAATGCTTATAACTTCTCTCTAAGATTTTGAATGAAGCCATAAAAACTTGAAAAGAACTCTGTCCCCTACACAGTCCAACTTTAAAAGTTACTTTTAATTAAAAACTCTTCGGCTCTCGAAGTATTGTTTCTGACAAGACTTCAGTCACGAACTGAACAGTGACTAAAATTGTTCCAACTACAGCGAGAGATATAACCTTTTAAAAATTGATAAAGTTTCAAATTTTCTTCATTTTGTCTAACTGTAACTGCCAACTTAAGTAATCATATCGGAGCCAAGTATATATTATAAGTCACACATTTAGGAAACTTTCATTGTGAGATGTAGAATTTTGTAATTGTTGTACTTTTCAATAGACGGCATTGACATACTTTTTGCTGTATATAGGATTGTCAAAGTAACTTAATATTTCTTTTTAGCCTTTTGTTATTGTCTACAACCGACTGCCTTAGACTGCCTTGTTGGTCTAGTGGTTAGTGTATGCGGCTGCTAAACAAGAGGTCTCGGGTTCGATTCCCGGGTCGGACCAAATATTTGTGTAATCCACAAATATTTGTTTCGGAGTCTGGTTGTATTTCTATGTATATTATGTATACATTTACAAAAACAAGTATATATGTATTTCTATCAGTTGTTTAGTACCCATAATACAAGCTCTGCTTAGTTTAGGACTAGAAGAGGTTGTGTGTAAGTGTCCGAAATATTTAAAAAAAATTAAAAAGCGAAAAACTTAGCTGGTTGAAACGATTTTATATTTAGTTACATGTGGAAGTTTCTAAAACGTTATAACCAAAAAAATGTAAGTAGAAGATAGTAGCACAACGATTTCAGTATCATCATAAGCCTATGGCAGTCCACTGCTGGACATAAGCCTCTCCAATTGCACGCCACTTAGTTCGATCCTCGGCTACTCGCATTCAGCTCCTAAAAGCCGTCTTGCGCAAATCATCACTGCACCTGGCCTGTGTGCCACTACACTACAGTACGAACAGGCCGATACAACCAGAGCGCTACTACCCACCAACAGAAGACCATTCTGAAAGACAGCAGTCTTGCTGACGGGTTTCGTTGGTGAGTGTGAGACCGGACGCCGAATGATAAAGAAACATCCTACTACACAAGGCCGCAATGGTGTGGGTCATCATGCACTCACAATGAGAATGCTGACAACTACCCTTGGATTCTACTCATGCTTTCAGGCAGAGCAGAGTAACTTTTTAAGTGTTAAATATAATAAATCTAGGTACATACTTACGTCTGATTCCTTTTAATCCTAAAAGGATAATCAGGGGTAGTGTACAGGCGTGAAAGTATATCATAAAAAGTATATTCGAGTTTTTATTATAGACTGTAAAAGTAATCTCACACTTAACATTACTCTTACTTAACTTTTTTTCATGAAATATTGGTTTTTAATGTTCCTTCCTTATGGTGCCTCTCCATTAATAGAGGTTGGCGTCAGCTCTGCATACTCCTTTCTGTTTTTAGCCAGAGGAAACAGTTCTTCCACGCTGGAGGTCCCAGTCCATTGTCTGATATTTCTGAACCACGATTTTCTTCGTCTTCCGACGTGGCGTTTGCCGGATATTTTTCCCATCATGATTAAGCGGATAAGGCGGTACTGTGGGTGATGGAAAATATGATACATTTATATTTTAATGTTACCTTTTGCTTATCCATACTAATATTATATATTCGAAAGTATCTCTGTCTATTTGTCTATTAAGATATCACGGCTATAACGCTGCATTACCGCTTGAAATTTGGAGATATTTTTAAATTTGAAGCAATCGTCTTTACCTAGATAATCGATATACAAGCGGGCACAAGTAAAGCTAGTAATTAGTTACACTCTAAATAATAATACCAAACTATGATACAAAATGAAACCATTTTCTTGAACGTTAAACAAAGCTCATATTTCATATTTTCGTGTTCTATCTATTTACGAATATATTGCCCACAAACCTTGAAGCGTTCATAGTCGCAAGGTAAGCAGCGACGGCGCGGTGGGTAGCTAGATGGGTAACCGTTTGTGGCATTATTTGTTATGAGATTTTTTCTTGATTTACGTAAAGCAGTCAGTCCCAGTTGTAATTATAAGATAGCAGCCGTGACGCTTAGTTGAAGGCCTTCGGGCGGATTAAAAATATACAATGACAAGATTACGTAGTCATATAGTGACTTGCCAGTCCCCAACCCGCACACGACAAACGTGGGAACGTATGTCCTTAACCCTCTCCTGAGAGGAGAGACCAAAGCTCAGCTGTGGGACATTATGGGTCGTTTAAAGATGAGTATATAACATTCCCGTATCACAATGTTAGTTGCTATACTCCTCCGAAACGGCTTGATCGATTCTTATGGAATTTTGTGTGTTTATTTAGTAGGTCTTAGAATACGACATAAACCATTTTTATACCCCTATTGACTGACTTAAATTTTGAACCCGGGTTGTGTAATCTGCTTGAAACAAATCAATATTATGTGTACTAGGTAATAGTTTTTCTATGTATAATATGTATGTATTTACAAAAAAAAGTATGTTTATGTATTTATACCAGTTGTTTAATATCCAGAATACAAGCTCTGCTTAGTTTGGGACTAGATGACGTTGTGTGTAGGATGTCCGAAATTTTTATTTATTTATATTTAATTACATATTTTTGTCAAAAAGTAGTTTTAGTAGCAAATTTGTCCAACCATAGCCGGAGCAGACAGACGAAAAGTTCAGAAACTGTGTTTTTGTAATGTAAGGAAAAAAGTTTCAAATGCTTTTAGTAAAAAGCTTTTTAATTGAATTAAAAACAGATACTTCAATTTGTAAACAGATAACAATCTAGAGCCGCCATTTTAGAATCGTTAAACATTAAATTTCGTTGTCCCGGTAATATATCACAGGAAAAACATTTCCCTAATTAAAAATACACACACACATAGCTTTCATCTTGATACCCAGTTTCCATATCACATTACAATCTGATGGCAGCATTTTGTAAGGGTTTACATTCCATTGTGTTCCCGAGGCCGGTTGTGGTAGAAAGGTTAATAGACGTCTACCTCAAATACACATTGTATTGTGGTTTTAAATGTTAGCACAATTTTCTCAATTTCTGTTTTGAGATCTGTCCCTATTAAAAATAAGTTTGTACTGTCCAAAACCAACACCTATACGGAACAAGATTTGCAGAACATCTTCCTAGCGTTTTTCCTAAGATAATTTGGAGTCGGCTATTAGTTCTACTAGATTTTAGATTTACCTGAATATGAATTTTCAAACGTAGCGACTGGCATCGGACCTCCGCAACCTGAGGGCGAACTGAAATTCGAAGTGTCTCGGTGGCGCAGTTGTAACAGATGCAACTCCGGTGCTTGAGATCTCGTGTTCCCGGGTCGTAACAAATGTTTGTGTGATACACAAATATTTATTTCGGAGTTTGGTTTTTTTTCTATGTATAAGATGTTTGTATTTTCAAAAAAAACTATGTTTATGTGTTTATATCAGTTATCTAGTACCCATAAGCTCTGCTTAGTTTGGGACTAGATGGCATTGTGTGTATGATGTCCGAAATATTTATTTATTTATTAGCCATTTGGGCGTGGAAGTACTGTAAAAGCATTAAAACTGTTTTGAAGGTTAACAGGAACAAACAAATACACCACCAGTCCTGTAAAAAAAACATATATATATATATGTTATGTAATTTAAGATATATACATGCTTCTTCTTTCCAAAATGTTGAATGTTGTTTAATTAAATTATATATTAATAATTTCTCTGTAAACTCTGATAAGTTAGGCTTGTGAGATAAAAATTAATCAGTTCAAAGCACTCGTCTCACTCGGCTGTTGGTTCAAATATATTTATAAGAATGGTGGCTTTTTTATAATAACACATTTTATATTTTGAATACTTAATAAATTTTCTTACTGTTGGATTAATAAAAATCTTCTGATTTATACGAAACTTAATTTATGCGTTTTAAAGGCAAAATATACCTATTGATATTTTCAACATGTTGGGGTGTATACGGCAATTAAATCATACAATAAATTTTCTGTCTGTCTGTTTGTTCCTGTGCATTGAGTTTGACGGGACATATAGCGGTTGTTATGAGAAGTTATATAAACTAATTTTAATTATACAATAACAAAACTGTGAGTATCAACAAAAATGCAAAAATCGTCCAAGTGATTGGCTGGAATAAATCATTTTTTATCTTTGTCTGTCTGTCTGACAGACCACAAAAATTTAAATAATGGTTTCAAAAAATAAGTATCGTGCATAACTTCATATACCTATTTAGTCAAATCCCTACTTAATATTATAAATGCGAAAGTAACTCTGTGTGTAACAGACATGTTACGTTCACGCCTAAATCGCTGAACCGATTTTCATGATTTTGGGCATAGATATAGACGGAACCTTGGGAAAGGACGTAGGCTACTTTTTACCGCGATAACAGACATACCGGGCGGAGCCGCGAGCAAAAGCTAGTTTTAAATATTTGTAGAGATTAAAGCTTACTCCACACTAGCAACCACCCTTTTAAACGTCACTCGTGTGACTAATGACGGGTGTATTAAAATGTCGTTGAATTAATTAATGTCTCCAAGCTGTTCCCTGCCACACCTCTTTAGAATTAGCGTGAATGTGCAAATGATTAATGAACACAGTGGATTAGTAAGATTTGAACGTGAAGTTTGGGTAGAAAAGCTTTAAGTTTCAGGAAAATAGGTTCCTAGAAAACATCCAGCAATTATCTACAATAATGTAGTTTCTTTTCATCCTTCTCCCCTTCCTCCTTCCCCCCTTCCTAGTTCCCTCCTTCCTCGTTCCCCTTTCTTTCTCTCCCAATTAAGTAAAAGGAGTTTGCGGGCCCCAGTAATCTTCTTGACTCGGTGAGGAACAATGACATTATTGCCTAACACGTAGAGGCACGCTGATTTCAATGAAATGAATGGGCTGACTATCCCTCACACAGAAGACCATCTTAATAATGACAGCATTGTTGCTGTCGTATTTCGTTGGTGACTGTGAGATCGGAGGCCTAATCTTTCTGCATTGCCTACTCTGACAATGAGGATGGAGACCCCTACTCCTGGAACTCATGCTTTCCATCAGGCAAAGTAGAGTCACCTTGGTAGACTTAGATATAAAAAAACTCAGATACGTGTGTGATCAATAATTCGAAGTATCACCGCTGCTATTAATCCCTTGGGTATCGTAAGAGCTGTGTGCAGACTACGCAGGTCACAACAAGGAGGAGGAAAACTTTAAAATAAACCCTTTATAATGTGTGGAATCTTCACTCTGGCCGTTATCCCACCGGGGGTTTCGGTAGGGGGATGTGTGGGAATCAGACCGACTAAAATCACACTGTGAATTTAATCAAAGGGTCCGCTGTTATTATGGCATCCAGATCAACTTGAACGAAACCCTATATCAACCTGTTTGGCCAGTGTGGTATAGTAGGTCAAAACCTTTATTCTAAGGAGAGTCCTGTGTCCAGGAATTGACTATAAAGGCTGGTGAACATCACGAAGGCCTCCCACTACAAATTACGACTGTTATCTTATGATAACAAACATGACCGATTGCCATATCATGCCACAAACGGTCACCTATCCAAGAACTGACCGCGCCGTCATTGCTTACCCTTGATAATAGTTTCTAATCACCTAAGGCCACTTGACTATGAACGTTATTTCAATAAAAAATAAAAAAACAAACTAAGTATTTTGTAGACAAACCAATTTAATTTCAACTCACTCTGAAATTTACACGGGTTTCGTCCAAATGAGTTCATGTATGAAACACTAGTTTAGTTATATTTTGACAAGTTTACGCTTGACGAGGGTCAAATTTACCCCCAAGCAATATGTAAGGCCAGTAATTTTTCATTAACGCTGAAAACTTTCGGAATGCCTGACCGGAAAAAATGAGAAAAATAAATGTGATCAAAACCGAGTTGTTCACGTAAACTGTTGGGTTCTGTAAGAATAAAGAGAATTTGTGTGAATTATATGTATTACTAACTATTGCATGCGGTTTTGCTAGCGTGTTTATTTCTTATTTCAAACTCAGAAAAAAAAAAATCCTTACTATCTGTCCAAAAACTTTTTGGGTTGCTGATATAGGTACAACATTTAATATATTTTTTTTTATTGTTGTAATGGAATAGGCGTTTGTCTTCCATCTCACCTGATGGAAAGTGTAGATGAAGACGAAGATGGTACACGCCCATCCAAAAGAAACCTGTTCACTCTACTCTTAAATACTACCTTATCTAATACTGGCTTCCGTACGCGGGTCCGCCCGCTAGTATGTCGGCTATAAAATGCCCTAAAAGTAGCATGTCTCCTTCTACAAGGATCAAAGTACAACTTATACTAAATTTAATTGAACCGATACAAGATGAACATAGGCGTTGGTAGAGAGTTCCAAGTTTTAAGTCTGATCGGCACTGAAAGGAAGAGTAGAACGGTATAGTTCAAGAGTGTATGGCAACTACTCTACAGCCGGTGGTTTCCAAGGCCATCTAGTTTTGTCCTGGAGAGGAAGGGGAAGAAGGGACAGTCGGAAGAACTCTTCAGAACACTCGCAATGATATAATCGATATAAAACTGCGACACTTTTTTTTTATGTATGTTCAGCGATAATTTCGTCGTTTATGAAAAGATTTCAAAAATTCATTTTGCATTGGAATGGGCGTAGCTTACAGGTGGTCTCATCGTCACCATATCGGGATCTGATGATGGGATCCCAAGGAAATCGAGGGAACTCCTCAAATATCATAGGCACAATTGTCGCGATTTGGGTACTCGGAATAGTTTTTCATTGAAGTCGGTTCCTTTTTGTTAAAATTATAGCTTATTTCTAATATTAAACATTGAATACAGTTTTACCAATTTTTCGATTATTGTATAGATTGGTAAAGGGATAAATCGTTTACAATACATTTTCAGCTAGTTTAATAGCTGAAAATAATTCAGCTACTTTTCAAGGAACCCTAAAAGTGGTCCATTTAGCTAATGGGAGTAACGTGATGAGATAAGCAATGTTGTATATGAGTTTAAACTCATTATTTTTTGTTCAAAATGTGACATCTTGCGGATTTTTAATTTGATAGAAATTCTTTTCACGTACGTTTAAGTTTTTTTAATTTTTGTTTGTAGGAGTTGCGATATAATTTTTGTGTAAAATTGAAATGCTAAAAAATATTAAAATTACGGCATATGTATAAATTGACTGCCTTGTTGGTCTAGAGTCTAGTGGTTAGCGTATGCGGCTGTGAATCAATAGGTCTCGGGTTCGATTCCCGGTCGGATCAAATATTATTTGTGTGATTCACAAATATTTGAGTCGGAGTCTGGGTGTTTTCTATGTTTAATATGAATGTTGTATTTACAAAAAAAAAGTATGTTTATGTATTTATATCAGTTGTCTAGTACCCATAATACAAGCTCTGCATAGCATGGGACTAGATGATGTTGTGTGTCAGATGTCCGAAAAAAAATGTTGGAGATTTTTTTAATATATGTGCAATTGGAGAGACCTATGTCCAGTAGTGGACTGCGATGGGCTGATGATGATGATGATATGTATAAAACTTCCAACCTTCTTGCGAAAAGAGCCAAAGACTGGCAGTGCACTAGTCATTTCCGAATTACAGGCGTTCATGGGGCCATAGTTTCTTAACATGAGATGATCGATCTGCTCATTTTTGTTATAATATAGGTGGCAAACAAGTAGACTTGTAAACTGTTGATAAATGACTAATGTCGCCTAAAGTCAAAATTGCGTCCTTTAGGCTGGAAACAGTGCTCGACCGTCGGTCGGTCTAAAAAAAGTGCTTGGCAAGATATTAGACCATTTACAGCAAAAGGATTCATTTTTCTTGTGAACTGTACATACGCGTCGCAGTTCGCCGTCAGCGCTGACGGTCAGGACGTACGGTCAGGACGTACGGCCAGGACGTACGGCCAGGACGCACCGTCAGTCGAGCACTATTTCCAACTTTAAGAGTCAAGGTAGTAGAGTCCCGCTGAGTTCAGCACGAATGGACCGGCTCAACCGTGGCCGTACTAACAAAATAATATCACAACATTCGTGCAATCATCTTTCGTTGGTGAGTGTGAGGCCGAAGCCCCAATAATATAGAAACATCTCAATAGCTGTCATAGTGTGGGTGTCAATGCTACGTTGTCTGCATTTACAATAACTATGGTGAGCGATACTCTTGTTTCTACTTGCTTTCCATCAGACCGAGTATGGTCACTTTGGAAGGCTATTAAAGAATAACAAAAAAAACGTCCATTGACTGCAGTGCTGATGATTAATGTTTGCTATTTTATTTGGGTCCATTTTTTATGGGAGTAGCGGCAGATAGAAGCCAATGGAGAGAGTTGGAGGAGGCCTATACCGTAAGGCATACCGAATTATGGGATATTTTATAATTATAAGTGTAACGGAATCTTTGAAAAGCTAGTTTTCAAATTATTTTATGTATAAAAATTTCACTATTAGGTTAAAATGTGTGTCAAACATGTACATTTTTTGATAATAAAAGGATTTATTATTATTTAATTTTACCTAAGCCTTTTAGGGAAGATATCTTTACTAAACAACTGCAGGTCTTCTTAAGCTTTTGATTTCATCTGCCTTAAAGTATGGCATGCGGCCTGTCTCTTGGCAAGAATACAAGGTCTTAATTTAATTAATGCATATGCACGCTCCTCTTCCTATGCTCAAACGTTGTAACTGATTTTAAATGAAAATCGTCCCCTTAAAGTGTAACATTATTTCCATGTAAGACAAAGGAGTCATATCGATATCATGGTATGTTTTAGCGAAGAGTCTTTCTTCTATATACAACTTTTTTTTTAGGGTTCCGTAATTCATGGCTTTAAAGCCTTATAGTTTCATGTCCGTCCGTCCGCCCTCGACTTATCGTCCAAGCGGATAGTGCTAGAAAGATAAAACTTTGCATTGACGTATGTTTTTACCAAAAAATCAATGCCAAATTTAATTGGTATCATTGCAGCGTTATATCCGTCAAAGCGTTACAGACAGACAGATTTACAGTTCCTTTCGAATTTATTTTATTAGTAAAGATTTAGACGAAAAGAAAAAAAATATGTAGGTTAAGAAGATAACTAGTTGCAAAAGATAAAAATGTGTTTCTCTTACGAAATTGATTTTTCAATGTTGCAGATGAAATTTATCTTTCTATATCTCTTGATATAAGATCAACGTCTTATCTAATATGTATTGCATTTATTTGTAGTCGTGTTTGTTTGTGTAAATCTGAATCTTAATAATTCATATTTATTCATAAATATATGTCCCATATTCTATTCAGCGGCTTGTTCCATTACAATGCCAATAAATGCATTAATTATTTTGTAGTAATTTATGATGTGGCTGGTTAATAATGTACCGCAAAATATAACCTCAAAAAATATACACTCACAATATACTCTTGAAAAGCCAACTTCACTAACTTAGAAACTTTATTTTTCTCTCATCTCCTTATAACTGGCCACTACGATACTTTCTAGTTTAATTGTACGCTAGAAAAGAAATCCCTGGAACCCCGGCGTACCTGAGACCATCTTCCTACGGCTTGCAAAAGACCCCCTTAGCCACGATCACCTCGCCTTATCGGATGTTTCCTTAGTGTTAGAGAGGCATACCACTCATTCCTCGACAAACTGAAAGAAACCCACTGTCCGAACTAGTGTCAGGATAATTTTGATAATACACACGAAAATATAGTATCAAAGTGATGAGATGTAAGATAATTCTTTGTCAACAGATAAACTATCATTCGACTGAGATGATTCAGTAGTTAAGTATTTATAGAATACTATTGTCCACAGAGATACCGTTCAAACCTAAAAAGATTGTTCAAACCCGGATTGTGTGAGATTTATTAAAAAAAAATGTTGCAAAATTGGTTATTTTTGTTACTGGCAGTCGGTACAGTGTTATGTTACCCTAATTTGTTTGAGACAAAGAAATTTAAAGTTGGAATTGAATATGATGGTAAGTTTTTCGTAATAGATAAGATTTATATTATTTTTTTAATACCATAGAAAACCAGAAATAACATGACTTCTTAGTATCTTGAACTATCCAATCAAATCAAACCATTTTTATTTCAAATACACCAATACAACGGCACTTTTGAAACGTCAAGTAGTCAGTCAGTAGTCAGTCGTGACTCGTGAAGCTAATTGTCTGTTCAAATTCGTAGATCCTATGGACAAGAACAGACAAGAAACTCCATGGACACTCTTTTCCAACATAGATTTTACAATTTTTGGTTCCAATGTTTTAGGCTACTAATAAATAATAACTCAGGAAGTCTAACTCAGAACAAATTTCACACAAAAAGTGGCCCTACTTGAAACCAAAACGACTTATGAAACAAAAACCAATCTTAACCGCGGTTAGAAATGGACATTGTTTGTAATTGGTTTGAATTCAAAACGAAAGCAGGGATTGGTTCATGCGCTTGCTGCAATGTCTGTTAAGACAGCAGAGTCATAGTAGCGTGGACGATGCTATGTAATAAGTTGACCGGACATAATATAATAATATAATTGTAAAGTGTTTATATATTTGTTTTTTTTTTCGTAATAAACTCTATGTCACCCGAAATAAAATTAATTTATTAAGTTTTGGCCTAGAACACATTAAAAAAGAATCTTTTTTCGCAATGTAGTGAAGATGTATTCTGAAAAATTCAACGATTACACATTTTATAAAAAAAATGAAATGGTCATTATTTATTTGTCCGGTGACTGTTTTTCCGCAGTATTGCTAAATCCATTTTTCTTTAATTGGTATAAAATATTTATAAGTGAAATATCCTTCACAGCTAATCTTTTATTTCTGCGTTCTAGATTTCTGAATTGTGATAGTCGTATCACTGCCATAATAGTTTTTTTTTAATAATAATAATTTATTCAGACAAAATAATGTGTACACAGTTGTCATTGAGTACATTTAATGAGGGTCACAGTCCTTGATTTAACATCATGCGAATGGCAGTAACAAAACAGCAATTTCCTGTTTATTTAGCTATTAGGTAGCTAACACTAATCGTTGAACTCATACTGTTTAATCGCATGTTTTTAGAACAAGGGTTTTTAGAAAAAAAAAATTCGTAGTTTATGTTTTAGCATGTGTGTTCTAGGTGTATTCAAAGCAAATTTAATATCTGATGATGGTATATAATGTATTGGCGTAACGCATAATCCTCTTTCTTTAAAAGTATTGACTTCGTCTGCAACAAGATTACTATAAAAGAAAATTCTAGGTTCCTCTGCAACTCCATCGATATAGTCAGTGATGATTTTATTCTCCAAGAAAAAAAATACAAACAAAAATTTACTGACTTCATGTTGCATAGTGTTAACCATCTCGGTTCGATTACATATTTGCAAATCATTAAATATAATTTTATTTATGCTACTACTTACTAGTGAAAAGTGATCCCTGGACAGGGTAGTACTGTCCAGGTCAAGCCGGCCCATTTGTGCTGAAATCAGTTTACCAATTACCATATAAGTTTTGACTATAGCTAGTTATAATATTACTCTTAGAATATTGGTGTGCCAGTCAGAATGTGCAGCCCTGACGCCCTGAGGGCTTGTTGTTGATTTCAAGTTGGTCCTGCATAAACTTTTACAGACAGACAGACATAAGTGTAGAAGAAGAAGTGACCATAAGAAAGAAAATATAATCTATACTTGTTAGAAGTTAAATATTAGCCCCAAAACTGATGACCGTTGGGGTAGAAGAGCTCTGAAGTTAAGACCGCGACTCGGCAAACGTAGTGTAGGACGCCCACAGGATCCACCTATCGGTGGAGTGAAGACCTGCGCAGGATAGCTGGCAGGAGCTGAATGCGAGAAGAAAAAACCAATCTAAGTGGTGTGCAATAGGAGTGGCCTATGTCCAGCAGTGGACTGCGGTGGACTGATGATGATGGTCCTTATTAGACAGTGCAAAATAATTTGTTTATCTCAGTGTTATGTTAAAAGCAGTTTCTGAAATGAATTTTTAAGTAGTACAAACAAACCTTATGCCTGAACATTAAATTTCGTTGAGATGTAGGTTGAGCCTGAAAGTTAAATTTCTAAAGAAATAGTTAAAAACCAAAATTTTTTTTTTATTTATTGGAGAACCACAACTAATGACATAATGACATTGGATAAGTAAAAATCTGACTTCTTGGACCGTCTTAAATAAGTTTATACAAAAAGATTTAGAACGCAGATTTAAAAAAAAAGAAATACCTTTTCCTACATATTGCTAACTCTTGTATTTTAATTCCAGGTTCTCTCCCAATGAAAGGCGGGTCAGATCGCTACAGACACAGAAACAACTATGACCCCTTCTTTGTCACCAACACTGTTGAAGCGAGGGTTAGTTTTATTTATTCTATTCGAATATTTCTAAATTAAATAAAATTTAACACAATAATGAAGTGTCCATAGCCTGGTAGCTTAAGGTGATTGGAAACAATTACCAAGGGTAAGCAGAGACGCGGTCAGTACCTAGATGGGTGACCGTTAATAGCGTTATATGTTATGAGCGTTTCCATGGATCGGAAGTAGTCACGTTAAGGAATCAGTCCTGATTGCTATCATAACAGTCGTAAAGCTTAGTTGGAGGCCTTCGTGCGCCTTAAAAACATTCAACGCCAAGATTACGTAACCACAACGTGTCTTGCCAGTCCCCAACCCAGCGCATAGCTTTAATCCTCTCCTGAGAGGAGACCCCAGCCCAGCAGTGGGACATTATGGGTTCTTTTGTTGATGAACACAATATAAATGGTCTAGAACTATAGACATTCACAAGTGTACTGTGAATGTCTTAAGTCAAGATCTCACTGTATAAAAGAGGTGAAATTGGCTAATTGCCGCAAAGTTCCATCTCCAATAAGTACAAAGGGAACCTAGTTCTCTTTGTACTTATGGTTAGAAAAGGAATAATTAGGTACTATAGCCGAACAAAGGAGACCGTGAGCATTGTGTGGTGTGCACTACCAGCACACTTATTCAAAGTTAATGAAACTGCCATCTATTGATTAGTTTTGGAACAAGAGACTGTGACGTTGGCGCGAACTAGTGCAAACTGCCAACCTTTCTTCTTTATTAAAATTTCTTTTTTAAATTTTGTATACAGATGTAGTGACGTACTAATAAATAAATATATGTTTTTGGAGCTCTCTACTTAGAAGTCACGAAGATCCTAATTATTACTAATTTGATGGCAAAGTTGGGACTGTATATTATGTGGTAATTTATCCATCAACCCTTGCGTTCGCTGATCCGAATATTTCCTTTTTAGACTTGTGTTGTTTTAGGACTAATATTATTATTAACATCAGGTATCTCTTCTGTACTAGACGGAAAACTTGTTTGTGTAAAAAAGGGTTTTCTATTTCTGTATATTTTATCAGTTGAAGGCAACTTATCGATAGTAACGTTCAGTAAAAAATACCGAGTACAATAGTCTTATTACTATTTCAGAATGGCTTCGTAATCACTTATCTTGAAGTGACAGGAATCATAAACATCAATGGTGAACTGGATTTCAATCTGGTCAGAGGTTCAACAGGCTCCACACAGATGACCTTCCAACTGGTGACAAATAACACGGATTTCTTAAAATACACTTACCTAAGTTACGGAATCAGGGAACAGGATTACAAAAAGGTAATATTGTTCTATCAATTCACAGCCAACTGAGTTTTTGTAAGTGGGAAACGGACAGTGTTTAACTTTAAGAACACAAAAACATTCTTGTTCGTCTAGACAGCAACCTCTATATTTACAGTAGCCAATATTTCGCCACGTTTTCATTTTCTATTCATCCCCGATCTAAGGGGGGGCAAACTGGGGCACATGCCACGGGCGGCAGTTTCATGGGGGCGCCAAATTCTTGGGACAAGAATTCGAAATATCGAACTAATGAAGCCTCTTTTCCTACAATCTCATAGATTTGTATCAAGTTATGGAATCATAATATAATATGTTTGTTTGAAATACAAACTTTTCTGTTTCCATACGCCGCGCCGGTTCGAAACAATCGTAGATCCGGGGCTGTTTCTATTCCATTCTCTATTCTATTTCACTATTTTCTTGTTTCAGTGGCTAATATTTAGTTTTGATCACGTGAAATAGCCAGCAAAACAAGAGAAGAGAGGAATATAACAGAGAATAGAAAAACGAAAAACGTTTTCAACTTGGCTAGATAGGCAGAGGTCTCTATGCGTGCATGTATTTTGTCACTCCGTGCATACAACCAAATGTGACACGGTATGTGTGTCTATGCCACATTCATATTGGGTTTCTTCAATGCTGTGACCCTGTCTTGAGTAGATTTTATACTTGCAACGACACACGCGTTTAGAGACCATTGAGGTGATAGCAACACATTTTAATATTATTGTTTCTAACCAGGTTTAGGCTCCAGTTACTTTACTAACTGGGTAAAAAGTAAATAAAAATTCAATCACAGCAGTTTTCTGTAAGGCCGTTGTTGTTATAAAAATATTCAGAACCATTTTCGAAGTCCATGTTAAAGTTTTGATAAGCGCCATCTGTTAGATAGTATTAAAACCTGGTGGAGTTTCTTACAACCTAACGCGTTGTAAGAAACTCCGCTTGAACACCGACACTGTCTTGAATTATTGTAGTTCAAAGATATATGAACAGATGGCGCTGACTTCAGAGTTCATTGGATTATTAAACTTGATTAGTACTTTTCACCTAAGTCCTATTTCGTTATTGATAATTGTACAATATTGATTTTTTATTACTTTCAGCTTGCAAATGTTGTAACTATACCGTTAACAAACGACGGATCGAACCTGGGAAGCAACGGATACGCAATTTCTGTACTTATATTTTCATTCATGAATTTAATGTTAAAAAACATTTAAATATTGCGAGGCATATTAAATATATATAATAAGTTAATGTTTAAAATATTTTTACGTAAATAAATATATAAAATGTAACAATTGTTGACCATTGAGATTTTTTCTTAACCCAATTTCCATTTTTTACACGCTTTATATTAGCTTCACCTGTATGTTTGTATGTTTGTTTATATGTTTGTTTGTAACCGACTCCTTTGGGCGCGATTTTGAACCACTTTAAACGGCCAGATTTCGTTCAAACTTTGTAGATTTATCGAGGACCGATGACAATACATTAATTCAAAAAAAAAGATTAAAAAAAAATCTTTTTTAGTCAAAAAAAAAAAAATAGTTTTAAAAAACTAAACAAACACGCTTTTTAACTAAAAAGTAGAAAATAATTTTTATGTAACAAAGCGTGGGGTGCTTTCTGAAAATATTTGAATAACGTCGCGTCGCCCCACGCTTTGTTACATAAAAAATATTTTCTACTTTTTAGTTTAAAAGCGTGATTGTTTAGTTTTTTAAAACTATAGTTTTTTTGTTATAATGTATTTACTTTATATCAAATCAAACCAAATCTATCATATATAAATTAAATTAACCCGCGTATATGTCGTTTATCGCAACAAAAAGCCTATATTCTTCTCCAAGACCCAATATTCCTCTATACCGAAAGTCATTCAAATTGATTGAGCGGTTTAGCCGTGAAAACGTATCAGACAGATATACAGACAAACAGTTACTTTCTTTTCTTTTCTTTTTTTTTAAACTTATATTTACATGGAGTTAGACTGTTTAATCCTCTTGTAAAGGATTTATTGCTCAACATTAGTAAGTAGTTTATTTTGTTTTTTAGTAATACTTATAGAAAGACACTGAAAACGGGGAAACGGTAATGAGTGGCAGAAATGTAAAAAAAAGTAGGAATATTAATAAATACCTTTATTTTTCTACATAGTTCTAAATTAAACTTAAGTTAAACAAACCATAATAACTAAGTAACCTTTTTTTAATTAACTAAAAATATCATTTTTTTTAAACTGTTTACTAATATACCTATAGATTAGGCTTTATCTACCAATAAACACGTGGAACATATGCCGTAGAAGTGTTCGAGGGTTTTTAAGGACCTTTCTAAACGGCCCCGACAATATCTCGAAAATAAAAAATCATCACAAAAGATACTGCTTTCGGACTTCTCTAAAATCCTCTTTCTTTTTATTTATATGAACTTTATCTTTATATAAACTAAAACTATTCCTAAAAAAAAATCGAGTACATTGGCATTTTGTATCCAGAAAATATTCAGCATCAAGGAATCTGAACACGTTTCGAAATAAAGATTACAAATATCAATATACCAGCTAACACTTAAATAAATGTTTCAAATCAGTTTTTATAATTACAATACTCTTTATATAATATCGTCTTTGAAAAGAAGAGAAGGAAGAACAGACCATTGAACAGATGGAGTGATGATATCGTGGAAACTACCACCACTACGGCCACCTGTGGTCCAGACTGGCAAAAGATAGAGCCTAGTGGCTCTATCTTTTGCCAGTCTGGCAAAGTTTGGAATAGGCCTAAACCGCAAAAGGCGGTCCTTACATCTAACACTTAGTTAAAAATAAACATAATTACCAAAATGAAATCAAATGAAATTTAAGCTAATAAATAAATAAATAATCTATTTAATATATCGTTATAGTTTAGAAAAGAGATACCCAATTTTAAAACTACACTATCTGACACACGCAGCTTCGTATGGCTCTCTTTTTAGTCATGCTCGACTCCTATAAGCATAAGCGTGATGATAACTATCCTATCATAGGTACGCCAGCAAAACACACAATTATGAAAAAGAAGTAAAATGGGCGAAAGTATTCCAAGTACATTGTGACACGATGCATAATTATTCTAAACCTAAGTAAATTAAGCTTAATTATCAACTAAGTCTAATTATTCAGGAATTTAACATCTAGAAGCTTACTAATCGCATTTAAGTGCTCGGTTAGCGGGTTTGATGTAACATTTCCACACTTGTCTGGTGTGACACATTCGCCTGTGACGTTTCGCAGAAGACCAGGACCACAGATGCATCCTCCAGAGCAACTGAACGCGCATATCGGCTCTTGGTCTGCGCAAGAAGGCTCACATAAGCCGTTGCAGACATCCCAAACTTCGTTTTCATTTGGACATTTTACTGGAACAAAATATTTTATTGCGTGTTACTTTTTTTAAATATATTGGTAAACAAGT